>OY882864.1:2600833-3257500 GCA_963693515.1 Pipistrellus nathusii | reverse complement strand
GGCACCCAAACCGATGGCTTGGGACCTAACAGAGCTTAGATGGCTCTGAAATGCTTCCTGGTGAAGGTGATGCCGCTCTCTGTACTCCCAACAGAGGACCTAGACATCAGCAGAATAAGAGAGTGTGACTGTGAGCATTCAGGAAACGGCAAATATTTACTACAGAGAGAGCAGCGACAGCCGAGTTTGAGAGGTGGGCGCTGGGAAGCCACTGACAAGCTAGACAAAAGGTGGAGGAGTGACTGTCAGACTTGCATCTTCCATTTTATACTGTAATTGTCAGGTCGCCTGGATTTGTGAAAAACAAATCTGAGTCTTTGAAAGCTGCACATCACTGGAGAATCCAAATTTCCTTCCTGACCACATTAAACTCCAGCACTTCATAAAACAAACTGCTCTCCACAGGCTGTTGTCAGGAACTGTCTCATGAACTCCGTTGATATGCCAAGATATAGAAGTAGAACAGTGAATTAAGTGTATTAGTGGGCAGGTGGGAACCATGCCAGGTAAGGAAAAATGTGGGGCCGGAGCACCAAGGCCAACTCAATAGCCAAATGTCCGAGAGGACAGCATACATTTAATGGTATCTGTTTGAAAATTTAATTTTGTGAATCAATTTGTTCTATTTCCATTACATTTAATTGCATATCATAAATGGGCTTAAGTTTCAACAGCATTACACATACAATCACTTCACCATCCCTAACCTCTCAATTAGACATAAAAAAAAAACAGCATTTCCTAAGCACCTGGTGAACATTAATGATAAGATAATTAGACTCCAACAGAGTTGTTTTGTATACACAGCTATAAAGTGGCATTCAGCTGTAGGTTCTGATATCACGTGACATATGGGCTGTCTCAAGTGAGAATAACATCATCTAATTGGAATTTTTCCTATTTTAATGACTTTATATTTTCATTCAAAACAGTTCTGTTTTCAGATCATAACAAGTAGTAGCAAGGATGTGAAGAAGTTGGAACCCTCATATGCTGTGGGTGGAATAATGAAACGGTACAGCCACTTTGAAAAAACAGTGTGGTAATCCTTAAAATGTTAAACATAGACTTACTATATGACCCAGCCATTCTAATCCTAGGGTATTCCCAAGAGTACTGAAAGTGTAAGTCCACATAAAACTTGTACATAAATGTTCACAGCAATGTTACTCATAATAGCCCAAATGTGGGCACAACCTAAATATCCATCAATTGGTGAATGGGTGAATAAAATGTTGTATATGCATATACTGAAATCTTATTCAGCAGTAAAAATGAAATACTGATACATGCTACAACATGAGGAATCTTGACAACATTGTGCTAAGTGAAAAAAACAGACATAAATGCCATTATAAAAGTGGAAACAGTTAATTAAGTGTATAGAAACAAAAAGTGGATTAGTGGTTACTTAGGTCTAGGAGTTAGGAGGGGAGATGGCCGAGTCACGGGTCATGGGTAAAGGGTTTCTTTTTGGGATAATGAAAATGTTTTAAAACTAGATTGTGATGATGATCATGTGACTCTGGACATATACTAAAAGCCACTGTGCTATACATTTTAATTCTGTTCTTTCTCTGAAAAAGTGCTGTAGGTAATTTATTTATTTCCTAACCTTATCCCCTCTCACCTGCTAAGTAATAACTCATTCCACATGTTGAATGTTTTCATCCCATATGTTAGTGTTTCTAGAGCATTTTGTATTCCTAACAGAACTCATCCTAAATATAGTGTCAGTTCTTCCAGAATAAGGCTCACTTTTCAATCATTTGAAGTTCTTCTCAATTCCAATATATATTGAGGCCTGGTGCCTGACATTTGTGCACCTGGGGAGGGGGAGCCCCTCAGCCCCGCCTGTGTCCTCTAGCAGTCTAGAATTCCTCAGGGGTTGTCCACCTGCTGGCTTAGGCGCTCACCAGCCATGAGCCTGGCTTCTAGATGAGCGATGCTCCCCCTATCAGAGGGCAATGACCGCCAGGGGGGCAGCTCCTGAATTGAGAGTTTGCCCCCTTGTAGTCAGTGTGCATCATAGCAACCAGTTGCCATGCCCTTTGGTTGATTTGCATATTAGCCTTTTATTATATAGGATTGTTACTGAATATGTGGTTGGTAAATAACGAATAAAGAAGGACTGCTTTCAGAATTAAATACTATGTGGAATCACGAAATGTGGCCAACCAAAATATCCCAAAGTTCCCAAATCTTATTATCTTAAATTGGAATAACTATTGAATTCCAGGTAGCTCTGCATTTTTTGAACTATCTACTTTGCAAATTATTGTTGAATAATTTTCTGAAACAAAGTGAGTTTTCTCCTATCATCTGTCAGCTAATAAGCACTAAGTATTTCAGTTTGCTGTTGGCCATTATTTTATTCATAGCAAATATTCTTTTTTCTCCCTAGATAAACAAGGAACTGATCTTACTAAAAATATAGCGATATGTGAGCCATTCCATCTGCCCCCTTTTACCACATCCTAATCATGACATAACTGCATAGGGCATAGTTTCAAATAATTTCAAAACTATTGTAGTGATTATCTTGAAGGTTATATCCATTTTTGCTCTTGTTATCAAGCCCATCTAAACTTACTGCCTTAAAACAATCATGATGTATTTTTCATGACTCTATGTGCTGGCAATTTGACTAGCAACCTAGCTGGTGCCAGCAGAGGTTACTCCAGAGCCTGCAGTCATCTCTGGCTTGAATGGGGTGGAAGTCCAAGATGGCCTCACTCACATGTCTGGCTGGAACAACTCAGTTTCCTCTACCTGGTCTCAAATTGCCCTGCTCAACAGGCTGGGTTTGGGCTTCTTTAAATCACAGTAACCAGAGTTCCCAAAGGGCAGAGTGAAAGCTGCAAGATCTCTATGGATAGATTCTGGAACAGCTCTGCCCAATGAAACCTTCTGCAATGACGGATACGCTTTAAAACTAGGCTGTCCAATATGGTAACCACTAGTTGCCTGTGCTATTTTGACCTTGAAATATGACTAGTATAACTGAGAAATTAAACTTTAAATTTTACCTAATTGTAACTGATTTCATTTAAGGACAAATGGTCACCAGTAGCTAAAGATTACCATATAAGTCAGTGCAGTTCTAGAATCTGCACATCACTTCCACCACATCCCATTGTCATGCTGACTCTCTTGAGGGGAACAGCAGCCACCCTCTGCACAGGAAGCTACTGAGAAGCATGGTTCTTTATTGTAGCCATCTACCACCCAGAATCAGAGGGAAAGAGGAGGTTAGCACAGGTGTGGGGGTCACTAATATTTCATATAAGCGGTCACAAAGGCATCTCAAAGACAGTGGTATTTGAAGAACGATCTCCATACAGCTGACATCTAGCTCTTTTGGGGACTCAAGCCTTGGCCATTGACCTAAAAGTGCTGTCACAAAGCTTACGCATTTTCCACTCCTAGTACCTATGTGGAAAGAGCTGCAAGCCTCCTGCAGACACATACATGTAAAATGAAGCTTTGTCTACAAGCAGAAGACTAGAATCAGTTTAACAAGAAGAGACAGAACAATTTCTAAAAATTAAATGTAAACTATATTTAAAAGTTTCGTATAATGAAATATAGTCTCAGATAAACTCAAGAGTCAATAATAATAAATGGAGAGCAACATGATTGTTCCACGGCCATAAGAAAATATTAAACTTCTCTCCCTTTCTAAGATGGCATGAGAGCATAACAGAATTTTCCAACAAAGATTTCCACCAAAATAAAAATGTCAAAACAATTTGTAAAACCTGTAAGGAAACATGCCAGGCACAAGAGAAGACTGCAATTAGTAAGCCATGATCCTAACTCTCAAGGAATTTTTACTAAAGAGGAAAAAAGTAATGCTAGTGAGGATATAGAAAGTGCCACAAACCTTTGAGAAGGGTATACAGAGGGCACTGGGGAAATAGACAGGTGAGGGCAGGAGGCGGAGGGGGTTGCAAGCTGCCTGTTAAAAGAAATATGTGAACTGTAAATGAAAACAAAATTGGAATTAGATTAAAGGTGGTAAGGGAGAAAGCAATTCAAGTAAACAAAATAGAGGTGAGGTAATCGAGTGCCTGTTTTCCCTGGTATATGTAACTTCTGCATGCTCATGCAAACCAAAGGAAGCCCAGGGATGTCAGCTTAACCCTTTGGGGTGAGGTTCCATTTATACCTGTCAGGTTCAGGTGACAGACTAGACTGCACACAACTAAATGGGAGTATGGCAGGCAGGTGCACGCTCACTTAGAGAACTGCTACTTCTCTTTACTAACAGACTGTCTGGGGCCATGCATTCAATATTTGATAAAAAGGAAGTCAACATAGGTGGCAATGTAGGAGGGGAACTTGGAAATTAGTTTTAAGCACTTGTACCAAGAGGTCAATTTCTCACAGTAACTAGCCTCATAACACAGCAAGACCTTGAAGTTACAGTTTGCAGAAGGAATCTCAGATTGTTTTACCAGGGGAAATGCTCACACACATTAAATTTTAAAGATAATGTTCAAATTCATTATTTTAATACGTTTGCTTATGTATCTTGGTAATTCAGTTTAAGGCCCTAATGTTCAAACCCTTATGAGATTTGAATATAAGAATTACAACTGGGTTAAACAAAGGTCAGAAGATACCTGAGGGAATTGACAAACCAACAAGAAATTTTACCTGAACCATACACTTTCAATAATTCTTGTGCGGTTTCCTTTTCTAAACTCAATCATGCATTCTATTGGAGAAAGGGTATGGAATGAATGATGAATGCCCTCACATAACTGAGAGGTCACATGGGTATGAAAATGAAGTGAAACACATGTTCTAATTTAGCGTTGAGAGATTATGTCAAATTAATTCAACTTCTCTAAATAGTACTGTGTGGTTCAAAATAAAGTAAATCAGAAAGTTGCCTGTTAAAATGGATGAACTCTTTGCCCTTCTCCCTAAAACTTCTCCACCCGTCACTGTTCCTGAGTGGTACCCTCCCCACTGCATCACTAACTTTTCCCACTTTACAGGATCATTCCCATCAGCAAGGAAGCAAGTTCAATCAGTCCCCACCTTTATAAAACCATGACAGCAGTCCTCCCTCATCCACTGTAACACTTTACCTGGAGTGAACTGCAGTTTGAAAATATTAAATAGAAAATTTCAGAATAGTAATTCATGTTTGAGTTATTTATCATATTCTCTTTTTAAGTAGAAGAGAAAGTTTACCCAAATCGTAATTTGAATAACCTTATCATAAAGGTTCAAAATAAAATAAATCTCATGGTCTTATCATTTTGCATTGAAGCATTATATTACATAGATAATACCTCCCTTTAAAAATGTGTATGTTGGTGTTTGCCATTTTTTAAATAGGAATAACATTCTGACATCACATTAAAATACACAGGTTTAGAACTTGCATTGCATGTGAGGAGATTAAAATATATAATAGAATAACCCAATATGTAATATGAGAAATTAGTACGAAGGAATAATAAATGAATTAAAAGTCAATAAGGCAAAGAACTAATGCAAGGCTCTAAGAATTAATCTGTCAGTTGATAACATTTCAGTATATCTGCTTATCAGTGAGAAGTACACATTTGCACAGAGACAGAAATTTTAGCAGAATGAAAATGTAACTGAAAAAAAAGATCTAAGTTCAGAAAAAGAAAACATAAAAAGATCTTAAATACTACTATCATTTGCTATAAGACCTAAGTAAGAAAATAAGCTATTTTCTTACTACTACAAGTCCTTATTTTTTTCACTTTCATTTATTATAAAGTCTGTAATTCTTTGATTCTATGACTTTTAAATTTAAGATTAACATATAGTAAAAAAAATCCCCAATATAAAATATTAATATTTTAAAACTATTGGAAAGTTAGATAAATTTCATAATTACCTAAGAGCAATATTATTTTTCAGAAGTAAGGTTTTTTTTAAACATTACATTTTTCTCTTCATATTTAACTAAATACAAAGAGAAAAATTAATTTGAAATGAATGGAAGCAATTAATACAATTTAAAATAAATGTATAAATATTGAAATTTAGAAGTGGAGGTGGGGGGAATCTGCGATACTTAATTCAACTGATATTTATCTAGAATTTTATTTTGAGTATTTATTTCAACAAAATCTAAATTAATTTTAAAAGATACCTACCTTATGTGGTCAACTTACTTTACAATGATCATATTGGAGCTGTAAGGCTGAAACATCCCCTCCGATAGGCATTTGTTGTTTAAGCTCTTCAAATTTCATATCCAGCCATTTGTTCAGTTCCTCTAGAGTCATCAGCAACCTGCTACATTTCGCAGCACTGGCCTCCAAATGGGCCCTGTTGAGAGATAATGCACATGGGCAGGTGGAATGTAGTAAAATGATACGTGCGCTCTGGAGAACATCTGCCCTTGGTCTCTTGAAGATTGAGTGTCTCAGGAGCGCCAAGATGACACGAGTCATGAACTGATAGGTAGGGCCAAGGCTATGGGACTTGGAAACAGACTAGGGATAAAGACTTTTATAGATAAAGTAAATACAGACACTTGGCAGTGAAAAAATAAAAAAATTATCAATATCCACACCAAAAATGACAACTGAAGAAAAGATGAAAAATTAAAGGGAGGTCAGATGCTTAAATTAATGAGGAAAATAAGCGAGTGCCTAGCAGATCAGGAGGAAGCAATTAGCTGGTGAGAGGGTGGACTAGTGGCTGTATTCCCTTCTAAGGAGAAGTTGTTGACAGATGTAGAAGCAATGCTTTGGATGCAGTGAAGAGGCTGCCACCTCTCCCTGCCACCAGCTGTGTGGCAGGGCTCCTGTTCAGCCAGTGTCCCACGGGCGCCATACTACAATAGAAGTCTTTGGCTGACATTCTGATTGTTTGGTTCCCAATGGCTGCCAGGTGAGGAAAATGGATACATTAAACTTAAATTTAATTAAATTTAAGTAAACCAGGCTATTAAGGGGAACACCAGCTTTCAATTATAAAGAAAAGTGGTAGAAGAGCTTACAGAAATATTAAAGGCAGAGAATATTTTGTTCACAAGAGAAGTCAGTGTTAAGGGTAGACCTTGCTTTAAAGGAATGAGCGGAAAGCCAGACAGGTGTTTCTCAATGGTTAGTGTATCCTTATGAAATAGGAGATTACGGTTCTATTCCTGGTCAGGGAACATGCTAGGGTTGTGGGCTTGATCCCCAGTTTGGGGTGTGCAGGAAGCAACCAATCAATGGTTTTTCTCTCATCGTCGATGTTTCTATTTCTCTCTCCCCTCCCTTCCTCTAGGAAATCAGCTATATACATATATATATGTATTCTTTTTTTTTTTTAAAGGAATGAGATCAGGTGCAAGATCTTGGTCTTTCCCCAATATTTGCTTTTGGATGTATGCTCAGTAACATGATCTCAGTTTATTCTAAACTTATGTTCACCATCTATCGATATTAAAAATAATTCTAAAATATTCTTGACTCTCAATAACATTTAATACTTGTCACAGAAGTTTTTTCCCAAGATCCTTTCCTAGTCAGCATTCTGGTCCTCAAGATTCATCTTCATTTAATTTTTCTCTCTTCAAATGCAGATATGAATCATCAATTTTTCACTTTAGTGTCCATAAGCAATATTTAATTTTTCTAAAAATCTTCAAGTGGGATATACAAATAGCATGATGAGGCAAAACATGTTCATTGCCAAGAATCCTAAAGATCTAGATTCAAATCCCGGGTTGGCACTAGATAGTTCAAATTCTTGGCAAGTTCCTCACAATCATTAAGCCTGTTTCCTCATATGAAGATAGAATTTTACTACTGGCCTTACTATAATTTTTTGAGTACTGAAAAAAGTAATGTTTGCAAGGATCCTAAAATAGTTCTTGGCTAAGGTAAACAAAAATTATCAGGTGTTGGTAACATTATAATTGGTATTATCAGGTTGAATATATGCAACTTTATGAATAATCAAGAACAGTTGGCAAAGGGCACGGGACATTGATGGAACTAAAACTAGGACTTTAAAAAAATAGTCTTTGCATTTAAATCTTAGGGTATTTCTGGGGCAATAGCTGGTTCTCTGTCTTACAATACAAGAGTCCTGAAACCCCCTCCTCCATTACTTGTATTCTGACATTGATTATTCTGACCTGATGCTAGCAGATTTTGCTTTCAATTCCTCCCATCTTCCATTAACATCACTGAGTTTATGCTTAAGCATCGTAGCTAATTCACAATTTCCTAGTTCCTTTACCATCTTCCTCCTGTTTCCATCAATACTTTTAAATATGTCATTGTGGGCATCAATTTCCGCCCAAATGTCCTAAAGATGGAAAAACAGAGACAATGCAATGTTAAGTATTAGTGTCAACATTACTCAGGATTGCTAAACAGAGTTTTAACTTTTTCTATTTCATAAATGAGGTGTATTTTTTAAAGAAAAATAGTTAATGTCATCTCAAATAACAAATTATAGTGATTCCACAATTCTTACATTAAAAGTAATAATCTTTAAATCTTCAATACCTTGATTTCCAAGTTCTAAGAATAAAATATAATCTTAATTTCATGTATTAGCTAGTCCAATTCAATCAAATTATTTATCCCCTTTATACACAAGTAAAATTCCCTTCAAAATATGAAGTTTTACAAAGTTTGTTAGATATTACATCATTTTAATGTTTTTCACATTTAGACAAATTTATTAATTGTTTATTCTTTTAATCTAATAAAGTTTATTTCTATAATTTTTAAAGAACACTTTCATAAAAATGTCCTGATTAAGAAATAAAAACTAATTGTAAAGTAATATTTCTCCTATTAAATAGATATATTTTGTTTATTTTTATAAAGTAACTTTTAGTGTAGTTTAAGTAAAATAAAAAAAATATTATAAATTAATGATAAAAATTTGTTAAAAGACTTTGAAGAAGTATGTTGGTAATATGTATCAAAAGCCTTAAAACTTTTGAAATTGCCTGGCCAGCATGGCACAGTAGTAAAGTATCAACCTATGAACCAGGAGGTCATGGTTCAATTCCCAGTCAGGGTACAGGACCAGGATGCAGGCTCAATCCCCAGTGGGGGGCATGCAGGAAGCAGCCAATCAAGTATTCTATCTCATTTTGGATCTTTCTATCTCTCCCTCTCCCTTCATCTCTGAACTCAATAATATATATATATCTGTTGCAATTATGTATTCTAGGAATATTTATGTATAAACACATCTATCACATCGGTTGTTTTAAACTGAAAAAAAAAGTGAAAATTATCAAGCACTTCCACTTCTGGAAATATATCCAAAAGATATGAAAACACTAATTCAAATACATTATCTGCTCATAGCAACATTATTTATAATAGCCAAGACAAGGGTAAAAGCTAGGTGTCCATCAGTGGAGGGATGGATATAGTAGTTGTGATATATATATATATATATATATATATATATATATATATATATGTTTTCTAGCCATAAAAAAATGATTAAATCCTACCATTTGTGACAACATGGATAGACCCTGAAGGCATTATTCTAAGTGAAAGAAGTCAGACAGAGAAAGACACATACTGTACAATCTCATATGGAATCTAAAACAAACAAACTCAGAGAAAAAGAAATCAGACTTTTTGCCATTACCAAGGTGAGAGGGGGGAGAGGAGAAATTGGAGGAAGATAATCATAGGATACAAGCTTGCAGTTATAAGGTAAGTACTATACAACAAGATGACTACAGTTAACATTATTACATGACATACAGAAAAGCTAAGAGAGTTCTCATCACAAGACAACTTTTTCCTTTCTTTTTATTGTATCTGTATAAGAAGATTGATGTTAGCTTAACCAACTGTGGTAATCATTTCACAATATCTGTAAATCAAACCATGGTTCTGTATACCTTAAACTTATACAAAGATGTATGTCAATTATTTCTCACTAAAACTGGGGAAAAGTGGAAACTATTATAACACATTATTGGTGATACACAAATCAACTTTAAAAGTGGAGGATGCAAAACTATATATTTGTTAATTTTAAAGTTTGTGTTTAAATCAGAATATGTATTTCTATGTCATTGCACACACTTATTGCTTATTACATTTTTATTGTATTAAAAATGTAAGCAATAAGTCAAAAGAGCATAATCTCTGTATAAGAGGATCAATGATAATCTTAGTGTATATCAAAATTTAGAAAGAAAATCAACATCCCATCCAGAAAGTGATCAAAGAAGAGGAAATCAGCAAACATTGTGTGTGTGTGTTTTTTTTTAATTTAACATTTGATGGCATATTTACTTGAATAAAGATATCAACAGCACCTAAAGGCAGAAAAACCATCTTTTTATGTCCTCTGTATCCTTCACAGTCTCTGAGCCTAAACTAGAGATAACACATAGATAGATAGGTAGATAGGTAGGTAGTTAGGTAGGTAGGTAGATTAGATAGATAGATAGATAGATAGATAGATAGATAGATAGATAGATAGATAGATAGATAGGTAGATAACATATGGATAGATGCATAATGCATGAAAAAGAGTATGAATTTAGTTCACCTTGACTTACTGGCATATTAGCCACTCTAGCCCCCCAAAAAAAATCCAGGATCTGATGTTCGCCAGCATCACTCATTTGTTACTTCATACTGGGCCACTTCCAGGACCCAAGTGCATTGTGCTCATTCTCTGTCTCTTCTAGACCATTTCACTTGCTGCTGTTCTCTCTGCAGTGCCCTTTCCCCCACTGTTCATCTTTCCAATTCTTATTCATCCTTTACAAACTAGCTTGGAAATGATCTCCTCTGAAAAACCATCCAGTTACCCCCTAAGGCCAGGTATATGCCCTACTTTTATATCTCTATGGATCCCTCTATGTTATAATTGCTTAGCTACTTGTCTCCCCACAATAAACTCTTTGGATTAGAAGGAGTGACATACTCTTTGCTGTATTAAAATGGTGACTGGCGTAAAGTGAAAGTTCGATTAAACCCTATTCAGGGAACGAATGACTGCATGAATGAATTAAATATCCCAGAATAGTATTTCCCAAAGTGTTTTTGTTGGAATTCTCTGCACAGTCAGCACTGGTTGTTCTTGGACATTCATAATTCGCCTACATACAGTAAAATCAGTGAACTTCTACGATAAAGTAATTCTTAATACACACCTTATTCCAAGTGGAATTCACAGTTCTTAAGCTTTCTGACATTTTGTCTCTTTCAGGTAAACTCAGACTTTTATCTGAGAGCATTTCCAATTCAGTTCTATTCAGCCATTTGAGTTTCTCAGCTTGTACGTCCATTTCCTGGTTTAAGACCTAAAGGTGTCAGAAGAGAGGTATGATTACAAGTTTGTCATACTAGAGAAAGTTCAAGAACTATATTAGAAACTAACATACTTTGGGTATTTTACAAATGTAAATTTTTAATTTCTTAAGTAGACAATAAACTTATAAGAAGCCTGAACATATCTTAACAAATTGTAATTGACACGGGAACGACCAACCTCCTGCAATGTGCACTCGGGTGCTCCCTGTCTCATAATAGAGTCATATCCTCTCCTATCTACATTGATAATTTAACATTCTGTTCTTAGATGATGCAAATGATGTCTGTTCCAATGAAAGGCCAAAACAAAATAAAAAGGGTTGGATGCATCTCTCTCTACCTCATCTCTACAGATCCTATTGTACTGTCCTGTCCTTTGCAATGGCCCACAAATATTCCAAGAAAACGAATGACATTTGTAGTTAAAACAGGAACAAGTTTGCTGGCTATTTGATGTCACATTTTGAAAAGAAAACTTAGTAATTGTTTCCCACATAGTATTTTTTTGTTGTTACTAATAGTTTCCAAAATGCCTCAATCTTACTTCTTTAGACAAAATCTCTTCAAATTAGTAGGCATCCTTTTAGGCACACTTTGATGCATGTCTTTGTGTTCATTCACATACTCACCCAATTTCTTCTTTTATAAAATAAAAATATGGACACAGTCTGTTTATGTTCTGCAATAAGTCTTTCAATTCTTAACACAAAAAGATATGAAATTTATGTCTATTTGATTATATTTATTTATATATCCTTATGTATTTTATATGTAGCATAAATAAACAGTTATAAACAACCCTTGAAGGTTGTAGATAAACAGAAAAGATTGTATTAATACAACCATGACACTGGGTCTCAAGTCACGTAAGAGTTTTCTTGTGTTTTTTTTTGAATTTTCTACAAAATTCAACTTTATAGCTAGTAATTAGCAATTATCTTCTAAATCCAAAAGCAAAAACTTTACTTCAAAGCAATAATTTATTCTAAAATGATGATGTCTACTTAAAGTATCCTAAAAACCTTAGGTCTAATACTGACAACACCACACGATTTATCATTTTTATCAGGGAAGCCTTACCTCTGCAAGAACAAAATACAGCTGCTCTTTAGAGGGAAAAGACCAAGATATCCCTCTTTAAAGTTCATGACAGCTACCACAAAGTACAAAGTTTCTTACCTTTTTCCTCTTCTAATATTTTATCTTATTTTTAGTGTAATTGTGAGTGCATCAAAAAAGGATTGGCAAATGTAGAGACAAACCACTTACTGTTAATTCTCTGAAATTTTCTTCCAGCTCGGTGGTGGATCTCTTTTGCACAGCATTCTCGGCCTTTGTTAACCAACAGGTAATCTCATCTAGTCTCCTTCTATATTCCATTATTTGCTCATTTTCCCCATATATTCTAAAAGAAGATATTATTGAAAAATATTGGGACAAATTATCCAATTAAGCAGAAAAGCACACATTTGCTTTGCATATCTGTACTAAATAAGCCGCAAATGAAATAACTCCTGATAATTATTTCAATACATTTTAATATGTCAATAATAATGTATACATTCTGCAATGCCAATTATTTGATAATGTAAGAATTCTTCCTTTATTAAATCCAAAAACATTGAAACTAAAGACTGTTATTTTCTCTCATCTTGAATATTATATTGAAATTTCATAAGAAGAATTTTTTAAGCTAGATCCCACTGTTCAACATAATAGACTTTTGAAGAACCATGAAAAGTGTTTTGATCTAAAAGTATAAGAAAAGGCACATAATTACTCCATAGAGAGAGAAAAACTTCATTACATGAGATATTATTAACATTAGGTGGCAACTATTATTCCACTTTATTCACAGGAAAGAAAGAATAGATACTGAAAATGGAATTTTTTTTACAAGTATTAGGAAATGGAAATCTAGTTGGTTCATTAAAATAAAACTGATATTTAAATATAGCCTAGTCATAAAAAGAAATCTAGAAAATAAAGAAAAGTTTTAAAGGACATAAGGACACAAATAGTTATTATAAATATAAAAAAGAAACTGTCTTAATTAGATCATTTAAATGTTATAAGAATAGCATTTATAAGTATATAAACTATGTGTCAGAAGATGAGAGTATGATTAGAACTCATATGACAAGATTATTTATTTTTAAGAAAGGGTTTGAAAGCTATTTAGAGCTTGTGGTGGTATCATTAATTTTATAGCTAATAATGTAAATTATTATGCAATTTTTTAATAAATTACATTGTATCACCATATTTTTATGGCTATAATATTGTCTTTTCAATCACAAAAAAATATATATACTAAATAAATATATATTTAGTAGAGAATCAGTAATATTTAAAAGAGGGTATTTTAATATTTAAAAAACTAATGTAAGTCACAAGTCTTTAATTTTTTTAATTTTTTTATTTTATTGATTTGGTACAGAGAGGAAGGAAGAGAGATAGAGAGTTAGAAACATCGATGAGAGAGAGTCATCGATCAGCTGCCTCTTGCACACCCCCTACTGGGGATATGCCCGCAACCAAGGTACATGCCCTTGACCAGAATCGAACCTGAGACCTTTCAGTCCCCAAGCCAACGCTCTATCCATTGAGCCAAACCGGTCCCGGCAAAGTCACAAGTTTTTAAATTTAAGTATCCATTAGGAGGAAATACTGCTTCAAAATTAAAAACAAAAAATCAAGAACAGTACTATTGTTAAGACTAAAAATACCAAAACAGGTAATTTACCCTTTGTATCCAAGAGTATTTCACTAAAATAACTACTTTGGAAACACCTAAAATACTATTATAGACTTGTATTAAAAAAAAAAAAAAAGCTGGCATTTAAATGTTTCATGTTTCATAATCCTGACTAATTTAGTATTTTGAAAATATACCTATGAAGGAAAATAGCAAGTTATTTCAATACTGCATATCTGAGTCACAAAATTTTCATCTGTAGACTAGCTAAATATAATCGACATTTTAAACGTTATCCTTATGAATAAAAACAAGCTTTAAATTAATGTTCTAACAGTAGACAAACAATTGCTCATTAAGAAATAACACTGTGAGCTGTTGACCTGTGCAGTGATTTAACTACAGGCACTCAATACAAAACAGATTGAAACGTGCGCTTTTTCGATGACTATGATAACAGTACACATCTAAGCTCTTAAAGTGCCAACGTGGCTCTGAGTTAAGATAAATGACTAACTGAAGTGATGTTAAACCATGAATTTATAAAAACAAGCACTTCAGTTAAAATATCAGATGTTGGATAAGAGGTGTGTTATTCTTTTCTTTAAAAAAAAAAAAGATTAAAATAAGTAGTGTCTTCAATGTGTTAGTTCTGGAAGCTATAACTAGCACATCTCACAGAGATCTATTTGAAAAAAACTTTAGAATTTCTGTATTGTTGCTAATACTATGCCAGTGGGTACATCCTTTTCTTTAGAAGACCTGGCAAATAGATAATTTTCAAGCTGGAAAGATTCCCCATGAAAACTCACGGGCATGGCATAGAAGATCCTAAGAACCTCAGCTTCCAATCGTGGCCCTGGTCCCTGAACCTTCCTCTCCCTCTAACCTTGGCAGGTCTCTCCCCTGCCGTACTGTTTCATGCCTCCCTCCCACCTTTGCCTGTTCTACTTATTTTCCCTAGAAGGCCCTCCCCAGGAGGAATGTATGGGAAATGGCTATAAATGCTTCAAAGCTCTGTTTCAGGATCTTTCCCCTGAGATGCCTAAATGCCATGGCTCATCACCCCACCTGGCGACAACACTGCATCTTCATCAGAACATAGCATTTTCTCCTTAAAATCTTTTCTTCTTGCCCTACTCAGTTTGGCTCAGTAGACAGAGCTTCAGCCTGAGGACTGAAGGGTCCTAGGTTCAATTCCAGTCAAGGGCACATGCCCAGGTTGCAGGCTCGAGCCCCAGTAGGTGGCATTGCAGGAAAGATGCTTTTCATAAACACTCTAATTTAATTCTTATGACACTCCTCCACGAAAATATCTGAGTTCTATTTACAGAGAGAAAACTCAACTAGAGGTCTGTGGCCTTCCCAAGTTTGTACAGAACTGCATTTGAGAGCGTAAGTTAGCATCATCAATAACTTTGTGTGAGACCTTGGACCTTACCTCTCTGAGCCTCAGTTTTTAAAGCTGTACGAATGGGCCTACTGGTGACCTAGAGCAGGCTTGAGGAACTTCCAGCCTCTGGGCACTATAAGGCCCAAGAAATCATTTTGTCTGTCCCTGCCAAGGCATTAGGGGTGAGTTAATTAAACATTTGACCAAATATAGCAGGCTAATTTTTAAGTTGTTAATTTTGCATGGCCTGTAAATGATGGTATAAATATCCAAATGGTCCTTGGCAGAGAAAAGGTTCCTCAACCCTGTACTAGCAGATACTTAGATGGAGTTAAATGGGGCCTGGTGTACAAGGTGCCAAACGCTATCTCCGCTATGTGGCAAACTCTCAACCAAGACACGCAAACTATAATACTATTGCTTCTTACCAAAACACACAAAATGATAGATGTTGTTATTTTATAAAAAGCAACCAAAGGCCAAACAGTCATACTTGCATATTTTATGTTATAATATAGTCATACCTCACTTTATTGTGTTTCATTTTACTGTGTTTGACAGGAATTGAATTTTCTTACAAATTGAAGGTAAGTCCTTCAAGCCAGCAAAAAGATATGACTCATTGAAGGCTCAGATAATGGTCAGCATTTTTTAGCAATAAAGTATTTTTTAATTAAGGTACATAATGGATTGTTTAGACAAAATGCTATTACACACTTAATAGGCTACAGTATAGTTTAAACGTAACTTTTATATGCAGTGGGAAACCCAAAAATATGTGTGGCTTGCTTTATTGTAATGATGGATTTATTATAGTGGTCTGGACCCGAACCCACAATATCTCCAAAGTATGCCTGTATTGGACTTAAAAAGATATTAGGTTGGCCTTTCACAAAATATTAGCATTGTTCTAAAATAATACATTATCTACAGAGTTAAGATTAGCAGGAAAAAGTACCTGGAAATTTTTAGCCTACAATTACCATTAACCCACCCCAAAAAGGTCATTTATAAGACAGAATGTATTAAGCAAAGTAGAAATGGCATAGAAGATCCTAAGAACCTCAGCTTCCAATCGTGGCCCTGGTCCCTGAACTATATCCATTAGCTATTAACCATCTCAGGAAAATAACTTCAAAAATAATTTTAAAGTAATATATAGCACATGTATAATGTTAAACTTTATAGTCACTGGTAAAGTGTTTACAACCAGAAGGTACCCTAATAAAATCTGGGACACTGTAACATAATTTAGCATAAGAACAAACAACAATACATCAGATGTATCCTGTTACCTGGAAGAGTTGAGGTATTTATTATTTGCCAAGCACTGACACATATATGAGCACAGCACACCCTGTGACTAAGAACGACCTAGCGAGAGGATTACTAATGAAGATTCCCAAGGTCCAGTCAGGAAATGAGCAAGCGAGAAGCCTGACCCTGAACCCCGATCTTCAGACCGGAAGTCCAGAGTGTTCTTTCAACTACTTCCAGTTCCTGCCACATGGTCACCGTATCACAATCAACAGTCAGAAATAAAAAGAGCAAGGCAAGGTTCACGTGTATCCTACTGCACAAAAAAGTGGGACTTCATGGACAGCCTGAACATTCAGTTAGAAGGAGGGTTCTAAAATGCATAACATGGACAGTGCAGGTCTTAACTGTCAGTAATATCAGGCAACAAGAGAACTCTGGACTTCTCTGATTGTATCTTTAAAAGGTCCTGCCCTAAATGTCTCCCCTTGTGCCCTTAGCTTAGTGAGGCTCAGTCACCTTGGACGCCGATCCTTCACCTCTGCGATGATCGCAGCCCAACGTTGATTCAGGCGGTCCAGCTTGTCTTTTAAGGAGCTCCCCGCCATGGGGCAGAGTCTCTGGACAACCCCGTCCCAGGATCTGTTTAGGGCTGCCACGCCGGGCTGGTGACTGTTAATGAGTTCTTCAAGTGCCTACAACAGAGGACAACCCAAGATGAATTCTAACACTAAGTTAAGATTTCCTGATGCAAGGAATCCCCCAGGTTCCCAGGAATTAATTTACGTGCTAGAGGAACAAAGTCATGGGATACATTATGTTCATGAACAAGGCACTTAAAAAGATGTTCATTAAATTTCAGTAAGCGCACTACACAAAATCCATTTTGAAATCTCATCCACGCTTGTGGATGTCATACAGTGAAACAGGGTCATAAATAATATAAAGAAAATACCAGCTGTTTACAACTGAAGCATAAGCATCAGTCAGGTTTGATTAAATGGGATTGCTTATCTTTTCCCAAATATGTGCTTGCAAGCATATATCAAAAGGAAAAATAAATCCATATGCCCTTATGTCCTACCACAGATAGGTAAACCGCATTTTCTTGAGACATTGCTTCACTGGTCTCTAAATTTTTAAGCAACAGATTTAAAGAGAATATTTTAAAGTTAAATTTAGGCACTCATCTATATTTCTAAAACTAACATGTATATGAGAAAAAATAAATGTATTTGTTAATGCCTCATGAACCTTCTCCATAAAACACATTTTTAAAATATACTAAAAGAGAAAATACTTTAACAATGGTAAATTGAAATTTTGTTTGCTTTTCAACCATTTTGTTTAAAGCCCTATTTTATTAGCAGAACTGATTTTGCTACTGTTATATTTTCCAAGACTGAATTAGACTTACATGAGCAGCTGCCCTGACATAGCTCATGAATAATTTACTTTTATAATAGTTATCAAAAATACGAAGTGGCAATAAGTGCTAAGTACAGAAAACAGGGGTGAGGTATGCTGATATCTTTCTGCCTTAGTCTTGGGTACAAAATTTTACGTGTGTTATTTTAAATATATATATATTTTTAAATTTTTAAATGTACTTTTATTGATTTCAGAGAGGGAAGGAAAGGGAGAGAGAGAAAGAAGTACCAATGATGAGAGAGAATCATGGGTTGGCTGCCTCCTGCATGCCCCACACTGGGGACCCAGCCTGCAATCCAGACATGTGCCTTGATTGGGAATCGAACCATGACCTCCTGGTTCATAGATCAACTGAACTACACTGGCCGGGCATAAATTTAATTTTTTTTAAATAATCTTTTTTCATATTAGCCACTAAAGAGTATTTTTAATTAAATTTCACTAAAATTCTAATTAAAAATGTAAATAATGTTTCTTAAGCCTTTATGACTGAAGAATAGATTTGGAATAAAATTTACAAGTTGTAATGCATCTAAAAATTCTTATATTTAGCTCTAACTTTTGAAATATATCTTAAATGCCACAGACTAAAAGAATATGGCCCAGCCAGTGTTGCTCAGTGGTTCAGCATCGATCTATGAACCAGGAGATCATAGTTTGATTCCTGAACAGGGCAAATGCCACAGTTTCTGGATCAAATCCCCAATGGAGGGCATGGAGGAGGCAGCTGATCAATGATTTTTTCTCTCATCAATGATGTTTCTATCTCTCTCTCCCTCTCCCCTCCTCTCTGAAATAAAAGAAAAAAGAAGAAGAAGAAAGGAATATGGCAGTAAGTAGCAGATCTGCATCCTGTGATGGAGAGCACTCACTTTCTGGTGGACCCTGGCTTTTTCTAGGTCCATGCCACCATCTGGAGCCAAGGCATCAGCCAGTAACTCCTCAGCTTGCGTTGTCCAAAACGTAAAATCGTTAAGGTCACAGTGGAACTTTATCCATTCTTCCATAGACCTGTCAACATAACTAGAGGACAAAAATGAACATAAAATAGGTTTCCAAACTTTCCAGGACTGCTTTGAAACATTTTTTTCTAAATAAATTCAAATCTAATTTAAACTGAAAGCTTCAAAAATCAGTGAATTCACAACTCACTGCTCTAAGATCAGTTTTCGTAATGGATTGGAGTTAATGATTCCTTTCAGAGAAAGGTGTCGTACCAAGAAACTGGCTCAAGCACCATCCTACCCCCCTTTCTTTCACATACATGCCTGCACACATACGCACACATACGAGGCAGCTTATTAACTGGAAAGACAGCCTTCTTCAGTTTGGAAAATCAAGATGGATTAGCTACAGGCAGTTAACCCACCCAACTTTAAACAATTAACATTCCAAATACCATGAAATGTCAAATTTCATTACTCTATTCTTTTAGGGGAAAAAATCATGGTGTTTTACTTCTCAGGTAGAACAAAACCCAAAATGTCAAAACACTTCAAAATTTCCTTTCCCTCCCTTATTCTCTGTGTGAAGGACTGAATAGGGATCCTAAAACTCATGTGTTGAAGCCCTAACCCCTATAGTGACTATTTGGAGATAGGGCCTTCAGGGAGGTAATTTTTTTCAATGAGGTCTTAAGAGTGGGGCCGTAACCCCACACAACTGGTATCCTAATAAAACAAGGAAGAGACACCAGAGATATCGTTCACTGTGTCTGAAAAAGCAGAGAGAAAAAGACATGAAGGACACAGAGAGAAGGTGGCTGACAGCAAGCCAGTAAGAAAGGCCTCAATACAAACTAACCCTGCTGGAGCCTAGATCTTGGAGTTACAGCCTCCAGAACTGGAAACAATAAATGTATGTTGATTAAGCCGCCCAGCCTGTGGTGTCTTATTAAGGTAAGTCTAGCAAACTAACACCCTCTGTGCAATGACTAACCCACAGTACAGTATGGAAGTGCCTGCAAAGCCCAGGTTAGGCAATGAGACGAAGGACTACTGAGTTGCCCATTTAATCCTCTCTCCTTTAGAAATAAGATAAAGTCAAAGCCCAGTGCTAGTCGTATTTAGAAAGTATAAAATAAGTATTAAAAAGTATAAGTTTTACTGCAGTCAGATCCTAAACACTTTCCTTCTGCTTTTTCATTTTGTTAAGTGGTGCTGGGAAAGGCTTGGAAGATACTGCTGAGATTTTAATATTAAGAAAATTTTTACTATATAAAATAAAAAGATATTACTATTTTAAAAAATAATAAAATAATCCCTGACAACTCTAACTCTAAAATAATGTTTATTTTTCCTTCTCCCATGAACTTAATTTTGAAAATGTAGTTAATATTTGTTAAGTGCCCAAAGGAAGCAACATTCTATTGGGCATGACAAAATTAAGAGCACTTCAAACAGAATACTATGAAAAAAACATTAAAACAATATTTATCGTCTTTGGTAAAAATGTGCAGTAACTAAATAACAGCCACAAATTTCAGCTTTGGGGATGCTGCAATAATAAAGAAAAGATGTTGCTAGAAAGGCACTCCAAAGACACTGAGAATATAATCAGTAAACCAAATAAATCTAAGCAGTATAGTCATATATTAAATGAGAGAGAGAGAGAGAGAGAGAGAGAGAGAGAGAGAGAGAGAGAGAGAAATGTTCAACTAGGAGGCACTAAGTCATCACCTCCTTACTGATCACGGTCAGTTCATATGGGAGGCAGTATGGAATTGTGAAGGTCTATGGACTTCCAGAGAGTCAAAGGACTCAAAATCCAAGTCTTAATCTAGAAACATACAAGTTTGCTTTCTCTAATATTGCAACTGGCATTGATATCTTTCCCCCAAAACATTCACCACCTCAGTTCCTGGTCTCTGATGACCTTACATTGCCTACCTGGGTCCCTAGGCTTGATACTGAACAGTCAGTATATAGAACCACCCACCTGGAGCCTTAATACAAAACATATTTAAAAATAAAATTCAGGTGGCTTAGCTATTAAATGATCATTTTAAATCAAACAAAATTGTTTTTAAAGGATACATAAATATTTAACTAATATCACACAAAAAGTAATTTGTAAGCATTAAACAAACCAATATCACAAAGGAAAAAGACTCATAAAGTATAATTATATAAAATTAAACCCATACATAAAAAAATATCGTTAACAAAATTAGACGGCATATGAAAAGCTGAGACTAAGCAATAAACAAGAAACATGAATAGGTAATATCCTTAATGTAGAAAAAAAAAAACTCTTACAAATTAATCAGTAAATAGTAATACCATAATAGAAAACTGAGCAATGATATGACCTAACAACTGACAGAAGAAATAACACTGGGGCCATTAAACATATGTAAGAATATTGAAATGTCGCTGACAAAGAATTGAAAATCCATTGAGAAGCAATCTTCACTATACAATTGGCAAAGGTCTGAAAAAAACAACAAACAACCTTTCCTTGTTAACAAGTGTTCGGTTAGCTTTCACATATCCTGTTGGCAAGAGTATAATAACCAATCTCATAATGCAATGCAGAGCCTTAAGATGTTATTACTTTTAACAATTTAATCTTTATCTAATAAACAAGTCTAATTAGATAGAAGTATGCTATGCATAAAGGTATACTTAAAACAATATTCTCTAAATGCATACAGATGAATTTAAAAATCCATACAAATAAATATACCAAAGGCCACTGAAAGATATCTTTTCAAGGATCATATAATCACACATATGTGATTATAGGCTAAAACAAAACAAAACAAAACAAAAAAGATGAAGACCATGATGCCTAATTTTTGTGTATATGTCTCTAAAGTTTTCCGATGTACTTTTCTGTGTTAACTTTCTCTTACATGGTACTTTATATTGGGCTCTTATTTCACATCTTATTTTCTTTCTACTATATACCCAGTTACTGCCAAAAATCTTCTCATTTGTTTTTAATTCCACCTATTAATAGGCTTGGTCAAAATCTACAAAGACGGAGGCTCAAAATCATTTTACTTAACAAGTTATTTTTAAAGAGTTTGTGGTTATATATGGATTCCAATTATCTGTTCGTGTCTCTCACTTTAATCATCAACATGTTGGGAAAGTGAACATTAATGAAAACCCTTAAGTTATTTTAAAGAAAATGGATACTATTTCGATATTAAAAATTAAAGGTGCTTCCTTTAATTATTAAGATATTATGTTGCAAATGATCACCTATATGTAATCTCTTTCCTCTTTCATTAAGGAACCACACTTAACACAATTTATTAAACAGAGCCTCTTCCAAGGATGTGAAACATACTCTCATTAATCTTAATGTACATGTGACCTTTGTCATGGCTCATGAGCTTATAGTTATTTTTTTTAATTAAAATTTAACTTCATTTACACATACCTTTTACGATCATTATACATCCTGTTAATTCCATTCCAGTTGGTATCTAACTGAGCCAGTGTATCTCTGATCTGAATAGCTTCAGGTCCAGAAGTTTGGGGAATCACATCTGGTTGTTTCTTATGAATGACGGTGATCTGCTCTCCGAGCTTGTCCAGTTGGACTTTGATATTCTACAAATATATTGCCAAACATTAACAAGATCCAGCAAAAAGATAAAAAGAATGAAATCACAGATGAAAAATGTATATGGTATAATACTTACTTAATAGATAATGAAATATAATAATTTTTACTAATCAAAACTGGAAACTTAAAAAAATATAATAATAATACCCTGTATTGACCAAAGTGTAAAGAACACTACATGATATCCCCATGGTGAGGGGAAAAAAAATCCTAGCACATGTCACATGTGGCATTTGTCCAGAAATAAAAAAATTCTATAACATTCTGTACAGGTAATGAAGTGCTTAAGCTAAAATCATTTATGCTTTCATATATTTAAAATGCTAGTTTAAACGACAGAAATGAGCTGTCAATCAAAGCCATCAAATCTATCAGCAATTTTATTGTGACCTTATATCCTAGATAATAAAAGGCTAATATGCAAATAGACCAAACAGTAGAATGACCAGTCGCTATGATGTGCACTGACCACCAAGGGGCAGACCCTCAATGCAGGAGCTGCCCTCTGGTGGACAATGTGCTCCCACGGGGGAAGTGCTGCTAAGCCAGAGCCCTGAGCCAGGCTCATGGCTGGCAAGTGCAGCAGCAGTGGCGGGTGGCAGGAGCCTCTCCCGCCTCGGCAGCAGCACTAAGGATGTCCGAGGGCTCCCACGCTGTGAGAGGGAGCCGGCTGGCTGAGGTACCACCTCTAAGTGCACGATTTAATGCACTAGCCCTCTAGCATAAGTATAATCAGATTATATGAACAAACCTTAATGATACTTAATAGTTTTGTGAATTAACTGAAAACTTGTAGATCCCTAATTAATTTACAATCAATATCCCATCCCAGACCCCAGCCATTGGCCAATATTAAATCATGATAGGTGACAAGATTAATGCTGACATTTCATATCCAACTGGCAGTCCAGTTTATAAGAAAGCAATATGTTTTGTGCATGTGTTTGATTCATTGAGGGGAAATAATGAACAACATAAACTGATGAACAAAAACGGACCCTGAGACAGGGAAGGATTGATCACACTGTCAAACCTCAGAGGGAAGGTAGGAGAGGGTTGGGGTAAGGGGAAGAGATCAACCAAAAGACTTGTGTGCATGCATGGAAGCCTAATCAGTGGTCACGGACAACAGGGCGGGTGCGGGCATACGTGGGAAGGGGTTTGGGATGGAAATGGGGAATGAGGACAAATATGTGATACTTTAATCAATATAGAAATTTTTTAGAAGTTTTTAAATAAAAAAAAGTCTGATGATGGAAAAAGTAACTGCATACTGAAAATCCACATCTACTTTTAAAAATTAAATTTTTATAATATTTCTTTGGTGAATACAGGAAAGGTTTATTATTCATACACATTATTAAATCTTTGGTCCAAGTTTTAAAAGCTACAGATCATCTAGGTAGGCACAATGACAAATTCCTTGCATTATTTCTACATTAACTGCAGCGATTCAAAGGCCCTGTCTGGAGATTTACCTTCAGAACATTTTCCTGAACAGATAACTCTGTATAGAAAAAATTGCTTAGCTCTGGAGTACTAAGTGATAGCTGGGCATCATCCATAGCATGTAAAACCTTGTTAATCTCAACCAAATAGTCTTCGCAGACAAGTGAGGCTTTGCTTCCAGAATCTGGTTGGCCTGTTCTCCTTTGTTGAATAGGTATTGCCTGTAAAATCATTAAAAATAACAATGTATATCTCTTAAAATATCCCCACAATTAAATGAAAAAAAGCACAAGATTATTTTCTGGAAAAGTACAATACTTGGAACCAAATTTTTTAAAACTATATTTTGATTTTTTGTATTTTTGCCCTGCTTTGCTATGCAAACCCTTAACAATCTCTATTCTAATTTTCGTCTGCAGCCTAATCTTAAACAGATATGTTTCGCTTTATGACCAATGCCACCGAAACTCATTTAGCAAACAGGAAAGCATAACAGGTTCTTTCCTGAGTTACTGAGGACAGGAAAACATGCTGCAAATCATAAACTTCCATATGAAATGAAACATTTTAATATCATTATTATTTCACCATTTTTTAAATCTCACAATTATTTAAGACCTCAGGGCCTCACTGTTAAAAATGTAACTAAGTTAAATAAGTATTGATAACATAACAAGAAATTTAATTGGGTTTTTGATTAAAATAACATACAGGTAATTCAATATACAATCTTAATGCTGGAGAACAATATTGTAGAACATGAATATCCTACATAAAACAATAAAAGGTCCTAAGACCCTAACTTCAGAGAAAACTAAGCTAAACTGAGTGGACTACTTATCTGCCCCAATAATTCTATTTTCTGTGTCCTCTAATCAGAACTTTCAAAATAACAAAAGTGATGGGCCATACACTTGTCCTTAAGGAGTTGAATTCTTTTACTTGTAGATGGCTACAATTTAATAAATGCTGGCTACTATTTGCAAATAACCACAGTTCATCTACTCATGAATTAAGGTAGCTTCTTTCATAGTTTCACTGTCTCTACATTGAGCTTCTGAAAAATGCTATTCCCCTGTAAGTTCAAAAGTATAGTAAAATGATCACAAATACATGTTCATTGAGGTAGTGACTCTGAAAATGGTTACAATTCCTAAATGAACCCGAAACTCAAGACTAAAATCATCGTGTTAATAACAAGATGTTTAATCTAGAGTTCTGCATTTATGTGTTACAAAAACAGACCTCGGGGGAACACCAGCACATTTATAATGGGATTATGGCCATTGAAAAGGGAGCTGGTAGTGAAGCTTTTCTAGAATGCAAATCATGGCTTATCAACTTCCCAAATTTGGTTATTTGGAAACTAGACATGTTTTTTGACATGGTCAGGCCTCTCCATAGAAACTAAAGATCCAAAGGAGGATGGTGAAGCCTGAAGAGGGGAAGACCATGACCCAGGTGACACAGCCACTGGATTGAGCCTGGTCTGAGCCATTCCCGTGCATATATTGCCCAGTCAATAAATAAATATAACATTTCAAAAAGAACTTCAGCTGTGTAATACCAAAATGATGCGCTGAGAAATGTGATCCAGTGGTATAGCGCCTCAAAATGAATCAAAATCAACACCCCAATCTTGCAGAAGTGAAGAAAACACCCAGGAAATGTAGGGACTGCCCATGTTCACTGGTTTGAAAGTGATAACATTTTAGCTGGTTTTCTCTGGGCTCTTATAGAAACTCAGTTACTATTTAATAATGCAAGAAGGATCTAAAATGTAATCTAACCCAGCTTTCTAATACTGCCAAGTTTTCAGTTCCACACTTTTTTTTTTTACTTCGCTGGTTTCAAGACTGAGATTCTCAGTGAGAGAAGACACTCAGCCTGTTGGATCCAGTCAGTAAATGGCGCACCATTCCTGGCCGATTTACTAAAATGTCCAAATGATAGCTGTTTCCTGAAAGGATTTTAAATCCTGCTATACCAATGTGACCTTCTTGTGACATAAGATTTATTAGAACCTGATGTTTGAACACGGCTCAGTAGCCTATTTAATTTAAATATCAATCTAAATTCAATTTATATTGGTATAAGCCAATAACTTGAGTTTAAACAGGGACTATTATGTTTTAAGTTTACTTTTGAAATGTCAATAGTCATTGAAAATATAAAGTGAATCTGGATTAAATATTAAAAATAAGTTTCAATACAATTTGTACTCATTGGAATATTAGCACATTTAAAAGTTAATAAACATTATTGGAATCACTGAACACATTATTAATACTATAAAATTTAAATACAGTTTCTCCCAGAAGTGAAATTTTAAAATGCACAAGAGGGCCAAAACCGGTTTGGCTCAGAGGATAGAGCGTCGGCCTGCGGACTGAGGGGTCCTGAGTTCGATTCTAGTCAAGGGCATGTACCTTAGTTGCAGGCACATCCCCAGTGGGGGGTGTGCAAGAGGCAGCTGGCCGATGTTTCTCTCTCATCGACGTTTCTAACTCTCTATCCCTCTCAATTCCTCTCTGTGTAAAATCAATAAAATATATATTTAAAAAAATAAATAAAATAAAATGCACAAGAGAGAGAGAGACAAACAGAGAGAGAGAGAGAGAGAGAGAGAGAGAGAGAGAGAGAGAGAAGTGGCGGGGCGGGGCTGTCCTCCCCTGAGCATCCAGGTTGTTATAAAATGCCTTCAGAGAAGTCAGCTGCTCGCCCAGCACCTTGGGGTTGTAGGTCTGCTGCTTCTGAACAATTTGTCTGCCAGGTTTTTTTTTTTTTTTTAATATATTTTATTGATTTTATACAGAGAGGAAGGGAGAGAGATAGAGAGTTAGAAACATCGATGAGAGAGAGTCATTGATCAGCTGCCTCTTGCACACCTCCTACTGGGGATATGCCCGCAACCAAGGTACATGCCCTTGACCGGAATCGAACCCGGGATCCTTCAATCCCCAAGCCAACGCTCTATCCATTGAGCCAAACCAGTCCCGGCTGTCTGCCAGTTTTGATTACAGTTTCCACTTCGAGCATGACTTCACTTACGGTTTTATGGAGTTCCTTAAAAAGAAAACATGACAAATCGCACACATCACAGTGAAAACCGGGTAACTGGAATCATTTAAGAACGAGGCTTATCCAGACTGACAGCTATGATTTAACTACGGAGATCAAAGGGCTTCCTCTCTGCCCAATTTGGATTCAAGAGATGAGTAAAATAGCATCAAGTTTGCAATAACTTTTTTAAATCAGAGAAGAAAATAAACAAATGGCATTTATATTTGTTTCAAAAAAACACTCAGATACATATTTTAAAAGTTTATGAAGGTTTATGAACATTTTTCAAACGTGAAAATATCAGTACTAAAAACTGGAATGTCTATCATTTTTAAAATCATGACTTTAAAAATCCTAAATGCTATTATTAGAAAAAAATCTAACTCTGACTATATTTCTGGCTATTGGAAATTGGAAATATTACTATTTTTTTTCTTACAATTCTCAAGTACCAAAGCTACCACATTGGTTACCTATACTACTTATGTAATAAGAAGATACATGACAACTCAACACATCAAGATGAATATGACTTTAAGAAATTTTAGCATCAAGTCAAATTCAGAGCTGTCTTCATCTCCGTTACCTTAAATTGTTCTGTGCAGGTTCTCTTGCCTCCATTCATGGTGATCCTGACCTGAAGCATCTCAGGTGGCTCTGTCACACCACAGACCTCTGAGCCAAGTTACACACAGTCAAGATTGGTGCTTGCTTTGTTGACCTCTATATCTCAGTAAATATTTACATATATCAGTGAGTTTGTGCGTGCCTGTGTGTGTGCGCACACGCATGCACGCACACTCATGGAGAAATGTATCCTATTTATTCATTCTTCCACCCATTTCAGCTTTTGAGTAATCAAACAACCTTTGGTATATAAAGACATGTGGAGATAACAGTTTTGATAAGCACAAAGAACTCTTCCCAATCTTTTATTGTCTTTACAGGTGTCATCTTCAGCTTCATCATGATTCTTCTCAAGCATAACACTAATTCTAAGAGTGTGTATGCTTAGCCACATTTTAAAATGTATAAGCAACTGAATTTTAAAATTCAAGACTGCAACAGCAATAAGGCCTTCTAAATAATTTTTTTTTTACAGATCTTAGGTTTAAACTTTGATTTAAAATTAATTTTTTCAGGAGAATGATTTTTCTGTAATAATATTCCTGGCATCTGTTCTAAATATAATTTCTTCTTTCATATTTTAGATTTAGACCTTATAAATTAAAAATTAAAATGTAAGTATCCTTAAGAATAATTTTTTTACATGGTAATATTCCTAACATCCATTCTAAGTATGGTTCTTCTAGCTACCTCAAATTTATCCTTTAAAAGATAGTTCATTAGTCATATTCTGCCAAAGCCTTTCCTGTGATTATGTTTCTTTTGTTTTTTAATCCTATATATGTATATTTATGCCTTTTTTTTTATTTCATGACACTGTAATAATTTATTTTACTCCATCTTATCTATCTCCCCTATCTCTTCTAATGTCTTTGGAGAAAAGACTACACTTCTTATTTTATAACTTGTTTTTCATCCTTCATCCCTATTCTTAATATTTATTTACAATATCTATTAATATTGAACAAACCATGTACGCTATGCTAGATGAAGCCATATTTCCTGCTGGAAAACCTAGTGGACGCATTAACCACAATCCCCTCACCATACACTCATTTGGCTGTTTCTCTATCACCTCAGAGTCCACATCCTTCATGTCCAGTACATCCAGTTCCTTTACACCATCCAGCACACGCTCACAGTCGAGCATGCGCTGTTCGAAGTTTGCAGGCTTCTCACACAGTTGGAACTTGGTGGGAAGCTCGTGAAGTTTCCTCTGTTGAAAGAAATGATGAAAATAAGCAATTCACGTCATAATGACAATCTCTCTCAACAGATGGAATTAGTATAACACCTGCTGCTAAGATGCTGTAAAAAGAAATCACAATAAAAGCATTCCATAGAGGAACTCAGAGAGGTTACCCAGGGTCATACATCACTTGACATTCAATGTGTCAGTCTTAGATATAATAAAAGGCTAAGCTGGCCTCCCTGAAATTAAAACTTCACTAATTTCCCCACCTATTTGAAAACTACAGTCAGAACTACTCCAAGTGTTCTTCATGAGCTCACAGTGAACAATCAATGTCGCATCCACCGCAAAGGACTGAGCGGTGCCGGTGTATTAGCCGCAGAGAACTGACGTGAACTCTGCATCAGGGGAAAGACTTATCAACCTAACTTCTAAACCGAGCTTTCTATCTCTTCTCAACTCAACTTCAGAATCACATTCGATATTGTCCACGCATGCAACAATTTGTTCCTGCTGCTCTGCCTGGGATGCAATGCACCCGCAATGTGTCACCTGTCTCACTGTTCACATCAGAAAGAAAATCAAAGGCATCCAAGTAATCATTGCCCACACATCGCTCCCCCTGGCCACCTGCATGACATCCATTTGATTATTGGATTTTCTATTAAAGGCCAGAGAGTAAATATTTTAAGTTTCACAAGCCACATCTGGTCCCTGCCACAGATTCTCTGTAATAAAGCAATAAAATATATTTTAAAAGTCACTTCGTTTTGGGGAGATTGTTGTATAGAAATAGATAACTGAGACATAAGTGGGTGTATATATATTACCAATATAAAAACATGGTTGGGAAGAATATACACCAACTTCTGGATGATGATTACTTCAAGAGAGAAATGAGATGGGATGGAAAAGAAGAAATCAGATTCTACAATACTAATGTACCCTATTTTAAAAACGGAATCTGAGAAAATATGGCAAAAAGTTAACATCAGTTATAGTGAAAAGATGTTTTAATAATATTACCTCTATTCTCTGTAAGTCTGAACTAGTTACTGATTTCATATCTTTTTCAGGAGACTAAAAATAATCAAGGTGATACATTTGGATTCCTCTAAGAAGGGCATTCTCACTCTAAGTTAGAAATTTGGTCTATTTCTGCCCAATATTCCTTGGGAACCACTGACATAATTTTTAAAATCGCTTTTACTTTTAAACTCTTTTTTTCTTCTTTTTCATTTACCATTTTAAAAATATCAAGCCCTTATCTTTTCTCTCTTACCTTTATCTTTTTTTTTTTTTGCATTTTTCCTTCTCTTCTCTCAAACTAATTTCAAAGTAACTATAAAATTAATTCTCAAAGCAATTCCAAACCCTCATTCCTTATTTTAAAACTAGAGGCCTGGTGCACAAAATTTGTGCACGAGGTGGAGGTGTCCCTCAGCCCATCCTGCACCCCCTCTGATCTGGAACCCCTTGAGGGATGGCCAACAGCCTGTTAGTGGGATCGGGCCTAAATGGGCAGTCAGACATCCCTCAGTAATCCAGGACTGCTGGCTCCCATTGCCCTCCCCTGCTGGCCTGGACCCCCAACAGCCCTCTCTTGCAGGCCTAGGTCCCTCCCAACTGTTCTCCATTGCAGGCCTGGTACCCCCCACCCCCAATGCCCTCCACTGCAGTCCTGGCCCCTCCCAACTGCTCTCCCCTGAAGGCCTAGTTCCTCCCCCAACTGCCCTCCTCTGCTGGCCTGGTCTCCCCCAACTACCGACAACTACTCTCCCCTGCAGGCTATCTTATAGTGGTCATCATGTGGCAGCCATCTTGTATCCACATGAGGGCAGCCATCTTGTCTTGGTGTGAGGGTCAATTTGCATATTACTCTTTTATTAGATAGGATGTTACCTCTGGAATAAAGACAGCTTGAAGAAATAATACAATATATGTGGTCTTGGTTAGACTGGGATAATTTTGGGACTCCATTCATTATGTAACCCAGGCGGTATGGCTCAGTGTTTGAGCATCAACCTATGAACCAGGAAGTTACCATTTCATTCCAGGTAAGGGCATTGTGGGCTCAGTCTCCAGTGTGAAGCATACAGGAGGCAGCAATTGATGATTTTCATCACTGATGTTTCTCTCTCTCTCTCTCTCTCTATCTCTCTCTCTCTCTCTCTCTCTCTCTCCCTTCTGCTCTGAAATCAATAAAAAAATAATTTAAAAATATATATAATGAGTTGTTATTTTGGCTAGAAATAAAAGGAAAAGAAAAAAGAGCAAAATCAAGGGTGGTTATGACAGAGAAGAAAACATGTATAAAACTGTAGGAAAGTCCAATTCCAATATCATTCACTAGGACTTAAGGTTAAGCATGCATAACACTATCTGTTCTGTTTATAGAATTTTAATTTCTCAAATAAGTAACCTCCTGTATTTTACATTACATAATATATTAATATTAAAGAGTGAGGTTTTGAGTTGTAGCTTTCTTATTAACTAGTCTCAATTATTCATGATTATATTTACCACAAAATAGTTTCAGAACAAGCAAGTAATGGTAGAGTTCAGTTTAAATATTATAGTTGCGCTGTTTACCATTTTAGGATATACTTCAACATGGTCATTTATTTGAGGTTGAGCTGAATTTAAATTGAAGTGCTCCTAAACTATTTTAATGACATAAAAGTCACACTAATATAGAAACAAATAAGAACTCAATTTTATTTTAAATTTAAAAAAAAACTCATAGAATCATCTGCATCTTAAACCCAATGCCCAGTCAATTACCAGCATATTCAAGTTCTACTTCCTCTACTGCCTTTCAGGTGATTCTAACTGTAGATGCCACTCTAAATAAAACATTTTAAAAATCTCCATTTCTGTCTGTGCACTAACCAGGAAAAACAAGAGATGTTCACATTGCACTGTTCTAGAATCTATCGAATCTGCCTATAGATCACCTGTGATATAAAAACCTTGATTTCAAATATAAAAAATGTAAGGTCTAAAGATGTTAAATGACTTTCCCATGAACCTTAATTGTGGGCAGATCTTTATCCCCTATATTTTGTTGTCCCTGCTTCATTTTATTAACCTATTAGCCAAGAAATATTTTCCTTTATGATGCAGTGTTTGGGGGAAAAAATCAAGTTTTTTTCCAAGAAATGGAAATTGTCAGTACATTACAAAGTTTTAATCTCAGAAACACATCACTGAAAAACATATCATACCTCAAAAGTGTGGCTTTTTCCTCGAATGCTGTTGCAAAGGAGTTGGTAATTCTCAAGCTGAACATTCAAGGCAAGAGTCAATTCCTGCCCACTAGAGGGCGCCTTTTTAGCTATATACTTGATGTTGTCCTTGAGTGTCTTCATTTGGATTTCTTTTAACAGCACATCTTCTTTCACTCTCTGTTCCAGGGAAGGATAGAAATGAAAACTGTCCCCCTTTCTCACTAACCAAAATTGTCTTTCTTTTTCCTAAAATAACTAAACCAAAGTTAAAACATCTATGTGATTTCAACTACCTAATTTAGAACACTATTTAGGTAATCACTAGAGAGACTTATTTTGAAAAAATAAAATAATAAAATTAAATTAATTTAAATACTAGCTATAAATTCTCACTCATTATATTCCCCAATGAAAACAGTCCCACATAAACATTTTCACTTAATAACAGCAGGCAACTTTAACACCTATGTCATCCTTAACTTATGTTTATTGACATTAAATATTTTCAAAGTCTGGGCCCATGATAAAAATATCAGCATCTTAATGTAGTAGGCTACCTTTACAATACCTTATATACTGAATAATTTAAAGCTTAAAAAAAAAAAAAAGAAAAAAAAAAAAAGGCTACACTAGCCCAGCTGGCATGGCTCAGTGGATTCAGTGCTGACCAATGAACCAGGAGGTCAAGGTTCGATTCTCAGTCAGGTCACATGCCTGGGTTGTGGGCTCAACCCTCAGTGTGGGGCCTGCATGAGGTAGCCCAGAAATGCAGTTCTCTCTCATCATTGATGTTTCTTTCTCTCTTTTCCTCTCCCTTCCTCTCTGAATGTATATATTTAAAAGCTACACTAAAAAATTATGCTTCTGTGAAAATATAAGTACAATAAAAGTCTTCTGTCATATATGGTAATGCATGGATTACATCTAATCCATTTTAAAATATATTTTTATTGATTTCAAAGAGGGAGAAAGAGAGAGAAATATCAATAATGAGAGAGAATTGCTGAAACCGGTTTGGCTCAGTGGATAGAGCATCAGCCTGTGGACTGAAAGGTCTCAGATTCGATTCCGGTCAAGGGCATGTACCTTGGTTGTGGGCACATTCGCAGTGGGGGGTGTGCAGGAGATTCACTGTCTCCTGCAAGCCCTCTATGGGGAATCAAGCCTGCAATCCGGGTATGTGCTCGGACCTGGAACTGAACTGTGACCTCCTGGTTCACAGGTTGACACTCAGCCACTGAGTCACACAAGATGGGCAAAATCTAATACTTTTTAAAGAACATCTGCAGAGAGATTTTTGCTTTAATTACACTTTTAGGCGAGTTAACTTTGGCCTAAAACATTCAATGTGTTGCTTAATCTTATATTTTAAAATAGCATTTAATCACTATCTCTTTTGGTTTGGACACTGAAGGAGACTTGAAGTAAGGTTAGAAATTTGGGAATGATGCCCAGTTCTTTTCTCATATTTTAAAAAAAAAAAAAGTGTTCAAGACTATTGCCATAGGAATATAAGTTCACAGGAAGTATATCCTGTGGCCCCAACTGATATATCCCTTAACAATGGATTATTGCAACTCTACCTGTTCTAACAAACCACTTATATACATGCTGCATATGCCCCATGTAGTAACTGGCAGAACACATCTGATGAAAAGAGAATAAACCCCAAGCAAACTGGAAAGTCTTTCTTGGTCCTAATGAAAAAAAAATTATTTCTGAAAATTTTTGGAAATAGCTGTGATGATTGCACAACATCGTGAATCTGATTGATGTCACTGAATTTTTTTAATTTGGTCTCTGTGGTTCCCCAGGTCCTAAAATAAAGAAAGTCACAGGGCCCTACATGGATTCAACTCATGAGCCATGTTGAAGTTCCTTCCTTATTAGAATCACAGCAGTTCCCCTTCCTTTTTTTTTTTTTTTCTTTAATTTGAAATCCTCCTCTGAAGGATTATGTACCATTGACCTTTGAACAACACAATGGATCAAAATTCATAAATAGCTTTTGACTCCCCCAAAACTAACTACTAAGCTTACTGTTGACCAATAACTTAAACAGCCTTACGAATAACATAAACAGTCAATTAACACATATTTTGTATGTTATATGTAAGCTAGAGAGGGGAAAAGTTACAAAGAAAACCATAAGAAAGAAAAAATACATGTACAGTATTTCTTTTTTAAATCTGTATAAATGGACCCCTACAGTTCAAACCTGTGTTGTTCAAGAGACAATTGCACAATCATGATTTACAGAAAGATGGATGGTCTTTTGTATGATTGATTGACTTTAAAGGGAGAGATAAAGCCTGCTGATACTGACTATCCCAGCCTCATCCTCATCTCCTGTACAGCGTTTTCAAGTTCTTCTGGTGATTTGTATTCAAAATCCATATTTATATGGTGTTCCACCTCGATCATCCATTCTTTAAAGTCTTTTAATTCTTTTTTTAAGTTCAATTCTTTTTCTTTATGTTCTAACAATTTGTTTTTATGACTAGAACCCTAGAAATGAAAAGCCATTTGGCCAAATAAACAAGTGTTAATACAGTAAATGACAGGTTTCTAATAGCTAATGATACAGTGGTAACTTTCAACAAAGACTTTTACGGTTAAAATTCAGGTAAAAGCTTTTATACACATTCTGCTGATGCTGTGAAAATATAAGCAATAATGAAAACAATAATGATAACTGTGATTCTAGTTCACATTTTGGATATTAATCTAATCTGGACTTATCAATAATAATCAAAGCACAATATGCTAATGAGACCAGACATCCTTCCAGACAAAGCCAGATTGTGAGAGAAACAACCTGTTGCCATGGCTGGAGGGAAGACTGGGTCCTGGGTGCCAGAGGGAAGCTGATGCCAGCAGCCAGGGGAAGAAAGACCTACTCTTGCACGAATTTCGTGCATCAGGCCTCTAGTCTATTATAATTTTTAAAATGCATAACTTCCCAAATTCAGGAATCTAACCTAAAAGCACATGTTATAAGCAATAAAAGCACATGTCAGAAGGAATTTTACTGTAGCACTGTTTATTGTAGAAAAGAAATGCAACCAAGATATCCACTTTCTCCTTTTTATAATAACAGGATTCGCTGTAACAATTTTAATTTTAAAAGCATAGAAGAGGAAGCTGTTACTAACGATGTTCATAAAATACTGTTCTACGCCTTTTTTATTTTGATAATTTACTATACTTTCATATTCCACAGAGACACAAAAATGTTATGAGAAAATAGGTGTTTTTCTCAACTTGGTTCAATAACTTAAAAATTTCAGAGAAACCTAAAATATTTCCCAAGAGCTCGGCCCTCTAACTGCAAACTCATTCTTACTAGGGGAAAGATGCCACCCAGGCCACAGAGACCATGCTCACTCGCTATCCACCCGCCCCCTCAAGTTCAACCTCACAGCAGCTTCACCTGCCAGGGCTGCTTGGCTGCGCAGCTGATAGTCACCAACGGCCAGGACAGGAATAGATGGCTCTCATGAGAGTAAGGGGCACAGCTTAGTGGCTTTCCTGTCCGCACTCTCCATCAGGATCACAGTCATAAACACAGAAAGGGGTCAAAAAGGAGCTTTGATCTCAGGCCAGTCTGGTACGCTAAGATTCGCTGCCAGCAATACACGCAGCCCTGGCAGCGAATCTTAGCGTTATATAATTTTCATGGATCCATAGAGAAATGCAAAAATAAAAATAAATAAAGACACTAGCAGACTTTTCAGAATTAGCAAAGCTCAAAATTGTAATTAACTCCCTGAAATTATCAATTTTCTATTTTCTGGCATTATAGTGTTCTTTCTTTCATGAGTTCCTGGCTAGGTAGAATAGATGACATAGACTGGTTTTTGCTTGTTGGTTGATTTCATATGCCTGTCCCTTCTTAGCAAAATAAAAATTTGGCAGCATTTATGCTTATCTCAAAGTTCTTCAACCTTTTTAGGTCAGTGAAATGCAATAGTCTGGAGAAATGCCTGCTGCTGAGGATACTGAAAAATGTGCCATACATTCAGTTTCATGTTTTAAACCAGTAATAATTCACAACTAATTCTATACTGTCATATGTGTGGTCTAATTGGTGGATAGGGAGATAGAGACAGACATAGAACTGAACGTATATATCTGTATGTATGTATGTATGTATCCATCACCTTCCTGGCTCCTCACTGCCACTTACAAATCATTTTCCCTATTTCCTTCCCCAAAAAGCCATTCAAGCATACAGCATCAGATTATACACATTTAGAGAAATCTAAATTTGGCTAAATTATTAGATAACTAATGACCTGTCGAATAAAATCTCAGGAAACTGAGGACCCCACCAGAGCCGTGGGATGGCCCCAAGTCCCAAAGTCCCACCCTGAAGGGCCAGCATGAGCAGGATGGCCCTGAGTCCTGGAGTGCCGCCAGGCCCCGCCCTTCACTGTGCGAACAGCCATCTTGTGACTGAGTGATAATGTGAGGACCACCTAGCCTTTTGTTAATAAGACTAGTGTCCTGGTGCACAAATTCATGCACATTGAAAGGGAATTAGAAGAAATATTTTATCACTATTTGCCAAGTCCTGGGTAGGGTATCTTGACTCCCTCTCCATCCTGTCAGAGTCTGTGAGGGCACCCATGGGGTTGCAGTGTCAAAGCCGGTGCCCCATGGGGCTTCGGAACACTCCTGAGTTCCGCTGGAGCCCCATAGCCCTGCAGGGCCAACGCCCAGTGGTTATGGGGCTGGTGAGGAGGAGGAGAGTGGTGGCCTGGCTCTACGAAAACCAAACCGCCCCGGGTTCCCTCTAAGCCCAATCGGTTCCCAGTGGGGCTGCAGGCCATCCCCGAGTCCCGGACCCCAGCAGGGGCAGTGCCCCAGCGGACATGGGGCCGGTGAGGGGTGCGGGGGTGGCCTGGCTCTAGGAAACCGCCTGGACCTCCCCGGGTTCCCTCTGAGCTGGTGCCCGGGTCAGGGGGCTGGTGAGGGGTGAGAGGGATGGCCTGGCTCTAAGGAACCAAGCCGCCTGGGCCGCCGGGTTACCTCCTCTCGGCTGCTGCGCTGAGAAAAGGGCCAGAACCACAGGGACCACTCGCGGAGGCAGCGGCCCCAGCGGCGGAAAGCGCTGCCGCGGCCGCCCTCGGGCCGGTCGCAGCACGGGGACTGCCGGAAGCAGCAGAACATGTCTCTGCGACAGGGACCACTCCATCCACGACTGCTCCAGAGGAGCGGGACGGGTCTGTGTGCGGGACAGGTTGCCAGGCTACCAGGGTTCCCCGCCCTGTGTGCGTCATCTGCGCCAGTCACTGCTCCATTGTGGGGTGCAGCTCAGGGTGGGGCACAGGCAGTGACCGGGGGTTTGTGACATGTCCCCACCCCAGGTCAAGGCTGGGGGTGGACGTGGCGTGTGGGTGGCTCCCTGCCCCAGGTGTATCCCTACACGGGAGCCGAATCTCATTTCCCCCGGGGGGAGGAGGAGGTGGTGATGGAAGTGGAGGTGGAGGTGGAGTAGGGGGTTCCCTCTGCCCTGATGGTTAGCCCTGGGGCCCGCAGCCCCATGGGGTGACTCCCCGATGCGCCTCCCGTCCACCCCCCTCCTGCGCCCTCGCGCTCAGCGGCCAGCCCGGCCCCGCTCACCTGTGCGCCCACGGTGCACGCGACCATCCCTGGCAGCCAAAGGGCCGCCCAGGCTTTTAGTAGGAAGATACTATTAACTGCCTTTTAAGGGTGGTCATGGGGTGGCGGTTTATGTAATAGTGTCCCCACTGAGGGGTGAAGTGTGAGGATACTTTCAAATCCTGGTCCAAAGATCATTTTTAACCAAAAACAAAAGAAATATATGTATGTATGTATGCATTTAGAGAGATCAGGGGAGAAAATGAGAAAGCAAGCATGGTAAAACACTAGCCATGGGCAAATTCAGACATGGCGATGAGGCTGCTCCCTGTACCATTATTTCAACTTTCCTTTCAGTTTAAACGTATGCAAAATAAGCAATTTGGGGGGAGGGAGGAAAAACGATAAAAAAAACTTAAGGATACAATATAAACTTTATATAAACACTAACCAAAAAAAAACACACAAAAAAAACACTGTATTAAGAGATCTACTACCCACAGGACTGTCTGTGAAATATTCCTGTATTTCACATTTCCTCCCCTTTCCTCACTCTGCTGCTGTTTCACTAACAAAAGAGAAGCAATCAGTATAGTCCCTTTCCCTTCCATTACCAGGGAGAAGCACTGCATCAGCAATTCTTTCACTTAGAGATAAAATTTCGTTCCTTCTCACACAGAATCACAGATTACACTTCAGAAATGATGTTCCCTCAATCTCTTCTGCATCATTATTTCTCCTCCTAGGCGAGGTCCTTCTTTCCAGCATGCAAATATCCTGTAGTATCTCTTACTTTTACAAATTACAAATGCATTCCTTTGGATGCCCACCCCGTTTATCAGGGTCTTTAAAAGCCTCCATTTGACAGTCTAGAGCTTGTTTTTCAGTGCCCATCGGCCTCAGCAATCCCAGCACCAGGCTCTGTGGGAAGCTTTCTCCACCGCCTCCAGGACCTCACACTCTCCGGGCGTTTCTCCTCTGGCCGACCTTCCCTTCTCAGCATCCTTGGCCTCTGCCCCTTCCTCTTTCCACAGGTAAGTGGCAAGGAACTCCACCTGCATGTCTAACATGGATCTGGACTTGAACCCTTCCAGATGGAAATCATCATGACACCTGCTACAACAAAAGCTTCTGCTCCTTGAGTCTTCACCATTTCAGTAAATGGCGCCACCATTCACACCAAGTGAACGTTTTTGCAAAATCCCTAGCCTGTCCTTGTCTGTTCACTTTTTCGTATATCACACTTCCAGGCCATTACCGAACTCTCATCTCTACTTACAAACCACAGTCCACACCGAACATTTCTCATGGCCTCCACCACCATCTCCCAGTCCAGGAGCCATGCTCTCCTAAGGCTGCAATGGCATCTTGCCTGTCCAGATGAATCCAGAGAGATCTGTCACATGTCACTTCCCTGTTCAAAACTCTACAAGTTGCCTTCTGTGTGACATTATCCTTGAAACAGAATCCCCTGCCTTTGTCTCCAAGGCCATAAACAGCCCATCCCCAACTCCCTTCCCACCTCACAGCTCACCCTTCTCCAGCCCACTACCTCGCCGGCTCACTCAATCCCAGCTGCAGTGCCTTTCTTGTTCTTTGCTAAGTACGACAAGCTCATTCCCCCTGAGGAGCCAAACTGGACAATCAGTATGCTCTCTGGTTTTCAGACTGTATGGGCCATAACAAACACTGTTGTCAATGGCATCTACCTCTTGAAAAACACGGACAGTAAAGCTGAAAAACTTACCTCCTTGCTATATTTCTCCAGTTGGGTTTGGTAGTCAACCAGTTTAGTCTGCACCCAGATTTTGACTCCAGAAACTGGACAACTTTGAAGGTGTGTCTCTACTTCCTTCATGTTTTTCAGCGATGATTCAACTGTATCTATGTCTTTAACAAAAGCCTGAACATACAAATTAAGACATTGTTGAGTTCATTTCCATAGAAGTGTATGCCATACTTATAGTTTGCTTTTATCCCTGCAAATAATGTAAGAACAGAATGGTTTGGACTCAAAAGTTTAACTGCTTCAGAAATATTGTGCCCAAGAAATTCATTTCACCTGGGTGCTTCATATAGACATCTGCCAAATTAGATTGGAAATACTTGATCCTCAGCAGGATATAGCACTTTTAAAAATATATATATATATTTTTATTAATTTTTTACAGAAAGGAAGGGAGAGAGACAGAGAGTCAGAAAAATCAATGAGAGAGAAACATCAATCAGCTGCCTCCTGCACACCCCCCAGTGGGGATGTGCCCACAACCAAGGTATATGCCCTTTACCAGAATCAAACTCGGGACCCTTGAGTCTGCAAGTCGACACTCTATCCACTGGGCCAAATCAGTTTTGACAGGGTATAGCACTTTTTTTTTAAAATATATTTTATTCATTTTGTACAGAGAGGAAGGGAGAGAGATAGAGAGCTAGAAACATCGATGAGAGAGTGAGTCATCGACCAGCTGCCTCTTGCACACCCCCTACTGGGGATATGCCCGCAACCAAGGTACATGCCCTTGACCGGAATCGAACCCGGGACCTTTCAGTCCCCAAGCCAACGCTCTAGCCATTGAGCCAAACCGGTCTCGGCAAGGTATAGCACTTTTAATGAATGTAGAGAAGCCTAATGATTTCACCAAATTTAAGCTGTATGCAGTATTACTGGGAAATTTCAACTATTAAGTATGTTTTTCTTAACACTTCACCATGTGGCACAGTAAGAGCAATATGCAATTGGTGATTACGACACTAAGATTGTCATCATGGCATAAAACGGCAGCTCTTGTTCTCTCTATCCAAATTTCTATAATTGTGGCCAAAAATAAAATATAATGAGTCACTTTTTATTAGCTCTAAAGCAAAGAAAGCTTTATAATGAAAGATATTTTATCTCCGTGTGCTGGCATGTCCTATTCTAGCCATGTTAGTAATAGCTGCAAACAACAAAAGAAAAGAACATGTTATTTATAAGAGCAGGTCCCCTAGGTCAGCAGGACTCACCGAGCATTGGTCAAGCTGCCTTTGTAGCCCTTCATCATCTCCTGGGACAGCCTGCTCTTCCATTAAGAAGTCTCAATGACTTTCGAATCAGTCTATGGAACACAGTACAGAGGGGGATATTACTCAGTGACATCCAACCTACTGCATCTCAAAATCTACTGCAACTGGGGGAAAAAGACAATTGTTCAAAACTTTGATAGCATCATTTTCATTTACTTATTTCTTTTTTTAATATTCCAATTTTATATATAATGATTTTTCTTCATGAATAACTTGATCCACCAAGATTTGACAGTTTCCTGACCATTCTAAAAATTTCAAAACATCCCCCAATGAGCCAAACTATTTTGCCTCAATGTCAGCAGTATCTAGGATTAAAACCTCAAATTACTGGGCGGGGGGGAGTGCTTCTCTCGGTATAAACAGTGAAATATCTTTTGTTCTTACACAATTTAGAACACATATTCTTCGACGGTTAGCTACTCAAAGCAGAAATAAATAAAGAGGGAATGAAACAGGTTGTTCTTAGTTCTGCTGGGAGCTATTATCTGAGAGTCCAGGGCTGTCCGCTGCCCAGCTCCATGCTTTCATCCACAATGTACTAACACCCACAATAGCAGACGTATGGTGCTGGGAGGTCTAAAACAAATAAGAAAGGAAATGTTTTGTGGAGGGAAAGAGACTCCAGAGATAGCAACATTGGGAGTGGCCCTTAAAGAATGCAAGTCCGTAGGTTCAACTTGATCTCTACCACTGGAGAGAAGTAATGGACATTTCCTTCCAAGGCGTCCCACAATACCATCCATCAGTCTGACTTCTTAATGTCCTTTGTATTAAGCTGGCTTTGTTTCCTTGCACCTTCTCTGATTCTTTGTTTCTCGTCCAAACCTGGGATAAATAAGTTTTCTATTCTGTTCAAAAAATACTTTCAGATTTGAAGGCAACCACCATTGCTCCCCTTAGTCTCCCACTGGTTAAACATCCCCAATTCCTTCCAGGGTGGCTCTAGGACATGATAGCCAAGTATTGCACTCCCCACTTAGATCAACATGTTCTGGAAACTACATCAACTTTTCAATGTACTTACAGTAGGTATGCCACACAGAGCTGAGTATTCTTACAATGTAGGGTTGAATGACAACAAAGGGAGCTAACTGGTATTTGACCGCAGATAATTACATTCATGAAATGCCATCTAAAATTTTAAGTTTTGTTTTTCCTAGAGTTGTTTTGTTTCTTTTGTCATTTATTTGATTGTTTATAGCTATATTCTTCACAAGAGTATGGTTAACTCAAACTCCAAAATTCCCATAACTTCCACAAAATTACATTTCCCTTATCTCGTATTGCTTACAATTAGGAGTTAATATTTACAAACCATAAACTTTGCCTTGTTAGCTCACAAAATTATTTGAATTTTTAGTCTCACTGTTTTATTTTTTAAAAGGTATTTTTATTGATTTCAGAGATGAAAGGAGAGGGAGAGAGAGAAACACCATTGATGAGAGAGAATCATTGGTTGGCTGCCTCCTGCATGCCCCATACTGATTCATAGGTTCATAAGTCTAAGCTCCACTACTGAACTACTGAGCCACACCAGCCAGGCTAGCCTCTCTACTTTCATATTAGCTAACCTTCTCAGGTCTCTCTTATTTGTAAATCTGAGAGTGAAGTATTCCTTTTCTGTTGATTTTTTTTTGGGGGGGGGGGCGGGGGAATAGTTGGGTTTTCTCAGGTAAAAAATAAAGACAATGGCAGTGCTTATCTGAGCATTCCCCTGTGAGGACACCATGTCATTAATTATTCAACAAATTTCCAGATTACTTTTCAAAAATAGGAGTCAACCTAATACTAGCATCCAATTAACTTTCCATCTCCCTCTCATAAGGTTATAAGAGATTTTCTCAAATACTGTACTGAAATCTAGGCTTGTCAAAATGATGGTTTGTAGCATTATTTGAACTAAATGAGCTAACATAAAATGTGGCTCTGAGTTTGTGATTCAAATAATCTAATATCCCTTTTCAAAAAAAAAATTTAAAGAAAATCAGTCCTTAAAGGAAATGAGTCTGGAAAAGGCTTATTAGTGGTGTCCATGTTGATTCCTGGCAACCACACAGCCTTTGCCAAGCACATATAAGACCTCTGGTTGGTCATTTATCTACAATCAAGAACCAATATCCATCTTACTTAAGGTCTTTAACTTCTAAAAAATGCTCCCCTTTAATTAGGACTTTCATCTATCTCCATTTTTCTGGTAATTTCTCGGTAATTTCTCACAAAATACATGATGTGACCATGAGACGATGGGTAAAAATCCCAGGTGACTTGGGATGCAGATTTAGGCTTCTGAAGGCTCCGTGTGGTTTTTCCATCTCACTCAGAATTCAGGCTCTCAGACCCTCTCAGTAATGACTGTTCCACACTTTCTAGTTTGCAGGGCCATTCTCTGATGAAGATGGAAAGCAACACGTGCCAATATGCTGAGACCTTTCTGGCTCTATTAATATTCTTCCACCTGCACAACCACCTCCTCCATTTTCCATTCATGGATTTGAAAGCCCTTTTCATCCCACTGTGCATCTTCCACAGTTCCCTTTCCCTCTGTTCTTTCGCCAGCCTGCCCCTGTTCCATAGGCCCATGCTACTCTTACTCTTTGCTATTACTTGCTTTGGTGATGTAACTCTTCTTTTATTGACTCCAGCATCTGAAGATCTTACCACAGAAGACATGATCAGGACAAGTAGCGGTGGGATGTGCACGAAGGCAAAAGTGCAAAAAGAGAGAGTCCAGCCAGCATGACTCAGTGGTTGAGAATCAACCTATGAACCAGGAGGTCAGGGTTGAATTCCAGGTCAGGACATATGCCTGGGTTGTAGGCTCGATCCCCAGTGTGGGGTGTGCAGGAGGCAGCCAATGATATTTCCAACTCTCTCTCCCTTTCCCTTTCTCTCTGAAATAAATTTTTAAAAATCTAAACAATAAGAAGAGAGAAAAGTATGAAACTCTTATAGAGTTCATGAAGAATTCGACCTGCCCACTTAAGTAGCTGCCACTTCTGGCACTGTCAATCTCCATTCCGAACTTTTTAAGCATTAGCAGCAGCTCTACTGCCATATAACTGACAACTCAATAAATCAAGTTTTGAATAAGGAAACTGACAGTCTCCTGAGCCAAGGCTTTTTGACATTTGCACGGAAGCACATGCTTCAAGGAAGTTTTAGTCACCGCCAGCCTTGACTAGAGCAAGTGGCCTCCACGATACCCGTTGTTGGCATGAGGGAAGTTTTATGGCATCAATCTCTGTGTCCCACCTGGTCCCTGTGTCCTCATGTGGCCAATAGTTAGTCCTCTAGTCTCTTGTAAGGGCACTAATCCCATCACAAAGGCTCCACCCTCATGACCTCCCCTAACCCTAATTATCTCTGAAAGCCCCATTTACAAATGCCACCATCACCTTGGGGATCAGGGCTTTAACAAATGAATGGGGGGCACATTCAGGAAATATCATAAAAATAAGATTAAACACATGGCAGTTACTGGTCTTAGAGCTTTACACATACAGGAGCTTATTTATGCCTCAAACAAGTCTAAAAGGAGGCAATGACGTTATGCCCATTTCACAGATGAGGAGGTTAAGTACTTGTCCAAGGTCCCAAGCTTGAGGTTGCAGAGCCTGACTTCAAACCCAACTCTGCTTCCAAAGTCAGTGTTCTTAGTCTGCATGAGGAAGTGGTGCGCTCATGGGAACTCTGAAAAGCAGCTGCACCTCTGGTTCAACCGGGGGCTGCAAACATACTTGCTTAGAGCAGGCATTAGAGTACCACCCTGACAATCATTCGTCTTCAAGGGCCACTTCCTTCAATTAAAAAAAAAAATAGAAGATTTCATGTAATGATTGCATTGGCATAAAGACAAATACAGTCCAGGTTGAACTCATCATTATAGTAGTTATTATTATTATTATTATTATTATCATACTAGAGGAATGGTGCATGAATTTGTGCATGGGTGGAGCCCCTTAGCCTGGCCGGTGATCAGGACCCATCTGGGGGGTCAGCTGGCCATGGGGGAGGGACTGTAAGAAGTTGGCTGGCTGCAGGAGGTTGGCTGTGGGAGTGCACTGACCACCAGGGGGCAGCTCCTGTGTTGAGGATCTGCCGCTGGGTGGTCAGTGTACATCATAACAACCAGTCAACCAGTCATTTGGTTGGTTGATTATTCAGTTGTTTAAGCTTTTATATATATATAGATATACTTCTTCTCCTGATTCTAAAGTAAATTAAAATTAAGATACTTTCATGGACCCCTAAAAGCATTGTGGGCCTGAGCCACTGTGCCTAAAGGAGATGTTGGCTCCGGTGGTGGTGGGTGGGCGGTAACAGGAGGGACTGAGCAAACCAGGTGTCAGAGGGATGCAGCAGGAGCTGTGGCAGCCTAGAGCAGGCATGTCCCTTCTGTAGGAGACAGCCAAGCTCGTTGGGAACTGGGGGGAAGGTAGAGAATGAGCGCTCAATATTGACAAACAGGCAAATTTTCTAAGTTTAGAAAAGAAACCAGGAATCCAAAATTTTTTTTAATCAATTCACTGTTTCTATGAACACTATTCTAAGAAGAAATGAAGAGAGGGAGGGAGGAAAGAAGGAAGGGAGAAAGGAAGTAAGGAGAGAGCAAGGAAGAAAGAAGGAAAAGGAAAAATAGGGGGAAAGAACCAAGCATCCCACTTTGATTCAGTAAATGGACTTGGGGATCATGTGTATCTCAACCGGCCCACTTGCAAGACACGTTCCTTGGGCAATGGACTCCATTCTCTAAAACGCATCTATCACCTATCACTATAACATGATAATAGCACTAGAGGCACTTTTGCTTCAGGGATGTGGGTCTTTAATAAAAATGCAGATTTGTATCGGGCCCTTAAAGTGCGATGGCATTTCAGATCCAGGCAGGGGCCTGTGGATCAGGCTCAATGCTTTCTGGAGCCAGGAAGGTGGTGCAGGGGAAGAATGGGCCTTGGTGGAGCCCAGCCCCCAGCTCAGGGCAGCCCTGCTCAGCCTGGCCCATTCTTGCCAAATGGGGATGTGGGCCCACATCAGACACACTGACTTCCAGAGTGGCCGGGTGGCCAGATTCTATGTGAAGGGCCTCGTTTATCTGGTTATGCTGGCAGTGGGTGGCGATGCTTAGAAACACAAAGTGACCGAATAGCGCACGTCTGCAAGCTGGACGAGGCCTGGCATGACCGGCTGGGATCCACCCAATTGGAGATGAAATCTGTAGTCAGTGCCCATGTGTCTTGTAGGTGCCCTGGGAGCACTCCTGGCAGCATCTGTAGTCCAGGCCTCTGTGCCGGCAGGGGTGAGGCTGAAAGGTGAACTTGGGGTAGAGCTCGTGTAAGCAGAAAGGAATGTTCAGGCCTGAGTCTGCATCACTGCTGGGAAGAAGGTCCCTGGGGGGATCTGAAGATGTCACCAGGAAGAAAGGACAGAGGTGTGTGAGGGATCACGCAGGACCCAGGGGACAGATTTTCGATATTTAATTTTTTATTTTTTAGGGGAAAGAAAAGAAACCGGTGAAATAAGAGGAAAAGGAATCCAGACATGCAAATCATAGGACTCTAGAGAAATCCTGAAAGCCAGGAGTCCCTGGGAAAGTAACCTCCTACCTTTGCCAGTGAGATGTTTCAAGAGTATAAGGAGTCACTCCTCTAATAGAATCTTAAAGCTGAAGACCACAAAAAGGAACTTCATATTTTCAATATATATTTTTTTCATTTAAGAAATAAATAAAATGGGGACTGGAGTTAAAAGAAGGATTTGCCCATGGCCCAGAGCACCTGCTAAACACCCCAGTTCACAGAGCATAAGGCAGAGGATCCAAATGAGTGAGCTGGACCAATGGTGGAGACTGGGGCAAACCAGAGGGGCCTTTGTCAGCTGTGCCAACCAGGAAGCAGGCCCACTGTGGACAGGTCTAATGTTAGAAAAGGAAATCTCCGTTTGAGATTGAAACCTCCCAATTTTTAAAAGTGGTCAACGAATTTAAAACTTTTAAATGCACCATGCAAGTCAAACAAAGCGTTTCTGAGGTCCACAGTGAGCTGGAAACCTGCCAGTGTGTGACTTGTGTTCCAGAACCTTCCAGCACCTTCACAGGTTTCTGCCACAGCCTTCTCACCTCACTTCCTATCCCATGGCTCCCTTCCAGGGAGCCTGTTTGCTTTCAAGTTAGAAGCCCTTGTGTGACAATCTCCTTCCCTTTTTATCCTGAATGAGGACCTTGAGCAAAGACAGTATTAACTTTTGCTTCCTGCCTACCATTCACAGTCTGCTTGTCCAGCCACAAACTCAGGAAGGCTGTTAAGTACTAAAGAATGGTTTAAACTCTGACCCCAGCCTTATTATTCATTAAAGGATCTTCTTTTTATAGTAAACTAGAGAGAGCATGTCCAGAGTCTGGGTTCATAAGGTGCAGGGTTTTTGCTCAGTGGAGCCCCAAAATAGAATTGCAAAAATACGACCTGGTGAATCTTCAATGGCCCAACACAACCCCTTCCCTCAGGGAGCAGCCAGCGAACCGTGTTCACCTCTGTACTCGGAGCGAGATATGCCATTTTTCATGCACTGTTGCTTCTTTCTATTTCTCAGTCCCATCTGAGCATCTTTAAGGCAGGAAAAACAGCACGAGGCTTGATTATAAGTCTTTCTCCCGAATTTGTATGCAAACTGGGAAAATTAGTCAGAGGCGAGTCATAAACCCCATAAACTTCAGTTTGGGGTTAAAACCTTCATTTAAGATGAGGCCATAGCCCCCAATTATAATTTCCACTCTTCAGTGAGCAAATGTGTTCACTTTAAATGTTGCTCTTGAAAGTCTTTCAACAGACATCATCTTTCAGAGAACTGCTAAGAGAGCCACTGTGCTTCAATCACAAAATGATGGGGTAGAAATACAAATTTTCATCAATTAAAATTTGGGTTACAAGTGATGTCCTCCTCCTCCCTCTCACCCACACACACTTTCAAGACACAAGATGGTGAAGGATTACTTAGGGTGAGCGATCTCACCAGTTCACTTCATGGCTCTGGTCTGTCTTACCATCTTCCTAAACTTGCCTCCGTTCCTTTTTCTGCAAAACACAGGGAATGACAGTGCCTCCCTCAGAAACTTGTTGTAAAGATAAAATGATATAAAAATGCAGCTCATAGCACAGCGTTTGGTACATAAACACGCCCATCCCTGGGAACGTTACTGATGCTAGCACTTCCATGACTCGTGTTCACACAGGTGTCTTGCTTCTAACCACTAAATGGCGCAGACAGAAATGTCCAACACCAGAGCTCATGTTCCTCCCATCGAAGCTCAGGACCAGGATAATACAACCCAAGTTCTTCGCCTGAATCTACTGGTCCCATCATGTTGGGAAAGAGAGATGATGAACCCCGGGCCATGTTTACCACTAAGTGTGACATGTGTGTGCCATGCAGACCCAGATTATGAGTTGTCTGTCTCCCTGTAAAGCATGAGTCCCTGAAATGATGTGGTGGGGAAATACAGTATCTTTTGGGGAATTTAGAAGATGTAAGGGAAGAAACACAGTCCCTGGGGGTGGTAGGTGAGTTCTGTAGGCAGTTGCTGCTTCTGAGATTTGAGACAAGCCATGCCTACAATGCACAGAAATTTGACTAAATGTCCTGTATTTTATTCAGACTACAGCCCAGATAGTAAGTCAGCATTTCATTTTAGATGGATGCAACTTTTCCCTCAGATTACGTTCAGCTAAAATGGGAACTCATCCGTTTCCTTACCTGTTTCACTTCCATGAAACTATATGGTAGGGGATGAGGGGGTGGTAGAACCATGGTGTCTGGGTCTGATTTCTGAATGGGCCACTTCTACTGGTTGGTTAATTTGGGGTTGTGAGATGGGGATGGTGAAAGTAGTGGATGAAACTCATAAGTTGGTTGAGAGGACTCAACAAGACTCAGAACAATGTCTGGCCCCAAGTGCCAGCTCAAGGAATGTGAGCTATCCTAGCTTGGCCAGTTTGAAGACCTAAGAGAATCTTACCTGAGCTAAGGTCCCTATCCCAGAAATGCTCATTGTCACCTACACCCAAAGTCTGAGGTCTTTCAGGGGTACACAGATCTCACCTGCACCCACCTCCTATCCCTGAGTCTAAGCACCTCTGTCTACAAACACCTGAAACAATGGACAAGTGTGTTTGGGTGTGCAAACTTCTTCAGTTGTTGTCAGGTGACCTCCCAGCTTTTCTGAACCATGGCAACAGGTACGGGTAAACAAATAGGTACTGTGGGAGGGAACTTTGTAGCTGGGCTGAAAGTTTCCTTTTTGTTTATTAGGAAGGAAAGCATAGGATCTCCCAGCCATCTTGGTTGGGTTTAGAGAGTAGGAGGAAGGCTTGGGTTTCCCAGGCAATGGAAGAAGCCAAGCTTTTCGCCTGCCCTAGCCGGCCTAAGCCTCCACTCAAGGCTACAAAGTTTCAATTATAGAAAGTAAACAAATCCAAACAGAAATAGCTGCCATCCACAGAGTGGGCAGAAGGCTTGGCTCCACTCCAGGCTACAAAGTTTCAATTGTAGAAGGTAAATAAATTCCAGATACTAGGGCCTCTGCTTGGATTGCCAGGGGGTGTGGCTGGCCTGCAAACCACCACAGACCCCTTGCTCTGGCTGCCCCATGCCCCAATGAAACCCCCACCCTCATCTGGGACACACTTCAGGGCAAACAAGCTGGCCCCCACTCATGCAACAAGCCTCTAGCCTATCTAATAAAAAAAATAATATGCAGATTGACCATCACTCCAACACACAATAGCTGCCCCCATGTGGTCAAAGATCCTGTCCCTATGTGGACATAAGATAGCCACCACAGGATGGCCATTAGGGGAGGACAGTTGGGAGGCACCAGGCCTGCAAGGGAGGGCACTTGGGGGCGATCAAGCCTTCAGGGGGGGGCAGTGAGAGGTGAGCAGGCCGACAGAGGAGGGAAGTTGGGGGCAAACAGACTGGCAGGGAGCAGTTAGACATCAATCAGGCTGTCAGGGGAGTGGTTAGGGAGTGATCAGGCTGGCAGACAAAAGCAGTTAGAGGCAATCAGGCAGGCAGGTGAGCAGGTGGGAGCCAGCAGTCCTGGATTGGAGAGGGATGTCCGACTGCCCGTTTCGGCCCGATCCCAGTGGAATTGGGCCTAAATGGGCAGTGGGATATTCCTCGAGGGTTTCCAGGTTGGAGAGGGTGCAATCTGGGCTGAAGGACGAACCCCTGCCCCGAGGCCACATGCCAAATTTTGTGCACCAGGCCTCTAGTTGTGAGAATAAACAAGTAATCTTTTCTGTCAAAGAAGGAAGTGTGGGCAGCTGCCATTTTGGCCAAGATGACCTGCAGCTCCCCTGGGAGCTGCCATTATGAAATGTCAAAGGTCAACCCCACTCTTTTTTCTTTAAATTAGTCAATCATGTAAGAATGTGTGCCTCAAATTTGACCAATCAAGAATGAGGGAGAAATGGCATGCATCAGGGATAAAGCCTAAATGAACCAGCTGCTCAATGTGCATGTTTGCCAGACCCCATGTGTATGCACCTTCCTGCAGGAATAAAGGTATTTCCTTGCTGTCTGGCTCTTGAGTAACCTTTATGTCCCACCAGGAGCCTGGTTTCAGGCTCACCTTTTTTCCTAACATTTCTGAGTCTGAGCAAAACACCTTTACCACATAAATGAGAACTGAACTCATTCAGCTCTAAAGATAAAGGGGCACATCCTCCCTCCAGCCCGATTCTTGGGTGTTCTTAGGTGACGATGAACCTTTGTGCAGATGTCAGAGTTCCTCACAGTGTGCAGGAGCCCCTCAGAGAAGTCCCAACTCAGCTGTCATTAACTAACTGGCTTGTCCAGGGGCCCCCACAAGGCTTGGTCTGCCAAGTTCCAGAGCCCTTCTGGTTGTGTTAGACAGCTGGGAGAGAAACGGGGGCAGGCAATAGGGTTGGATTGTGACTTGAAGGGTGAGAGCCTCATGGAGCTCAACCCATAAACAATTCACTTGAACACACTACATAACATCCCTAGAAAATTTGTTCAGACTACAGATACCCAAAATTAAAAAATAAATAGAAATTGGCATGGGAAATGGTACCTGCAAGGCCAGAAACTTCCAAATCCCAGCCCTAATTTAATATTCCTGATAGGAAGCCTTTACCTGTATTTGGATTACAGAAATGGGAAGTTTTAATTTGAAAATTCCAACTTAAAAATGGCCAAAATGCAGTTGTTTTTGGGTACCTACATTAATATTTTGTATACAAAAACTAGAAAAATGCCAGCTCACAGAGTCCCAAAAAAGATGAACTCCAAAAGACCAACACTTAGACACATCATAATTAAATTGGCAAACACCAATAACAAAGTAAGAATCCTAAATACTGCCAGAGAGAGAAACAGAAAGATACATACAAGGGATCTCCCATTAGACTGTCAACTGATTTCTCAACAGAAAAGCATCAGACTAGAAGGGAATGGAATGAAATATACAAAATAATACAAAGCAGGGAACTGAATCCCAGAATAATCTATCCAGCAAGTCTATCATTGAAAATTGGAGGGAAAAACAGGAGCTTTACAGACAAAAAAAGGTTAAGGGAATGCATTACCATCAAGCCACCAATGCAAAAAAACGCTAAAGGGATTATTGTAAAAAAACAACAACAAACAAACAAATAAAAAAAACAAGGAATAGTAAGGGAAGAAGGAACATGGGCACAAAGAATAAAAATGGTGACAAACAAGTACCTGTCAATGATAACCTTAGAGGTAAAAGGCTTAACTGCTCCAATCAAAAGACATAGGGTAGCTGACTAGATAAGAAAACATGACCCATATATCTGATATCTATAAAAGACCTTCCTCAGAACAAAGGACTCATATAGTCTGATAGTGAAGGGATGGCAAAAACTTTTAGGCAAGTGAAAATGAAAAAAAGAAAGAAAAAAAAAAAGCTCGATTTGCAATAGTTATATCTGACAAAATAGACTTCAAATTGAAGGCTATAACAAGAGATAAGGAAGGCCACTTCATAAAACTAAAGGGAGCAATTCAACAAGAAGGATATAACTCTGGTAAACATATTTGCACCCAATGAAGGGGCAACCAAACACATAAAAACCATCTGGAAGATACTAAGGGGGAGATCAATAGCAATGCAATTACAGTAGGGGACTTTAATGCCCCATTGACACCACTGGACAAATCCTCTAAACAAAAAATCAACAAATAACATCAATCCAAAATGACTCACTACATCAGATGGAATTAATTGACATCTTCAGAAAATTTCACTCCAAAGCTACAGAATATACATTCTTCTCAAATGCACATGGGACATTTTCAAAGATAGACCACATATTGGGACACAGGCAGAGTCTCTTTGAATTTAAGAAGATTGGAATCATATCAAGCATCTTCCCAGATCACAACTCTTTGAAATTGAAAGTAGAATGGTGGTTTCCAGAGGCTAGAGCAAGGGGGAAATGGAGGAACTCTTGTTTAATGGATATAGTTTCAGTTTGAAATGAGCTCTGGAGATTGGTTGCACAACAATTTAATACTACTGAACTCTACACTTAAAAATGGTACTAATGGTCAACTTAATGTTCCATTTATTTTACCACAATGAAAAACCCGGAAAAAAAATAAAGACAAAAAGTAAATTGAATTTTTAAGTAACTAAACAATTCAATTGCCTAGGGATCCTTGTCAAAAATGAATCCTTGTCATGGCTGAAACCGGTTTGGCTCAGTGGATAGATCATTGACCTGAGGACTGAAAGGTCCCAGGTTCGATTCAGGTCAAGGGCATGTACATTGGTTGCAGGCACATCCCTGGCAGGGGGTGTGCAGGAGACAGCTGGTCAATGTTTCTCTCTCATCCACATTTCTAACTCTCTATCCCTCTTCCTTCCTCTCTGTGGAAAATCAATAATATATATATATATATATATATATATATATATATATATATATATATATATATATAGTTTTTTTTTTTAATGAAAACATGTTTTGTAACAGTAAATTTAAAAAGAGGTAGCATCAAACATTTCACATTCCAGGTTAACCGAATTCTATGAACGATTAGAAGGTGTCCGAATGCCTTTCTGGAAGGAAGGGCAGTGCTCGCCAGTACACAGTCTACAATTGCTGCAGGTAAGGGTATGGCTAAGTGTGCAGTTGTTCAACATGCACTGCCCATAACTTTACCTAATGCAACACAATTCCTGACTTAAACCATAACTAAGGAGAAAAATATATCACATGAGGAATATGCTTTCAAAACTTTTAATGGTTAACTTGCCAAAACTAGGTTTATTCTAAAAGTAAAAACAGGAACATAATTTCTTTAAAAAAAAAAAAAAAAAAGATGGCACTGTTAAAACTTGAACCATCTTGAGTAAATGGAAATAAGTTTACCATTCTTTTTAGCCCTTAATCATGTTATTGATTGACTTCAAACAGCACCCTTTAATAAAAGCCTTGACATCACTATTCCCTATTACCACAAGATTTTAGAGCAGGTGAAAGCTGTTTGTGTTTTCACAAACAATTGTGAATCAAGGAAATAGCCTGGATATGCTTTCTGACCTGGAACAGTAGCAGGCACATAGGAAAACAGAGGGCCTGTCCTACCAAACAGGCAAATGTGCTCAAGGTCCAAACACTGGGAGTCATTTTTAAATTAGGGTGAACAGGGAGGCGACGGAGGAGACAGCACGTTTACCTTTCTCCGGCTGTTGCTGCAGATCCTCTAAATCCTGCTGCACAGACTGGTAGCGGCCCAGGAGGCGTTCAAAGCCCCGCTGGACAAAATGGTGGGCAGAAGGCCTAGACTTGAGGGCTGCACAGCTGGCACGCACCCTTTCCATTCTGGGGTGGAGGCCAAGAAGATTCGTCAGTTCCCGCTGTGGAGGAGAGAAATCAGGTCACATCACTCACTGGAGGATGAATGTCCTCACAGAAAGCTGATCAGAGCAGAATTAACCTAATGGTCCTGAAACAAGGAGCATTCCTTTCAATACAGGACTGGGCACAGAATTCTTTCGCATCCCGGATGGATGGTGTCTCTTTAGCTTCGCACTCCCTAAGGCCTGCTGGGGGGATGCTGAAGAGGGGGCATGTTTTAGCCACTCCTCCTGTGTCTTTATGGTCCTGTCAAGCTCGTGGAGTTGCCTAAAGTAAGTGTTTATATCTTCCTGGAGCTGACTCTTTCTTGCCAGATCCTCCAAATGCTGAGATACATTCTTCCATTCTGATAATACCTTCTGCAGGATATGCTTTATATCTTCAGTCGGAAGATCTTCTACACAGGCATGAAAAATAAGCAATCACTTCATATATTATGACAAAACTGGTTTAGAATTTGTTATAAATAACATACTCAAAATAATGAGGTAATCTCACATATAACAATCATTCCATAATCCCTTTTAACAAAACAAAAAATATATAGTCATGAAATAAAATGAGTAAATATAAAATATAAACTGTAATGATGCTATAATAATGATAATGCTGCTGCTGCTGCTGCTGGAAATAACTGCTCGATTCCTTGACCAAAGTGAGAGGGGGGGCTTGAAATGGTGCTTCAGGAGTGGCGTGACTATCACAAAAGGACCATCAGTGAAGCTTAGAACCTCAGCCACTGCCTTTTCTATACAAGGTATATTTGCATCCTTGGCATCCTGGCATTCTGCTAGCTGCTAGCCTAAGCCAGGGAAATAAAAGAGACTGTCTGGAGGTGCCCGGGGCTCTGACATCAGAAAGCAGACACTCTGTTAACAGAAAAGGGGCAGCTGGCTACAAAAACCAGGAGGCAGCTTAAGTCTTTAGTGACCAATCCACAGTGTCATAGGAATAGCAAAAGGAAGAGCAAGAATTCTCAGTGCTGGGAGCAACCTGGGAAAGTGCAGAGACAGTCAACCAGCAGCCAGACCCACGAGCATCAGCAAGTCTGCCCGGCTCGCCACACACAGACCAGCAAATACCAAAACATCAATGCAGCAGTAATATTATCTACTTCAGAAATACATCAGGAAAAAATGCCATTATGTTTATTACTGGCACCTTATACTTATTTTTAAGTGGGAATATCCCAACAGTTTTACTTATTTATTTTGATACATTATATCCCCAGGAATTACATATAATTTTGCTTGTCTACTTTTTTTTTTCTTTATTTCAGGGAGGAAGAAGGAGAGAGAGATAGAAACATCAATAATGAGAATCATTGGTTACCTGCCTCTTGCGTGCCCCACCCCCTGGAGATCGAACCCACAACCCAGGCATATGACCTTGACCAGAATTGAACCTGAGACTCTTCAGCTTGCAGGCCAATGCTCAATCCACTGAGCCAAACCTGCTAGGGTTTATCTCACATTTTTGAGAGTTAGGAATGTTCATAGAAATAATCAAATTATATATAATAACAGCTTTTGTCACATAAAAACCCTAAGTACTATGAAAAAGTATGAGAAATATGCACAGGAGAGCATGTATGTTGGGAAGATAGGAGGCCAATAAGGACAATTATACTTTATAAATATGTACCATCGAAATCTGGGGTAATGAGAACACTAAGGGAAAAAAGGCAAGAACCATGAAAGTTCACTTCTGACCCACAAACGATGCAATTTCAAAAATTCCTATAACACCTGGTATCCACTGAAAATTAGAAATGCACACAGGATATGATTTGAATACATCACCTGTGTCAGTGGCTGAAGTTCACTGGCTGTCATACAGGTAACAGAATATTAATTAAACCTAAGCAAAATATTCACACCATAGCCCAAAGGTCAGCAAACTGTGGCTCGTGAGCCACACTCTGTTGACTAATGAGTGTGCCGACCACTGCCATAGCCCAAGTTCAGTTATCCCTGTTAACGGGGGTCATAAGCAAAACACATTAACATCTTCCTGACGAACTAACTGAGCGATGGAAACAGGCTGTGCTTCCACCAGGTCGTTTCTATTGTAAGTGGACAAAAGAATAACACCAACCACCTCATTTTCATGTCAGCACTTTGTGCTAAACAAGAAAGAACATCGAGCAGGTAAACAGTCTTGAGATGAAAAAGTATCGCTGCTCAGTTAAAAAACAGGCAATGGGTGCTCACATTGGGTACTAGGGAAGCTGAAGCAACTTCTCCACTTCCTTTGTTTATTCACTGACAGTACTTCATGATCCATTTATGTTGCCTCTTCAAACCAATTCTCAAAATGTAAATCTCCCTCCTCCAAGCTTGAGGTAATATAGGTCAGACCAATATCAAAGAAAGCACAAGTTGCATCATAAAAAATAAAAAAAGAGGAAAACTACACATTTTTTTAAATAATGGTTTTGCTCCCAGAGACCCAAAATAATGACTTTTCTACCTCTATAAAACACCCAACTCTTAAAGGACTAATTAAAGCCACATCAATAGCTCCTCATTTTACTACTTAACCTGAGAAGAATAAAATAGAACATATTCTTGCCATTTATTCTCATTGACTTTATGCTGTTCAGTGCCTACACTGTTGTAATCAAGAAAAAGGTTTACAGAACATGGGACCATCAGGCTTACATACTTTGCCAGGCATAATGAGCATCAATTTGTAAAGCCAAATGCCTATCCAAATGCCCGACAGCTCTAGTACATTTATTGAGAAACCCTAGGAACCTGATAAGCAAAACCAACACTACCAGGTAGAACAGAGAATTGCTGTTTTAAAACCTCAATATGCTATATGAGCTATCTCAAAACTTAATTCAAATGCATTAGCCAGAAAAGTCCTATCAGAATTCATTATGGTAGGATTTTTGATGGAATAGTTTGAGGAAGCCAGTGACATGATTATTTGAATATGCTTTTCTAATTGAACTGAATTATTTACCTGCCTCCTTACCTAGGTAGACTATAGTCAGATTACACCCTATAACACACACACACACACACACACACACACACACACACACACACACCCTCTTATTAATTACCAGTGTTCTAGGACTTATTTCAATTTTCTAGGGGAGGAGAAGGAGAAACAGAGAGGATCACCCAATTGTGCTTTCATTTCTGCTGAACATTCCTGGTTGTATAGCAGCAGCAGGATTATCAGCACTAACCACATGTGGAGAAATAATATGCAGTGCTGTAAAATTATAATAATAGCTAACATGGAACGACAGTAGGGAAATTTTAAAAATCATTTTCATTCTCTCAGTAACAAAAAGCAAACACCTTAAAAAAATGATAAAATTAAACCCAGAACATAAAATCCTGGATCAATGCCCCTATTTCTCAGCTTCCCACCCCATCCTAAAAAAATTTAATAACAGATATTAAATAAATAGAATTGGGGTTCTATAATGAACGCATTTCCAGTCCTACCAAAGCTCAAAATGATGGTAATGCAAAATATAAAAGGTTTCTTATGAAATTTAAAAAGCAAATATTAGGTCACAAAATTCATACCTTAAAGTAACTTTATCTCTCTGATGTTGCCAAAGTAAAATTTTCTTTTACAACCTCCCCCCATCTTCTCCCTACACAATAATTTCCCAAAATATAATCCCAAAGGAGGAGATTTTAAAATCTGTGCAGTAGAATGTAACTGATGTAACTGATGTAACTGATGTAACTGATGTAACTGATGTAACTGATGTAACTGATGTAACTGATGTAACTGATGAATGTAACTGATGAATGAAGCTGATGTATCAGTTTTTGGTTCCCTGATCCTGTATAAAAGCAGAATGACTTTGCTTTTATCAGTTTGATAATTCAGCCTCTGCATAAGATTTCATTTAAAAAAAATATTTTTCTGACAAAAAAGTTTCTGAAAACCACTCTTCTAGCAAAGATGGTTAGAGTATCAAAACATATATTTGATTTGTCAAACTCTAAATATAATGCAATGCCACCATCTAAAAACACATTAAAAAATCAAGGGTCTCACCTTTTCCCATTTGCTCCAAAAGGATTTGTCCAGTCTGGGTCTAGTCTGGATCTTTTTTCTGTCTGTTCCCTTTCTATTCCCTGGAAATAAAGTCTCAATATAAGAATATTGTAAACTCTCTTCTGCGAATAATGTTGAAGCTCTTAGGTTTTAGTGTTTAAAGTCCCTCCAACATTCCCTTTTGGTGTCACTCAGTTTACCTAAGAGGATACTACCATACACAACTAGGCAATTGTAGGCCACCTTCCAGAGCACCAGAGATGTTTAATTTTAAAAGGTATGTTCAAACACACAATAAAAAAAAAATTGGGTTTCTTTAAAAAAAAAATGTTTACACTACAATTACAAGTTTCTATCAAGAGGAAATAAAGCCAAAACCGGTTTGGCTCAGTGGATAGAGCGTTCGCCTGCAGACTGAAAGGTTCCAGGTTCGATTCACTGGGAATTAAATCTAAAAACTTTTGGTGTACAGGATGAGTCTCCAACCAACTCATCCACCTGGTACAGGGCTGTTTTGTCAGTTTTAGCAGAAACCATGATTAATTAAAGAAATAAACAAAAAGACAAAGAAACAAAAAAAGGAAAGAAGTTTGGATACCCCAGCCATTCCTAGATCCTGTTGTAATTTTGTAATTCATGCCTGGTTTAGTAATGCCTGGTAGGCATGGCTCATTTAGGAAAACTTGGATTTTAGAAATAGAAATTATTTTTCTTTAGAAACATATATGTTTTCTGAACCGAGGACAAAGCCGAGCTGAAGGCAAACTGCCTGGATTCTGATCCAGGTTTTAGCATATCTCTTTAGTGATAGGAATATAGTGGTTGGCGCACAAGATTACTTTGCATATAAAAATCCTGAATTGAGACTGATAACTGTTTTACTATTCACTAGTCATTTTTTTTCTAGACTTCATGCAATTACCACCTAGATGTATTTGCAAGATTAAAACCTATGACATTAATTCAACATACTAATAAATAATATATAATATATAAAATAATATATAAAACAGAGAATTTCCCACTTATTATGAATTTAAAGTGTTTTTAGAAACCAGCAATAAGCCTATCAACAAGGATACAATATATAACAAACATCTATCAGTAGAGTGAACCTATAAAGCTTTTTTCCAAAACTTAAACAAATTCCATGTACATATGTATATATCACTACTTGCTGCACTTTTGAATCAAGATTGATTCTTTTCCCAATCTCAGCATCAATAGTTATTATTTAATATGTGTTTGAAAGCATTAATATTCCTCTAACCCTCCTCGGGAAGAACAGTCTCCCTTCTCTGCTTACTGATATGAGCATACACGTTGCAGTTCATTTTGGATATGCATCTAAGACAGCTTGGCATTTTATCCAACAGCTTATGTCAAATTCTGCCCTCCCTAGTATTTCTAGACAATGTGAGTTATTCTTACATACAGCTATAATAATTCAAAGGAAATAAAATAGTTCGTAAATAGAAACCATCACAAAGATAGATTTTTTTTTTAATCATCAAGTTTTGCCTCCCTAGTTGGGTTTACTCTTCCTCAGCTAGTATTTCAAAGCCTGCAACACCCCCGTTCATGTTGGTTACGAGCTTTTCCCCTTGACACAAGTTCTTGAGGTCAACTCGGTCTCACAAACAACTAATCTACACTCATGCACGTCCCAGTTCTTACCAGGCTACTCAGTTCTTCATATCGACTATTGAAAGCCTCCAGTTTCTCATTTAAGAAATGATTCATTACCCCTCCATCAATGAGAATCTGGCCAAGTTCCTGGATCTGGGTGCGATTATCAGCTGGATGTTGCAAAACAGATTCTAGAGACTGGACAGGGACAGGAAGGGGAAAACAATGCACTTAACTGAGGCAAAATGTATCAAGGATCCAAAAGTGTCCTTTTTTTTTTTTTTTATAAGTAATTCCATTTTCTACCCAAGAAACAAGACGAGGAATAATTAATTTTCAAAAATATCCATAATGGTATTAAAAAATACATAGAATTGAGAACTCAGCATAAAAGATGACATATGACAATACAAGTTCATAGATAACTTTAGTAATTATTAATTACATGGGAAAATGTCCATGGTGTGATGCAAAGTTTGAAAGCAGAAAACAATACTATAAAGCAAAACTTTTTCAAACTGTTGATTATATTTTGAAAAATAGGTACTCAGTTTTCTGTAACACATACAGAAAGCTAGGTGCTATTTTGTATATATAATTTATGTGTACATAAACCTAAGTAACCTTGGAGTTAAATATTATTTCGTATTACAGATGGGAAAACTGAAGTTCAGAGAGCTTAAGTACATAGCCCACATACTGGTACATACGGTAAAAAGAAGAGCTAAGATCCCAAATTGACTCATGATTTCAGAGTCTTTGATCCAGTTATTATAACGTACTACCTTCCAGTGCGTGTGTTAAAAATAACAATAATTAGGAGGAGCCCTGGCAGGTGCTTCTCAGTGGTTACAGGTCAGTTTGGGAACCTAAGAGTCGAGGTTCAGTTCCTGGTCAGGGCAGCTAGTTGGGTTGCAGGTTCACTCCTCACCCGCCCTGCTTGGGGCTTGTGCAACAGGCAACTAGTCAGTGTGTCTCTCACACACTGATGTTTCTTTCTCGCTCTTTCTTTCTCTCCCTCAACCCCCTCCCTCCTTCCATTTTCTCTGAAAAGCAATGAAAAAAAATATCCTCAGGTGAGGATTAATAATAATAATAATAATGAGGAAGAAATTTGCCAAAATGTCTGAAAGTATTTACCTTAGAGTTTGTTTTATACTTCTCTCCATTTTCCATACTTCTAGAATGCACATGTTTTAATTCTCATGTTAAGAAAATATTCATTTTTAAACTAAGATTTTCATTGTTTTCATGCTCTTCACCTCTCACTCTGCTCCTTTATCTGAGAAGTGACATCTTTTCTCCAGCAGAGCATCCAGCTCCTGGGATTCAGGTACCACCTTTGACTTACTTCTGACCTTCAACCAGGCATCCGCTTAATTACCATCTGTCCCTACAATTTCAAAAGCATATCTATCCTCTTCCTAGTCTCTTCCTTCTTTTTGTTTTAAAGCAGCTCTACTGTCTTCATAATTTATTTCATTTAAGAAACAGATATTAAGTCATCGTGAAAGAAAAATCAGATGCATTTCTGGGCCTCAAGGAATTCAAATGGGCCTGGAGACAAGCTCCTGGGACAGGATCCCACACTTCTCACTCTTCCCTCCCCACCCTGTACTCCAACTTGTCACATCTGAAGATAACATGGAAGGAGCCACTGTAAACACAGTCATTGCCGTGTCTTAGGAGCAAAAATAACTTTATGAAGAAACAAGAGAGCAATCATTCTAGTGCCGTAAGGCAGAGTTCCTTCCGTCCAGGGACTGGTAAAAAGAGGCAGGAAAATTGCTGTGGTGCTTTCCTGACGTCTACAATACACTAATTAACAAGTACCCACCTTAGGGACTGAGTGAGTGGATCAATCATTAATCTAAACATAAAGGATGGTACAAACACTTCAAGCAATGGAAGGCAACACTGAAAGCTGCTGAGGGAGAAAATGCCTTGCTGGCATAAGGCAGAAGATTCCTCATTTTAATACTCATTTGGCTTCCCTACAAGAAATAGCAGGGAGAACGCAGGTGCCTACCTCCTTGGCCTCGAGGATAGCATCTTCCTTCTCCGGCAGGGTCTCCATGTCTTTTACCTTTTCCTCAAGGCTGTTCAGCCAGCTGGTCCCAAGGTCCAAATAATGCAGCACGACCACACTTCCTAGAATAGGCAAGGTGGAAGGGGCATTAGACAAGCAGCCATTTAGAGATGAGTGCATCTCCAATGCTATATACTCTCTCCACTCAACAGCCACTGCATCTGAGTGGAGAGACCCAGAAACTGATAGAATTGAAATTTCAAATAAATGAAATAAAACCTCATTCTTTAGTAAATCACTCTGGACCAATTGGAGGGAAGACGGGAGGCAAAGAGGAGCGAGCTGCCTCACTCTTTACAGGAAAATAAATTCTAAGGCCCTAGTTAAAAGTCAAAAATAAATTACTTAACTAGTAGCAAAAAAAAAAAAAAAAAGGAATATTTCATTTGTTTGCTTTTAACCTAGAAAGGTAAAAGCACTCATAATCGCAACAATTTTTAACAATTATATAGAAAACTGGAATTCTATGGGCTCATCCTATTCCAACTCAGAGCTAATGGATGTAACAATTTGCTGTATACTCTTTCCTACTGTTTTCTAAATTCATAGGAACATGTCTATAGGTGCAAAGAACCATATTTTGCCCAAAATGGAGCTATACTAACTGTATTAATGGCAATCGCTATCTCCCAATTCCTGTGAGGAGTTTCAGGGGGATAAGTTTATACCCCCCACTTCCTAGGAGAAAGTTATAGGAGGGACAGCCCCTTCCTTCTCACAGAAGAGGAGTCTATTTGATGGATAAATGTAGGAAAGAGAATTCCCCGGTGAGCCCCCCGGTTGGTTTTCTTTGAGGTCCACTGACTGAGAGGAGGCAGGTTCCAGCCTGCACTGCGAATGAGTTGTGTTGACAGGGTCAGGGGGCAGCAACCTTTTCTATTAAAGGCCAGAGAGTAAATATTTTAAGTTTCACAAGCCACATCTGGTCCCTGCCACAGATTCTTCTGTTTATTTTGTGTGTGTTTTGGTTTGTTGTTAATAACCCTTTAAAAATGAAAACCATACACACCATTGTTAGCTCACAGGCCACCGTGGAAGAGACGCAAACCAGATTTGACCCTCAGGTTGCCATGTGCCAGCCCCTGAATAAGACTGAATGAGAAAAGGTGTGTCTGGTCCCCCAAATTTCTACAGGTGGAGAGCAGCAGAGACATCTACTTGGCTGCAACAGCAAGCAGAGCCCATGTTCTGATGGAGAAGAAAAAATGAGCAGCATTCCCAGGAAACAGAACTGGTCCCTAACCTAGTACCAGTCCCGCCCTGGGTGTAAGGGCCCTGGCCAGATTTCAGAAGGACTAGTATTACAATTCAGAGTCACTATGAATAGTGATTGCCATGTACCTTCCACTGCCCCCACTTTTTTTAATGGAGTGCCTATGCCTAGCTCACCTTAGAATGTGCTTGTATGGGGTGCGATAACTTATCTTTCTAATGGGCAAGTCACACCTGCATCTAAAGAAACTGTCCTGAGAGTCACATCTGTTTAGGCCTAAGGCAGGGTTTCGAACTTAATGCTGTACTGGATAAGCCTTAGGGAGTCCCTGGGACAGTGTAAGTGCATTTTGCATGTGGGAAGACTGTCACTAACGTAGGACCAGAGGATGAACTATGGTGGATTAATGATGGCCATGGTTTTTTGCCATTACTCCCGTTAAGTGGTGAAATGCTTTTCTCCTGCCCTGGAATGGGGTTGGCCTTGTGACTGGCTTAGACCAAAAGAATGTTACAGCTGTGACACTGTGTCAAATTGGAGGCCAAGCCTTGAAGAGGACTGGGAGCTCCCGCCTTCTCCCTCTGAAAAGCCAGCTGCCTTGTGGTAGAGAAGCTGTGAGACTGGGAGACCCTGTGGAGAGAGGCCAATGTGAATGTCCCTGCTGAGGCCCCAGTCGAAAGCAGCCACCTGAGTGAGCCAGTCATAGACAGCACGGAGCAGGAAGCCACCCCCCTGAGACACCTCAGACACAGAACCATGAGAAATAATAAATAGTTTTAAACGTGTTAAACGTCACTATGGCCGAAACCGGTTTGGCTCAGTGGATAGAGCGTCGGCCTGAGGACTGAAAGGTCCTGGGTTCCATTCCGGTCAAGGGCATGTCCCTTGGTGGCGGGCACATCCCCAGTAGGGGGTGTGCAAGAGGCAGCTGATCAATGATTCTCTCTCATCAATGTTTCTAACTCTCTATCCCTCTCTCTTCCTCTCTGTAAAAAAATCAATAAAATATATTTTAAAAGTCACTACGTTTTGGGGAGATTGTTGTATAGAAATAGATAACTGAGACATAAGTGGGTGTATATATATTACCAATATAAAAACATGGTTGGGAAGAATATACACCAACTTCTGGATGATGATTACTTCAAGAGAGAAATGAGATGGGATGGAAAAGAAGAAATCAGATTCTACAATACTAATGTACCCTATTTTAAAAACGCGATCTGAGAAAATATGGCAAAAAGTTAACATCAGTTATAGTGAAGTCTGTAAGTCTGAACTAGTTCCTGATTTCATATCTTTTTCAGGAGACTAAAAATAATTAAGGTGATACATTTGGATTCCTCTAAGAAGGGCATTCTCACTCTAAGTTAGAAATTTGGTCTATTTCTGCCCAATATTCCTTGGTAATCGCTGACATAATTTTAAAATTGTTTTTACTTTTAAACCCTTTTTTTCTTCTTTTTCATTTACCATTTTAAAAATATCAAGCCTTTATCTTTTCTCTTTTAACTTTATCTTTTTTTTTGCATTTTTCCTTCTCTTCTCTCAAACTAATTTCAATGTAACTATAAAATTAATTCTCAAAGCAATCCCAAACCCTCATTCCTTTTTTTAAAACTAGAGACCCAGTGCACAAAATTTGTGCACAAGGTGGAGGGTGTCCCTCAGCCCATCCTGCACCTTCTTTGATCTGGAACCCCTTGAGGGATGTCTGACAGCCTGTTAGTGGGATTGGGCCTAAATGGGTAGTCAGACATCCCTCAGTAATCCAGGACTGCTGCCTCCCATTGCACTCCCCTGCTGGCCTGGACCCCCAACAGCCCTCTCTTGCAGGCCTGGGTCCCTCCCAACTGTTCTCCATTGCAGGCCTGGTACCTGCCCCCCAATTCCCTCCACTACAGTCCTGGCCCCTCCCAACTGCTCTCCCCTGAAGGCCTGTGTTCCACCCACAACTGCCCTCCTCTGCTGGCCTGGTCACCCTTAACTGCCCACAACTACCCTCCCCTGCAGGCTATCTTATAGTGGTCATCATGTGGCAGCCATCTTGTATCCACATGAGGGCAGCCATCTTGTCTTGGTGTGAGGGTCAATTTGCATATTACTCTTTTATTAGATAGGATGTTACCTCTGGAATAAAGACAGCTTGAAGAAATGATACAATATATGTGGTCTTTGTTAGACTGGGGTAATTTTGGAACTCCATTCATTATGTAACCCAGGCGGTATGGCTCAGTGTTTGAGCATCAACCTATGAACCAGGAAGTTACCATTACATTCCAGGTAAGGGCATTGTGGGCTCAGTCTCCAGTGTGAGGCATACAGGAGGCAGCAATTGATGATTCTCATCACTGATGTTTCTCTCTCTCTCTCTCTCTCTCTCTCTCTCTCTCTCTCTCTCTTCTGCTCTGAAATCAATAAAAAAATTAATTTAAAAATATATATAATGAGTTGTTATTTTGGCTAGAAATAAAAGGAAAAGAAAAAAGCAAAATCAAGGGTGGTTATGACAGAGAAGAAAACATGTATAAAACTGTAGGAAAGTCCAATTCCAATATCATTCACTAGGACTTAAGGTTAAGCATGCATAACACTATCTGTTCTGTTTATAGAATTTTAATTTCTCAAATAAGTAACCTCCTGTACTTTACATTATATAATATATTAATATTAAAGAGTGAGATTTTGAGTTGAAGCTTTCTTATTAACTAGTCTCAATTATTCATGATTATATTTACCACAAAATAGTTTCAGAACAAGCAAGTAATGGTAGAGTTCAGTTTAAATATTATAGTTGCGCTGTTTACCATTTTAGGATATACTTCAACATGGTCATTTATTTGAGGTTGAGCTGAATTTAAATTGAAGTGCTCCTATTTTAATGACATAAAAGTCACACTAATATAGAAACAAATAAGAACTCCATTTTATTTTAAATTAAAAAAAAAACTCATAGAATCATCTGCATCTTAAACCCAATGCCCAGTCAATTACCAGCATATTCAAGTTCTACTTCCTCTACTGCCTTTCAGGTGATTCTAACTGTAGATGCCACTCTAAATAAAACATTTTAAAAATCTCCATTTCTGTCTGTGCACTAACCAGGAAAAACAAGAGATGTTCACATTACACTGCTCTAGAATCTATCGAATCTGCCTAGAGATCACCTGTGATATAAAAACCTTGATTTCAAATATAAAAAATGTAAGGTCTAAAGATGTTAAATGTCTTTCCCATGAACCTTAATTTAGGGCAGATCTTGATCCCCTATATTTTGTTATCCCTGCTTCATTTTATTAACCTATTAGCCAAGAAATATTTTCCTTTATGATGCAGTGTTTGGGGGAAAAAAATCAAATTTTTTTCCAAGAAATGGAAATTGTCAGTACATTACAAAGTTTTAATCTCAGAAACACATCACTGAAAAACATATCATACCTCAAAAGTGTGGCATTTTCCTCGAATGCTGTTGCAAAGAAGTTGTTAATTCTCAAGCTCAACATCCAGGGCAAGAGTCAATTCCTGCCCACTAGAGGGCGCCTTTCTAGCTATATACTTGATGTTGTCCTTGAGTGTCTTCATTTGGACTTCTTTTTGCAGCACATCTTCTTTCACTCTCTGTTCCAGGGAAGGATAGAAATGAAAACTGTCCCCCTTTCTCACTAACCAAAATTGTCTTTCTTTTTCCTAAAATAACTAAACTAAAATTAAAACATCTATGTGATTTCAACTACCTAATTTAGAACACTATTTAGGTAATCACTAGAGACTTATTTTGAAAAAATAAAATAATAAAGTTAAATTAATTTAAATACTAGCTATAAATTCACACTCATTATATGCCCCAATGAAAACAGTCCCACATAAACATTTTCACTTAATAACAGGCAGGCAACTTTAACACCCAAGTCATCCTTAACTTATGTTTACTGACATTAAATATTTTCAAAGTCTGGGCATATGATAAAAATATCAGCATCTTAATGTAGTAGGCTACCTTTAAAATACCTTAAATACTGAATAATTTTAAAGCTTTAAAATAAATAAATAAATAAATAATAAAAGGCTACACTAGCCCAGCTGGCATGTCTCAGTGGATTCAGTGCTGACCAATGAACCAGGAGATCAAGGTTCGATTCTCAGTCAGGTCACATGCCTGGGTTGTGGGCTCAATCCTCAGTGTGGGGTCTGCATAATGTAGTCCAGAAATGGTTCTCTCTCATCATTGATGTTTCTTTCTCTCTTTCCCTCTCCCTTCCTCTCTGAAATCAATATATATATATATATATATATATATATATATATATATATAATATATAAAATATACATATATATTATATATATATATATTTAAAAGCTACACTAAAAATTATGCTTCTGTGAAAATATAAGTGCAATAAAAGTCTTTTGTCATATATGGTAATGCATGGATTACATCTAATCCATTTTAAAATATATTTTTATTGATTTCAGAGAGGGAGAAAGAGAGAGAAATATCAATAATGAGAGAGAATTGCTGAAACCGGTTTGGCTCAGTGGATAGAGCATCAGCCTGTGGACTGAAAGATCCCAGGTTCGATTCTGGTCAAGGGCATGTACCTTGGTTGTGGAGCATTCCCAGTGGGGGTGTGCAGGAGGTAGCTGATCGATGTTTCTCTCTCATTGATGTTTCTAATTCTCTATTTCTCTCTCTTCCTCTCTGTAAAAAATCAATAAAATATATATTTTAAAAATAAACAAATAATGAGAGAGAATTATTGATTCACTGTCTCCTGCAAGCCCTCTACGGGGAATCAAGCCTGCAATCCGGGTATGTGCTCTGACCTGGAACTGAACTGTGACCTCCTGGTTCACAGGTTGACATCAGCCACTGAGTCACACAAGCTGGGAATGCTTTTAAAAGAACATCTGCAGAGAGATTTTTGCTTTAGTTACACTTTTAGGCGAGTTAACTTTGGCCTAAAACATTCAATGTGTTGCTTAATCTTATTTTTTAAAATAGCCTTTAATCACTATCTCTTTTGGTTTGGACACTGAAGGAGACTTGAAGTAAGGTTAGAAATTTGGGAATGATGCCCAATTCTTTTCTCATATTTAAAAAAAAAAAAAAAAAAAAGAGTGTTCAAGACTATTGCCATAGGAATATAAGTTCACGGGAAGTATATCCTGTGGCCCCAACTGATATTATATCCCTTGACAATGGATTATTGCAACTCTACCTGTTCTAACAAACCACTTATCTACATGCGGCATATGCCCCATGCAGTAACTGGCAGAACACATCTGATGAAATGAGAATAAACCCCAAGCAAACTGGAAAGTCTTTCTTGGTCCTAATGAAAAAAAAAAAATTATTCCTGAAAATTTTTGGAAATAGCTGTGATGATTGCACAACATTGTGAATGTAATTGATGTCACTGAATTTTTTTAATTTGGTCTCTATGGTTCCCCAGGTTCTAAAATAAAGGAAGTCACAGGGCCCTACATGGATTCAACTCATGAGCCATGTTGAACTTCCTTCCTTTTTAGAATCACAGCAGTTCCCCTTCCTTTTTTTTTTTTTCTTTAATTTGAAATCCTCCTATGAAGGATTATGTACCATTGACCTTTGAACAACACAATGGATCAAAATTCATAAATAGCTTTTGACTCCCCCAAAACTAACTACTAAGCTTACTGTTGACCAATAACTTAAACAGCCTTACGAATAACATAAACAGTCAATTAACACATATTTTGTATGTTATATGTAAGCTAGAGAGGGGAAAAGTTACAAAGAAAACCATAAGAAAGAAAAAATACATTTACAGTATTTCTTTTTAAAAATCTGTGTATAAATGGACCCCTACAGTTCAAACCTGTGTTGTTCAAGAGTCAATTGCACAATTATGATTTACAGACAGATGGATGGTCTTTTGTATGATTGATTGACTTTAAAGGGAGAGATAAAGCCTGCTGATACTGACTATCCCAGCCTCACCCTCATCTCCTGTACAGCATTTTCAAGTTCTTCTGGTGACTTGTATTCAAAATCCTTATTCAGGTGGTGTTCCACCTTGATCATCCATTCTTGCATTTCTTTTAATTCGTTTTTCAGGTTCAATTCTTTTTCTTGATGGTCAGACAATTTATTTTTATGACTAGAACCCTAGAAAAGAAAAGCCATTTGGCCAAATAAACAAGTGTTAATACAGTAAATGACAGGTTTCTAATAGCTAATGATACAGTGGTAACTTTCAACAAAGACTTTTATGGTTAAAATTCAGGTAAAAGCTTTTATACACATTCTGCTGATGCTGTGAAAATATAAGCAATAATGAAAACAATAATGATAACTGTGATTCTAGTTCACATTTTGGATATTAATCTAATCTGGATTTATCAATAATAATCAAAGCACAATATGCTAATGAGACCAGACATCCTTCCGGACAAAGCCAGGTTGTGAGAGAAACAACCTGTTGCCATGGCTGGAGGGAAGACTGGGTCCTGGGTGCCAGAGGGAAGCTGATGTCAGCAGCCAGGGGAAGAAAGACCTACTCTTGCACGAATTTCGTGCATCAGGCCTTTAGTCTATTATAATTTTTAAAATGCATAACTTCCCAAATTCAGGAATCTAACCTAAAAGCACATGTTATAAGCAATAAAAGAACATGTCATAAGGAATTTTACTGTAGCACTGTTTATTGTAGAAAAGAAATGCAACCAAAATATCCACTTTCTCCTTTTTATAATAACAGGATTCGCTGTAACAATTTTAATTTTAAAAGCATAGAAGAGGAAGCTGTTACTAACGATGTTCATAAAATACTGTTCTACGCCTTTTTTATTTTGATAATTTACTATACTTTCATATTCCACAGAGACACAAAAATGTTATGAGAAAATAGGTGTTTTTCTCAACTTGGTTCAATAACTTAAAAATTTCAGAGAAACCTAAAATATTTCCCAAGAGCTCGGCCCTCTAACTGCAAACTCATTCTTACTAGGAGAGAGATGCCGCCCAGGCCACAGAGACCATGCTCACTCGCTATCCACCCGCCCCCTCAAGTTCAAGCTCACAGCAGCGTCACCTGGCAGGGCTGCTTGGCTGCGCAGCTGATAGTCACCAACGGCCAGGACAGGAATAGATGGCTCTCACGAGAGTAAGGGGCACAGCTTAGTGGCTTTCCTGTCCGCACTCTCCATCAGGATCACAGTCATAAACACAGAAAGGGGTCAAACAGGAGCTTTGATCTCAGGCCAGTCTGGTACGCTAAGATCCTGCTGCCAGCAACACACACAGCCCTGGCCCAAGCCTGGCTGATCAGCAGTTTAATCTGATCCGCTTCACACACACACACACACACACACACACACACACACCACAGTTCTTGGGCCCCCCTTCCAGAACATTCTCATTGCTAGTTTCTGGACACTAGTTAGTTATAAATTTTCATGGATCCATAGAGAAATGCAAAAATAAAAATAAATAAAGACACTGGCAAACTTTTCAGAAAGAGCAAAGCTCAAAATTGTAATTAACTCCCTGAAATTATCAATTTTCTATTTTCTGGCATTATAGTGTTCTTTCTTTCATGAGTTCCTGGCTAGGTAGAATAGATGACATAGACTGGTTTTTGCTTGTTGCTTGTCTGAATTTGCCCATGGCTAGTGTTTTACCATGCTTGCTTTCTCATTTTCTCCCCTGATCTCTCTAAATGCACACATGCATACATACATATATATATTTCTTTTGTTTTTGGTTAAAAATGTACTTTGGACAAGGATTTGAAAGTATCCTCACACTTCACCCCTCAGTGGGGACACTATTACATTAACCGCCACCCCATGACCACCCTTAAAAGGCAGTTAATTGTATCTTCCTACTAAAAGCCTGGGCGGCCCTCTGGCTGCCAGGGATGGTCGCGTGCACCATGGGCGCGCAGGTGAGCGGGGCCGGGCTGCCCGCTGAGCACGAGGGCGCCGGAGGGGGGTGGACGGGAGGCACATCGGGGAGTCACCCCTGGGGCTGCAGTCTAATGCCTTTACTTTTAGAAGCCCAGTCAACAGCATTTCAGGTCACACCTTCAACTATGGCAAACACTGTGAAAGGCCTGTACACTCTCCGACCAGAGTGGGTTCAGATGGCTCCAACTCTATTTTCTAAATTTATTGCAAATATCCTCCCTCTGGCGGTGGAATCCGAACTTTCTGAATATGCTGCTCAAGATCAGAAACTTCAAAGAGAACTCATGCAGAATGGTTTTATGAGAGGTGACCAGTCCCGGAAGAGAGCTGGGATGAGCTGACTTATAACAGCCCCTCAGCCTGTGCGAGTTCCAGAGGGTACAGTTAGTGACTGTGTTGAAGGTACTTTCCTTCCGGCCACAAGGACACACCGGAGCTGCCGAGACTTTTCCCAGCACAGCGGGTCCTGCTCTCAGGCACTCTCCCAAGGCTGCTCTCTCGGAAGAGGACGTCGGACTTCTTTGACTTGTAATTTTAAAAAACAAAACAAAATTTTAACAAAAAAAAAAAAAAACACTGTCAGTTGCTGCTAGACTCGGGGATGATTTTGAAATGGGACAATCTTTTAATGAAACCTATTAATCCATGAGGAACAGGCATCTTGAAAGTGACCGCTGCTAAGTGAAATCTGGCAGCCCAAATCAGCAGCTTCCTCCAAAAATATAAGAGCAGAAGAATTTTTATAGCACTGTTTTATTCATTTGTGGATTTGGCGATCGGCATAGTCATGTCACACATCAGGATACCTTTAGCTTTAAAATCAAGCAGATCATTACCATACAGTATTTTTCACCCCTAACCAAAACAAACTCCTTTAAAAGAGTTGGTCTTTGTTTACATTTAGAAAGTCTTGTAAAAGGAAAATGCTAATTCTGCTTTTGCTATCCCTTCTCACCGATTAGTTCACAACTTCTTTCTACTCTGTGCCTTGAGCTTTGTGCACTTTGCAGCTCCGTGACCATGTTGTCAAACTCACAGATGCTTCCAGGAAAAGCTTATGGTATCCTGGGTTAACCCTCTAAAATGTCAGGAGTGGCTTCATAGCAGGATGCTGAGTAAGTGGGCAAACGAAACGTCGCCTATTGGTCAGATTGCCCCCGCTTCGCCATGGCATACTCATGTTAACGTCAGGGACCAACTCTTACCGAACATTTCCATTCCCTCTGTCACTTAACATGACTTCACCAGCTGCTGTCATATTGGCATCGCGCTAGTCCAGGCAATAAAGCTCCCCTTTCAGAATCATCCAACAGTAAAAGCTGGCTCCCGCTATACTCTAGGAAGCGGATATGGTTATTAAATCCCAATGTAATCAGTGGTGTGGGATTCCTGATCCATTTCATGTTAAATGGGTAGGATAAATACTTTTTTTTTAAGTCTGTAGTCTGCATCTTGTGAACATTGTGTCTCAATCTGAAAAGAAATAGTGCTGCTGTTTGAGGCCCCTTCCGGCTATGGTCAAGCTGTGTTTTGTTTTTCTACACCCACAGTGCTATTTAGTTATTTAGACTCTGAAGCATATTCTAGCAGTTCTTGAAAGGCAAAGAAAAATAGAAAGATTTGGCAAACAGGGAAAAAACTTTCTTCTCAATTCCGTTTGACTCTAAATGGAGCGTGATGCTTGAGTCGATGAGGCTATGTCAGACTAACGGTCACCTCTTCAGAGACCTTGAAGCAGAAAAAGAAGACGTTAGGGATACGTCACACTTCTGACTCGCAGGATCTTTTTCAGAGTTGCCTCTGCCAATTCAGTTTGTCCTTTCCTTAGGGAGTGGGAGAGAGAGAAGTGTGATCTTAGGAACATGTAAGTCATCTAATGGAAGTCCTCAGTGTGAAGTCATTACTCAGAGAAGTAAAAGGAAAGGTGGTCAGCTTTTATTTTTCTAAGCACTAGTCAACCAGAGTTGATAGATTTTGTGGAGGACGTGGGTTAGACTGTGAGTGTTTTGGATTGTATTGCTGAACACTGAATTACTGTAAGAATGTACACGGGTACTACCTGTGCCCTGAATAGTTTGATTTGCTGCACCAGTAACATTCTAGTATCAAGGAAAAATTCCACTTTACCACGAAGGCCAACTTTTATTTCTCAACGGCCTGCTTATTGCAGGCTTATCAATAACACCTGCAGCTAAAGTCTCTCCTGAGTGGTTTTAATAGTAACTTCTTCGGAAATAAAATTGGATTTTTAAGAAAAATGTTGATAAGTTCTCCAGTAATTTAATAATATACCCAAATGCTTTTCTTGGAGAGACTATTGTTTGGCCAACAACAACAGAGCTTTCCCTATAAAAGCATTTTATTATAATGTGAATTGGCATTAAAATGTTTGGATGTTTTTGTATTAAGTAAATTGAGAAATATTTTATATTGTCTTCTTTTTATTATAGTATATGTCTAAACAAAAAGTGGGCAGAGTAGAATCTGTGAAAGTTAGTTTTTCTAAAGTTTTGGGCAGTGACTGAGCCAGCTCTGGGTCAGGGTTGGTCCTGCAAAGCTGGAGGGAAGGCCCTGTAGGAGGCATCTCCACGTTCTCCTGGCCCATGTGACCTGTCGTTTCTCATTTTCATCTCCGAGGTACATTGCATTATGAAGAACCCATTTATTTATTTCAAGCCAAAGTTGACCTTGTTTAATTGGAGCTCTTAGCTAAATTCTTAGTTTGCAACACTAGAAGAAATAAGATTTGTCCTCCATGTTTGTTTTGATGAAGCATTTTTTGCCAGAAAGTATTTTCTCATGTTTACCTATATTCTTGCCAGGATAGTATATATAATAGTTTCTCCACCCAGTTGACTTGTGTGGGGCCCAAGTCAGAAAATTGTACATGCAGGTCGATTATCAACAAGTTTATTTGGCAAAATTGACAAGTGTGTGTGTGCAGCCCACACCTAAACCCTTCCAAAAGCAAGCCAGTCCAATCCCATTGGAGTCCTGGCATGAAAAAGTATAAATAGAAGATAATGGTTTTGGGAGACGGTACTTTACAGTTGGCTCAAATCTTCAGTAACAGGGTCCTCTGATGCCCTCTGTTGTCACAGCCATACCCTAGTCTAGCAACTTCTTTGTTTTTTGTGGGGCAGAAAGCAAACCCTGACATACATAGTTCTTATGTAGAATCCGTGAGAAGAAGTACCAACCTGGATGCAGGAGTTGTGTGTTATTACATTTTACATTTTTCCTGTCCCTTTTACAAGTTTGAGGCAGCTTCCACCATTTCTTTGGGGCACAGGATGGAAACCTATTTGCAAGTGAGAGAGATTGCAAGAGAAAGGATGCCCGAGGCTGTGACCACTGCACTGCAGCCCCAGCAGTGCAGCCCCCTCAAGCTTCCGGTCCCCTGATCCATGCTTCCCGCCGGGTTGCAGATTTGCACACATAAAGAATTCCTCAGGAAGAGGTGGCACATACATCACCTAGCAGTATTCTGTACTGACTGCATAGGGATTCGAGCGCCCTTCAGCACAGAGTGCTTGGAGTAGCGGTCTGTGCACACGCACTAGCAGAGGTACGGTGATCCAGTGGGCACGATGGTTTCTGCAGGTATGAAGTGAGCAGGAGCACTTGTATACTAGTCTTGCATAAATCTGTTTACTCGCCCAGTGTAACCTTCCAGGTTGGTCGTCATCTTACGGAGGCTGGCTGTAATTTCTTCTGTATTTACTCTGTTTTATCATAATTATTTTCATGATTATCATGCCAGAATTACTGCCCTTAAGCCAAAAGTCAATCTACCTTATAAAAAAGTAACATGCTAATTGACTGTACCTTTGCAACACCCACTAGCCAATCAGGAGTGAATATGCAAATTAAACCAACAAAGATGGCTTGTTAATTTGCAGGTACTGAGAGGCCGGGGGAGAGAGTCTTGTGTTGTTGCCATGATGATGACACAGGCATTCTGCACCACCACAGCAGCTCTGGGCCTCTGGGCAGCGTGGGAAGGAGGAAGGTGGCTCCGGCCATAGAGAAGGCAGTGCCAGTAGCCAGGAGAAGGAAGGCCCATTCTTGCATGAATCTTTGTGCATCGGGCCTCTAGATGTTTAATAAGCAGCTATTGTTAAAATAACTGAACATTGTTTTAGGAATATACACTAATCTGAGATACTAAAAAACTTTACAACTAAAAAACCAACACAGGATAACCCACATTAGCTATCCAGTCACTGTTTGGATGTTTTCAGTTGATTTTTTTTATGGTGTCTCATTGAGCTTCAGAGTATTATGTTTACTCCAAGTCTAGGCCTCTTGAAATTGAAGATCAGAATGTGAATTCTGTGACTGACACCTGTAAGAGATCGGACCTTTTTGGTTGTGTTACTGTTTTCAGTGTGATTGCATAAGATGAAGTTGATGTTTATCAGAAGTTAAAATAGAGGTCACAGTAGTTGATGGAGAAATGGGTTTCTTATTATTTTTATTACTTTGTTGAAATTTGCCTCAAAGTAGGTTTACCATTGTTTGTATGGAAAATACTACAATCATTAATAAATACTACAATAATTAATTACAAATAAATTATTTTGCATATTCCCAATTGTAAACCTCCTTTTGCCCCACCCTGTATGTGAAAGAACCCCTATTATTTTCCAAGGAAAATAATTTTTCATCTGTTCCTGCTGTTTATGAACTAAGTCATTGCCATGTTCATGTTCCCTCCTCTACTGGCCAAGCCCCTGTTTTGAACCTCTTTCCACAGCCAAGCGGCACAAGTGCATACACTGTTTCTGCTTCTGTCGATGTGGCTGTGGGGGAATTACAGGAAATGCTTACCAGAGGCACATTAAGCCCCTGTAACCCTGGTTGGGAATTATCTTCATTTCTGGTTGGACTGGATTATTTAGGAAAACGTTAACAGCTTACAATTCTGGAAAATTTGTAGTGTGGCTCTGGGGCAGATTCTGTGGTTTGAAAAAAATAAATATTTTGTATTGATTCCCTCATGTCATATTAATTTCGTAGCTGAGTACTAAATGCAGTAAGACTGTGGCTATTCTCCTGGAAGGGCACATTTTGCTGAACAGATGGCAGTGTAATTGCTGTCATTAGTCCTGTTTGTCACTGTTACAGCCATGCAGTCCAGGGGAGATTATTTACATGTAAAGTGGTGGGGAGATATGGCTGGAAACGGAATGCTAATGATGAATGGAAGGTCAGGGCGGACAGGAGACTTTGCCGCCCACCAGCATGGCCAGAGCAAGGGTGAAGCATTGATGTCTTGTTCCTAGTGGCGCTTGTTTGTTGGAAAGCATGGTAGGGCTTAGAACAAGACGTCCTGCCCATCAGCTCTTAGAGATTCAAGCAAAGCGAACTGGTGGGTGAAACTCCCATTGACCGGGTTTCAAAGCCATGACTTGGGTTCTGAGCTTTAGCTCTTGGTTGCTTGGAATCAGTCCTCCTGTGTGAGGGCGTAGACTGTCACTCTAAAGCATTGTGGTTAATGGAATCTTGTACAGGTGTCCTCGGCCTTTTTCTACTGGTACCTGGCTCACTGGAACTTTGTTATAGTAGAGAACCTCATGATTTTGCTCACAGCACATTCATCATGCTTCCTAAGTGATAACCACACTTAGCACACATTTGTTCTGCCATGATCATTAGCCTGCAGTGGGTGTCCATCTTTACCTCTCTACCAGTGATGAAAAACAATGTATGTGTATGTAACTATATACATATATAGTATATATACAGATGTGCATATATATGTAGCTTTTCTTTTTTTAGACACTGGATACATTGTGGACTTTTAATCAAAACTTCTGATTGATTTTTTTTTTTTGCATTGATTATACCATGCTTTTTACAAAAAAAAAAGAAAGAAAGAAAGAAAGAAAGAAAGAAAGAAAAGAAAAGAAAAGAAAAGTAACTGTTCAAAAATAACAGTTTGAAGAACTGAATCCAGCTCAGCAGAAGAAAGGCAGATAAATAAGTAAAGGCCCAACGTTAAAAATGCCTGGAGCAGTGTCCCATAACTGCCCCTGCCAGCCACACTGAGGGAGGGTCACTAAGACCAGCTGCTAACACCAGAGAGGAAGCTCTGCTCTGCCCTCCAGCGGCTCCTCTTTCCTTGGAAGAAAAACATTGTCTCACTTCACTTGTAATAACGTCCCCTGTGATTTAAAAAATATCAAACACTGGCTGGTTTGGCTCAGTTGATTGGGCATCATCCTATTCACTGAAAGGTGGCTAGTTCTGTTCTGAGCCAGGGAACGTGGCCGGATTTCAGGCTTCATCCCAGGTGGGGTTGAGCAGAAGGCAGCCTATCATAGATGTTCTGCTCTCACATCGATGTTTCTCTCTCCCTCTCTCTCCCTCTCTCTAAAAGTCAATAAAAATACAAATACCAAAAGTCAGCTCACCTTTCATTCAATCATTCGGTAAAGAAGTGACCTAGACAGTGAAAGCACTCACATGCAGTTTCTGTCGTTAAACATCACTGCACTGAAGCACTGTGAGCTTCTAATGCACCAGGAGAATTGAATGTTTCTCCACCTCCATCCACTTGAAGAATACAAACATATTGCCCCGACCGGTTTGGCTCAGTGGATAGAGCATCAGCCTTCGGACCGAAAGGCCCCAGGTTGAATTCCGGTCAAGAGCACATACCTTGGTTTTGGGCCTATCCCCAGTGGGGGGTGTGGAGGAGGCAGCTGATAAATGTTTCTCTCTCATCAATGTTTCGAACTCTCTATCCCTCTCCTTTCCTCGCTGTAAAAATTCAGTGAAATATATATTTTTAAAAAAATATGAACATATTCATTGAACCAATGAATATATGAATATATATCTTAAATTAGGCAATTTCTAATTTCTATCTTCTTTGGGGACCTCAGTCCTTTGAAAACGTATTAGTGCATTTCTAAAATAAATCTCTATCATTATTGCATATGCAAAAATCTGTAAACTGCATTATTTACAATAGGCAAGATATGGAAGCAACCCAAAGTGCCCATCAATAAATCAGTGGATAAAAAACTTATGGTGCATATGCATAATGTAATACTACTCAGTCATAAAAAAAACAATTAAATCTTACCTTATATGACAGCATGGGTATTATGCTATGTGAAATAACTAAGATAGAGAAATACCTATGATTTCACTTATATATGGAATCTAAAGAAAAAAATAAACAAAATAGAACCAGACTCATAGATACAGAGAATAGACTGATGATTGACAGAGGGGAGAGGGTGGCAGATGAAAGGGAAGAAGGGATTAAGAAATACAAATTGGAAGTCATACAGACTAGTCATAGGGATGCAAATTACAACATAGAGAATATGTTGTAATAGTCAAATAATATTGTAATAACTATGTATGGTGCCAGGTGGTTACTTGAAAACTCAGAGGATTACTGTGTAAAGTATATGACTGTCTAACCACTGCTGTACACCTGGATCTAATACAGAATAATATGGAATATGAACAGTAATTGAAAATTTTTTAAACTCTATAAGACATGTAAACTGTAAGCACTATCTAGAACAGCCATTTCCCCACTCCTATTTATACTTACAAATTCTCAGATATAGAATGATTAATATGGTAGTTTTGAAAAGCAAAGCATCAAATATGGTTTGGGATGGCCGAAATTCTACATTGACCATTACTGCTCCAAAGCAGGGTCTCTTCAGCATGTGGATGGGTAGCACCTGCTGTGGGTCAGGGGAAAGGAATGTGAGGTCACTGTCCCCTGGCACGGCCTCGCCAGCCCAGCCCCGGAGCCAAGCGCAGAGGAACTCTGAAGCTTGGCAGCTCTGGATGGAAGACAGTGAGATTCCAAGGTTCACAGCCACCTCCCTGAGATTTTGTTACAGCTAAATTCTTGGCATGTTCCTTTGCTCCTCCCCCCTCTTTTATAGTCTCCACAGCTTTTAAGCAGTCAATTTCTAAGCCAAGACATAGGCCTCCCCCCCAAAAAAAGTGAAACCAGAATTAAAACAGTAATTTAAGGTAAGAAGACTTGTATTTTATTTGCTTTTATAATATTCATTAACCTCTAAAACATAAATGAATCATTTTGTGGGGAAGACTAGCCATGACATTGCTACATTTCTTATCTGAAACTAACAAAGTTCCTAAATCTAAGGTTTAGAATGCATCAGTAAAATGAAGTAAAATGTATTGAAAATGAGGGGGGAAAACCTTCTGAAATAATTATTTCATTTATATATTATCTAGAGAGAGTTAAATCAACCATACTGCGCATTGCCCTGCGGAAGTACGTAGTTAACATTGTGTTTTACCCTAAAATGCTTCCAAAGCGATGACAGAGCTCCTGCATGTCTCAGAGTGCCAGCACACCAGCATGGCCCCTCCACCCTCTGGGTCAGAGCACAGCATGGACTCTGTTTACTGTGTGCCTGTGCCTGTTCAGCCACTGAGGAAATTGGGCGACTACACAGGTGTCCTGCCATTTAGGGCAACCAAGCATTTAGCTTTTACAGATCCAACCTCACTAGAGAGGAACAATGGCTAAGGTGTCTGAAGCACCTTCAAAGTAGTTACATTCACACCTGCTTCCTGGCCGGAGGCCAGACAAGGTTGCTATCTATCCTCAAAAAGGCATGCCTTGTGAGAGGACAGGTCTAGTAGTAATAGAAGCTGTAATAAAGGCTGGCCTGAGATGGTATTCTGAAGGTGTCAACAACAGAGAATCACTGGAGAATAGAAAACAGCTGTGGGGGCTGTAGTAAACAAGACAAGATTGCTTGTAGAGCCCTAACCCATTTGGCTCAGTGGATAGAGCGTGGGACTGTGGACTGAAAGGTCCCAGGTTCAATTCCGGTCAAGGGCATGTACCTTGGTTGCAGGCACATCCCCAATGGGAAGTGTGCAGGAGGCAGCTGATCGATGTTTCTCTCTCATCAATGTTTCTAACTTTCTATCCCTCTTCCTTCCTCTCCATAAAAAATCAATAAAATATATATATATATATATATATTTTTTTAAAGATTGCTTGTAGAAGCAGCTTACTATTAAAGGATGATATGATCTAAGGAGGATGTCAATTCCCAGCAAGTAAGGGGCATTTCCAGAGAAAGGCCATTGTCCAGTGTGGTCTTTGAAACCACCACACTGTCTCCTGACCCAGCTCAGCTCACAGAGGAGAATGCAGGCGGCACCTGGGGGCAAGGAGAGGCAGGCTCCACGCGACATTTGGGAACACGCTTTGTGCTACCATGGAAAGACAAGCAGATCCTTCCCGGAAGTGCAACTCGGGCCCCCAGTGAACAAGAATTCAGAGGAAAGAGAGCGGAGGCAGCAGTCAGATTGGAAGGGTAATAAGACTGTCAGGGCAGGCGGTGACTTGAGAGTCTGCACACAGCTGGAAGGGGTTGGAGGTGGGACCAGAGAGGCAGGAGGGGCGGGGAAGTGAAGGCCGAGTTTTGTGTGGGCCTTAAGGATGGTTTCATGATCCCACAGCTACACCACAATGCAGGAGATCTTCAAAGGCGGAAAGGAAATAACAAGAAGCATCTTTCAGCCCCTGAATCAAACATATTGCTGGGTATGAGCAGCCTCAGAATTTTATAATATTTAATTGCCATAACTCATAAGGAAATCTTGTCAGAAAAAAATCAGTAAAAAAAAAAATACCTTTTGCATGTATTTTTTAAATGTTTTGCTGCCGAGTAGGAGCAGGAGGACTTTCCATGAGGTCATTTTAAATGCACCAATTAACATTTTAACTCTTAATTAAAGGAACTGAGGTCATTACTTTGGCATAGAATAGATGAAGAAGAAAAATTTAAAAATGTATTTGAGCATAACACTATACTGTAGAATAGCCATTTTCAACTGTATGCCTCAAGAATGTTTAAAACGAGCACTACCTGACTATTAAGTCCAGGGAACTGACCTCTTTTCCCTTAGATTGCCAAATTACAAAATGACAACAGCACACACAACAATAGCCATCCAGTGTGAATGAATCAAAATTATACCTTTTTTTTTTTTTTGGTCCGATCGGCCAAAAATAGAATATATTGTTTGATGTGCAACAGAATTTTAGTCATTAGTTTGTATGCCATGAGATGAAAAAGGTTGAAAATCGCTGACTTAGAGTGTGTAGGCCCATTCTCTATATGTGCAAAAGGAACCAGCCGAGTAGACAAAGGAAATGTAGGCACATAAGGAAAACACTATTTGCAGGGGAAGGGGGGGGACAAGGAAAAACAAAACAAAACAGAAAACTAAAATTTACATATAAACAGATAATATGAACTCTTTACATGTACTGTCTGATGGCAGGAAAAAAGTAAGCAATAGTTGTAAGAATGCTGTCAACATTTCAACAAAAGGCTTTTCAATGAGAGGCTTTATTATTTTAAGTAACGAAAATTCATACTCTAAGCTTTTCAATGCCCCTCATGAAGTTCAATATCAGTTGTTACAATGAATATGGAAAAAACAATTTGAATTAGTAATATTCATGAACTTTCCTTTTTTACTTTGAATACATTAACCTCCATCTAGAATCAATGCTAATGTTAGCTGCCTCCAGGAAAGGAAATGGTATTGGGCCAGAAAGGGAACTCTAAGTGCTAACTCTAAATACTTCTCTGTTACTCAGTTTCTTCAATGAGCGTTATTCATGTATTACTTACATAACTTTAAATGCATTTTCATAATAAACAAGTCATCCACTGCGTTCCTAGGAAACCTTACCATAAATTGGAACTGAATCAAAAACCTACTGTGCTTCACTGCTCAAAGACAAATAGAACTAAAATGCCTAAAATATTACAAATCAGGTCATTAAAAGGGGGAAATGAAGGCTAACCTCAAAATGAATATTTATTGTAATTATCTTTGGGGCAGTGGAAATTAAAAGTTTCCCTGAGTGAATTCCCTAAGTAGTTAAGTAACAACCAATTCATTCAAAGCAAATAAAGGACTAAAAGTGTTCTTTAGAATTTAAAAATGAATATTTCAATAAGAAAGTTGTATAATTAGGTAATACAGACACTGTCAACAATCTTGTAGTTGGGACACAAAAAGTAAGCTAAAAATAACTGGACATTACAAATCTGCCACTATAAAAATAAAAAATCTGATTACCAAGAGGCATGTGTTTGGTATGGGATATTTTCCATGGGAATAAATTTGGCGTGAACTCCAACTGGTCACTTGAAGTTCCTAAATTTGCTACATTAGTAACAACACACTAAAGCCGAAAACAGGACTCTCTTCTGTGTTTTGAAGAACATGCATTATCTTTAAATTCCACATTAAAATGTTGGCACACATCTAGCTAACCCTATAATGTAGTTCTTTTAATTTTATCTTTATTGTTGAAAATATTACATATGTCCCCCCTTTTTTCTCATTGATCCCCTTCACCCTACTCAGCCCCTGCTCCCCACCTCCCCCTCAGGCCTTCACCACACTATTGTCTGTGTCCATGGTTTATGCATATATGCATGGAAAATTCTTTCTTTAATCTCTCCCTACTTACTCTCCCCACACCCTGAACTTCCCTCTCCCTGTAATACACTTTTAAAAGTCAAAAGGAGATTAACCTCTGGATTATTCTTCACCTATGAATCTCACAAACTACATCTCACATTAAAATTTGAAAACAAAACAATGCTCTTTTGAAAAGATGAGAAAGACTTAATCCATCATTGCTCCACCCTGGCACCACTGTCCTGGCACTATAGGATATTCACCTGCAGCCCAGGTCCCTACCACTAGAGCCAACAGCACCCTCCCTTCCCCCATGTTGCAGCAAACAAACTGTCCAGAAGCAATAACAAAAGTCCTCTAGGGGGCAAAATCACCCTTGGCTAAGAACCACTGATAACCCAATGCTTGGATACCACCCAAAAATTTTAGAATTGTGAATAAGGGTAATTTTGGTTTTTAAAGCTGGAAAGAATTATAACTGAAGACAGACGAGGGGAAGTGGATCCACTCACTATGTGAAATGAGTCAAAAATACTAAGCTACACATAACACACTCTTGTTCAAAATGAATGATTTAATTGAGCCATTTCAACCTTCTTCATATCATGGAACACATAAATTAATTACTAAACTTTGGTGGGACACCAAAAAATATACTCTGGGCAGATATTGCTGTGTTGGCTATTATCTTTTTTTTTTTCTTTCTTTCTTTTTTTTATCTTGACAATCTAAGGGAAAAGAGGTCAGCGCCCCTGAGTGGTCAGGTAGTGCATGTTTTAAGAATTCTTGCAGCACATCAGTTGGCAAAGACAGGTTTGTTCTAATGACATCTCAGTATAGAACTACGACTTATACTTAGAGAAAACCACTTCCTTCCACCACCACCACCACCACCACCACACACACACACACACACACACACACACACATCCCTTACCATCTTTACTCTCCTCCTTGTCATTTACTGGCCACCTTTACTCTCCTCCTCATCATTCACTGGACCTGCCCATTGGTTCTTGGGCCAAAGAGCTTCCCTCCAAGTTCAAAGGTCACCACAGTTGTCTCATCATTCTGGATCCTTTCACAACCATCTGTACAACTTTCCCCACCCTCTTCTACTTTAGTACATGTACCGTATTTTCCGGTGTATAAGACGACCCCCTGATTTTTACAGTTAAAACATAGGTTTAGGCCTATATTCGCTGTAGAAGACTACCCCCCACTTCCAAGGCAACACCAGTTCTTTTTTTTAATAGACCGCCTCTCTGACTCTGGCCAATCTGAGCAGGCTTTTTACTAGAACACAGTATCGTCTTATACGCCGGAAAATACAGTACTCTGATTTTAATTTTTAAAACATCATTCTCAATCATTTTTTCTTCATTGTTAATCTTCTCACTTTTCTTAACAATGCCTTTAATATAAATTCTCTTAAGATCTAAATCCAAATATATAAATATACATAATCTTTTACATATGTTCTCTTGGGATAAATATATATAATTTCCATAGCTAAACTCCCTAGTACTGATCTCTTTTCAGGCACTGGAAGTATTTATGGGGTACCTTCTCTGAGTCAGGCTCTGTTCTAGAAATACATTGTGGGATACTTAATTGCAAAAAAAAAAAAATCCACTGAAGACCCAGGTCAGGAGGCCTCAAGAGGACACAGAGCCTGTGGAGGTGAGTATGATGGGCTCACTCTTCATGCAGATATTTTCCATTGCAAACCCAGGCGTTTTGGAACTCTCCTTCTCCACCTTCCTCACAGGCAAAGTGTTAATATTCTGACATTGACTTTTATCACTTTCTCCTATGTCCTCACCTGTATCCTTTCCTCTGGGGTTTTATCTTTGCTTCTTCATCTGTAGACATTTTCATACATAGCAAAGGATCCCATTTCTGAATTTTTGTGCACCTCAAACTACCTGCTTTTCTAATCTGATACTCTCTGTTGAGGGTCTTGTTCAGATTTTTCAACTCCAAATATCTAAAACCTTAATAAAAAATTTTTTTAAAAAATAGCCTCAAAAACTCAGGTATCTGCTGTTACCCAGGAAACTCCAAGCACTCTGAGTTACCCCTGCAATCTAGTCACCAGTCTGTCTATCATGCGAGCTCCTCATCCCTGAAACTTCATTTTGACCATTTTTGAGTAATTTTCTCTTATCTTTGTGTTCTTTAGCACAGTAAACATACAGCTTTGGTAGGCAAGTTATAAATCCCAACTTAAGTACATAATAAACGAGGCACTAGAAAGAATGCAAAATATTCAAATAATAGGTATTTGAATCTTACATTATAACTATTATTTTATCCTGGAATAAACATAAACTCCTAATAGCCTCTAGATTTACCTCAAAAGCTCAGTTTGGGGATAATTTCTTCAAGCAAATGCAGATCTTTGGAAACCTTGACCTTCGCTTTGTGCCACTTTCCTTAAACATCATTATATTCTTGATTATACATTTTTCCTACATCTGGAGAAACATTTTTCTCCAAAGCTTTTGTTTCTTCTGCAAGTTTAAATAATGTAGCTTTTTTTATCCTCAAGGATTTTTTCAAGAGCCTGGAAGAAAAATTTTAAAGATTAACAATATGCACAATGATTTGCCTGTATATATGTAATAATATGATCTATAAACAGTTAAAAGTCACCTTTAAAAAGCATTGAATAATTTTTTTAATTAAAAAAAAACAAACACAAAACTGTGGTCCAACCAACGTGGCTCAGTGGTAGAGCACTGACCTCTGAACCAGGAGGTCACAGTTAGATTCCCAGTCAGGGCACATGCCTGGTTACTGGTTCGATCCCTAGTAGGGGGCATGCAGGAGGCAGGTGGTTGATGATTCTCTCTCATCATTGATGTTTCTAACTTTCTGCCCCTCTCCCTTCCTTTCTAAAATCAATAAAAATACATTTTTCTAAAACTGTAAAAGAAAATCATAAAAAAAGCACAAATCAGAAAAGTTAAAGCTTTCCCTTCATGAGCTGTATGTGGGTGAGTGTACATGTAGTGTAATGTAGTGCATTCTCTACACTAAAAACCTCTATAATAACTCACTCAGTGAGGGACCAGGGTATAGGGCTCACTCTGTGGCTACTTTATGTGATGAAATGGTTGAGAGCAATGTATCCTAAATGACCAGAGAAACATTGTTCCTCAGCATAGAAAAAGTACAACACTTCAACTTAATTGATATTGTTCATTTTGTGAAATATATGTACTTTAGTAGATTATAAATAGGTTGAGAATTTTAAGCTAATTACAATAGAAGAAAATATAGTTTGATTCTATTAAAATATTTAATATCATTATCTTTTCTTTTAACTAAGGTACCACATTATAGTAGCTTCGAATTGTAAGAAATTTTTGACCAATTATGACCAAAAGTGACCAATGTTTTTTAAATAGTTGAAAAACTATTTGGCTCAGTGGATAGAGTGTGTAGGTCTGCAGACTTTGATTCCAGTCAAGGACATATACCTTGGTTGTAGGCACATCCCCAGTAGGGGTTGTGCAAGAGGCAGCAGATCAATGTTTCTCTCTCATTGATGTTTCTAACTCTCTATCCCTCTCCCTTCCTCTTTGTAAAAAATCAATAAAATATATTTTTTAAAAGAAAAAATAACTAAATAGTTGGGAAATATTTTTCAAAATATGTGACACATTAGAAGTAATTATAGATTTCTAAGATCTAAAATATATATTACCTTTTTTTCCTGCAGCACCTTCTCCACCCCTGCAGGTTTATTCATATTATCCAATGATGCCTGGGCCTTACTTTCTAAATCACTTAGCATATCTTTTAGAGTTTTCAACGTTTCCAAATACGCATGTCCAGGTTAACTCTTCATTTCTGTTGATTTAAAAATACTTCATTTGAGAAAACAATGCTAGAAGCCTACTATTATTGTATATAACATTAATCTTCTGTTTATAATAAGGGAATTTTAGTACATAAGTAGTTAAACACTGTAATTAAAATTAAAAAAGGGTCTCTGTTAGCTACTGGCATTCCACTGGCATCTCTGAGAGTCACATAGTGACATGATTCCTACGGATGTTGAAGTTTGAAATATTAACTAACCCACTATCATTTTTCTTTATTTTGTCATGATGAACTATCTCTCTGAAGACGGTACTATAATGTTTCTTTGTCTCACATTATCTCTTTTTCCCCAGTAGCTATATAAAGAACAAAAGAAAACAAAGATCCCTTCAGCCAGTCTTCCTCTAAGCACAATGTGCAGACTGACTACCACTGCAGAGTGATGGACATTATATGGGACACCACAGCCAGGCTGCTGCAGGCACCCCGAGAAACAATGACTGCAAACGCCAACTGGCATGAAGTCTACTGCACCCGCAAATGTAACACCACAGACAAGCAACACTTGTGTGGAAAGGAGTAAACGTATTTGAAGCACAAAGTGGTCAAACCAGCTAGCAGCAAAAGTAAAGCTAGCAGCATTACTCAGAACCAGCAAAAGGTGAAAACACCCAAATCCCCATCAACAAATGAATGGGTGAGCAAAATGTAGTGCATACACACAATGGAATATTACTCAGCCTTAAAAAAGGAAGGGAATTCTAACACATGCTACGGCATAGGTGAACTTAGAAAATCATACACTAAGCAAAATAAGCCAGTCACAAGAAAACAAAGACTACACGATTCCACTTATATGAGGAATCTAGAGCAAAAATTATAAATTAACTACAGTAAAAACAATGAAAAAAAGTCAAACACTTGGAGGCTAATTAGCATACTATTAAACAATGATTGGGTTACCAAAGAGATCAAAGAAGAAATAAAAAGCAGCCTGGTAACAAATGACAATGAAAACACAGTAATCCAAAATCTCTAGGACATAGTGAAAGCAGTCCTGAGATGGAAGTTCATAGAGGGACAGAGTTAGAAACATCGATGAGAGAGAATCATCTATCAGCTGCCTCTTGCACACCTCCTACTGGGGACGTGCCCGCAACCAAGGTACATGCCCTTGACCGAATTGAACATGGGACCTTTCAGTCCACAGGCTGACACTCTATCCACTGAGCCAAACTGGTTTCAGCGTATATGGCATTTATTTACACCAATAGTGAACTTACAGAAAGAGAGACTAAAAAAAGCAATCCAATTTACCATCACACACACACAAAAAATTAAGATACCTAGTAATAAACTTAACTAAGGAGGTAAAAGATCTATATGCAAAAAACTAAAGGACACTGAAAAAAGAGATAGAAATTGACATAAACAGATGGAAGAACATATCATGTTCATGGATTGGTAGAACCAACATCATCAAAATGTCCATACTACCCAAAGCAATCTACAGATTCAATGCAATTCCCATTAAAATACGAACAGCATATTTTGCAGACCTACAATGAACTTTCCAAAAATTCATTTGGAATAAAAAAAAAGACCCCGAATAGCTGCAGCAATCCTAAGAAAGAAGCACAAAGAAGGTGGGATCTCAATACCAGATATCAAGCTGTATTACAAAGCCACTGTTCTTAAAATAGCCTGGTACTAGCACAAAAACAGACATATAGATCAAAATAGGGAACCCAGATATTGACCCAAACCATAATGCACAATTAATATTTGATAAAGGAGGTCTGAACATACAATGCAGTCAAGACAGTCTCTGCAATAAATGGCGTTGGGAAAACTGGACAGATACATGTAAAAAAATAAAACTAGACCACCAACTTACACCATACACAAAAATAAACTCAAAATGAATAAAGGACTTAAACATAAGATGGGAAACCATAAAAATATTAGAGGAATCCACAGGCAGCGAAATCTCAGACATATGCTAAAGGAACTTCTTCACAGATATTGCTCCTAGAGCAATGGAAACTAAAGAAAAAATAAACAAATGGGACTACATAAAAATAAAAAGCTTTTGCACAGCAAAAGAAACCATCAACAAAACAACAAGAAAACCCATTGTACATATTAGCCAATGTCATCATTGATAAGGGTTTAATCTCCAGCATTTACAGGGAACTCATACAACTTAATAAAAGGAAGATAAACAATCCAATCAAAACATGGGCAAAAGACCTAAATAGACACTGTTCAAAGGATGGCAGAAGGAAGGCCAAGAGATATATGAAATCATACTCAAAGTCACTAATTATCCAAGAGATGCAATCAAAATAAAAATGTGGTATCACCTCACACCTGTCAGAATGGCTATCATCAACAAATCAACAAACAACAAGTACTGGAGAGGATGTGGAGAAAAGGAACCCTCATGCACTGCTGGTGGGAATGCAGTCTGGTGCAGCCACTATGTAGAACAGTATGGAGTTTCTTCAAAACACTAAAAATGGAACTCCCAGTGATCTCACTTCTAGGAATATATTCCAAGAAACTAGAAACAGAAATCAGATATATGCACCCCTATGTTCATAGCAGCACAATTTACCATAGCTAAGATTTGGAAACAGCCTAAGTGCCCATCAGCAAGTGAGTGGATTAAAAAAGTGTGGTACAGCTACACAATGGAATACTACGCTGAGATAAAAAATGGAGTTCTTACCATTTGTAGCAGCATGGCTGGAACTGGAGAGCATTATGCTAAGTGAAATAAGCCTGTCAGAGAAAGATAAATACCATATGATCTTACTCATTTGTGGAATATATTGAACAGCATAAATTGATGAACAGGGACAGATCCAGAGACTCTAGTATTTTATAAACAGTTAAATTCTAATAAAGCCTTCTGAAAAGTACTGGGAATACCCATGACCCCTATATATATGCAAATAAGCCTAAGGGTATACTCTTTAAAAATATAATTCTAAGCTTAATAAAAAGGAGAAATTTAAAAAAAAATTAAATCTCTTCCACTAATAGTTACAGGATAAACTAAATATTGTTGTTAAAATACTAAATCTGACAATAATTACAGTCATCATAAGTGAAAAATCACTTGAAATATATGGCTAATCTATTACAAATCCCTCCCAGAACACTTCCCTAGTAATTCCCCCTGGTAGAATTGTATATGGATCTTGTGGGGAGACTGTTTAGAGTGCACCAGCTGGCCAAGGCTTCCCTAAGCCTTGGAACCCTTATCAGCCTCTGAACCTGGGAATCCTAATCAGGCCAAGATACCATGAATGGGTGCAAGAACACAAGGTACACTGTTCCTTTTAGTAGCCAATATGATAGATGTAACTATTGGCATGAAGCCTTCTTGGTCTAAGTGGTATAAAAGTAGGATACTGACCTGCTAGTTGGCTGGAGTTGGCTGAGGTCAATCCCGGAGGTCCCCTCTCCCTTTGCTTACATTAACACCCTCATGTGAGAAAAAGTCTGAGGGAAAGAGCAGGTGGGCAAGAGAGACAGGAGAAGCTGCTGAGCCGGAGAGCTCAGATACCCCTACGATGTGAGGCAGTGAGTCTAGGAGGCAGCATGTGGTTGCTAGGATAATATCTGTGGGGACAGAGACTGGTGCTGCTTTATGGGAAAGATATATGCATTTACCAGTTGCTGTCTGTATGGACTTTGCTGTGAGGACAATTCTTGTCTAAAAGCTTGATGACCTCTGGCTTCAGCAACAAAGATTCATCCTTATCACTCCCAACCTCTCATGGCTTCTCTGTCTAAGATCTGGCATCCTAGGAGGTCCAACCCCAGGCAGAGTGGCTCAGACCCAACACCTGTTACTAGTGAGCAGAGGATATAGGAGAAACTTAGACCAAGTTCCCAACAGTTAATACACTGGGCATGGTTCAAATAGGAACCAGCCCTGGCATAGTTGCATAGGAGAATTTAGAAGGACTCACAGCCACTCAGAGCTGTAAGGTGCTCTTGTGTGCTCCCACAGATCTACACTGAGTGCCCAGATTATTATGATCTCTAATGCAAAATAATCTGGCCACTCAATGTATCTACACTAATAAAAGAGTAAGATGCAAATTGACTGTACCTGTGTGACGCCCACCAGCCAACCAGGAGTGAGTATGCAAATTAACCCAACAAATATGGTAGATTATTATGCATATGCAGGCACCAAGTGGCCACTGGGCAGTGTGGTAAGGCAGAAAAGTGGATCCAGGTCAGAGCAAAAAGGTGACTCTGGCCAGAGCGAAGGTGGTGCTGGCAGCCAGGGGAAGGAAGGCCCATTCTTGCACAAATCTTTGTCCTTTGTCCATTGGGCCTCTATATACGCAAACACACACAGTATACACACACACACACACATACACACACACACACACACACACACACACACACACACAGACACACACACACTATCGGGCCTCTAGTGTGTATATACCCTGTTTCCCTGAAAATAAGACTGTCTTATATTAATTTTTGCTCCCAAAGATGCGTTAGGTCTTATTTTTAGGGGATGTCTTATTTTTCCATGAAGAAGAATACGGTACACATTTATTGTTAAATGAAAATAAAGAAAATTTATTACCTGTATATGGTACGGTAGTACGGTAGTTGTCAACACAAACCAGGCAAACTGTGAATCCTAGAGTATCAAGAATTTACTCACTTATTCAATGACAATCATGTCATCATCTTCTGGAACATCATCATAACAATCCAATTCCTGAATTTTCTGGTGAATTTCTTATGACTCCATTTCTTTCAGAATCAGTGGACCAAATCTCTCATGTTTAGCAATAGCATTCTGAGACAGAGCCTAGGGGAGGGGGGGCTTATTTTCGGAGGGATGCCTTATATTTCACTCAGAAGGAAACCTGTAAGTAGGTCTTATTTTCGGAGGATGTCTTATTTTCAGGGAAACATATATATAGATAGATATAGATATAGATATAGATAGATATATGAATTTGTGCATGGGTGGGGTTTGGCCAGCCTGGACAGGGGGAGGGGACATGGGCGGTTGGCCGGCCTGTCTGCTAGTCGTACTCCTGGTTGAGGGGAAAATTTGCATATTAGCCTTTTATTATATAGGATCTACACTGAGTGGCCATATTATTATGTGTTCAGAGATCATAATAATCTGGCCACTCAGTGTAATCTAAATAAGTGTTTTAGATCAGTATTGTCTAAATATAGGAATGGATGAAATTAACTTCCAAGAAGAAAAATTAGAACTTCTGGATAATAGTAGATAGCTGTTCCCCTCAGATCCTTCCTTGACTGATACTAGACATTTTCTGTTCCTCATCAATATTAGTGGTTTAATATTATTGCTTTTACTTCTGGTATTGAATAATAGTCCGTAACAGGATATGATGTTTGTAGGATATTCATCTTGTTCCCTTATTCTCCATTTTGTGTTACCTGTGAGAACCGCTGTTTAAAATCTTTCCACTGAATGCAGGTGTCATTGTGCCTTTGAGATCCAGGAAATACCAACCCTCTGATGAGCTCACTGAATTCCACTGAATCGTTAATGTGGCTTAATTTAGCTTCTGTAATATGCTTAGCTAAGCACAGCTTCCCCCTTTGTTCTAACCAGGATGTAGTCTTTGCTTTTTTATTTTTAAAATATATTTTATCTGAGGTTCTTCCTCCTCCCAACTGGTGGGCGGAGTTATGACATTACTGGCATCTGTCCCAGAGACCAAGACATTGAACCACCAATCAGCGCGTGCCAAAGTGTCCTGGAGCCCACCCCTTTATGTTACGCCCTGGGTCCAACCCTCGCCTGTTCCTCTCCTTAAAAAGACCCCCAGACCAGCTATGTGCTTCAATTCTGATTTCTCTACCTCCGTAATGAATCCCGCTCATTACTGGAGAATAAACTTTACTTTAAAATGTCTTGGTGGTCAGTTTCCTGCGCCTCAAACCTTACATTTTATTGATCTTTTTTACAGAGAGGAAGAGAGAAGGATAGTTAGAAACATCCATGAGAGAGAATCATTGGATCAGCTGCCTCCTGCACATCCCCTAATGGGGAATGTGCCCACAACCAAGGTACATGCCCTTTACTGGAATCAAACCTGGGACCCTTGAGTCTGCAGGCTGATGCTCTATCCACTGAGCGAGACCGGCTAAGGCTAGCTTTTCCTTTTATAAGCTAACCCCTGAGCTCACTCAGGGCCACGAGGTTTTGGAGAGACGTTAGTCCTCTTGCGGTCACCAGCTCTTGAAATAAAGGCTCCTAATTTGTCTCTTTGATTTTGGCGTCTTCTGTCTAGCTCACTGAATTCCAATATAACAGTGTGTAAATGTTAAATGTTATACTAGATGCAGAAAAACAAAACTTAAGACAAGCAGCAAAAAGACTTGGGTCATGGTGGTTCAAAAATTAAAAGTGATCCAAATACTTTTAAACAAGAACATATAGGATCTGACTGCCTCCCATTTACCTGCCTTTTATTTTTTTATTTTATTTTTTTGGGGATTGAATTTTTTTTTAAATCTATCTTTATTGTTCATATTATTACAAAGGTTCCTCATTTCTTCCCCCCTCCCCGAGGTTCCCACTCCACCCTCCACCCCCCTCCCCTCCCCCATTGTCCTCATCCATAGGTGCACAGTTTATGTTCAGTCTCTTCCTCCTTCCCTTTCCCCGATAGTAAAACCCTTTTCAGATAGTAAATCAGATACTTACCATTTTCTCATATCAATAATACCTCCACATACCTAAAGATACACTTCACACAAAAGACATTTCCAAATAGGTCAACCAACCTCATCCAGGCCCCGTACAAGACACTCACAGATCAACACCCCAGTGCTATACTAACTCAACACATCCAGATCTAAGCCTTCATCACTTGATTCAGCAGACCCTCAAGTTCCCCCAAAAGTTTCCAGCCATGTCTGAGAGGCAGCCTTGGGGTGGGGGCAGGCGAGGAGCAAACTGTTCCAGGCCTGGATGCTCCGGGCCTGGCCTCTGTTGCTCTGGTCCGCTCCACAACCAGCTGCTCCGGGTCTGGCCACTGCCACTCCCGACCTGCTTGCTCAGGGCTTGGCTGCTGCTGCTCCGGGCCTGGCCACACCCAACCTGGCTGCTCTGGGCCTGGCTGCTCTGGGCCCGGCCGGCCACTCCGGGCCCGGCTGCTCTGGGTACCTGCCTTTTATTTTGAATAATAATAATTTGTCCCTAAGTGCTATCTAAGGTTATGGGCTCCCAGGCCTGGAACAGGCCCCACCCACAGTGATCCACCCTGTTCCGCAAGACACTGACACTGCTGACACTGAGACATCCTGGGAATGAGCCTTCCTAACCTCATGGGACCCCATTATCCAACCAAAAGGTTGATCATCAATGAATCCTTTGGATTGATTTATGGCCAAAGGGAGGATGGGTGGATGAAACCCAACAAGCTCAGGGAAGGCCTGTATGGCGGTCTTGCAAACTCAGACACCTAAAGTAACCACAAAGGATGTCTGGAATTAAACTTTAACTAAAAGCAGTTTATAGTGGGTAACCATGTCCTAGGCCAGTATCTTCCCTTACAAAGGTCAATCTTTACCTTAACTGAGCCTATTGTCTTTTTGCTTCTAAGATAATGTACCTGTGAAATGTTAGGGTATCTTGTAACTTCCCTTTTTCCGGACCCCTCAGGCCACAACCAAATGCACCAGAGCTCTAGGACTGAAACCATAAATTCCTTCATTGTCATTGTTATTGAGTTAATTGTGGACATTCTTATTGAGTTAATTGAGTTAATTGAGTTGTTAGCTATCCTGTCCCCACTTAAGTGAAAAACTGTCTATCATTTTACTTTTTATGTGTCTATCATTTTACTTTTTATCCAATCCCAGAGGTCTTTGCTTTCTCTGCCTTCTTAATCTATCATCAACGGAATTTATGTTACCACTTACCTCTCCTCCTTTGATTGTAATGTATAAAACAAGGTGAAAATCTGCCATTCTCTGGAGCATTATTCCCATCTGTTGAGATTCTGCTTCCTGGCAATTGTCAACAGTTTGGCTCAAATAAACTTACAAAAATTCTTTACAAGTTTGAATGTTTTTTATGTTAACACCCTCAAGTGAGGATTAACAAAAAAACCAACAATCAAAGAGCAGGATTGCTTTCTGCCCGCTCTGGGGGCCAGCGATCCTCAGTCAGGGTGTGAGGGAGACTCCTGGGAGCTGGGAGAATCCCTGCTCATCTTGTCCAGAGTCCAGGAGCCGCCTTCCTGCCGCAGCTGCTGCCCTTCCCCCGTCTTCGAAGCCAGCGGGCAGGTAGGCCTTCAGTCTCTCTCTGGTTCAGAGGCTCCCATGGTCTCTCACAGGAGCTCTGGAGGTGCCACTGGGCCCACCTGGATGGGCCGGGAGGGCTCTCCATCTCCAGGCGGGTCACCTCATCACACTTGCAGAGTCCCATTTGCCACAGAAGGTGACCGATTCACAGGCTCCAGGGGTTAGGTTGTGAACATCTTGGGGAAGGGGAGAACGCCTTACTCAGCCAACCACACCCAGGGAACTGTCCATTCTTGGACATGCTGGTATGGTTGGTCAACTATCATGTGACAAGTCCCCAGCACACAAGAGCCAGCTGATAAATGGGAACCCATATGGCATCAAATCCCTATAACCTATTGGCTCAGATGCCCTCCTGAGCCTAGAGGGTTTCAGAGGGTCACAGTGTAGGACATAAAGGTGGAGTGACCCTGTAGCACACCCCGGGGCTCCTAGGCCTGGGACAGGGCCTTGGCAGGAGGGCTGCAGACCGGCTTACAGCCTAGGCCTCTCAGGCTGTGGCCACACCCTCTCAGGGGTCCTTGTCCAGGTGGTGTAATGGTGTGAGGTCAAAGGACACACCTGGGCTCCTATCTTATCTAATAAAAGAGAAATATAGAAAATGACCATCACTCTGCTACCCCCACAGCTAATCAAAGTGACTATCTAAATTAACCCAACAAAGATGGAGGTTAATTTGCATATGCAGGCACAGAGTGAAGCCTGCTATAAGGGCAAGGGGAGCGGTGGAGGGAGCTATTGGAGTGGTGCTCCGGACAGAAGCGAGGACGTGCCAGTTCCAGGTGCCTGGGAGTGAGGCCAGGAGCCTATTCTTGCACAAATATCATGCAATAGACCTCTAGTATCTTATAATAAAAAAATTAAAAATGTGATCACTTAAGTCATCACAAATAAGTCTTAGATTGTAGAAACTGGAACCTGAAGTTTCCATTAATTCTGAAAGATGAAGCAAAATAAATTAAAGACATTAGGCAGTGCACCACAACCCTTCATCACAGAGGCCCAACCTCCATGGGCACCTGGAGCCTCAGGTGACAGATTGGGAAGCTGGAAAGTGAGGCTGCAATCTCTGTAGCAGCCACCAAAGGGCAGTGCGACCACTTTCCAGACAATTGTGAGTCAGAGCAAAACTCCTGCCCAGCAGCAAAGCCATTTGTTGTAGTCATATGTAGAAACGTTTAAAAATGCTTTAAAAGTACCTAAATGTTAAAAAGTTTAAAAATGTTTGAGTTAACTTTCTTGAAACTTAAAGTGTGATGTTAAGGACACATTCCCACTGCCCTGAGCTTGTGTACCCCAGAGATAAGGATTTGAACTTCAGTAATTGACTCAGAGTGACTCGGTAAGATAACCATTTGTGTGGGTGATGTACTCCCCCTACTAACCACATGCAGCCCCTCGCCCTGTCTGAGATTAACATGTGTGCATTGATAGCCACTTGAACTGCTGTGGGTACAAAACAGGCTTTAAAAATAGGTCCTGGCCAGCTAACAGTGCTCGCCTGTCGATACAGCCCCAAAGGCACGTCCTTTAGTCAGTCCTCCGGCAAGAGACGCTGCTCCACGCTCCTCTCCCTGCCAGACAACAGAGAACGGCTGGTACCTCCTGATGGAGCGGTGACCAAGCTCTCGGGTGAGGAACGCCGGCCCCCTGCATCCAGACCAGCCCAGCCCAAGTGCCGAACCCCAGAGGACAGCACCACCAGGACCTGGTTTGGAGCAGGAGGGGAAGGAGCTGATGCCCAGGAGCTGAGCATGTGCCCATGGGAAGTGGGCCGCAGAGGGGCTGTGCCCTGGGGAAGTCCATCAAATAGGAATGGCACTGTGTCCACTGTGGAATGACTGGAAATGCTGCCTTTGAGGGATGGTGGGAGAGAGTGGCAAGTCCACTTGAACCACAAAATACATGGGAGCCCATATGGCGTCAGGTGCCTATAACCTACTCTCTCAGATGCCCTTCTGTGTCTGGAGGGTTTCAGAGGGTTCCGGTGTAGGACAGGAAGGTGGGGTGAGCCTGTAGCGCACCCCGGGGCTGGCACAGGGCCTTGGCAGGAGGGCTGTAAGCTGGCTCAGAGCCCAGGCCTCTCAGGCTATGGCCACACCCCCTCATGAGTCCTTGTCCACGTGCTGTAATGGTGTGGGGTCCAAGGACACACACCAATACACAAGATGTATCTTACTAGAGGCCGGATGCATTAAATTTATGCATTGGAGTGGGGGTATCTTACTAGAAGCTGGATGCATTAAATTCATGCATTGGAGCGGGGGGTGCCTCAGTCTGGCCTGCCTTCTCTCACAGTCCAGGAAGCCTCAGGGATGGGAGGCAACCTGGTGACCAAGTATAGGTGACGCCTCCATCACACCTTTGCTTCTGCCGCTGCCAGCAGCACCTGCCTCAACCAGCCCTGTTTACCTCGGGCCTGCCCTGGGAAGCTGGGAAGCTGATATCCGAGGCCTGCCATTGCCTTGAATCAGTCACCCATTGCCCTCCCTTGTCATCTTGCTCACCCCCCCCCCCCAACTATCTTCCCCAAAATGACCAGTCACCCCTAACTGCCCTCCTTTGCCAGCCTGGTCCCCACTCCCAACTGCCCTCCCCTACAGGCCTAGTCACCCCCAACTGCCCTCCCCTGCTGGTCCGATCACCCACAACTGCCTTCCCCTGCTGGCCCGATCACCCACAACTGTCCTTCCTTACTGGCCATCTTGTGGCAACCATCTTGTGTCCACAAGGGGGTGGCCATCTTTGACCACATGAGGGTGACCATCTTGTGTATTGGAGTGATGGTCAATTTGCATATTATCTGTATTTTATATAGGATAATAACAAAATTAAAAATGTGATCACTTAAGTCATCACAAATACGTCTAGATTGTGGAAGCTGAAACATGAAGCTTCCATTAATTTTGAGAGATGAAACAAAATAAATTTAAGAGGTGCAGGCAGTGCACCAAAACCTTTCATCACAGAGGCCCAACCTCCATGGGCACCTAGAGCCTCAGGAGACAGACCAAGAAGCTGGAAAGTGAGACTGCAATCTCTGTAGCAGCCACCAGAGGGCAATGTGATCACTTTCTAGGACTGAAAATTGTGAGTCAGAGCAAAATTCCTGCCTAGGAGCAAAATAATTGCAGTTTATATGTTGACATCACCTTTATTTCCCTCTTCTATTCTGCTATTTGGATAATTCTCTGCCTTGGATGCTCTTTCCAGTGAGCCAGGCAGCCTTTAAGGACACCCAAATACCAAGGAGATCCATTTCAGCTGAGTCTACAGGAACCACATAGGATTGTCATTTTTTTTCTTTTTTAAGTATATTTTTATTGTTGACAGTATTACAGATATCTCCAATTTCCCTTCCCCTCCTCCCCCTTCTCAGCCCTTATACCTCCCCACAGGTCTTCACCACTCCATTGCCCATGTCCATGGGCTACGCAATCCTATATAATAAAAGAGTAATATGCAAATTAACCATCACTCTGCAACAAAATGGCAGTGCCCATAGCCACAAGATGGTGGCGCCCAGTCCTCTCAGACTGGCCAGAGTCCCCCAGTTCCAAGGAGGGCTGCTGCTAAGAGCCGGAGGCATAAGCAACCTGGTGGAATGCTGCCCAGAGGCCCTCCCGACCCTTTATAAAAAACAAAAACAAATTCACTTCCCTTGGAGTGATCCCTTACACACACACCTGCAGCCTCAGGTTTTTGCCTTGGAAGCACCCATACCCCCACAGAGTGATCCCCTCCCAGCCGCAGCCAGTGCCTCCCTCCCACCCACCCCTCACAGCCACAGCCCCCCCTCACGCCACCCCTCCCACCCACCCCTCACAGCCACACCCCCCCGTACACCCCCTCACAGCCAGAGCCCACCCCCCCCCCCGTACACCCCCTCTCCCAGAAAGATCCGCTCTCAGCCACAGCCTAGGGGAGTCCGCCTTGGAACTTCCCTTGCCTCCAGCTGCCAACTGAGTGATTGGAGATGGGGGAGCTATCTGGGCAGACCTGGCTCTGACAAACCAACACTTTGTTTCCCCTAAGTGTAACACAGGCCCCACCACCACCCCAGAACGAAACCCCACCAAATCGCAGCCAACACTGCCAAGACCCTATGGCCCAAAATGCAGCCCACAGCCCAGCCCAGCCTGGAAATGGTTGCTGTGGGTGCTGGGTAATGATGCCACATAGCAATGCCCTATCACTAGCAACTAGCCTCCTTGCAGTTTCTTCTGCCCAGGAACATGGCTTGCCTTACATTTCTTCAGCCCACGAACGGGGCTTGTGCAAACATTTCACTCTTTAACCAAATGTTAGTGAAGCATTTTCAGTTGCCTCATCTCATTTGATCCTCACTGGAGTCCTGGAGTGGGTACATAGGAGACTCAGTGGAATTCTATTTTCTTTACATTCGCTGGAAAATGGAGTTTAGAAAGCTTAGAAACTTGGCCCAACTGCAAAGAAGTGAGAAATGGTAATGGCCTCAGGTTTTCTCACTGTGCAGGATAGTCAAACACTGCTGCAGTTAAACATTTTACCTTTGTTCTCCGTGCATGATCTACAATAATGATCTGTTTCATGTTGCTATGTATTGCTGTGCTGCTGACAAATACCTGAAAGAGAAGTTGGGGTGCTTCACTGGGCTGGAAAAAAGTTTAGCTAAATCAGAAAGTAGGTCTAATTAAGCAGGTTTATTCTATATCTATAAAGGGCTAAGTTGGCTCATGTATGTGTGATACATATAAAACTCTCACAGGCGCCAATTGCATGTGTGTGTTTCAATCTGTTGTTTATTATGAGTTTGGTTGACTCTATTATATAGAAAGGGTGAATAGAGATATTAAAAATATTTTTCTAATTAATTCCCTTTCAGTGTGCACGAATCTGTGCACTGGGCCTCTGGTAAGTATATAACTTCTTGTTCCCCCAAACCCACATCAAGGTATGTCAGTCTGTTCCATGCCTCCTGCTCAGGTCTTATTTTGTTGGTCAATTCATTTTGTTCATTAGATACCAAAAATAAGTGAGTCCATGTAATATTTGTGTTTTTAACATTCATTTCTCTGGTGATTAGTGACTTTGAGCATTTTTCCATGTGTCTCTTGGCCATTTTATGTCCTCTTTGGAGAATTGTCTACTCAGATCTTCTGCCCATTTTTAAAAATAATTCTTTACTGTTGGAAGTATTTTTCCTCCCCATTATACTCCACCAGCCTGTCCCCACCCCCCTGATGTAGCCAATTAGGGTACAGTGCAGTAACATGTCAGGGATGAACAGAGTCTAACACTGAGCTACACATTTCACAGCTCTTTAAACATGAATTCTTAGTGTTTCAACACTCCCCTACCAATTTCTCAGACCTTCACCATCCTATGGTCTGTGCCCATGGGTTATGCATATATGCATTCAAGATCTTTGGTTAATTACCTTCCACACAACCACCATACCCTGCCTCCCCTCTGAGAGTCCTCACTCTGTTCCATGTTTCCATGTCTCTGGACACACTTCATTCTTCAGTTTATTTTGTTACTTAGATTCTTCATATGAGTGAGATCATGTGATAATTGTCTTTCCCTGACTGACTTATTTCACTCAGCATGATACTCTCCAGGTCCCTCCATACTGTCTCAAAGGGTAAGAAATCCTTCTTTTTAACTGCTGTTTAGTATTCTATAGTATAAATTTATCCACTCATCTACTGATGGGCACTTAGGTTGTTTCGAGATCTTAGCTATTGTAAATTGTGCTGCTATGAACATAGGGGTGCATACATTCTTTGTGATTGGTGTTTTGGGTTTCTTAGGATATATTCCTAGAAGTGGGGCCACTGGATCAAATAAAAGTTTTATATTTAATTTTTTGAGGAAACTCCATACTGTTTTCCATAATGGCTTCACCAGTCTGCATTCCCACTCCTGTTGTGCCACCCTCCTCAGATTAGACATTCCAGCCAGATTGCTAAACCAGGACCTTAAACCAATCAGGGTACAGTGCCATAACACATCAGGGATGAACAGGAGTCTAACACTGAGCTACACGTTTCACAGCTCTTTAAACATGAATTCTTAGTGTTTCAACACTCCCTTACCTATTTCTCAGCTCTATACATGTGAATTCTAAGTGTTTCAACCACTTTCAGAGAGAGTTATGTTTTCAGACGCTTTCCTACATATTTCGCAGAACTTTTAATACTAATCACAAGTATTCCTTATCCCTAACACTGAGAGCTAACCCTATCAGTAATCCTTATCTCTAGCCTAACTCCTAACTCTAACTCTCTACCTTCTATCCTTAACCCTAACCCTAACCCTAACCCTAACCTTATCCCTAATCCTAACCCTAACCCTCACTCCTAACGGTAATTTCTATCTTATACATTTTACACATTTCACGGCTCTTTAAACTTGAATTCTCAGTGTTTCAACACTTCCCAACAGATTTCCCATCTCTATCAATGTGCATTTTAAGTGCTTCAAACACTTTCCTAAACATTACCCAGCTCTCTCAATGTGAATTCTAAATGTTTTAAACACTTTTATACACTTTTCCTAGCTCTTTATTTTTTTTAGAAGGGAAATTTATTTAATTTTTCCTAGAAAAAATTATTTTAAATATAAAAATGTTACATGCAATAAACATTAATATTTCAAGAAAAATAATGCTATCTAATAAAAGAGCAATGTGCAAATCGACCATCACTCCAACACACAAGATGGCTGCCCCCATGTGGACACAAGATGGCTGCTACAAAATGGCCAGCAGGGGAGGGTAGTTGGGAGGAACCAGGCCTGCAAGGGAGGGCAGTTGGGAGGGACCAAGACTGCAAGGGAGGGCAGTTGGGGACAATCAAGCCTGCAGGGGATGGCAATTAGGGGTGACCAGGCCAGCAGAGGAGGGAAGTTGGGGGCGACTGGGCCTGCAAGGAAGGGCAGTTGGAGGGGAGGGGGGAAGGTGGAATCCAGGCCTGTCTGGGAGAGCAGTTGAGGAGACCAGGCCTGCAAGGGAGGGCAATTAGGGGCAAACAGGCTGGCAGGGGAGCAGTTAGGCATCAATCAGGCTGGGAAGTGAATGGTTTGGGGGTGATCAGGAAGGCAGGCAGGTGAGCAGTTGGCAGCCAGAAGTCCTGGATTGTGATCCTATTGGGATTGGGCCTAAACGGGCAATCAGACATCCCTTGAGGGGTCCCAGGTTGGAGAGGGTACAGGCTAGGCTGAGGGACATGCACGAATTTCGTGCACCGGACCTTTAGTCTTAAATATAACAATGTTACAAGAAATAAACACCAATTATTCAAGAAAAAGTATCTTAAATATAGTAATATTATAGGCAATAAACATTAATATTTTAAAAACTGTATTTTAGGTATACAGTATAATATTATCAAAACTAACATAGTATGATATCACAAAAGTTGTAGAAAATATTTAAAATCTGCATATACCAGGATTACTTCTATTAGATTCTAAAATATTTTCCCTTCACTGGTTCTATTTTTGTTCATCAGTTTATGTTGTTCATTATATTCCACAAATGAGTGAAATCATGTGATATTTATCTTTCTCTGACTGGCTTATTTTGCTTCATTTTGTAGCTCTTGAAACGTAAATTCTAAGTTTACAACAACTTTCTTACATATACCCCAGCAGTTTCAGCGTGAATTACAAGTGTTTTCGAACACTTTCTTAGATATATCCCACTCCTTCCAACCTGATTTCTAAATGTTTTAGACAATATCCTACACATTTTACAGCTCTTTAAATGTGGTCTCAGTGTTTCAAGACTTCCCTACCCATTTCCAATTCTATAAATGTTAACTCTCTTTCAAACACTTCCCTAAACATTTTCCAGCTCTATCAATGTGAATTTACATCTTTCAAACACTATTCTTCACATTTTTCTAATCCTAACACTAAGTGCTAATACTAACAATAAACCCTATCTCTAGCCTGAACCTAACTCCTAACCCTAACCCTAACCCTAATACCAACTCCTAACCCTAGCAATATCCTACACACTTCACAGCTATTTTAACATGAATTCTCTGTGTTTCAACGCTTTCCTGCATATTTTCCAGGTCTATAAACATGAATTATAAGTGTTTTTAAACACTTTTGTACACTTTCAAGCTCATTAAACGTGAATTCTAAGTGTTTCAACAACTTTCTTACATATATCACAGCTCTTTCAGCATGAATTATAAGTGTTTTCAACACCTTCCTAGATATTTCCATGGGCTTTCAGTGTGAATTCTAAGTTTTTAAAACACTATCCTCTGTATTTCATAGCTTTTTAAACGTGAATTCTAAGTGTTTTAAAGACTTTCCTAAACATTTTCCTGTTCTTTTAGCATGAATTCTAGATCTGTCTGACACTATCCTACACATTTCATAATCCTAACACTACTAGTAAATGCTAACCCTAATAGTAAGCCCTATCTAGCCTAAACCCTAACCCCTAACCCTGACCTTAACTCATAACCCCAATCCTAACTTCCAACTTAACCTTAATCCTACATGTTTCACAGGCCTTTAAACTTGAATTCTCAGTGTTTCTGACACCTTCCTAAACAATTTGAGCTCTATCAATGTGAGTTCTGTGTTTTAAACATTTTCCTATACATCACACAGCTCCTTAAAAGTGAAATCTCAGTATTTCAAGTTTCCTACAGATTTCCCAGCTTTATACTTGTAAATAATAAACATTTCAACCACATTCCTACATATTTCCCAGCACTTTCAACATGAATTCTGTTTTTAAAAACACTATCATACACATTTCCTCAACCCTAAAACCAATAGCTAACCCTAACAGTAAGTCCTAACTCTAGCCTAACCCATAACCCTTAACCCTAACTCTCACCCTAACCCTTAACTCATAATGCTAATTCTAACTCTAAACCTAACAGTATCCTACATATTTCACAGCCCTTTGTTTATTTTTTTAAAAATATATTTTATTGATTTTTTACAGAGAGGAAGGGGGAGCGATAGAGAGCTAGAAACGTCGATGAGAGAGAAACATCGACCAGCTGCCTCCTACACAACCCCCTCCGGGGATGCGCCCGCAACCAAGGTACATGCCCCCGACCGGAATCGAACCTGGGACCTTTCAGTCCGTAGACCGACGCTCTACCACTGAGCTAAACCAGTTTTGGCGCTTTGTTTATTTTTTAAAATATATTTTATTGATTTTTTTTTACAGAGAGGAAGGGAGAAGGATAGAAAGTTAGAAACATAGATGAGAGAGAAACATTGATCAGCTGCCTCTGCACATCCCTCACTGAGGATGTGCCTACAACCAAGTTACATGCCCTTGACCAGAATTGAACCTGGGACCCTTCAGTCCACAGACCAATGCTATATCCACTGAGCCATATGGGTTAGGGCATCACAGCCCTTTAAATATGACCCTGTGTTTCAACATTTCCCTACAGATATCCCAGCTCTATAAATGGGAATTCCTAGTGTTCCAATCATTTTCCCATATATTTCCCAGTGCTTTAAATGTAAATTCTAAGTTTTTAAAACATTAGCCTACACATTTCACAGCTTTTTAATGTTTATTGATAGTGTTTCAATACTTCCCTACAGATTTCGCAGCTCTATAAGCTTGAATTCTAAGTGCTTTGAACAATTTCTTATATATATCCCAACTTTGCAGCATGAATTATAAGGGTTTTCCAAAATTTTCTTACATATTTCCAATCACTTTCAATAAGAATTCTAAGTATTTTAAAGATGATCCTATACATTCCACAGCTCTTTAAACATGAATTATGTGTTTCAACACTTTCCTGCATATTTTCCTAAAGTATGCCCTAACTCTAAACCTAACCATAACTGTAATCCTAACACCTAAACCTAACCTTAACTCTAACCCTAAACTTAATCTAACCCTAATCCTAACACTAACCCTAACCCTAACCCTAACCTGAACCCCAAATTAAACCTAACCCTAACTCTTACCCTAAATCACCAGGTAATTACACTGTGCATCCAAGGACCCAGACGCTAACCCTAAACCTCACTCTAATCCTAACACTAAACCTAGTCCTAATCGTAACACTAACCCTAAAAGTAACCCTAACCAAAACCCTAAACCTAGCTTTACCCTAACACTAGTTCTAGCCCTAAAACTACCCCTACCAATAATCCTAGCTCTAGCCCTAAATCTAATCATAACAATAATCTTGACCTACCCCTAAACTTAAACCTAAAACTAACCAAACCCTGGCACTAACCCTAAACCTAATCATAAACCTAACCTTAAACCAAACCCTAACCCTTGCCATAGCCTCAAACCTTAAACCTAACCCTAACCCTATACTATTCCTAACTCTGACCCTAAACCTAACTCTAAGTATAGCACTAATCTTAAACCTAAATGTAATCTTAGCCCTAACCATAATATTAACACTAACACTCCAGCTCTAACAATAAATCTAACCCAACTTTGAAACCTACCTAACCTTAACACAAACCCTGGCCCTAATCCTAACCCTAATCCTAGATCTAGACTTAACCCTAACCCTTACCTTAACCATAAAACTAACCCCAGCCTTAACCATAACACTAACCCTAATCCTCGCCCTAACACTAACCTTAACCCTAACCTTGGACCTAACCATAACACTAACACTAACCCCAGTTCAACCCAAAAACTCAATCCAATCAAAAAAATGCAATGCTGCCAGCACCGGTTTGGCTCAGTGGATAGAGCGTCGGCTTGCAGACTGAAAGGTCCCGGGTTCGATTCCGGTCAAGGGCATGTACCTTGGTTGCGGGCACATCCCCAGTAGCGGGTGTGCAAGAGGCAGCTGGTCGATGACTCTCTCTCATCAATGTTTCTAACTCTCTGTCCCTCTCTCTTCCTCTCTGAAAAATCAATAAAATATATTTTTAAAAAATGCAATGCTGACCCTAGACCTAGCCCTCACAGTAACATTAAACTAACACTAAACCTACCCTAAATCTAGCCCTAACCCTACCCCTTACACTAACTTTCCAGGTAATTCCAATGTGCATCTAATGACCCAGACACAAACCCTAACACTAAACCTAGCCCTAGCACTAGTCTTAACACTAACCCTAGCCCTAACCATAATTCTAACCCTAGCCATAAGCATAAAACTAAACTTAACCCTAACTCTAGTTTTAGCCCTAATCTTAACCCTAACCCTAGCCATTAGCATAACACTAAACTAACCCTAAACTCAGCTGTAACCCTAATACTAACCCTATACTAAAATGTAACTCTAACCTGAGACCTATCTTTAACACTAACCTAACCCTAAACCTAAAACTAGTTATAGTCTCAACCCTCACTGTAAACAAAGCTCTAAACCTAAATCTTCACTTGATAACAATGTGCAGCCAAGGACCCATGACCTTAGCCCTAAATGTAACCCACCCTTAGCTCTATCCCTAGCCCTAGCCCTAACAATAACCCTAACCCTAATCATAACTCTAAAACTAAATATAACCATAGCCCTAGCTGTAGCCCTAACACTAACCTGAACCCTAAACTAGCTCTTGCCCTAAACCTAACCATAGCCATAACCCTAGCCCTAGCATTAACTCTAACCCTAACTCTAATTCCAGCCTTATCTCTAATCTTAACCATAACCTTAACCCTGATCCTAATCCTAACCCTAGTCCTAAACCTAACACTAACCCTAGCCCTAGCCCTAGCTATAACACTAAATTTAACCCTATCCCTTGCATTTGCCCTAAAACTAACCCTAACCTAATCCTAACCCTAATACTAGTTCTAGTGCTAAATCTAACTCTAACTCTCCAGATGATTCCAATGTGCATCCAAGGACCCCTAAACCTTACCCTACCCCTAGCCTAACCTGAACACTAACTATAGCACTGAAACCAACTCAAACTTAACCTTAACACAAACTCTAATCAAAGTCCTAACCATAAACCTACCCCTAACCTTAACACTAAACAAACACTAACCCTAACCTAGGCCCTAAATATAATCCTAACCCCTAGCCCTAATATTAACCTTAACCCTAACCCTAACCCTAGCTTAACCATATCACTAACCCTACCCTAACCTGAGCTCTACCACTAAAACTAACACAACCCTAAACCTAATCCTATCCCAAGCCCTAGACCTAAACCTAATCCTTTTCCTAACTCGCCAGATGATTCCGATGTGCATCCACGGACCTATTCCCTAATCCTAACATTAAACCTAGCCTTAGCCCTAACCCAAATACTAATCTTAATCCTAACTCTAATCTTAAAACTAGCGCTAGCCCTAATATTAACACTAAACTTAAAAAACCTAACCATAGCCCTACCCCTATGAGGCCTAACTTTAACAATAACCTAACCCTAAACATAAAACTAGTCATAGCCTTAACTGTATTCCTAAAACTTAAACCTAACTTTAATCCTAACCCTAAACCTAAACTTAATGCTCTATCCAAACCTAACCCTAACCTTAACCCTAAACCAAGTCCTAGCCCTCACCATAACACAAATCCTAACCCTAAACCCAACTCTAACCCTAACCCAAACCCGGGCCCTAGCCCTAATCATAGCACTAAACCTAACCCTGCCCTAGCTCATAGAATGTTGGTCTGTGGACTGAAGGATGCCAGTTTTTATTCTGGTCAAGAGCACATGCCTGGGTTGCAGGCTCTATCCCCAGTGAGGAATATGCAGGGGGCAGCCAATCAATGATTCTCTCTCATCATTGATATTTTTATCTCTCTCTCTCCCTTCTTCTCTAAAATCAATTAAAATATATATAAAAATAAATCTAATCTTAAACCTAGCCCTCATTCTAACCCCAACACTAGCACTAGCCATAATTGATACATTAAACCTAAATCTAGCTCTAAACCAAAACCTAACTCTATCCTTAACCATAATCCTAACCCAAGCCCTAGACCTAACAATAGCACTAATCTTAACCCTAACCATAGCCCTCATCATTACCCTAGCCATAACCCTAAACATAATCCTAAGCCAACCATAAAACATAACATAAACCTAGCCATAGCCCTAACCCTAACCCTAACACTAACCCTAAACCTAATCCTAGTACTAGCCTAAACCCTAACCCAATCCTAAACCTAACACTAGCTCTAGCCCTAAATCTAACCCTAACCTTAATCCCAGCCCTAATCCCGTATATATTCCTAACCCTAACCCCATCCCCAGCCCTAATCTTAACACAAAACTTAAACCTAACCATAGTCTTACCCCTAAACCTAACCCTAACCCAGGCCCTAATCTTAACCCTAAACCTAGTCCTAGCCCTCACCATAACACAAACTCTAACCCAAACCTAACTCTAACCCTAACCTGAACCAGAGCCCTAGCCCTAATCATAGCACTAAACCTAACCCTGCCCTAGCTGGGTTTGGCTCAGTGGATAGAATGTTGGTCTGTGGACTGAAGGATGCCAGGTTTGATTCTCATCAAGGGCACTTGCCTGGGTTACAGGCTCTATCCACAGTAGGGATATGAAGGAGGGAGCCAGTCAATGATTATTTCATATCATTGATGTTTCTATCTCTCTCTTCCTCTCCCTTCTTCTCTAAAATCAATAAATATATATATAAAAAATAAACTTAATCCTAAATCTAACCCTAACCTAACCCTAAGGCTAATACTAGACCCAGCACAACCCTAATCCTAACCCTAGCTATAACCCTTAACCTAGCCTTAGCCCAATCCTAGACCTAACTATAACAGTAACCCTAACCTTATCCCTAGCCCTAGTCCTAAACTTAACACTAACTCTAACACTAACTAGCCCTAGCCCTTACTCTAACCCTAACACTAACTATAACTGTAACCATATCTCCAGTCCTAATCATAAACCAAAACCTATTCCTAATACTATCCCTAACCATAGCCCTAAACATAACCCTAGCTCCAGCCCTAACCCAAACTTCAGCTGTAGCCCTAGCCTAACCCTTACCCTAAATCTCTAGATGATTCCAATGTGTATCCAAGAACCTAAACTTAATGATGATAAACATAAACTTAATCCTAGGCTTAGCCCCAAATTTATCCCAAATATAACACTAACCCTAGCTCTACCCCTAATTTAAACAATAACCCTAATGCTAACCCTTGCCCTAGCCCTAGTCCTAAACTTAACCATAATCCTAAACGTAGCCCTCAACATAACATTAACCCTAACCCCAAACCCATCTTTAACCCCAAACTTTAGATAACTAAAATCTAACCCTAACCCTTCCACTAACCCAATCTCTCCAGGTTATTCCAATGTTGACCCAAGGACCCAGACAATAAACCCAACCCTACCCTGTTCCTAGCCCTAATCCTAGCTCCAGCCCTAGCCTTAACCATAACACTAACCCTAAGCCTAACCCTAACCCTAACCCTAGCTCCAGCCCTAGCCCTACCTTTAACAGTAACCCTAAACATAATGCTAGCCCTAGCCCTAATCTTAGACCTTGACCTAACCTTAACCCTAACTCTTCAAGTCGTTCCAATGTGCATCCAAGGACCCAAACCATAACCCTAGGCCTAAACATTAATGTAACTCTCCAGGTGGTTCCACTGTGCATTCAAATACTCAGGTGTTAACTCTAACCAAAGCTCTAGCCATAAACATAACAAAAACCCTAATGCATTATAACCATAACCTTAAACCTAAACCTTACCATAACCCTAGCCCTAGACCTAACCATACAACTAACACTAACCTTAACCCTAAGCGTAAACTTACTAACCTTAATCCTAGCACTAAGTAATTAGAGTTCTAACTCTAATCTTAACCCTAAACCTCAGCCTAAAGCCAACAAAAGCTGTAGTCCCAAATATAACAGACCCTAAACACAGCCTTTGCCCTAAACTTCTTTATTGCCTTGCCCTAAACTTAACCCTATGCCTATCTCTATATCTAACCCTAACCCTAGCCCTAAACCCAACCCTAACCCTACCCAAAGCCATAACTATAATACTAATCCTAACATTAACCCTAGCCCTAACTCAAATCCTAACACTAACACAGCTATAGCCTTAACCTTACCCTTGATCATAACCATAGCCCTATTCCTAAACCTAAACTGAACCTTAATCCTATCCCTACCCCTAATCTTAACACTAACACTAACCCTAACTCTAGCCATAGCCCTAACTCTAATTGTAACTCTAGCCCTAATATTAATATGACCCCTATCCCTAGCTCTATTCCTAGCACTAAATCTACCTCTAACCCTACCCCTAACACTAACCCTAACCCTAATGCTAGCCCTAACCCTACCCTTACACTAACTCTCCTGGTAATTCCACTGTGCATCCAAAGCCACAGTGGCTGATATTAACCATGGCCAAAGCCCTAACCCCAAACGTAACACTATCCCTATTATGAAACAAAACCTAACCCTATCTTTACTAAAACCTTAACCCTAACCTTAACCCTAACTCTTCAAGTCATTCCAATGTGCATCCAAGGACCCAAACCATAGCCCTAGACCTTACCATAGCACTAACATTCACCATAATCCTAACTGTAACCTTAGCCCTAACCTTAACCCTGACTCTAACCCTAGCTTTACACTCTAACCCTAGCCCTAAACCTAAGCCTATCATTAGCCCTAGCCCTAACAATAACACTAACCCTAACCCCAGCCTACTCTTCACCCTAACTTTAAACCTAGCCCTAACCATTACCCTATCCTACCCCTAATTCTAACCTTAACCCTAACTCTAGCTCTAATGTTAATCCTTACACTAACCCTAACCCTACCTCTATACCTAAATGTAACCCTTTTCCTAACCTTAACCCTGACCTTGTCTTAGTCCTAACCCATATCCTAACTCTATAGATATGGCAATGTACATCCAAGGACCCAGATAATAAACCAAACCCTAACCCTAATCCTAATCCTAACCTTAGACATAGAACTAATCTTAACCCTAAACCTATCCCTAAGCATAGATTTAATTAACACTAACCCATAATGGTAAACCTACTCCTAATGAAAGATCTAACCATAACACTAAAACAACTCTAAAACCTAACCCTAACACTAGCCATAACACTAAACCTGAACTAATCCTAACTCTAAACCTAGCCTGAACCCTAACTCTAACTCTACAGATGATTCCACTGTGGACACAAAGACCCACATGGTAACATTAAGACTAACCCTAGCCCTGCCCCAACCCTAATCTTAAACCTAACCCTAAACATAGCACTAATCCTAATCCTAATCGTAACCCTGACTCTAACCCTAAACCTAACCCTAATCCTAGCCCTAGTACTAGCACCAGCACTAACCCATTCACAAACTATTCAGGTGATTCCATTGTGCACACACGGAACCCTAACCGTAACCCTACCACTAATAGATACACTAACACTAGCCTAAACCAAACCTTGCACTAAACTGAAACCTAACCCAAACCCTAACCCTACTCCTACCCCTAGCCCTACCCTTAAATCTTATCATTACACTTCCAATGTGAATCCCAGTACCCAGACAATAAACCTAACACTAACCCTATCTTTGGTCCCAATTCTACCCTAAACCTAACTCCAATCCAAACCTTAGCCCAAATCTTAATCTAACTCTAATACTAATTCCAACTCTAACCATAGCCCTACCCATAACCATAACACTAACTCTATCCCTATCCCTAGCTCTAACTCGAACCTGAAACCTAACACTAGTCCTAGCCTATCTATAACAGTAATCTTAAATCTAACCCTAGCCCTGTCCCTGCTCATTACACTAAACTTAACCCTAACTCTAATCCTAATCTTAGCCCTTGGCCTACCCCTAAACCTAATCCTAACTCTCCAGGTGATTCCAATCCAAAAAACCTAACTCTAGCCCTAATTCTACTCCACTCTAAATTTCCAGATGTTTACACTGTACACCCAAAGAACCAGTCACTAACCATAACCATAACCAAAGCCCTAGTCCTAACCATAACACTAACCCTAAACCTAAACATAACCTTAACATTTACTGAAATCCTAGTCCTGGACCTAACCGTACCAATAACATGACCCTAAACCTAACCATAACATTAGCTGTAATCCTAACTATAATACAAGCTATAGCCTTAAACCTAAACCTGACCTTAACCCTAACTATAGCCATTGTCCTAATCATAACTCTAACCCTAACACAAGAATTAGCCCTAAAACTAACTCTAACCCAAAAACAAGGCTAGCCCTAATTTTAACCCCACCCTTATAAACTAACCATAGCCCTAATGCTAGGGCTAGAGGAATCCCTAGACCAAACTATAGCACTAACCCTAAATCTAATCCTAGCCTCGGCCCTAATCTTAACCCTAAACCTAATTCTAACCTGAGCCCTAACCCTAACCCTAAACTTAGCCTTAATCCTAACCCTAACCATACCCCTAGCACTGAACTTAACCCTAACATTAACTCTAACCATGAACACAATCCTAACCCTAGCACTAGCCCTAACCATAACCCTAACAAAAACCTCCAGGTGATTTCAATCAAGGACCCAGACTCTAACCCTAAAACTAATACTAGCCCTACCCCTAACTCTAACCTTACCCTTGTAGCCCTAGCCTAACCCGAGCCCTAACCCTTACCCTAACGCTCCAGGGGATTCCAATGTGCATCCAAGGACCCAGACACTAAAACTAACCCTAGACTTAGCCTTAGCCTTAACCCTATCCCTAACCCGAATCATAACTTCAGTCTTAGCCCTAATTTTAACCCTAACTCTAACCCAGGCTCTAATCTTAATCATAATCCTAACCCTAACCCTTCCAATAACCCTAACTATAACCTAAACCATAACCCTAACCCTAACACAACCTTAATCCTAATGCTAACTCTCCAGGTGATTACAATGTGCAGCCAAGGACACTCATGCTATCCCTAACCCTAACCCTAACCCTAACCCTAACCCTAACCCTAACCCTAACCTGTATCTAAATCTAAAGGCCCATTCACTAACCCTAATTCTAAAAGAAGCCCTAGCCCTAACCTTACCCTAATCCTAACGCTAAACTGAGCCCTAGCCCTAACCTTAAACTTAACCATAGCCCTACCCCTAAACCTAATGCTAGCCTTAAACTTAACCTCAAACTTAGTCCTAGCCTTAACAATAACACTAACCCTAACCCTAAAACTAAATAAACGTAACCTGAGCACTAGCCCTAATCATAGCACTAATCCTAAAGCTAATCCAAGCAATAACCCTTAACCTAGCCATAGCCAAAACCATAGCCCTAATTATAGTAATAACCCTAACACTATCCACAGTGCAGGCAGCATCTTAACCTTAACCCTAACATTAACACTGTCTCTAATGCTAATCCTAACCCTAGCGATAACACAAATGCTAACCCTGACTCCAACTGTCTCCCTAAACCCAAATGAATTCTAAAATTTAACTCTAGACCTAGCCGTAGCATTAGCCCTAACACTACTGCTAACCTAAACTAACTTTAATCATAGCCTAATCCTAACCCTAATTTCTGGAGATTCCAATGTGCATCCAATGAATCAAATACGAACCCTGACACTAACCCTAGGGTTAACAGTAACCCTAACCCTAGGTCTAAACCAAACCTAATACTAGCTCTAAACATAACCCTAAATCTAATCCTAGCCCTAGCCCTAACTCTAACCCAAATCCTAGCCCTAATCCAAATCCTAACACTAATATTAATACTAAAACTAGCCCAGGCCCTCACCCTAACCCTAATCCTAACCCTAACCCTAACCCAAAACTTAACTCTAAACCTAACCCTAATCCTAACCATAACCCTGTCCCTAACCCTACCCATAACCGTAAACCTAACTCTAGTCCTAGCCCTAACTGTAACCTTAACCCTAACCCTAACCTAACATTAACACTAGCCTTAACCCTAATCCTAACACTAGCCCTAGTCCTAATCTTAACCCTAACCCTATTCCTAACACCAGCCCTTACTCTAACCTTAATCTAATCGTAGCCATAACCCTAACCCTAACCTGAACACAACTCTAACGCTAATTCTAGCTCTAGCCCTAACCTAAATCCTAACTCTAGCCCTACACATAACTATAACCCTATCCCTAAAATAACACTAAATTTAACCCTAATCTAGTACTAATATTAACCATAACCCTAGTCCTAACCATAATTTTAAACCAAGCCTTAACTATAACTATAACATTAATCCTAACCCTATGTGAAGCCTTAGTTCTAAATCTAAATCTAGTGCTGGCCTTCACCACAACCCTAATCCTAACCTAACCCAAAACCTAAACCTGACCCTTACCCCAGGTCTATCTCTAAATCTAACACAACCTTAAGCCTAATCCTAACCCTAGTCATAGCCATAGCCATAGCCCTAAAGCTAACCATAACTATCAAGGTGATTCCAGTGTACATTCAAAGACCCAGATGCTAACACCAAATCTAACACTAACTCTAGCCCTAACACTAACTCTAACCCTAATCCTAATCCCCAAGCCCTAGTCTGAATCTTAACACTAACCCTAACCATAAATGTAGCCCTAGTCCTTACTCTACCCTAAACTTAAACCTAAACCTAGCCCTGGCCCTAACCATAATTCTAACTATAGTCCCAAACCTAAACCTAACCCTGTTGTGGGGTCGAACCCTGGGTTCAAAAATAAGACCCCCGGAGGCTGATTAATTAATTTAAAAAAGCAGGCAAGGATTTATTGACTGGCTAGGACAGCCAGGAGAGCACCACATGCAGGTAGTCTCCAAAGGACTGCACCCTTTCGGGGGTAGGCAATTCCTTTTAAAGGTTTAAACCTCAAGCATTTTCCTTTTGTTCCTAAAATCCTAAAGACTAAATTCTAAAGACTGGGGACAGCCCGCAGGGTTGGTTCCCAGTCACATCCGGCTAGACATTGGAATGTGGCCCTACCCTGCCCATAACACAAAAGCAGAACTAAAGGTAATTCACAGTTTCTACCCCCGAAGCCACCGAGTCAGTGGGAGTCAATCTCCCGTAATTACCCTATTGTTTAAGCAAGTAATCGAAGGTCGAAGTCAGATAGCAAAGTTAAAACTCAAACAGCAGTTTTTACCAAAGTATGGTTGCCACTATATTTCAACCCTAAATCTAGTCTTAGCCCTAACTATAATAACCCTAAGCCTAACCCTAGTAGTAGACTTAGCTCTAAACCATTATCCTAAGCAAAATAAGCCAGTCAGAGAAAGATAAATATTACATGATTTTACTCATTTATGGAATATAATGAACAACATGAACTGATGAACCAAAACATATCCAGAGACAGAGAAGCATCAATCAGACCATCAAACCTCAGAGGGAAAGTAGGGGAGGGTGGGGGTAATAGGAAGAGATCAACCAATGGACTTGTATGGATGCATATAAGCCTAACCAATGGACACAGACAACAGTGGGATGAGGGCATGAGTGGGCGGGAGGGGATAGCGGGGCATTTGGGGGATAAGAACACATATGTAATACCTCAATCAATAAAGAAAAAATACATTAAAAAAAGAAGGAAGAAAAAAAATCAATGAAAAAAATATCCTCAGGTGAGGAGAAAGGTCAAGTAGGATGGAACAAGTCAATGGGGTCGGGGAGGGGGTCGTTAGGGAAGATGGGGGACATCTATAATACTTTCAACAATAGAGATAAATTTTAAAAAATAAGTCTAACTCTAAACCTACCCTAGCTCTAGCCTAACTATAACATTAACCGTAACCTTAATCCTAGCCCTAAAACTTACCCTAACCCTAGTGCCAGCCATAACCATAACCATAACCATAATCATAACCATAACTTTAACCTAAAACTAACCCTAGTAATCCTAACCCTAAAACTAACCCTAACTCACCAGTGATTGGTTCAATGTGCAACCAAGAATCCAGACACTAAACCTAACCCTACTCTAACACTAAGCCTCGCACTAGCACTAACCCTGACCCTATCCCTAACACTAACCTTAACCCTAACCCTAAACTTAACCTTATCCCCAGATCTAACCCTAACCCCAGTCTTAGCCCTAGCCCTAATCCTTACCGAAATATTCAGGTTATTACAATGTGCATCAAAGGACTGAGAGGGCAGGGCAGGGCGAGGATGAGCTCCCGACTCCGCCCCGCAGGGCAGTTATCCCTAGCCCTCACCCAACCAATCAGGGTTAGCTGAGGCAGTGACATCACCATCGACTGGAGTAAAACCCCTGGACTGGAAGAAATTCTCTCTCTTCCGCCACACTGCCAGCGTGAGTGGGAGGAGCCCATGCTAGCATGGATGAGGCTCTTTTGTTTATTGCATTGGACTCAGCTCCCTGGTGGTCCTTGGGGATCACGAAATCTGGGTGTAACAGACCTAGACAATAAACCTAACCCTATCCCTAGCCTTAGCCTCATACATACCTCAAACCCTAACCTTAATCCTAGCCCTAATTTTTGTAAAAGAATTTTTGTGAGTTTATTTGAGGCAAACTGTGGGCATATGCCAGGAAGCAGCTGGGAGTCTTCAGCTAAAGAATGTGTTCATTTGCATTTGAATGACTCGCTAGCCAAGGGAAATTGGGAGAAGTTAATTGTGGTAACTAAATGCCTAGAGTATAGCAACTTGTTTTTGAGAAAATAAGATATGTTTTCTCTTAAATAATTAAGAATTTAAGATATATTACTTGTTTGATTTGATTTTTAAAAAGTAAGGCTGAGTGCTCTGATGGCTAGCAAACCGCCCCAAAAGGTCACTGGGATTCCTTTTTTCCCAGGGGTGCTTGTTCTCTGTCAGAGGGGAATCGGCCCACCTAATTAATTTGAAAGTATGAAGTTGTAACAATTGTGAAAAGCAGGGACCAAATTCTAAAGTTAACTAGTGTTTGTCTCAATTGGCCATTTAAGTTTGATGTGAGTAAGCAGGAGCAGGCCGCACCCTGCAAGTGGCCAAGGTCATGGCTTCCTTGGGGTGCTCTTAGGAGTGCCTGCCCAACGTGAAGGCCCCCCCCCCACCCCTCCCCCTGGGGCTCCAGAGAGAAGAGGAAGTTTCAGCCTCTTTTCGGGGACTTTGCAGCAGGTGATTTATTTTCCAACTGGATTTGAAATTTGTGATTTTGTTTGACAAAGCAAAGTTTGATTATTAGAATGTTAAATGGCAGGCCGAACTGTATTACATAGGATTATATCAAGGATTGATTTGTCCTCTGTTAACAACAACAACAAAAAGTTGAAACCTGTAAAGAATTTTTTTTGTGAGTTAATTTTAGCCTTACTGTCCACAAATGCCGGGAAGCAGAACCTCAACGGATAGAGATAATGCTTCGAAGAATGGTGGGTTACATTTCTCTATTTATACACTGAAATCAAAGGAGGGACATAGGTGGGTTACATGAAATTCATTGGTAATGGAGTAAGGAGGCAGGAGAAAACAAAGCTGTGAGAAACTCCTGGAATTGGATAAAAAGTAAAATGAGGGAGGTGTACTCAGCTGAGTGCAGGAACAATTAACATGATAAAGAAGGAATTTGAGGCATCTTTCCTAGCACCCACCACATTTGGTTGTTCCCCAGGGGATCCGGAAAAAGGGAAGTTACAAGTTACCCAGACATCGCAAAGATATGTTATCTTAGAGGCAGAGAGGCAAATGGGCTCAGTAAAAAGATCAAATTTGATCTTTGTCTGGGAAAATATCTGGGACATGACTACCTACTATAACCTGTTAGATATTTAATTTTCAAACCATCTTTGGTTATCTTAGGTCTCTTGGTTTGCAAGACTGCCACGCAGCCTTCCCTGAGCTTGTCAGGTTAGCATGTGGCTTTTTCTTTCACATTTGCCCCTTCTGGTCATTAATCAATCTAAAGGAGCATTGATGACCAACATTTTGGTTGGATAATGGAGTCCCATAGCTCTATGAAGGCTCATTCCTATAATGTCTCAATGTCAGCATGTCTTGCTGAACATGTGGACCACTGGGGATGTGAGAAAGATCTTAACATTAGATTACATTTGAGATCGATTTATATATTTTAAAAAAGGAAGGTAAACGGGAGGCAGTCAGATCCTATATGTCTTTAATAAAAGTATTCTGGATCAATTCTAATTTTTGAGCCATCATAATCCCAGTCATTATCTTATTTTTTATTTTTTTTTTTTTTTGCCTTTCTGCATCTGGAAAACAACTGGAAGTGTTCTAGTAGGTAGGGCTCTGGGGCCCTGTGAATGTGGACCAGATCGCAAGTGGACGCAAAAGCCCCACTTTCCTTAGCTCCAGACCGGAAGCCAGCGAGAGGTTCCCTTGTCCTCAGGGCAGGGCTTTCCTTGCGAATAGGGCAGAAAGCCGGCCCTCAGGGCTGGCCAACCAGACCAGTAAGTACCTCTGGGGGGGCGCGGGCAGTGCCCCGGAGTGAAAAGTGATTTTCTCCGACTTGACACAGCTCTCTCCCCGATGTGAACGCCTAACCCTACCCCTCAACCTAACCCTAAGCCTAATCCTAACCCTCACGAGTGGGTAAGGCCCTGGGGCCCCGTGAATGGGGACGAGGGTCCCAAGTGGTCACAAAAGCCCCACCTTCCTGAGCTCACCGTCCTGAGCTCCAGATTGGACGCCAGCCCAGCTGGAGGTTCCCTTGTCCTCAGGGCGGGGCGTTCCCCGCGAATGGGGCAGAAAGCCGGCCCTCAGGACCAGGCTCCCCAACCAGTAAGTTCCTCTGGACAGGCAGTGCCCCCAGAGTAGAAAGTGATTTTCTCCTACTTGACACAGCTCTCTCCGGATGTCAAAGGCCACAGACAGTCTGTAGGCGGCCCCTTGGTGCGAGCTACTCCCTTTGGGCCTCCCCTGAGGCTTCTGAGGCCCATGGCGGTCCTGAAGGGGGGGTTGGCTGGTCTCCCCAAGCCTGGTGTACAGGGCGGCAACCAGTGAGCAGAGGGCCTTGTTTGGTTGGTGGATTTAGGCACCTGACAGGCTCCCAGAGGTGGGGGCTATTCTGTGTCAGAGGAGCAGGGCAGCCTGGCAGGTGCTGCTCGCTCATTGGTCCAATGAACAAGGGGGCGGGGCTTCCGAACAAGGAGGCGGGCCCAGGCCCACACCTGAACCACTTTAAGTCATCGAGGGGGCGGGGCCAGGTGAACAGCTGGAGGCAGGCGCTCCCCAGAACAAAGGGGCGGGGCCAGGTGAACAGCAGGAAGTGGTGAGGTCAGCAGGAGAAAGGCTGGCTGCAGGGACACGGTGACCTGCAGGCCAGCCTGCTGGCAGCGGGGACCTAGGGAGCGGTTGGGGGCTTGGCGCGGAGCCAGGTGGTGTGCGGGTAGTGGTCAAGAGGAGTGGGTTAGGGCTTGGGGCAACATCTGGAAGTGTTCCAGTGGGTAGGGCCCTCGGGCCCTGTGAATGTGGACCAGGTGTGCAAGTGGACGCAAAAGCCCCACATTCCTTAGCTCCAGACTGTAATATTGTGGGTCAATTTTTTAGGTCTCTTTTCTGATCCATTGGTCTACTGGTCCATTGTTCTGGTCCATTCTTGTGCCAGTACCTGGCTGTTTTGGTTATAATGGCTTTGTAGTATAATTTGATATCTTGTGTTGTGATCCTCCAACTTTACCTCTTTCTCAAGATTGCTGCAACTATCTGGGGTCTCTTATGGTTCCATATACATTTTTGGAATATTTGTTCTATCTTTGTGAAGTATAGCCACATGGTAACCTGACAAGCTCAGAGAAGGCCTGCATGATGGTCTTGCAAACTCAGAGTCCTAAAATAACCACAAAGGATGGTTCGAAATGAAACTTTAACTAAAGCAGTTATCCTAAGCTGTTATCTTCATTGACAAGGTCAACCTTTACCTTAACTGAGGCTATGTATCTTTTTGCATCTATAATAACATACCCTTTGAAATGTCTCGGTAAATTGTAACTTCACTTTTTCTCGACCCCTTGGGATACAACCTAATGGGCAGGGTGCCAAAACAGATGCTACAAATTCCTTCATTATCATGTTAATTGTTCCTGCATCCACCTAAGTATGCGTCTATCATTTTCCCATTGCTTTGTTTTCTTCCGCCTCCTTAATCTATCACCAATGGATTTCATGTAAACCACCTATGTCCCTTCCCTTTGATTGCAATGTATAAACACAGATGTAACCCACCATTTTCTGGAGCATTATCTCAATCCATTGAGGTTCTGTTTCCCAGCATATGTCAACAGTTTGTTTCAAATAAACTCACAAAAATTCTTTACAGGTTTCAAAGTTTGTTTGTTTGTTTGTTTTACATTAATTCACATGTCTCTTTTCCTCCTGGTTAACTTCCCCCCACCCTTTCCCGCTCTCTAGCACATGCCTCCACCCCCGTATTGTCTGTGTCCATTGGTCATGCTCATGTACATGGATACAAGTCCTTTGGTTGATATCTTATCTCCTCCTCCCAAACCCTCCCCTTCCTTCCCTGTTAGGTTTGACAGTCTGTTTGAAGCTTCTATGTCTCTGGATCTATTTTTGTTCATCAGTTTATGTTGTTAATTATATTCCACAAATGAGTGAGATTACGTGATATTTATCTTTCTCTGACTGGCTTATTTCACTTAGCACAATGCTTTCCAGGTCCATTCATGCTCTTGCAAATGGTAAGGGTTCTTTCTTTTGTACAGCAGCTGAGTATTCCATTGTGTAGATGTACCACGGTCTGTTAATCCACTCATCTGATGATGGGCACCTAGGATGTTTTCAAATCTTAGCTATTGTAAATTGTGCTGCTAGGAACATAGGGGTGCATATATTTTTTTCTGATTGGTGTTTTTGTCTTCTTAGGATATCTTCCTAGAAGTGGGATTACTAGGTCAAATGGGAGTTCCATTTTTAATTTTTTGAGGAAATTCCATACTTTTTTTCTGCCGTGGCTGTACCATCTGCATTTCCACCAGCATTGCAAGAGGGTTCCTTTTCTCCACCTCCTCGCCAGCACTTGTCATTTGTTGATTTGTTGATGATAGCCATTCTGACAGGTGTGAGATGGTACCTCATTGTACCATTGGTATTTTAATAGGGATTGTGTTGAATCTGTAGCTTGTTTTGTGTAGTATGGACATTTTTATTATGTTAATTCTTCCAATCATGAACATGGTATATGTTTCTATATTTTTGTATCTTCTATTCTTTTTTCAATGTCCTACAGTTTTCCAAGTACAGATCTTTTACCTCCTTGATTAAGTTTATTTCTAGGAATCTTTTTGTTGTTGTTTTTGTTGCAATGGTAAACAGGATTGCTTTTTGTTGCAATGGTAAATGAGATTGTTTTTTAAGGTTCTCTTTTGAGAGCTCATTATTGGTGTATAAAAATGTTGCCAAATTGTGATTTTTTTGTTTGTTTGTTTGTTTTTTACCGGTTTCGGCTTATTTTATTTTATATTTTTAATTAAATTATCTGTGTACATATCTTACCATCCCCCCCTTCCTATACATACCCTCCCTCCCGAGAGTTTTGTGTCCATTGGTTGTACTTATATGCATGTACACAAGTCCTTCAGTTGATCTATTATCTCCCCCAGATCTTCCTACCCTCCCCTCTGTAATTTGACAGTATGCTTGTTGCTCTACTGTCTCTATATCTATCTTTTGATTTCTCAGTTTATAATGTTCTTTATTATCCATAAATGAGTGAGGTCACGTGGTGTTTCTCTTTCCTTGACTGGCTTATTTCACTCAGCATGATCTTCTCCAATTCCATCCAGATTGCTGCAAATGATGAGAATTCCTTCTTTTTTATGGCAGCATAGTATTCCATTGTGTAGATGTATCATAGTTTTTTGATCCAATCATCTGCTGACGGGCACCTAGGCTGTTTCCAAATTCTAGCTATTGTAGATTGTGCTACTATGAACATAGGGGTGCATATATCCTTTCTGATTGGTGTTTCTAGTTTCTTGGGATATATTCTTAAGAGTGGGATTACTGGGTCAAATGGGAGTTCCAATTTCAGTTTTCTGAGAAAACTCCACACTGTTCTCCAGAGTGGCTGCACCAGTCTGCATTCCCACCAGCAGTGCACAACCTCCGCAACCTCGCCAACACTTGTCCTTTGTTGATTTGTTGATGTTGGCTATTCTGACAGGTGTGAGATGGTACCGCATTGTTGTTTTGATTTGCATTTTTCAGATAATTAGTGACTTTGAGCATGTTTTCATGTGCTTCTTGGACTTCCTTCTGTCTTATTTTGAAAGTATTTTGTGCTTCTCCTTAGAAGCTTCTTATTTCCAAATCAAGGTATGCGTCCTATTCAATCATTTTCATTTTGGGGCCAGCATTTTTCTAGTTTTCTTTTTTCCTGCAAAAAAATTAATTTATCTTGGCCATTTCTAAGTTGATATTTTGAAGTTAAATTTTCCGATTTCTGTAAATCACTTGCAGAAATGATCCTATGAGGAATATTAATGAGGGCTAGAGTCTGGGAGTTCCTCTGTGGAGGCACAGTTTCCCATGTTAATTATAGGTGTGTTTGTTGTTGTTGTTTTATATCTTCAGAGTCTAAGCAAATTTTCTACGGATATTATGGAGTGGGTCAAAGTGTGCAGCTTTTGGCTCCATGATGCTCACACCCCTAGAGTCTCATTCATCGCTCTCATGTGCCTCAGCTTCTCTCCCAGCTATCTCAGGCGACCTGAAGGCCTCTAGCCAGTTTGGCACAGTGGGTAGAATGCAGGCCCTTAAAGGTCTTGTGTTTGATTCTAGGTGAAGGGCATGTACCTGGGTTGCAGATCCCTAGCCCTTCCTGGAACATCTGGGGGAGGCAACCAATCTGTGTGTCTCTCTCATTCTCTCTCTCTGTATTTCCCATTCACTGCCCTTCTGTCTAAGCCCATGGGAAAAATTACTTCAGTAAGGACAAATAAATAAATAAAAATAAAAACCAGAGGAAGGACTAGGAACAATGGTGGACCACACCCTATGCGCTCTCCCCAAGAATAGCCAGTCAGTTGAATTACAGTTGAGTTGGAATTTGCCTTTGGGGTTTCTGCTTGGCTTGAGGAATCATCTCTGACTGCTCCACAAATATTCTTAGTTGCTTAAAAATAGCTGAGATCGGGGTCTGAGGAGGATGTACCCCTTTGGAGCTTAACAAGTTCAGCTCTCACTTATACAGTGAAGGTTATTTTGGTCAGACACTCAGAAAGCAAATCCAAATGGAAACACAGAATTAAAAACCAGCCACTCATGTTTCCTCTTATCTCTCCTTAGCCTTGGTTCCATCAACATTTAACCTCAGCTCCACCTTGAGGATTTGAAAATACAGATCAAATATAGTCAGACCCTCTACCACAAGTAAAGGAAGATTGTGGATCCAAGAGACAACTTAGCCAAATTCACCTGACAGGCAGGGAACTGGCAGGCCCAATGGGCCCTTTGTTAGGTCTGAGAACCAGGTCCGGGCCTGCAGACTGGTCCTGATGAGCTTCTTTGGAGTCCTGCTGCAGGAAGCCAAGTAAATATCAATGTAAGCAGCATTCAACCCTGTGCAGAGTTTTTATGAGTTTACTGGAGCCCAACTGTCAAGAATTGCCTGAAAACAAAATCTCAATGTATTGAGGTAGTGCTCCAGAGAATGGCAGTATTGCATTTTATTTTATACATTATAATAAAAAGTGGAGATGTATGTGGTTTACATGGAATCCATTGCTTGGGGAGGCAGGAGAAAGCAAAGCAGGGAAATCTCTGGAATTAGATAAAAAGTAAAACAATAGACACATGCCTCCCTTATACAGGTGCCTACCGACTAGTTAGCAGTCAGCAATGAACTCAATAGCAATGAGCAGATCTGTGGTCTCTGCAGAGCACAGTGCAGTGCCTGTGCTTGGAGGTGTCCAGAAAAAGGAAAATTTCTTTGACATTACAAAGGTGTGCTATTGTGGATGCCAACAGACAATAGACAGGCTTAATGAATGTAAAGACTGACCTTTGTCAGGGAAGACACTGGCCTGCTTTGAGATAACAAGTTCTAGTTTCAGGCCAACTTTGTGGTTAATTTAGGTCTCTGAGTTTGAAAGGCCACCACGCAGGCCTTGCCTGTGCTAGTCACAGTCAAGTATGTGACCATTTTTCATCCACTCTCTCCTTCCATCATTGTGTTCCGTCTCTTGCCACCTCTGTTCCTCATGTTCCTCCTCTGTCCCACCAAAGGGGAAGAAACCATCAAGTACCTGTATGCTGCAAGCAGCTGCAGCTTCCTCATCACCTGTGGGACTGGCCAGCTCACCCACCATGCTCAACACCCCAGTGCCCATGAACCTCTTCTCTACCTGGGAGGTAGACTGCTCCAGCCCCAGCTTTGTGCCAGGCTCTGCAGCCTGACTTTAAAGAAGCTGATGATCTTGAAGGAGCTGGAGAAGGAGCCCATCTCCATGGTGATAGCAGTGCAGATGCAGGGCTCCAAAGGCATCTTGAGATCCCATGAAATTGTGCTGCCCACTAGTGGACAAGTGGAGACCAACCAGCATACCCACACTTCCTCAAGGGAGAAGGCAACAAGCTCCAGATCATGCTGCAGCAGAGGAAGTGCAAAAACAACCAGATCATCCTGGGCTACAAGACACTGGCCACAGGTGCCATCCACATGGCTGAGTTGATGCAGCGACCCTTCGAGTGGGCCATGTGCTGAGCCTCAGCAGCAGCATCCAGGAGTCCTCCATCAGGGTGGCTGAGATCTGGATTTGCTTCCTGTCCAGTCAGCCCATCAACTACAAGGACGACACCATGCAGGCCAGCCCCAACGCCAAGCTTACAAATAACTACACTGAGGGGAAATATGAGAGCTTCTCTGAGCTGGAGGCCAGCTACAATGTGACACCCAGGCAGGACCTGGAAGAAGATGACTTTGACCTTAGTCAGTCTAAGAGGCAGCAGCGATGCATGCAACAAAACTTGAAGTAGAAAGTCACGGTGCTGCTTCCCAGGTTCAACATGTCATAAGAGGTCCTAGACTCAGATCAGGATGCTACAGAGCATGTCCTGGAGATGGAAGAGAACCTGGACCTTCTATATCACAATGTTGATAATCCCAGCAACAGTGACCCAGACATGGAGGATGATGGCATCATCCTTAGCAACACCAAGACCAAGACCAGACAATACTCTGAAGGCCTGGCACACTCTAGCTGTCAGATGAGGAGCATACACAGTGCCCGTTCTCAGAAGGAGCCTCCTCGGCTGGCCAACATGCCTGTGAAGGCCCAGGGCCCAGGCAGCAAGCTGTTCAGTGGCAGTGTCTCTGACTTGATGGCCTAAGCACCCCTGCCACCAAGATGGACAAGACCTGTGTCTTCTCTCTATCGAGCCAGTCCATCAGGGACTTGGACAGAGCCATGCCGGTCAGCACCAAGGCAGGTAACTTCTCTGAAGGAGACTCTGAGATTGTCTTCTCTGAGCTGGAGGTCAGCTACAATGCTGCCCACAGGCATGGCCTAGACAAGAAGCCGATAAGAAGGAGGAGGCACACTACCAGGCAACAGGACTATCAGCAGAAAGTCACAGCCTGGCTGCACAGGTATCAAATGACGGAGGAAGTCCTGAACTCAAAGCAGGAGCCTGAGGTGCAATTCCCCGATGTGGACAAGGAAGTGGCTGATCTGTTTTACAGGCTGGTGAACCCCAGCGAGAGCAGCTCAGATAAGGATGATGATGAACGTCTCCTAACCCCTCCCATGCCTGAGCTCATGACATACTTTGAAAGCCTGTCAAGAGGCCCAGATATGGAGGAGGACGACAGAGTCCTAGGCACACCCAAGCCCAGGCCCAAACTCAGGTCATACTGTGAAAGCCTGTCAAGTGACAGCAGCTCTGACTGGGTGGCCCTCAGCATGCCCAACCCTGGGGAGCAGCCGGCACAGCCTGAGGACAGCACGGAGGCAGAGAACTCTGCGCAGGACAAGCTCACTAAGAAGCTGCCACCCAGCAGGTGCACCACCAAGATCGAGTCTCTGGTCCTCCCCTCCAGCAGTTCCAAAGGGAAGCAGCCCGCCTGCCGAGGCTGGAGCAGGTCCCTGAATGAGTCATACAACAGCCTAATCGAGGAGAGCTGCCCAGTGCCACAGAGCCACCTGCAGATCCCCAGGAAGACCGTGTGCAATCAACTGAACACCATCCTCATCTCCAAAGACTCTCTGCCCAGGAACATCATCCTCATCAGCACCTCTGACAGGCAGGGGCAGTTCCTGTCGGACATCCTGCAACAGCACATGCTGCCCATCATACGCACCTGCTCCAAGGTGGATGTCCAGGAGGCCTTCAGCTTCATCATCTCCTGGATACAAAGATACTGTGACTGTAATACCCAGGCCCCGATGCCAGTGAAGATCGCAGTGGCGGGGGCTCAACACTACTTCAGCACTGTGCTGCGGGTCTTTGTGGAGCAGCTGTCCCTCAGGAACCCTGACTGGCTGGGCTGCATGCGCTTCCTGGTCATCCCACTGGGTTCCCACCCCATAGCCAGGTACCTGGGCTCTGTGGATCATCGCTACAACCTCTTCCAGGACCTGGCCTGGCAGGACATGTTTAACCATCTGGAGGCCCAGAGTTCTGTGCAAAACATTGTGTCGAGAATCACAGAATACATCAGAGGGGCAAACTGTGTCCACCAGCTGCCCATCGCAGAGGCCATGCTCATCTCTAAGCCAAAGAGCCCGGGCAAGTTGTCCTCTCAGAAGTTCATTCCCTTTGTGGGGTCAGTGAAAGTTGAAATAGTGGAACCGATTTCAGCCACGTCAGGAGACACAGATGATGCGGTCCCCTCATGCTCCTACATGCTTAGGTCCCCCGCCAGGGAGGCCTCACACAACCCAACCTTCTCCTCATCAGTGAGTGGAGGCCTACCTTCCTCCATCCAGGGTGTCAGTGCTGCGCTGATGGAGCTACAGGTGGATTATTGGATGGCAGCCCAGCCCACAAACAGGAAGAGAAATGGGAAGAAGGAAGACCTGCCTACCACCAAAAACACACTTCAGCGCACCTTCTGGTCTCTCCTGATCAGCAGGTTGTCCAGCAGTGGCAAGGATGCAGGCACGCCCGCAATGTCCATGACTGTTGTCACCAAGGAGGAGAAAAAGAAAGTGATGTTTTTGCCCAAGAAAGACAAGGGCAAGGACTGGGAGTCCACAAGCCAGTGCATCCAGGGCATTGGCCGCTTGCTCTGCTCAGCTAAGAACCAGGAGAACAGGCAGCGGGTCCTCATTGATGGCGTGGAGTGGAACGACGTGAAGTTCTTCCAGCTGGCAGCCCAGTGGTCCTCCCACGTCAAGCACTTCCCCATCCGCATCTTTGGGCACTCCAATTCCACCTTCTAGCCCTGCCCCTCCCCCAGCCCTTCATTCTGCCTGAGCCAAGCCCAGAAGGGCCCAGCTGCTTTTCTGTTAACAGTTTAGTTTACTACAGACACGGACCCTGAAAACACAGAGAAACTGTTTTAAGTTAGAATGTGCTCACAGCCTGGAACCTAAGGGGGCTGCCCCCAGTGGGACCCCCAAATGCTCTGATTAATAACAAGAACATTCCAGTTGGGAGATCAACTGGTGGGAGGTCACTGTTGAACTGGAGCATGATGGAAGGTGTGTTTTAGCCTCAGGATCCCCAACACTTTCAGTGAGAAGGGTTCTGGTCTTGAGACCTGTCCTTCCTGGAAACCACGGCTCTGCTTAACCCTGGGAGCTGGCTCCAGCCTGTGCCCAGACTCAGAGCTGGGCTGCCAGGGCTGGCCTCCCATTGGGGCATCCGGAGCACAACATGGGGGCCGGCCAGCCCAGCCTTGAGCCCCAGCTGCCAACAAGCCAAGTGGCCCCAGCAGCATCCACATGGTGCATGGTGCAGCCACACAGGCACACGGGCTGGACAAACCAGTGCCCTCCTGCCTGGGCAACCACCCACCTTAGTCCCTCCCTCTTCATGTGATCGCAGAACGTTCGCTGCCACACAACAGGTGTTGGACCAGCTGTTGACAAGGTGAGTAACCTGCCTCTCCACAGCACGGTGGTCATTTGGCCACTTGCTGGCTGTGACCTCTCAGATCACTGCATCCCTCTGAATGTTTGTGTCTAAGAACATAAGGTGAGTCAAGGAGCATCCTCATAGGGTTTTTGTAGGGCCCCTAAAGCTTTCTTTAGGCACCTGGACAGTGGATAGGCCTGCAGCAGGTGCTGTGGCTGTGTTCCCCTAAAGCTTTCTCTAGGCACCTGGACAGTGGATAGGCCTGCAGCAGGTGCTGTGGCTGTGCCAGTTGGTCATTTTTCTTCCTCATATGTGATTCTTCTCAGGGCCTCTTTCTTCATGTCATAAAGGGACTGGAGATTCTGTTATTGGTCTCTGTCCTGGGTGAAGCCAGAAGAGAAACCCCAGGGGTGAGCAGTGGGGCCCAGGCCCTCCCAGCTATCTGTGATGGGGCTGGTTTGGTGATCACTCATTCAGCAAATATATCAGAAGTCTGCCAGTTACAGACATGTCTCTCAGCACTGCCCATAATCCAGTGCACAGAGCAGAACCCATGCCTGCACTCCAGAGCTTTCTTCTAGTTGGGAGCGATTCAGTCACACTAGACTGTACAGGCTCGTAGTGTCCACGGGACAGCCAATGTGACGTCCTCCTGGCCTCCTCTACCTACGGCTGCATCTTCCCATACCGTGAAGAGGAAGGTGAACCTCTGTTCCAGCAGAAAACGTGAGTCAGTTTTGGGTCAGAGCCAGGAGGGGGAATATGGGGAGTGTGAATTCAAGGTGCTGGCAGAACCCCGGATCCCACACATGGTGTGGTTTCTGCAAGAGGGCAGAGGTCTGAATGCTTCTAAAAAAAAAAAAAAAAAAAAAAAAAAAAAAAAAAAAAAAGGAAGGCATCAAAGAGAGCTGTGCATGTGGATATGGGTGGTGTGGGAGAACAGTGGAAGCTCAGGGAGAAAGTCAGACCTTCAGAAAGTTCAAACCCTTCCGCTCCTAATCCCAGCCCTGCCTGCACCCCTATCCTGGGACCGTATTCACTAATCTGGTAGAACCTTCTTAGTGGCAGCTTGGCTATTGTAACCCGCCCTGTGTGAGTTGAGTTTCAGTGGGAGGAAAAGAAACCCACAGGAAAGCTAGTGAATTAGGCAGCACGTAGTCTCAGGAGCCAAAGTTTGAGGTGACAGGAAGGCCCTTGGAAGACAGGGATAAAAACAGAGTTTGTTTGTTGCTGATTGGTCAGCTATTCCTGGAGCACCTACTGTGTGCCAATGAGTGACATGAACAGGGAGGACATCAGCCTTCCCTGTCCTCATGGAGTTGGCATTTTGGTGGGAAGGTAGTGGGAGGGGACAGGGACACTGAGAGAGCATGTCAGGTTCCTTTGAAGAAAGGACAGGTGGTTCCCTCACTGATCCAGAGCTGTCAGGAGTGCTTTCTGCCAGCCCCTCCTGAGTGACCAGGCGTGTCTCTGCCAGAACTGCCAGACTGAAGGTGGATAAGGATAGGTCTGGCTTCCGGATGGGCAGGAGCAGGAGGCAAAGGACCTCCGGGAGGGCCATGTGGAAGGAAAGGGCACAGCTCAGACTCTGCTGCCCACCTCTCTCTCCCCAGGTCCATCTACTGCCTCCTGGGCATCTGGCTGGACCAGCACCTCCACAATTTCCCAGCCTGACGATGCTGTTGGCCTCCGTAAAGCCATCTGCCAAACCCAGGCCCAGTGCCTCCAGTCATTGGGGGAGCACCTGAGCCCACTGAAGCCGAGACAGGAGGAGGAGGAGGCCTCCGGGGGTGGTGTGGGTGAGTGTGCCTTTGGAAGGCACACAAAACGCAGTGAGGGTGGTAACGTGTGCTCCTCTTGGATCTACAAAACCAGCTCCAGAGCAACATCAGGAAAACCCTCCAGAGGCAACGCCACCCTAGTGACCTCTCCAGAGCCAGAGCCGGATCCAAGCCCAGCTTTCACTGAACTTCAAGAGACAGAAGAACCATCTGCAGCATTTCAGCAACTCAGCCAACTTGTGCCATGGCAGACAGGGCACCCTCACCCCCATTTAGATACAATGTTAAACATTTATGTTCATGTTATATGTGTGTATAATCTGTAATTTTTATATTTAGTAACATAGATTGTATTGTAGAGAACCTTTAATGAAACACTACTAAACTTAACATTAATTTAGATTCTATAAAATTTAACCTTATTAACCCTCAGAGTTTTGAGTAAGTCTGCTTTTCTGGACCCTGACCCACGCAGGGAGAACTGTCCTCACCTCTCCACCTGCCCTTCCTGGAGCCAGGACTCTGCTTCCCAGGGGATCTGGCTCTCCACGCCCTGGGCCCAGACTCAGAGCTGGGTGGCCAGAGGCCAAGGGCTGGCCTCCCATGGGCCATCCTGAGCCCAACATGGAGGCCAGTAGGCTCAGCCTGGGAGTCCATGTTGACCCTAACACTTGGGGCTTCCAAATAAACTTGACCCTCAGAGAACAAAAATAAAATAAAAGGACGTACAGTGCAGGCTGCCCAGGAACAGTGACTGGACAAACTGATCAAATACTTAGTGTCTAGCTTTCTGGGCAGCATCCCCACCTTGGTCCCCACCCACCCTCTGTGTTAATACAGAACACGTGCTACTAACCAACGTGGGTGGGACCAACCATGACCCAGGTGAGCCCTGCCCCTCCACAGCACAGTGGCCACTCAGCCACCTGCTTGCTGTGAGTCTTCAGTTCACTGCCTCTCTCTGAGTGTGTTTCTCTGACCATGGGGAATACTGAGGCCCAGCTCATGGGGTTATTGTAGAGACTTGGGGGAGGGGAGTTCCCCTGGAAAAAAGGCTCTCTGGGTGCTTAGATACTATAGAGGTGGCTGGAGAGGCTGTGGTTGTGGCCATTTTCTCTTCTTCTTAAAGAAACTTCTGCCTTATTTGTGATTCTCCTCAGCCTCAGGCTAAGCTATTTTCTCTTGTGATAAAGACATTGGAGATTCCATTAGGGTCCCGTCCTGGGTGAAGCTAGATTAGACACCCCAGGGGTGAGCAGGGGGACCCCAGGGTCACCCAGCTATCTGAGATGGGGCTGGTTTGGGCTCATTCAGTCAGCAAATGCCCTGCCCCCAGGACTGCACTCCAGCGCTTCCTTCTAGTCAGGAGTGATTCAGTCCCACTAGGCTGCACAGGCAGGTAGCGTGCACAGGACAGTCAATGTGAAGTATCGCTGCATTTTCTCATATTTTGAAGCAGACAATGGATCTCTGGACCAGCAGAAAAAGTGAGTTGCCTTTGGATCAGAGCCTTAAGGGGAGTATAAAGACTGTGACTTGGAGAAGGTGGTAACACACTAGGTTCCATGCCTTGTGGGAGGTCAGAGGTCTGAGGGCTTTTCCTAAAAAATAAAAAAAAATAAAAGGGAGGGAATCAGAGAGCTGTGCCTGTGGGTTGGGCGGTGTGGGTGAGTGGGGAGGGAATGGGCTTTACCACTCAGAGAAGAGCCCCCAGAGTCTGGGCTTAGGCAGGAGCACAGAGCCGCTCAGGTCAGTGCCCAGGGCCTGCAGTGCGGAGGACTCCTGGGGTTGGGGCTTGAACTGGGACTTCAGTGATGGAGATGGGAGGTTCCCTTCCTCGGAAGGCTCACAAAAGGCATTCATGGTGTAACATGTTCTCTTCCTGGATCTCCAGAAGCAGCTCCAGAGCAAGATGAAGAAACAAATGAAGAGGACATGCCAACTCTGTTGCCTTCTCCAGAGCCAGAGCATGCTCCAGGCACAGCTGTCACTGATCCTCCAGATGTGGAACATCCTGCAGCTTGTGGCAACTCACCTCAGCTCCTGAGAGGCTTGTGGTCCCGCGTTCTGGACCACAGTGTGTGTCAGCTGCCACAGCAGATGGGGCTCCCACACCCCCTTTAGATATAGTTTTAAAATATTTGTGTTTATTTTGTATAATGCTTACAATGTTACTTTATTTTTCTCGTGCTATTTGGTAACCTACAGTCCATTTTTAAAAAGATGTACCGGTAATGAAATATTCTTAAACATAAATTTAATTTAGATTCTATAAATTTAACTATATATCTTCATAGCCTTGAGCAAGTCTGTTTTTTCTGGGCTCCATGGTGTTACTATGAGTCGTAGGTTGGGAATAATTAGTCTGTCAGGAGCCATCTGCTCTACCAATGTGATGTTCTTGAGGCCCAGGACAATGGGACTTTGGGGAAAATTGACTGATGAGCATTGGGGCGGGGACCCTTTATGTCAGGGCTGTCCCTGGGAACCCACATTTTGTTTGACTTCATCTCCCACTGGCACATGGGCAAAGCCTGGTCTTAAGCGCCCCCTGGCGTCCACATTGCAGAATGCTGTAGGGTTTAAGGATCAGTAAGCCATTCCTGAAAGCTGACTGCCACCTGCGCCTGGACAGAAACTCCACCCTGCTCCACTGGGACTGAACAGCATTCTGAGCATCTCCTGTGTTAGCCCATAGCACTGAAGAGGGGCAGGGAATGCCCCCGAGCCCGGGGTCCACACTCACCTCGTCCACAGGCATCGCTTTCAAATCTCCTCTGGGGTCAGAGCCTCTCTCCACCCTCAGCCCCTGAGCTCTGGTTCAGCTGGGCTTTTTCCTGAGACTCTTCCATTTCACCAGAGCCCAGTGGCCATTCTTTCTTAAGGCCCGAGACTGAATGTTGTGGATGCAGCCTGGCTTCTCCCTCTACACCAGTCCTGTTCAGTGCTCCACACCACCCTGGAGAGAAGGGACTAACACCCTTCTAGGCACCTTGCCCTGGAAAAAGCTGCAATGTCTCATGACAAATGGGAATAAGTTTTGGACCAGGCACACAATCCATGCCCTCAAGATGAGCGCCTGTCTGGGCTGACACGGGCATTAAGGAAATTCTAGTGGGTTGTGATGAGTCCTACAGTTGACCTGGTTCCATAAGCTTTGAGAACACGAGCCCATCTGGGGATCACACACAAGACTCTTTAGGATGATTTCCTAAAGCAAACCAGAAGATGAATAAGGATTTGTCTACCCACTTTGCCCTGATTTCTCATGCGGCATGGCAATTGAGGGAAGCATTGTGAGATTAAATAAAGGCTGGAGAAGTAAAGGGAGGCTAGGTCAACCTTAGAGGCCATGACCTTTTTACATTTAGGATTGCTGGTAACAGTAGATGGGATGGACCAGAATTTGAACAAATACATTTTAACAAAAGATGGTTTTAGGATAAGTCCTGAGTGCTGGAACTGCTAAGTACTAGAGAGCAGTGATGCTAATGGCTTTTCTATCACCATTCTCGTTGGAATATAGATCTATGAGGATAATGACGTCATGTGGTTCCCATAGCACAAGTGGGCTTAGGGTGACAGGAAGAGGACATTTCTTTATGGAGAAGTATTGTGTGTCCACTTCCAAAGAGAGTCCCTAAAGAGAACCAGCCATTCCTAGTCTGTGGAGATTAGGATATTAACTAGGCAAGTCAGGCATTGAGAGACATTTCAGACAGAGAAGATTTAGAAAAACAGAATTGAGTCAGGAAACAATAAGGGATGAGGGGGTGGGGTTGCATGTACTGGGATCATCAGGAGGTTGGTTCCCAGGACAGGAACAGGAATAGCTGAGCAGAGAGCAAGTCAGACACCAGCTCTGCGAGCCCTGGCATGGTGGTTCCTAGCAGTGACCAGCAGTCCTGGTGAGGAGAAGGAAAGCAGATGTTCCTGAGTTTGAGAGCAGGTGGAATGAGAAGGGGAAGGGAATGGGCAATAGTAAGGGGAGAGTGAAGTGTAGGTGGGGAGAAGTCAGACATGTCCTAAATGATGACAAACTGCAGAGTGTGGTGAGGACAGGATGTCCCTGAAGTGGAGGGAGGTGATGGTCTCAGCACTGAGGTACTAATGAATCAGTGAGGAGGCAACTTCATGGGCAAGTACCGAGTTTCCTGCAGTTGGGAGAGAAGGAGATTTTTGGAGACAGTTGGCTACTTTGTCCCTAAAGAATGTGGCCTGATTGAGGGGTTAGTACGAGACTGTGGCAGGAGGTAGGAGGTAGGAGCGATCCATGGAATGATGGAAGTAACAGAAGCATGACAGGTGAATGCTGACTGGCCTGCTGGCACCACAGAGACAGCTCCACCTGTGGGGAGAGTCAGAGCTGCTCAGGTAGCCCCTGTGTCCTGCTTGTTTCTGAAATCCTTGGCTGAGAGCACTCTTTATGATCTTGAAAAGTCCAATGGTAATGACATGACCCTACTGATGACATAAAGGGACCAGTCATTTAGGATGCTCAGCACAAGCTCTCCACTCTTCCTCAGTGCCCTCTCCTCCCTGCTTCCCTTCAGTCCTGTCTGCTCAGTGGGAACCCCGAGGTTGTCTGGAATCCAGGCCTAGCTTTACTCCTCACAACAGAAGCACCATCAGCAAGTGGTTTCCCAAACCCCCCAACTCCTGGCTTTTAACAAACCATTGTGAGGATCAACTCAGCTAGCAGGGTGACTCTCTCACCTCCAGAGGGACACCCACACAGCCTTAAATACACTTAGATGCACACTGAGAGAACACAGCTCAGGAGCCCAGGACACAGGACTAGGAATTAGGCCTCTCAGGACAGCTGTGTCTCATTCCCAGTGCCCCTGTGTTCCCAATGATCTCCACAGAGCCCCTGTTCACTGGTGCCCTCTCCCCTCTGTGCTCCGCGTCATGCGCGGATGTGAGACTTGTTGATACCTGGGCTCCTGCTCACTCACTGAAGTCCCTTGATTCTCAGATGCGGATCCAGACTTGAGTAGAAACAGCATGGTGGGGGCCAGCAGAATGCTTTGTCCTGTTCACTCCTGGGACCTGGCATGGTGGCTGCACTAGGGAGCAGGGGCAGCTGAGGACAAAAGGCCCTGCAGAGAGAGAGGGTCACTTATGCTAGAGGCCAGAGGGAGGGGACCCTGCTGGCACTTCCATGGGTAAATCCCCGCTGCAAATTCCACAATTGGATTCGCCAAGAAGTGGCAGTTTTGACAGCAAATGTAGGCAAAGAAAAGAAACAAAGAGGCCATATCTGGGAGAGGAGACACTTTATTGATAAAGTGAGGAGACATATCTCCGGAGGCCTCAGGTTGAGCTGGGATGACTGGCTTTTCCAAAAGGGTGTCGCTCCGTGGCTCTGATTGTGGCAGTCCACGGCTGTGTCCCCACCAAGGACAGAAACTCTGAACACTGAACACGTCTTCACGCTTGTCCCTTTCCTCAAAGATATGGGACAAGTTACTTTCCAGAACAGCCCTACATCTAAGCTTAAGGTGACAGGTGAATGGGCCCATTTCCTCTGGGTCATGAAAGGGGCAAACAGGGCAGCTGACAGTGAGCAGACTTTCAGGCTCCAATAGGGAGGGAGAGGGACCAAGTCTTAACAGCCTCGTTTCTCTGTGGACAGAGCAGGCGCTGAGCTGAGGGTGGGTGGGGGGGACGATGGTGACTGTCAGAGAACTCAGGACAGTTGCTGAACCTGGACGTGAAGTCCCTTCAATCACACAGGTTTTTCTTCCCATAAAGACTAAGATGTCTGCTGTGCCCCTGCAAGGCCTTGGGGGTTGCACCTGTGAAAAACTGACCTGCAGGTTCCTACCTCAGAAGACACACTTGTAGGGGGTGTATACCTCCCATAATCCCACACCTCTAAACAATGAGATGTGCAAGCAGCCAGCCTGGTTCTGCGGAGACCTGCCAGTCACCGTCCTCAGATCTCCCAGGTTTCAGAGTCTGTTCCAAGGTCTTCTTTTTTTTGGTATGTAAAAAACATTTTATTTTTTTAAAACATTTTTAATTAAATTATTATCTGTGTACATATTTTAACATTGCCCCTACCCCTTCCATACATACCCTCCCTCCGCAGAGTTTTGCGTCCATTGGTTGTACTTATATGCATATATACAAGTCCTTCAGTTGATCTATTATCTCCCCCAGATCTCCCTACCCTACCTGCTGTAGTTTGACAGTCTGCTTGTCACTTTACTGTCTCTATATCTATCTTTTGGTTCATCAGTTTATAATGTTCTTTATTATCCATAAATGAGTGAGGTCATGTGGTGTTTCTCTGTCATTGACTGGCTTATTTCACTCAGCATGATGTTCTCCAATTCCATCCAGGTTGCTGCAAATGATGAGAATTCCTTCTTTTTTATGTCAGCATAGTATTCCATTGTGTAGACGTATCATAGTTTTTCATCCAATCATCTGCTGACGGGCACTTAGGCTGTTTCCAAATTCTAGCTATTGTAGATTGTGCTGCTATGAACATAGGGGTGCATATATCCTTTCCGGTTGGTGTTTCTAGTTTCTTGGGATATATTCCTAGGAGTGGGATTACTTGGTCAAATGGGAGTTCCAATTTCAGTATTTTGAGGAAACTCCACACTGTTCTCCACAGTGGTTGCACCAATCTGCATTCCCACCAGCAGTGCACGAGGGTTCCTTTTTCTCCACAACCTCACCAACACTTGTTTGTTGATTTGTTATGTTGGTCGTTCTCACAGGTGTGAAATGGTACCGCATTGTTGTTTTGATTTGCATCTCTCGGATAATTAGTGACTTTGAGCAGGTTTTCATGTGCCTTTTGGCCTTCCTTCTGTCTTCTTTTAAAAATGTTCTATTTAGGTACATTGCCCATTTTTTAATTGGATCATTCATCTTCCTTTTATTTAGTTGTATAAGCTGTCTGTAGATGTTGGAGATTAAACCTTTATCAGTGGTGTTATTTGCAAATATGTTCTCCCACACCGTGGGCTTTCTTGTTGTTTTGTTGATGGTTTCTTTTGCTGTAAAAAAGCTTTTTATTTTGATGTAGTCCCATTTGTTTATTTTCTCTTTACCTTCCATTGCCCTAGGGGCAGTATCAGTGAAGAAGTTCTTTTGGCATACGTCTGAGATTTTGCTGTCTGTGGATGCTTCTAGTATTTTTTTTTGGTTTCCTGTCTGATGTTTAAGTCCTGTATCCATTTTGAGTTTATTTTTGTGTAGGGTGTAAGTTGGTGATCCAGTTTCATTCTTTTGCATGTTTCTGTCCAATTTTCCCAACACCATTTATTGAAGAGACTGTCTTGATTCCATTGTATATTTGTGCCTCCTTTGTAAAATATTAATTGAGCATAGTGATTTGGGTTGATATCTGGGTTTTCAATTTGTTTCCATTGATCTATATGTCTGTTTTTGTGCCAGCACCAGACTGTTTTGAGAACAGTAGCTTTGTAATACAGCTTGAAGTCTGGTATTGAGATCCCTCCTACTTTACTCTTCTTTCTCAGGATTGCTGTGGCTATTCGGGGTCTTTTATTGTTCCAAATGAACTTTTGGAGAGTTCTTTCTATGTCAGTGAAATATGCCGTTGGTATTTTAATGGGGAGTGCATTGAACCTATAGATTGCTTTAGGAAGTATGGGCATTTTGATGATGTTAATTCTACCAATCCATGAACATGGTATGTTCTTCCATCTCTTTACATCTTCCTCTATCTCTTTTTTCAGTGTTGTGTAGTTTTCTGCATATAGGTGCTTTACTTCCTTAGTTAAATTTATTCCAAGGTATCTTAATTTTTTTTGGTGCGATGGTAAATGAAATTGCTTTTTTAGTCTCCGTTCCTCTAATTTCACTGTTGGTGTATAGTAATGCCATGGATTTCTTGGCGTTAATTTTGTATCCTGCTACATTGCCAAATTCATTTATTAAGTCAATTAGTTTTTTAATGGACTCTTTGGATTTTTTATGTACAATATCATGTCATCTGCAAATAAGGATAACTTTACTTCTTCTTTTCCAATTTGGATGCCTTTTATTTCCTCTTCTTCTCTAATTGCAATGGCTAGTACTTCTAGTACTATGTCAAACAGGTGGCTAGAGTGGGCATCCCTGTCTTGATCCTGTTCTTATAGGGAATGGTTTTAGTTTTTGCCCATTGAGTATGATGTTGACTGTGGGTTTATCATATATAGCTTTTATTATGTTGAGGCATGATCCTTGTACTCCCACCTTGTTGAGAGTTTTTATCAGGAAAGGGTGTTGGATTTTATCAAATGACTTTTCTGCATCAATTGATATGACTATATGATTTTTATCTTAAAATTTATTTGTGTGATGTATCATGTTATTGATTTGCTAATATTGTACCATCCTTGCATTCCTGGAATAAATCCTACTTGGTCATGGTGTATGATCCTTTCTGATTGGTGATCTCATTTGTCAGATATAAGTATTACTACCCCACCTTTTTTTTCATTTCCATTTGCCTAGAAAACCTTTTTCCATCCCTTCATCCTCAGTCTGTGTGCATCTTTTTTTCTAAGGTGGGTTCCTTGTAGACAGCAGATGTATGGGTCTTGTTTTCTTATCCAATCTGTTACCCTATGTTTTTTGATTGGAGCATTTAATCCATTTACATTTAAGGTTATTATTGATAGGTACTCATTTGACGCCATTTTTATTCTATACCCCTGTGTTCCTTCTTTGCTTCCTATTTCTTTATTTTTACAGTAGACCCTTTAGCATTTCTTGCATTGCTGGTTTGGTAGAGATAAATTCCTTCCGTCTTTTTTTGTCTGTGAAGCTCCTGATTGCCCTTCAATTTTGATTGATAGCCTTGCTGGGTACAGTATGCTTGGATTCAGACCCTTCCTTTGCATGACTTTGTATATTTCATCCCATTCCCTTCTGGCCTGATACGTTTCTGTTGACAAATCAGTTGCTAGTCTGATGGGGGTTCCTTTGTATGTAACTTTCTGTCTCTCTCTGGCTGCTTTTAAGATTCTTACTTTGTCGTTGTTGTTTGCCAATTTGATTATAATGTGCCTTGGAGTCTGCCTTCTGGGATTCATTTTGCTTGGGACTCTGTGAGCATCTTGGATTTGTGTGGGTTTTTTCTTCTCTATTTCAGGAAAGTTTTCTGTCATTATTTCTTGAAATACTTTTTCCATGTCTACCTCGGTTTCCTTTCCTTCTGGAACCCCTATTATTCGAATATTATTTTGTTTTGTATTGTCCCAAAGCTCCTCCTTCTTTTTAATCTTTTTTTCTAGAGGCTGCTCTACTTGGGTATTTTTTTCCATCTTATCTTCTAGCTCACTGATGCGGTCCTCTGCTTCATCTAGTCTACTCTTGATGCTTCCTATTGAGTTCTTCATGGTAGCGATGTCATTTTTTATTTCTTCTTGGTTCTTCTTCAATTCCTCATGGTTCTTCTTGAATTCCTCATGGTTCTTCCTCATTTCTTCTTGGTTATTGTCAAATTTCTCTTCCATTCTTTTTAGCCATCCTATGATCATTATTCTGAATTCTTGCTCTGGTAGGCTGCTTGCCTCTGACTCGTTTACTTCCTTTTCTGGTGATGCCTGCTTTTCTTTCATGTGCGGACTATGTTTTTGTCTCCCCATGGCCTCTCTTTTCAAAATGTCTGGTTATGTGGTGTCCCTTCTCCTGCGTTGATTTAAAGGTACAAAATACAACACTACCAGGTACAACACAAGAGACACTTAACAGGAATGTATTTACAATATTAATAACCTCTAATAAAGGTGATCACTAGAGAAAGGCAACTTAGTGGATAGGAGAGAAGGAAGAAAGGTAAAAATAAAATAAAGAAAAAATTTAAAAAATTAAAATTAAAATAAAAAAATTAAATAAATAAAATAAAAAAGAGGGATAAAGAGATAGAAAAAGAAGAAAAAAGTAATGATAAAATGAAGTTGGAAAACAGGGGAAAAAAGAAAAGAGAGAGAGAGAGAGAGAGAGAGAGAGAGAGAGGGAGAGAGAAGAAGCAAACTAAAAGAGAAATGGGAAACAAACTATATATATGTGGAGAAAATTGCCATAGAACAACCACTGAACCCAGCCAATGCCAGTAACAATACTTGGAGATTAATACAAACTACAATATCCATTATTATTAAGTAAGGCTATGATATACAGAAGTAAAACAAACAAACAAAAACAATAGGATTTCTTTTAAAAAAATACAAAGCAACAATAACAACACAGGAATAAGCATAGCAATTTCACTAACAAGCATAAAAATTCACAACAATCAACCTTCACTCAAACAATGCAAAAAGGATAGAGAGGAGAACAGTTTTGTTGTTGTTGTTTGTTTGTTTTTTTACTAGTTAATATAGTGCAGAGATTGGTATTTATACACTTGGATTAGGGGTTGGAACTTAGGTCTATAAGTATTGTGAGAGTTTTAGCAGGGGGTATACAGAAAGAATAGAGGGAAAACTAAAGCCGGAAAGGGATAGGATAAACCATAGACTAAAAGGGTAAAGTTTAGTAAGAGAGTGATGGTGTAAAGGTCGAGTTTATATAGGGTTGAATGCTGCTATAGTAGAGATTAAAATAGAATGAAGGTTACTTTCAATGTAAAATAAAGAAAAAATAAAATAGTACTGGAGAGGGGGAAAAAAAGAAACAAAAAATGCAAAAGAGCAGTAGTAATAGTGATGATAGAGATTGAAAAATGTAATAATTAAAAAGGTAAAATCAAGTAAGGAAAAAAGAAAAAAATCGTTTCTTAAGTAATTGATATAAAAATGAAAATTAAATAAAAGATGTAAAAAATGAAAATAAAATAAAGAATAGTAAAATTAGCATAAAATATCCAGTAGTGGTCATTCACTTCCTCTGTTAATGTATTTGGCACTCCTGATTCTCGGATCAGACAGTCTTGCAGTTCCCAGCATTCCACTGCACCTCAGATTTGTAAGGTAATCCTTAATTTTTAGTAGGCTATATCTTAGTTATTTGTGTCCATTTATTTTTGATTAATTAAAAGATAAAAGAAAAGAAAAAGAAAAGGAAAAAAATAAGGCAGTTTGTAATTCAGCTCTTAGGTGTCAGTGTTTCCGATTTGACCTCCCAGTCTTTTTGGTTGCTCTGGCCTTCTTTCTCTATGGCTCTAGCTGACAGGGTGGCAGCTGGCTCCCAGACTATCTCTTCTGGCTCCAATCCCTTGTTTCCAGGAAGGCAATTTCCCCCTGCAATTTCACCGGATATGCCCAACTGGGCAGTCCTTCCCTAGTATTCAGAAGAAAGGGGGTAAAGGGGATCAGGCGCCAAGGTGTCCAGATGTTCCGCCCTTGGCAGGACAGCCATGATTCTTAACACTCTGTCCCGTGTCCCCTGGCGTTTTAAAAAAGTCAAACCCAGAACTAGGTGTCGCTGCAGCCTTCTTTGGGCTCTGCTCTGCGGGCTGTAGTGCAGCGCTCCTGGCTACCGTGGAGGCGGGGCCAGAGCTCTGCGGCTACCGTAGCTGCCTGCGCCGCCGGACCCAGATCCCTCAGGCTATCCCCACAAACTCTGACCTTTCCGTGGGTGACTGAAGAACTCCCTTGAATCCACGTATTTGCGCCGATTCGGGCGTCTCAACTGCTCGATGGACTCCTCCGCTGTGGGTTTTCCAGGCCTCAGAGAAGCTCCTCCTTTCCTGGTGAGATGGCACAGCCTTCCCTCTGGGAGAGCTCGCTGGGAGAGCTTGCCGCGGCCTGGCCGCTTGGTCAGGAAATCCTGTCCAGCGGACACTTCCTTACCTTCCTTGAGAATTCCGCTGCCCCTTAGCTGCCACTCAACATTCCCTGAGCAACTCAGAAGCTGCTTTTATCTGCTCTGGGACCGGAGTCAGAACAAGTCAGACTGTTCAGTCGCCATCTTCAAGCTCCACCTCCCACATATAGATCTTTTACCTCCTAAGTTAACTTTATTCCTAGGTATTTTATTTATTTATTTACTTACTTACTTACTTACTTACTTACTTGCTTACTTACTTATATTCTTATTTTATTTATTTATTTATTTATTTATTTATTTATTTATTTATTTACTTTGGGTGCAATGATAAATAGGATTGCTTTTTCAGTCTCTCTTTTTATAAGTTCACTATTGGTGTATAGAAATACCATAGATTTCTTGATGTTAATTTTGTATCCTGTTACATTGCTGAATTCACTTATTAATTCTAACAGTTTTTTGATGGAATCTTTTTGTTTTTTTTTTACGTACAGTATCATATAATCTGCAAATAAGGACAGCTTTACTTCTTTTACAATTTGGATACCTTTGATTCCTTCTTGTCTGATAGCAATGGCTAATACTTCCAGTACTATGTCGAACAGGAATGGTGAGAATGGGCATCTCTGTTTTGTTCCTGTTCTTAGGGGAAATGGGTTTAGTTTTTGCCCATTGAGTATGAATGATGTTAGTTGTAGGTTTATCAGATATGGCTTTTATTATGTTGAGGTATGATCCTTCTATTCCAACTCTGTTGAGAGTTTTTACAAGAAAAGGTGTTGGATTTTTTTTTTCAAATGCTCTTTCTGCATCAATTTGTATGACTATGTGATTTTTATCTCTCAGTTTGTTTATGTGATGTATCATGTTTATTGATTTGCAGATATTGTGCCATCCTTGCATCCCTGGGATAAATCCTACTTGGTCATGGTGTATGATCTTTCTGATGTACTGCTGGATCCAATTTGCTAGAATTTTGTTGAGGATTTTGGCATCTATGTTCATGAGGGATATTGGCCTGTAATTCTCTTTCATTGTGTTATCTTTATCTGGTTTTGGTATTAAGGTGATGCTGGCTTCATAGAAGGAGTTTGGAAGGGTTCCTTCCTCTTGAATTTTTTGGAATAGTCAGAGGAGGATAAGTTTTAGTTCCTCTTTGAATGTTTGGTAAAACTCTCCTGTAAGCCGTGTGGCCCTGGGTTTTTTGTTTGTTTGTTTTTTTGCTGGAAGTTCTTTGATGACTGCTTTAATTTCTTCAATAGTTATTTGTATATTGAGATTTTTATTTTTTTCCTGATTTAGTTTTGGAAGTTTGTATTTTTTTTTAGTAACATGTCCATTTCCTCCAGGTTGTCCAAATTGTTGAAGTAGAGTTGTTTAGAGTATTTTTTAACAATCCTTTCTATTTCTGTGAGGTGTGTTGTTATTTCTCCTATTCCATTTCTGATTTTGTTTATTTGGGTCCTCTCTCTTTGCTTCTTGATGAGCCTTGGTAGAGGTTCATCAATCTTGTTTATCCTTTCAAAGAACCAGCTCTGGGTTTTGTTAAATTTTTTTTGTCTCTATGTCATTTATCTCTGCTCTGATCTTTATTATTTCTTTCCTTCACCTCACACTGGGCTTTTCTTGTTGCTCTCTAACTCTTTAAGTGATAGGGTTAATACTTTATTACCATTGTTTCTTGTTTTTTTTGTTTGTTTGTTTGTTTGTTTGTTTGCAGTAGGCTTGTAGAGCTATGAACTTCCCTCTCATGACTGCTTTTGCAGTCTCCATGTGTTTGTTTTTTTTGGATTATTTTTATTGTAGTTGATTTCCAGTTTTATGCCATTGTGATCTGAGAAGATTTTTTATTTGATTTCTATCTTCTTGAATTTTAAGAGACTTTGCATGTGACCCAAAATATGGCCTATCTTTGAAAATGACCCATGTGCACTTGAGAAGAATGTATATTCTGTGGCTTTGGGGTAAAATGTTCTGAAGATGTCAATTAATACAACTGGTCTAGTATGTCATTTAGGATTGATGTTTCTTTGCTGAAAAATTTTTTAGAGGATTTGTCCAATGGTGATGGTGGGGCATTAAAGTTATTGCATTGCTGTCAATCTCTCCCTTGATATCTTCTAGGAGGTTTTGTTTTTGTTTTTGTTTTGTAATGTATATGAGTGTTCTTGTATTGGTTGCCTATATGTTTACTAGAGTTATTTCTTCTTGTTGAATTGCTCCATTTAGTATTATGAAGTGGCCTTCCTTATCTCTTTTTATGTCCTTCACTTTGAGATTTAATTTGCCAGATTTAAGTATATTGCTACTTTTTTTTTCATTTACATTCACCTAAAATACCTTTTCCAGCCCTTTACCATCAGTCTGTGTGAGTCCTTGTTTCTTAGGTTGGTTTCCTGTAGACAGCAGATATATGGGTTATGTTTTCTTATATACTCAGCTATTCTATGTCTTTTGATTGGGGCATTTAATTCATTTACATTTAAATTTATTGATAAGTACTTGTTTTTTACCATTTTTATTTTTATGCCTATATTTCTTCTTTGCTTCCTATTTCTTCTTTTTACTGCAGACCATTTAGCAGAGGTTGGTGGTGATAAATGCCTTATTTGTCTTTGAAGCTCCTGATTTCACCCTTAATTTTGATTGATAGCCTTGCTGGGTACAGTACTTTGGACAGACCCTTCCTTTGCATGACTTTGTATATTTCATTCCATTCCCTTCTGGGCTGATGAGTTTCTGTTGAAAAATCAGTCGCTAGTCTGGTGTGGTAACTTTCTATTTCTCTCTGGCCACTTTTAAAATTCTTACTTTGTTGTTGGTATTTGCCAATTTAATTATAATGTGCCTTGGCATTGATCTTTTGGGGTTCATTTTGCTTGGGACTCTGAGCTTCTAGATTTGTGTGTTTTTTCTTCCCTATATCAAGGAAGTTTTCTGCCATTATTTCTTTAAACAGGTTTTCTATTCCTTGCTCAGTATCCTCTCATTCTGCAACCCCTATTATGCAGATCTTGTTTTATTTCATGTTGTCCCAAAGTTCCATTAGGCTCTCCTCCTGCTTTTTAATCTTTTTTTTTTTCTCTAAAAGCTGCTCCTCTCGGGTATTTTTTCCTACCTGGTCTCCTAGTTCAATGATGCAGTCCTCTGCTTCTTCTAGTCTACTGTTGATGCTTTCTATTGAGTTCTTTTATATATATATATATATATATATATATATATATATATATATATATATATATATATATTACTGATTTTTTACAGAGAGGAAGGGAGAGAGATAGAGAGCTAGAGACATCAATGAGAGAGAAACATCAGTCAGAAACCTCCTGCACCCCCCCCCCCACACACACACACACACTGGGATGTGCCTGCACCCAAGGTACATGCCCTTGACCAGAATCGAACCTGGGATCCTCAGTCCTCAGGCCAATGCTCTATCCACTGAGCCAAACCAGTTTTGGCTTTATTGAGTTCTTTATTGCAGTGATGTCATTTTTTATTTATTCTTGGTTCTTCTTCATTTTCTTGGTTCTTACCCATATTATCAAATTTGTCTTCCCTTTTTTTCAGCCACCTTATTGCCATTTATCTAAATTCTTTTCTGACAGGTTCTTGCCTCCATTTAGTTTTCTTCCTTTTCTGGTGATGTCTGCCTTTCTTTCATATATGGGCTATTTCTTTGTATCCCAGGGTCTTTCTTCTCTGGGTGTCTGGTTTTGTAGTTTTCTCTCTCCTGCACTGATTTAAAGGCACAAAAAACAACACTACCAGGTACAATGCACAAGGCACTGAACAGAAATGTATTCAAGCCATTAATAACCCCAAATAAAGGTGACCACCAGAGAAAGGTGAATTAGAGAATAGGAGAGAAAGAAAAGATAAAAAAAGAGCAAAAATTAAATTGGGAAAAGGAAAAAAAAGTAATTGGGAGAAGAAAGAGAATAAGAAAAAAGAGGAGAATAAACTATATATAGCAGTAGAAAACTCCTATAGGACAGCCACTAATCCCAAAAAATGCCAGCAACAAGTACCTGGAGGTGAATGCAAACTATGAACAACAACTAGTATCAAGTGAGGTGAGGGAAAACAGAAGCAAAACAAACAAACAAACAAATAAATAAAAACAAAGAAAAAAGAATAAGCAATACAATCTCAGAAACAAGCATAAAAATGATATTATCAACAATTAAAACAAACAACAACATGACAGAGAGGAAAAATTTTTTGGATAGTGAAGAAATAGAAGAGAGAGGAGTGTATGGACTTGGAGCAGGGGATTGAAAATTATATATATAAGTAGGGTGAAATCTTAACAGGGGCAAAAAGAAGGAATAGGGATAATCTAAAGCAGGAATAGGGTAAGAGAAACAGGAAAACAAAAAAGTAAAAGTTAGTAAGAGAGTGATGGCATAAAGGTAAAGTTGAGATAGAGTAAAATGATGCTAAAGGAAAGATGAAAATAGAATGTAGAACATTGATCCCAAAGTAAAATTAAGAGAAAATAAAATTACACTTAAAAAAAGGAAGGTAAAATAGTAGTAGTAATAATACTGATTTAAAAATGTAATGATTAAAAAGGTAAAATCAAGTGAGGAAAAAAAATAGTTTATTTAGTAAAAGATGAAAAAAATAAAAATGAAGCAGTAGTGAAGATCATTCCCTTCCTCTACTGTTCTGTTTGGCAAGCCTGTTTCCTAGTCAAGACAGTATTACAGTTCCCTGCATTGCACTGCTCCTCAGTCCTGATTTATAAGCAGGCAGTGCATCTTAATTTCTTGTATTCCTTTATTTGTGTTTATACAAGAGTCAATTTGTGATTTAACCACTTGGTGGCAGTGTTTTTGGATTGACCTCTGTGTCTATAGGTTCTGTCTAGCCAGTCTTAGAAGTTGCTTTCCCTGTGGCACTCAATAACAGTTTGTGGGAATGGATTGCCCCAGAGCTGGTTCTCTGATTGTTATTCCCAACTCTGATTCCCATGTTCTAGCGAAACAACTTTCCCCTGCAGTTGGGTGTCCCCAGTGGGTGCTCTTATATTTTGGGCTTAGTAATCAGATGCAAGGACTTAAAGAGAAAAAAGAAAAAAGAAAAAAAAGAGAGAGAGAGCGAGGGTAAGTGTGCAAACTCTGGGTCTGCGTGGAAGTCTATTCAGTCTTTTATTTCCCCTTGGGTCTAAGCAGCCGGCACAATTTAAAAAATTTTAGGCTGTCCTTTTGCTCTCAGATCAAAGTGGGTTGCTTTTTAGAGTTCCCTTCTGTTAGCAGCTCTGCAGATTCCCTTCCACATTCATGGATCAGGCCAGCCCCAATGGCCATGATTTTTCTAGGCACAGACTCCCTCGGGTTCTCCAACTCCTGTGTGCGAGTTTCTCTCTCCTGCTGAGACCACAGACCTCACCTTATCCCAGGTGAAATCTGATCTTTCCGTTGTGGAGTGTAGAGCTTGTCCAAATCCGTGTGCTTGTACCAATTAGGGAACTCAATGTTCTTGGGTTCGCAGCTGTTGGCGGGTGCCATATTTGTAGATTCCCTGGGCTTTTCATGCTTCTGATAACATCCACTTTTCCCTTCAAGATGGTGTAGTCTCCATGTCCCATTTTGTTGCTGTGTAAGAAAACCCTGCAGCAGTGGGGACTGCCCAGTCAGGGGAGCCCCATCCAGCAGTTCCCCAAAGTCTCCTGGAGTATAGCTGTCCCTCAACTCAACAACAAACATAACCACACACTCCTCCTTTATTTTCTCACTCACACACTCTCTTACAGTCTGCCTTCCCAAAGGCAGCCATCTTTTGTTTCCCGTAGCAATATCTTTTCAGACAAAGATCCTAGGGCAAGAGAGACTAAGGAGAAAATAAACAAGTGGGACTACATCAAAATAAAAAGCTTCTGCATAGCAAAAGAAACCATCAACAAAACAACAAGAAAGCCCACTGCATGGGAGAACATATTTGCCAATGCTATCTCCAATAAGGATTTAGTCTCCAACATTTACAAGGAATTCATACAACTTAATAAGAACAAGATAAACAATCCAATAAAAAAAAAGGGAAAATGACCTAAATAGACACTGTTCAAAGGAGGACAGAAGGAAGGCCAAGAGACATATAAAGACATACTCAAAGTCACTAATCATCCTAAAGATGCAAATCAAAACAACAATGAGGTACCATTTCACACCTGTCAGAACATCTATCATCAACAAATCAACAAACGACAAGTGCTGGAGAGGATGGGGGGAAAAAGGAGCCCTTGTGCACTGCTGGTGGGAATGCAGACTGGTGCATCCACTCTGGAGAACAGTATGGCATTTCCTCAAAAATTTAAAAATGGAACTCCCATTTGACCCAGTGATCCCACTTCTAGGTATATATCCTAAGAAAACAGAAACACCAACCAGAAAGGATATGTGCATCCTATGTTCATAGCAGCACAATTTACAATAGTTAAGATTTGGATACAGCCTAAATTTGCATCAGCAGATGAGAGGATTAAAAAACGGTGGTACATCTACACAATGGAATACTATACTGCTAAAAAGGAAGGAATTCTTACTATTTGCAGCAACCTGGATGAAACTGGAGAGCATCATGTTAAGTGAAATAAGCCAGCCAGTGAAAGAAAAACACCACATGATATCACTCATTTATGGATAAAAGAACATTTTAACCTGATGAAAAAGAATATACAGAGGCAGAGAAGCATCAAACAGACTGTCAAACTATAGCAGGAATGCTGTAGAGGGTGTGGGGGGAGGTAAGAGATCAAACAAAGGACTTGTATGCATGCATATAAGCATAACCGATGGACGCAAGACACTGGGGGGTGAGAGCATGTTCCAGGGGATAGGAGAGGTCAGGAGAAGGTCAATGGGGGGCGGGGGGAGGAGAGAAGGAGATATATGTAATACTTTAAACTCAGGGAAGCGGCAAAAATGAGGAGACAAGGAAACAGATCACAAACAAAGTAATGGAGAACAAACGACTGGACATAGAGTTCCAAACCATGGTTATAAGGTTCTTCAAGAATTTCCTAGAAAAGGCCGATAAATTTAATGAGACCCTCGAGGATATAAAAAAGGACCAATTAGAAATTAAACATACACTGACTGAAATAAAAAAATATTATGCAGAGACCCAACAGCAGACTAGAGGAATGCAAGAATCAATTCAAAGATTTGGAATACAAAGAGGCAAAGGAAACTCCTCTGGAGAAGCAAGAAGAGAAGAGAATCCAGAAAGTTGAAGATAGTGTTAGAAGCCTCTGGGACAACTTCAAGATTACCAACATCAGAATTATGGGGGTGCCAGAAGAAGAGAGAGAGCAAGACACTGAAAACTTATTTGAAGAAATAATGACCCAAAATTTCCCCCACCTGATGAAAGAAATAGACTTACAAGTCCAGGAAGTGCACAGAACCCCAAACAAGAGGAATCCAAAGAGGACCACACCAAGACACATCATAATTAAAATGCCAAGAGCAAAAGACAAAGAGAGAATCTTACAAGCATCAAGAGAAAAACAGTTAGTTACCTACAAGGGAGCACCCATATGATTATTATCAGCTGATTTCTCAACAGAAACTATGCAGGCCAGAAGGGAGTGGCAAGAAATATTCAAAGTAATGAATAGCAAGAACCTACAACCAAGATTATTCTACCCAGCAAAGTTATTATTCAGAATTGAAGGGCAGATAAAAAGCTTCACAGATCAGAAAAAGCTAAAGGAGTTCATCACCACCAAACCAGTATTATATGAAATGCTGAAAGGTGTTCTTTCAAAAAAGAAAAAAGAAGAAAAATGGTAAAGATAAAAATTATGAACAACAAATACATATCTATCAACAAGTTAATCTAAAAGTCAAGTGAATTAAAATCTGAAGAACAGAATAAACTGGTGACTATCAAGGGCATAAAACGGGAGGGGATTGATAATTCTTAGGGGGGAAGGGGTGTCTAAATGGGGGGTACGGGAAGAGACTGGACAAAAATCATACACCTATGGATGAGGACAGCAGGTGGTGGGGGCAGGTAAAGGCAGAGGGTGGGGTGGGGACCGGGTGGAGGGGAGCTATGGGGGGAAAATGGAGAAACAATTGTAATAATCTGAACAATAAAGATTTATTAAATTAAAAAAAAAGGTGCCTGCACCTCAACCCTCTTTCTCTTTCCCCTCTGGAAGGCAGCCGGCAGTGGTACTCTCCTTCAATAAAGCCTGTGTCCTGATCCCGGTCTTCTCCCCCTCTGTTTCATCTGTCAATTTTTATTATTATTATTATTATTATTATCATTTCACTATCTACTTGCCCCATTCATATTATTACTATTTCACACCTTCACTCTGCCCTGTCCCATGGACCTGGACAATGTGCTGGACCAGATTCTATGGGTGCCTTCCCTGCTGTCCCCTCTCTTGCCCTTGCCAGCAATCCCTAATCAGTCTTCCATCCAGAGAGCAGGCTCAGGTCCTCCAAGCATCTCTCTTAACTGCCCACTTGCTCCCAAAGTTACAGGATGCTCCTTGTCCCCATGGTCACATCTGGTCTGACCTCGTCAGGTATGACAGGGCACCAACACACAGGCATGCGGCCTACTTTCTGGCCTCTGTGCTCCTCATCAAATCAGAGTCCTTAGCAGCCTCTGTGTGAAGACCCTCCACCGTCTCCCACGCTGGGCCTGCCTAACACAGGCTCCTTCCCATCACATCCCCAGCTCCCCTTTCATTCAGGGGGCGAGGAGGGGAGGCAGCAGGAATGAAACGGGCCAGCGAGGCCCAGGCCATCCACCCTCAGGTTCTGAGCTCACATGTGCCCTCCCCAGTCACTGGGCCCTGCGCTTGGCTTCTGTAAAGTCTGGAGCCACACCTGCCATGTCCTTCACATTGAAGCTCTTAAAATAAAACTTTAAAAATCCATCTCATCTGTCATCTACCTACCACTTTTTGTATTAATAGGAAGTACACTAGAAAATCCCTTAAAATTGAAATAAAAAATGATTCTAAGAGACACGATGTGTGCATTGATCTGTTTTTATGTCTCAACATCAGCAATTCACAGTATTTCCTCTTTGGGGAAAATGGAGACACTCAACTGCAATCCTTCCAATGGGCACTAGAGGGAAACCTGATGAGTTTACAGCTTCCCTCCTGAGTATTAAAAAAAATAAAAAATCTGGGAGAAAGGCAAGTAATGCAGATGCTCTTGGGACTTGTTTGTTCTCTGGTTTCTGTGAATATTTTGGTCATTCTCCTCCTCACCATCTTCCCCCTCCCCCAGCAGCCTCAAGGGTTCGAGGGTTCAAATCTTTCACTTCTTGCTGCTGCCCAGGCTTCCCTGCAGATGACCACATGCCAGGGGTCAGGGCCACTGGGTAAATCTCTGACCCGGAAGGCGGTGATGAGTCCTTTGCCTTTTCAGTCCTTTATACCTGGCGTGACCACGCGTCCTAGTTTGCCGGGGCAGCCCCAGGGCACTGCTGCCGAGGAGTCACTGAATAGTACCCCCTCTGCTCTTGTGGGTGCCCAGTTTATAGGGCATAGGATCTGCTACCTTCCCTTCCTTTCTGCCTCTTTCCTCCTGACTCTGGGTACCCCACCCTAGTCTGCTTCTGGGGAACCACCCCTTTAGAGATGTCAGGAAGGGAGAGATGGGCAGGCCTGAGCCTGAGACAGCAGCTCAGTCCAGCAAGGATAGACTCCTGGCAATGGTCAGACACGGGGGTGGGGCTTTCTGGGTGGGGCATTCAAGGGATAAGGAGCAGCAAGTCATGGAAATTGGCGGGCACTCATGCCATCAGGGGATGTGGTTGAAAGCCTAGAAAGAGTGCCCCCACCTTTGCTGCTCCCCCAAACCCCAGCTGGGGCCTCTTCCTGTCAGGACAAAGAAGGAGAAGCAATTATGAAGAGGGAGCCTGGGAAGCAGAGGACAGAGCCCAGAGGGGCCTAGACTGTTTCATCCATCACACCCTCCTGTAGCCTCCTGGGGGAGAGGGGCATGAGAAGGCACCCCTGGGTGGACTGCATCAGCTGCAGGAAAGGGGGTGCAGACTTTGGGTGGGAAGTGGGGGAAAGGCTGGAACAGAGGTGAAGAGAGATGGACAGACAAGAGGATAGTCCAAACTTCCTGTTTCTACTCTGGACCTTTGGTATAAATGCCTGCCTGCCCCGTGTGGCTCTGTGTGACCGCGCCTGCCGCTAAGCCGTGCGGTCAGGGCTCGTCATGCTGTGGTGTGCATCGGCACGGGTCCCCTGTCTGTCCATCATTATCCCACCGCACCGTGGATCGCATCTCACTCGCCATCCATCCTTCGGTGGGCATTTGGGTTGCTTCCACTGTGGGGCTACTATGAACAGCCATTGATCTTTTCCTGGGTACATATGTCTCCACGCCCCTCGAGTATATGCCAGCACACACCTATGAGTGGCATACACCTGAGACCCTGAGGCTCTGAGGAAGTTTGAGGTCCTACTTGAAATGCAGTGGGAAAGGGAGAGCAGAGGGAATGTTGACTTATATGAACAGGAAGTGGGCACGTGTTGACTAGAATGCCAAACTGGGTGAGTTTTAAAAAACTCAGGGGACCCAGCACCTACACGCGGCCACTGTGGGCTCTTGCCAACCTCACCCTCAACCTCTCAGGTGTGCCACTAGGAATTGGGAACCCTGCCCAAGCTTGGCTGCACGCTCCCCAGTGGCCACTGGAGGGCGCCCGGACCCTTCCCTGAGTCTCAGATTCCTGGAAACAATGTGGTTTCTGAAAGTTTTTTTTTTTTTTTTTTTTTCCAGAGCTGAGCCACTGTGCTCACCCCAAAACTGCTCAAGGGGACCGCGCTGGGCTTAGACCCTTAACTGGAATTAGCGCGTGGATGGAAGACAGAAGTAGAGTTTCCCTGAGCTGCATGCAAAGCTCACCCCAGAGCAGTGGAGCCTTGGAGTCCTTCTCTGCGGCCCTCAGTGACCTTGAACCCCTGTCCATCTCTAAGATGCTGAGAAGCGAGGGCATGCGGCACATGGCGGGGCGCATACGGCCAGCACACAGCCACAGGAGGCTCCATGGAACGGCCACCATTGCTGCCTGGTTACCTTTTTGCTGTTTGACTGTGTGCAGGGGCGTTTGAAGAGATTCACAAACTCAGCAGCAAAGGAGACCAGAGTCCAGGTGGGGCCTTGGGCTCATGATGACCGGAGAGATAGGATGGTGCAGAGAGGAAAACAGAGAGGGCGTGCAGTGGGGCTGGCTTCAGCAGAGGCACAGACTGCTTCCCGAAAAGTCCCCTCCGGGTGGCCACAGCGCGGGGTCCGGAGGGCCTGGAGCCAAAAGCCAGCTCCTGGGGTCCGAGGCCCGGGGCGGTAAAACCAGCATTCCAGCCCCAGAACCTTCACTGCTTCTGACTCAGGCTTGGACGTGCAGAGTCTCCGCTTTCTGACTCAGGCTTGGACGTGCAGAGTCTCCGCTTTCTATAGGGAACACAGTTTCCCTGAGACACCAGAAGGGGGGTGCACGCACACACACAATCACACACTCACACACACTCACACACACTCACACACACGTCCACACTCAAACACACACACACATAGTCACACACTCACACACATGTCCACACTTGGTCACACAGTCACAATCATACACACTAGTCATGCTCACACTCACACTCAGACACACACACACACACACACACACACAGAGTCACACACACACAATTTCTCAGTGTGCCTTCTCCACCTTCTTGTTCATCATTCCAGCCGTTCTGAGTGACTTGTGGTGACTTTTTTGAGAGCTTGCTTTTCTTTTTAAAAGAATGTATTGAGGTGTAAGTCACATCATATGGAATGAAACATTTTTAAAGTGAACACTTCACTGGCATGCCCCATGGCTCCAAGCAGCCGCTGCCCCTCTCTGTGTGTCCACTTTTTAATGCTTACTTATTAATTATTTATTGGATGTCTATCATGAGGCAAAATCTCTGTGGTGGTGCGGATTTTTAATAGTTGAGCCTCCATAGACCAATTTCCTGAACCTTCTCTGAGAACAGAAGCATGGACTGTACTGATTGGTCAGACTGGGCACAATCCCACCCCAGCAGTGGGAGGGGCCTTGGCTCCACCAGCATTGGGAGGAAGCTACCCAGAGGAAACCGGAACTTTGGTGACCAGCGAGGAGGACTGAGGCCGAAAAACATGTTCAGACTGTGAGTGTCCGGGGCCAATGCTGCCCCCTACAGCCCGCACAGGGAGGCACGGGCAGCCTCGTGGGGCCGGCTGTGATGTGTGCGTGACAACAGAGGGCACAGCAGTACATGGGGACGCCAAATGCATGGGGAGGAGATGCAGGAGGCTGAAGGAAAGGCCTCTGAGCAGAGGCGATGTTTCAGCTGGGTTTTAAAGGATGAGTAGGAGTTCGCCAGGGAGTGCCCATTGGGCTGGGCAGAGAGCAAAGGTACTGAGACACTGACTGGAGTTTTAATCCTGACTCTTCTCCTTCCTAACTTCCTAGAGCAAGTGACTTCATCTCTCTGAGCCTCAGTTCCCTCCTCTAAACACTGGGGGACAATCATAGTATCTCCCACGAAATCCGAAGGAGGAGGGAGGAGGATACAGCTGGGGACAAAGCAGTGGACGTGACAAAATCCCTGCTGCCCTCGAGTTTGAATCTTCTCATCTGTGAGGTGGGGATGACTGTACCTCCTCTAACTACCAGCAAGCGGCTCGGCACAGCGCCGCCTAGCGTTACTGCCCACCGTTGTCGTTGCTCTCTGTGAAGTTCTGAGATGACCGGGCGGTGTGGCCCGGGCTGCAGGCGGGTAGGATGCCCACATCCAGGTGCCAGCGCTGCACCAGCCGCCGCGCGGCCGCAGGCAGCTCCCTCCGGCCGCCTGCGCCCCGCACGGGGGACGGACAGGGGGCCGCCCTGCTGGCGGGGTTGTGGGTTTGCACAGGAGGATCCCGGCCCCTGAGCGGGGCTGCCCCGCCCGAGAGAGCGCCCAGCGAAGCGGGTGGGGGCGGAGCACGTGCTGCCCCTGGGGCTCCGAGGACCGTGCCCGCCACCCTGAGTCCATGGCCACACCCGGTGATGCTGACCGAGTCCGTCTCAGGCCGGAGATCCCGCGTCCACGTCAGCAGCGGCTGCGAGCCCCGGACCCGGCGGCCCCGCCGAGGGCGGAGGGGGCACCGCGGAGGCAGCGCCGTGGACTCGGGGTGCGGCTGGCGCAGCCCTCGCAGCTGGCTGGTGGCTACCAGGGTCCCACGTGCCGTCCTCCTTAAGCTAAACATCTGTTTATCTCGTGTGTGAAGAGGGAGCACACACAGCACTCGCCCGTGAGGACGCCTGTGTAGCGGCTGGTGAAGGCGCGGGAGGCTCCGCGGGGGACGCAGGGCCGGGCTCGGGCACCCCCTGCGCCCTCCGAGCCCCGTTTCCGGGAGCGCGGGGCCCGGCGAGGTCCGCGTGGGGCCGGGGCTCCAGGCGCCTCTGCACAGCGCGGCCACCGGCCTCCCCGGCTCTGCTGCCCCTTCAGCGTCGCGGAACGTCCCCGGGTCTGAGGTCCCGCAGCGCGGGCTGCAGCGCGGCTCGGCTCCGGGGAGACCAAGGTCACGGCGCCCCTCCGCGCCCCCGCCCGGCGGAAGGGCCGGCCTCCGGGGGCGGCCCCGCCCGCCCGCGCCTCCGCAGCCCAGGCTCCGGGTGCGGGCGGCCCTGCGGCGGGATGCGCGGCCGGGGCGGGGGGCGCGCCCGCTGGCCGGCGCCCGTGCGCTCGCTGCTGCGCGCCTTTGGGGCCCGGGACGCCGCCGCCGCCGCCCGAGGCCCGGAGCGAGGTAAGCGATGCGGCGGGAGCCGGAGCCCTGCCCTTGGCCGCTGCTGGGGGCCCGGAACCCGCTGCTGGGGGTCGGGAACCCTTGCTGGGGCCCGGGAACCCGCTGCTGGGGCCCGGGGACCCTTGCTGGGGCCCGGGAACCCGCTGCTGGGGCCCGGGAACCGGCTGCTGGGGGCCGGGAACCCGCCGCTGCGCCCCCAGCCCCGCCGGCTCGGGCTCCCCTGCAGCCTGGGCGGCGCCGCTGGCCCAGGACAAGGGCAGAGCGCGCAGAGGTCCGGAGCGCAGGCCTCGGGGTCTGACCCCTCTGGCCAGCTGCGTGACTGGTGGGTGCTCAGGGCATCGGCTTCTTTGTGCCTCAGTTTCCGCATCTGTAAGAGGGGGCGATCTGGTACTTGAGTCCTGAGGCAGCAGCTGGGATCAAGCCCTGCTCGCCACCCAGGGAGAGTTCAAGGGAGTTCTGTGAGCGGGCCTCCCACTGTGCGGGGCAGGAGTGGCCAGAGCCCCTGCAGGCGGACACCTGGTCCTGGAGCGGGGCCAGCCGCGGTTAAAGGGACGGATCTCCGGAGAGAGGCCTAGGAAGCTGGAGAATGGTGAGGGCCCACCTGGTCCAGGGAAGGGGAGCTGGGGGGTGGGAGCCGCTGAGGCCCTGGGAGGAGGCCAGGGCAGCCCTGGGTGTAAGGTGAGCAGCAGGCTGAACATGGTGGGGCAGGAGCCAGAGGCGGTGTTTCCAGACTGGCCCGGAGAATGTCCTGGACCTGGGGCCACGTATTACAAACAGCCGGAGGCCCCACCAGGCTGCCCCTCAGCTTCCTGGAACCTGCATTTCTGGCCAGCGCCCTAGGTGATTCCAGAACGGATGGTCTGGCAGCTCTGGTTTCCACAGCCCCTGGTTCTCACCAGTGGCTCCAAAGGAGTGCTTCTGCCTGCCCCGTTTTTGTTTGTTTACAACTCCCCTGGTTAATGTGACATCTGGTGGGGAGGAGCCAGGGTGCAGCTGAGCATCCTGAGGTCCCAGGACAGCCCCTCCCCAAGAGAAAAAGAAAAAAGGACAAGAGCCATTTGGGTACAAGTCAGGGTGTGTCGCTGGGGAGACACAGGGGTCATAGGAGGAGAAGGGGCCCTGGGCTGTTGGGCCAGCAGGTGGCATTGGGAGCCTGCTGTGTGCCAGACTCTGGGAGGTGTCTCCAGGGTGAGCCGCCCATGGTGAAGCTCCGGGCACTTACTACCGGAGCACCCAGGCCCGGCACAGGCCGGGTGGCCCTTCTGCGCCTCCACTCAGTGTGAGACCTTGTTCTCGGCTCTGGGGGCCAGTGGTGACCCCGGACACACACGCTCCACTGGGCACGGAGCTCCCTCCCCAGCACCCGAGCTCAGTGGGTGCACAGGCTGCCCCCAGGGTTCAGCCTGCTGCCACCAGTCATACCAGGGCCACTCGGGCCTCCGCCCCAGGGACCTCGGCCCCCACTCCCAGCTCCCCTGCGATGCTCGGGTCCTGCGTTTGCGCCGGCCCCCTGGGCTGGGGTTTGAGAAAGGACATTTCACATGCTGACCTTCAGCTGCTCCCGGTGTATTCAGAGCCCTTGCGAGGGTGTGGTCTGCCCGTGGACATACACTCCTGCTGCACACGCTCCTCATTGCGGGGAGTTTTTAAAATAGTCCTGTGGCCGCTGTCTGGGCCGTGAGACCGGCAGGCTGAGCCTCAGCTAACCCACTTTGGCCACGTTGAGAAAGCTGGCCGTTTAGGCTGCGGCCGTCAGATGTTTGCTAGTCATGGAAAAGGGGGCAGGCACTGACCCAGATGCCAGGATGAGGGCAGCAAGCAGGTCTGCTTCCTGGCCTCAGGGAGCTTTTCCTGGGGGCCGTGGGGGGAAGGCAGTAAACGAAACCAGAAGATCCTCAGTGCAGGGACTTGTGGGGAAGACGAGGCAGCGCTGACTGAGGGTGTGAGCTGCTTGGCCGGGGAAGGCTCTGCAAAGACTGGTGTGTGGCCACAGACTGAGTGGGGGAAGTGGGGCCACGTGGGGGTGGGGGTGAGAGCGTCCCGGCAGGAGGAAGAGCAGGGCAGAGGCCCGGAGATGGTAGTTGGCTCGGTGGAACTGGGGAGCAGAGAGGGTCATGAGGCCGCAGACTGTGTGCATGGGGAGTGGGTGGGTGCCCTGGACTCCAGGGTCAGCCATGAGCATTTCACACAGGCGGCCGCGGCCACTGGCAGGCTGTGGCGGAGGACTTGCTGAAGGTGAGAGAGGGCTCCTCTGGCCGTCAGCGGGCTCAGGGGGCAGGGAGGCGCCTGCTGCTCTCAGGCCCCAGAGGTCCAGGTGGCTGAGGCCACAGGGCCTGATGCTGCCCCGGGGCCTGAAAGCCAGGAAGCCACCTCAGTGTGTGTCTAAGCACCTGGGGGAGGCTGGCTGTGGGGGAGGGGTTGGAGGGAGGAGGCTGAGCCCTTTGGAGAGGCCTGTTGCCATCCTGAGGTGGGGGAGTGGGCGTGTCTGAGTCCGGAGCTGCGGGCAGTGGTTGGCCTGGAGCCCCTCTGAGGACCCTCAGGACCATCTGTCCTCTCCAGGGTGGGGCTCAGTCTCTGCCTCTCCGTGTAGCATCAGTCCAAATACCAAATGTTGGTTTGGAGCCATCAGGGACCCAGCATGCTAACAGCTGGACCTGGGGAGGGCCCAGGCCCCTCTGCCCTGTGCCCACGAGGATTTGTCCAGCTGCCACCTGCAGCCTGGCTCCCATCTTGTGTGCAGCTTCCCAGGACTCTCTCTGGGAGGGTCCTGGTTTCCATACCTGGAGGGACGGTCATGGGGGGACGGTCATGGAGGGATGGTCATGGAGGGACGGTCATGGGGTGACAGTCGTGGAGGGACCCTGAGCTATTCTTGTGGCCAGCGCTGCTTTAATTTAGGAACAAATCAACCAGCCATTCTTCCCAATTTCGACTTCTGATTGGAAGCTCTGACTCGTACTGGGATATTTCTGCCCCAAATGAGTTTTTTTATTTAACATTTTCGGAAGGGAACGGCGTGATTGATGATACCATGACACATGTCAGCTGATGCTCATTAAGAGTCGTGTCTTTGGGGCTGTTTGGGGCAGTTGGACGTGGCGCTGTGTTCCCGGGCCAGCTCAGGGCTGGGCCAGGCTCCCGAGGGCAGGGACTCTCCAGACCCACGTGGGCTCTGAGCTGCAGGTTCTCCTGAAACCCTAATGACAACCAGCTGGACCGGCAGGCTTTTCTGGTGGCAAGTGACCAGCCCTTTGGAAGCAAAAGCAGCATTTGTCAGCTCAGGAAGCTGGGTGTCCAAGGCCAGGCGGCCTCAGGGGCTCCTGCGAGTGTCCCCTTGTGCGTCCCGGTCTTGGCTGGGTCACACTGCCATCTCTGACCCCATCGCTGTGGCCTGGGAATGGGGGGAGCTGGACGGCTAAGGCCTGAGGCCCCTGAGAAGACCATGGGTGCCGGCAGAGATGGAGAGAGAGCACGGGGCATCACCAGCACTAGCAGGATTCTGGCTGCACCACAGTGTGGGGCCTGCCTGTGCTCATGGACCTGCACCTCGCACCCCGGGCGGGGGCACCGACTGGCAAGTCCAGGCAGGGCAGCAGGCTGGGAGTCACCTGCCCAGGTGCCCCTCACCCAGGACTGCTGCCTGCTGGGAAGCTTGGCTGAGGAAGGTGGTGGCTCCATTTGTGTTTTAAGAGACATGAGTGATCCTCAGGCATGGGACCAGGCCTGGCCTGCAGCTAGCACTCGTAATATTCGTCAGGTGATTCCTAATGTGCTCTATTCAGGCATCTCGTTTCTTTGGGGGCTGCTAGGTGGGGGGGAATAATGACACAAAGTGTTTCCTGAATTCTGTCTCCAAGTGAGGAGTGAAGATGGCAGATGAGGCCAACCTTTGGATCCAGCTCCTTCCTCTTTCCCCCTCCCCCCAGGTGACCTTTAGAGTTTAGGGTGCCCACTGGACTCTGGCACTGCACTGGGTCTCAGGGAGCCGGTCAGCACTCTTTCCTATAAGGATTTTAAAGAAATGGCATCTGAAAACAGGACGTGCTGTTCTGAAACGTGTTGTTTCCACTCAGTGAGTCTTGGAGATTTATCTGGGTTAATAGCGCCTTCCTAATTGCTGTAGAGCATTCCACTGTTGTGTTAGCCTTTCTGAGGCCTATGGTGGTGGGGATGGTCTCAGACCTGCTCCACGGGGGGTGGACCTGCGTGAGCATCACACACACACACACACACACATGCACACACACACGCACACACACATGCACACACATATGCACACACACATGCATGCTCACGCGTGTGCGCACACACGCACACACATATGCACACACACACGCGCGCTGCGGCCTCTGTTGCGCTCTCCCTGGCCGCAGCTGTCCCCAGCAGCAGCGGCTGAGGTCCCTTCCTCCAGGGGCCTGTGGGCTCAGTCTCACAGGGCCCGAGAAAAGGGAAATTCCTGGGACTAATTCACATTCCCTTGGTTGCTCCAGAGGCTTTTTCTGATGCTCACTGACCGCTCGAATGTCACTCTTTCCTTTTGCTTGTGTGTCTGTCAGGTGGTTAGACTTTCTGGTTGGTCTGCAATAGCTGCTTCTGTATCCTGGACTCTCACTCTGTCTGCTGCCATTCGGGTCTCTCTGCGGCTTGCCTTTTGACTTCGTTTACAGTGTCTCTGGCTGTGAAGGAGGTTTTTTGCTTTGTTTTTGAATACGCCTGACATGTGACATGATGGTGCTTCCGGGCGTGCGGTACAATGACCTGATGTGTGTGCTTACTGCGAGTTCACCACAGTGAATCCAGCTGACATCCGTCACTTCCGAGTCACAGCTGCTTTCCTGGTGGTGAGAACTTTTAAGATCGACTTCTTAGCAACTTTCAAATATGCGACACAGTGCCGCTCACCGTAGTCCCTGTGCTATGCGTGCACCCCAGGTTTTTACTTTGAAGCAGTAAAATGTATCACGTTTTTTCTTTATTATTTTGTGTCTTTAGTAAATCTTTTCTGGCCTCAAATCCAAAGTAGGCACCTTCCCCCAGTCTGCCAGGGTTTAGCTCTGGGCATCCATATCCCAAAGACCCTGTGTCCACATCAGAAATGTCCAAACTAGAGCATTTTTGTGAGTTTATTTGAGCCAGACTGATGACACTTGCAGGGAAGCAAAATCTCAGCAGACTGAGGAAATGCTCTGAGACGGGCCGTTTTGCAGGTATTTTATACATTAGCATCAAAGGGGAGACTTCAGGGGCTGCACAGCTCCCCTGGGTGGCAGGTTAAGGAGGCGGGAGAGCAGAGCGGGAGGCTCTTAGGCCTGATGGAAAGCAAGGGGGGGAGTCGGGCCTCTTTTAAGCTGAAGGGCTCGGGGCAGGTCACATGGCCTGGGCTGGAGATGGTGCTCCCGGAACAGGAGAGCTTGGGGCTCGGTGGCCCCTGTGCTGTGCCGGGGAGCCCCGAGGGCTGTGGAGAGGAAATTACCGGGACAGCTCACAGGCCTGCTATCTGAGATGCAGGAAGACAGAGCCAGGCTCGCTTTGGGGGAAGACTGGCCCTGTCGGGGAGCTGCAGGCCTGGGGCAGACCCGCTCCGAGAGGAATGCGTGTGCTCAGACCATCTCGGGTGCTGCGTTTCTAGGGCCCACTCTGCTGCCCTCCCGGAGCTTGTCCAGGTTCCTGTGTGCCCTCTTGTCACACCTGAGTCCTGGGCAAACCTGGACGCCAGTGGTGAACTTCCGTCCGTGTTCCCCGGACTGAGTGTCCAGCTCTTGGCGTTGCATCTCCTTTCACTCCCCTGTAATCTACCTTCGGGACGGTGTGAGAACGCGGTCTTAGTGGGAAATCTGGTGCAGGTTATGCTGACCCCGCATGCCTTCGGGGGTCCGGAATCTGGGTGTGTGCCAGGCAGCGGGTGCCCGCGGGGCCTGCCCAGGCGCACACCCTGGGTGCCAGGTCTCCGTGACGCCCGCGGGAGACAGCACCCTCACGTCCGCACAGCTGGCACACCCTGTGCATCCTGGCGTCTCTCGCGACTCCACTGGGAGGAGACGAGGCCTCTGCTCCCCCAGACGTCGCCCTGTGCCCCAGCCGCCCTCGTGTCTTCACTGCCATCAGGCACAGTGTGAGTATGGCTGTGTCTGGCCTGGCATCCTTCCTGTGGCCCCTGGACCGGAGACTCGGGGACCCCTGTGCAACTCGTCTGCTTACTGGCCGTTATGATGCTGCAGATAGGTGCACACATGTGGCCCAGGGCCTGCACGGAGTAGGTGCTTTGTAAGTCTCTGGGCCTTGCTGAGAGCATGAGCAGCCGGTCTGCGGGGAGGCCCTTCCTCCTCCCCGCTCTGCCCCCCATTCCCCTTGGGAAACAGTGGAGCCACCCCAGACTCACAGGAGTGCCTTCCCTTCGGCCGCGTCTATTGCCACGCAGAGTCCCTGGCTTCCCCCGAAGGCCGGGCATTCAGCACCAGGACCCCAGCTGGCTGCACTTTCCCTCTCCAGTGGCAGGAGGCGGGCTCAGGAGGCCCCGCCGTCTCCCGGAAGCACGTCACACTTCCATGCAGTTGGAAGGATTGCACACGTGTGAACAGTGCGCCTCGAGGTGGGCGCCGAGAGCCGCTGCAGCCTCTCCTCGGGCCCTGACCCCGCGCCTTCGCTCCGGGCGCCTGGCAGTCACTCCCCCTCAGCCTGGGACCTCCCCGCACTGGGCTCTCCATCCCTCAGTGTTTGGCTCCTCCTGCCACGGGGTGGCCCTGGCGGGTGACAGGCGTGTGGATGGGGTTCCCAGGGGAAGGGCTGGGAAGAGACCGTGCCCTCCATGAGGTCTCTACTGCCCACTGGGGCTGCCTGTCCGCACGCCTGTGTCCCCGCAGCGGCCTCACCTGTGGCACCTGCCGTCCGGGCGAGGCCCCTGCCAGCACCGCCCGGCGCACTCGGTGGGAGGGCCCGGCACGGAGAGTGGGCGGCAAGCTTCAGTCTCTGCTTTTGTTTTCCTGGCTTTGCTGCCTGCTTTCCTACAGTCCACTGACATTCAAATCAACTCCATTTTGTTTGCCTCTTGGTTAAGCATTTGGAAAATAACAGATAAAGGAGACAGTCCTCTTATATTCAGGAGGGGGTGCTTTCACCTGTGGGGAAGGATGGTCATGAGTGACAGTACAGCCTTCACAGCTGTCATTGGCGCTGGGTGTGTGTGGGGTCACCTGCGGGGCCCTGAGGAGCCGACAGAGGGCTCTGTGGGGACAGTGGTGGTCACAGGAGCCGGGGGTGGGGGCAGAGGAACCTGGCCTTGGGTCTGCCCCTTCCCCTGCTCAGCTGCACGTGAGGTGTGAGCCCATTGTGCAGATGAGAAAACGGAGGCACAGGGAGCTGGACTGACTTGTCCAAGGCCACACAGCTGGTGGGGCTGAATTTGACCCTGGGGCGAGCTGGGTTCTTACTCGTTTTATTCTCCTGCCTCCCACAAAGCGTAACTCCATTCTCTGCCTTTTGTTCTGGAAGGCAGCGACATTCTCAGTGCCTGACTCGGGGACCCAATTGGACGCCCCCACTCTGGCTCCCCAGGAGCTGTCTGCCTTGGGATGAGGAGGCTGGCGGCAGGAAGCGGCCCGTCCTGCCGATGGGAGGCCATGGCCCACCCATCTCCCCCTTCACTCCGAGGGGCCTGTGACTCCACAGGGCCATCTGGTCTCCAGAATGGCCTCCCAGCCTCGGCCAGCCCAGTGGGCAAAGCCTTCCCAGCAGGCCCGGGCAGTGCCTGGTCACGTGACAGGGGCAGGCGTCCTGGGGATCAGAGTTCTGCTGGCCACACTGCAGGGGAGCAGACCAGCCGGGCCGGCCCCCAGGCGGCCGCTCGGTGCACGTGGGGTAACGCCGCCCTCCTGTGCCCTCAGTGCGTCAGCTGCGTGAGTTCCGGGGCTGGGGCGGCTGAGTCCTGCTACGAGGAATCCTGGCATTAAAGTGGAAACCTCCCTCAAACGTACAGAGCACATGAGTCAGTCGGTAATTGTCTGAATTTTAACAGTAATTGTGTGCAGGAATTTTTCCTTTATTGCAGGTTCACTGCAGGTACCTTTGAATTAGGGGGTGCTGAGTGCAGTTACAATGTATCTAGTTCCATCCACTGCTCTGCATACCCACTGCCCCCGCCCTCCCTCTTGAATACAGCATCTCATGTGCCCCTTGTCTCCCAGCCCCGCCTTGCCACCCTCCACTGTATTCTACTCCCCGTGGAACCAGAACCTTCCGAGAGAGAAGGTAAATCCACTCTCTCTCCTGGCTGGAGGCGCTGCTGGGTTTTCCATTCCTCCTAGTATAGCTCCACCTCTGTCCCAGGGTTCATGAGGCCCTGTGAGTTCTGGGGCCTGCACCCCACCCTCACCCCACGCTGCTCTCCCTGTCTCAGCTCCTCAAAGCGCCCAGAGCCTGCTCACCCCGGGGCCTTTGCACGTGCTGTTGTCTGACTACCAGTACTCCTCCCAGTACATGTGGAATGACTGGCGCATACTCTGTGCTCAGTGAACAGTGGTCGGCAAACTCATTAGTCAACAGAACCAAATATCAACAGTACAACTATTGAAATTTCTTTGGAGAGCCACATTTTTTAAACTTAAACTTCTAACACCACTTCTTCAAAATAGACTCACCCAGGCCATGGTATTTGTGGAAAAGCCACCCTCAAGGGGCCAAAGAGCCGCATGTGGCTCGAGAGCCGCAGTTTGCTGACCACGGTACTAGAACAATGAGCCAATGAATCAACGAATGCGTGAGCCAATCAGTCCAGCCCAGAGCAGGCCGGAAGTTGTCCGGGACATTTCTCTGGGGTCAGCCTGTGGGTCCGTGGGGAGTTCAGGCCCGGCCTTTCCTGGCGAAGGCCAGCTTCTCAGCTCTGCTGAGAGTTAAGGTTCTGGCAGGAGCCGAAACCACCCGCCACGGGTCTCTGTACCTTCACTCCCTCCCGACAGCCCTCCAGGGCCCACTTCCCTAAAACCCTGGGCTCCGTTTACACCACAGCCTGAGTGATCACGGGTCCCCCAAGTAGCCCTTGAAGAGAGCCAGGAGGGCCGGGGTTCCGGATGCCGCCGTGTGAAATGCCAGCAGTAATTTCTGTTGCACCCAAGTCCCTGGACTGGTAACGGACATGAAAGTTAACAGGAATCCCTGGCGCTGTTGTAATACACAGAACAGAGACTGGCGAAGGTGCCAGGGTCTCGCTGCCACAAGCACACTGTGGCAGTGATGTGCCAGCGGCGAAGTGCCCAGCGGTGTAAGGAATCGGGGGCCCCAAAGAGCCGCAGCCTCAGTGAAAACCTGGGCGCAGCCGCCATATTCATAGGTCTCAGCAAGCGGCCTGGGAGCTGTGGCCGCAGCCCCAGGACTGTGACTTACTTAGAAAGTGCCGCCTGTCACCGAGCCTGTGGGTGTCTGTGACTTACAGAGCAGGCGCGACGCTGCACACAGGCAGGCGCTGTGTCTGGGACGGGCCTGGTGGCATTGACTCCCCTCCGGGAGGCCCTGAGTCCGGCTCTGCCATCTCACGCTGGAAAAGAGACGTCCCTTTAGTATATAAATCCAATAAACATATGAAGATGTCCACATTGAATTAGAGAAAGAGCTTGGGTGACACAGACCATTTTGAAACATGAATTGTCTTCTTATAGAGGCTCCGCATGAGCAACGCTGTCCTCGGGGATTGTGTTGGCCCTTTTATTCCGTCGGAGCGTTCGGAGCGTGGAAGGCTGCAGCCTCCTGGTCACGCGGAGCAGGGGCAGTGATGTGGGAGGGCGATGGCCCCAGCACGGGCCCAGCCCTCCTCTCTCCTGGAGGCAACATGCCCTCAGTCCAGGACAGAGCTGCCCAGTCCCCGCTGTTGCCACGTTCATGCTAACTGAGGGCCGAGGGAACACGGGGTGTCTGTGGCTCTGGGGGAATCTTTACCTCATGCTGTGCCCGCTCACCCAGGAAGTAGGGAGTTCCAGTGATGTTCGAATCCACAGATTTATGTCAATAGAAGCTGGTTGTAATATTTCCTAGTGTGGATGTCCTACTGGCCAGCCATTTGGACTTAGGTTGTTTGCACTTTATCTGCCTTACTCACACCCCCTGCCTGGGATCTCACACAGGAGAGATCCTTGGTAAGCTGCAAACCTGCAGTCATCCTTCTGTCTCCTCCCCCTCCTCCTCATCCATTAGGGGGATCCAAAAAGGCATGAGGCTGCCGGATCTGCCACTTAGCATGTGTTTGATGCAATAGTATCCCGAGCTGCAGAGCAGAGGGCCTGGCAGACCTGGGCGGACCTGGGCGGACCTTGGCCCTGCTGCTGGGGCAAGAAAGGACTTTGCATCTGACTTGCAGAGCGTGAATCTAAGTTCCTACCATGTGTGTTAATTTTTAGCATTAGTCGTATTCATAATTACAAAGTTCTTAGAACAGAGTTTGATATGTGATGAGAGCTACTTGTCAAGTGAATGAATACCAGCTAACTCAGACCTAAGCTATAGGATGTTTGCTCCTGTTACAGGAGCTCTGCAAGGGCTCGTTCAGGTGTCCGTCCTCGGTTGCTGGCATTCCATCCTCAGGAGTGTCACTGCAGTCACATGGTGCACGTATAGCTTCCCACCCCAAGGGACACTCAAAGGCAGGAAGCATGCAGGCAGGTGGCGGAGTTGGGCGTAGTTTCTCCCGTGACCAGCAGAGGGCGCGACCCACTCCCTTATCATCTACTCAGTGGGCGTGGCTTTGTCTTCACTCTTGTCTATCCCTGGACCTGGAATGGGCTTTGCCCTCTTGTCCCACTCACTTGGTTCCCTAAGAGCTTGAACTGCGATGCTGACCTAAGCAGTTTTTTTGTTTGTTTTGTTTTGTTTTTAGTTTGCTGGTTTAGTTCTGTTTCTGTTGATGGATGAGGAGAAGCCACATGGCCTGTGGTCTGGGGCGGGGGCAGCCTCCTCTGTGGCCCTGAACCATTGGAGGTGACGTGGGCCCTGGGGAGCCAGCCCTCACTGCTGCAGCAGCGGTGCCAGGGACAAGCCACCGCCTTGTGCGTTCACGCATTCAGTTAGCAAATCCTTGTTTTCCCGGTGAAGAGGCCAGACCACCCTCCTGAGCATCCGACACCCAGTGCCAGGTCCTCGGCTCCAGCTCTCCCAGGATCCTGGGAGAGAAGGAAGTCAGCATCGCTGTCACCCTCCAGGCCCTGCCACTGCAGCCTCACATCCACGGTCGCCTGGTGCAGAGCTAGCGCGCCTCGGCGCCCTTTAGTGTTTGGTCGGGGGCGGCGGGCCTTTCGGGCCTTCCTGAAGCCCAGCAGGCGGTTCTGTGAGAGCCACCACCAGCGGCTCAGCACTTGTCCCCGATGGTCGTCATGGAATGGCCAGGCAGGGGCGACCATGCTCGTTCCAAGGTAAGGAATTGGAGGCTCGAGAGGGACCATCAGCCTGCAGCTGGTCCCAGCGGGTCTATGGGACCAGAGCTTGTGCCCTTTCCGTCATCCCCTCGTGGGACAGAAGTGGCCATGACTCTGGGTGGTGTGGCACCGGGACAGCGGCATATCTGCATCATGTTTAATGCCAGGTGTCCAAATGGGTGCTCCTCTTCTGCCCTTCCCGCCCCTCCTCTGACCCTCCCACCCCATTGTAAATATCAGACTGAAGGCTACCTCACCCCCTCCCCCCACGCCCAGGCAAACATCAAAAAGCAAAAGTGTGGGAGTCCCTTTCACTTGGCTAATGTTTCAGGGCCCAGCCGTGTCCTGGCAGGTGGCAGGGTTTTGTGGCTGAGTGAGGTAACAGTGGACGGGTGGCTTGGCCACACTTTATTTATCTATGTGTTGGTTGGTGGGCATTGGTTTCTATTTCGGGACCATTATGGAGCTGGGCTGGCCCGTAGGCTTTCCAATACCGTGCTTCCCCGTCAGGAGGGACAGTTGATGACATTCACAAAGACCCCCGGAGCGTCCTCCAGGCTGGGACCTCTGACAGAGAACTGTCGCCCCCCAGCTGTTCCCAGGCCCGGGTGAGTGACTTCAGGGCCAAATTCACCAGGAGGCTTTATTTTCTGTTGATCAGTAGGCATGGGGCTCCTATTTTTTTTTTAATCTGAAACTTTTTATTACAAACATTTCAAAACCAAGAAAAATATAATGACAGCCCGGCCCATGCTGTAACAAATCACAGTACTTCGTTGAAGTATGTATTTTAAGAAATAAGCTTTGTTGTCTCGTCCTCTGCCTCCCCACGATCCATAGTCCTGGGCAAACCCGAGTCTGGCCTCTGTGCCTGCAGCCCGCCCCGAGGCGGGGCAGGGGATGGGACTGCACTAGGCCTTCTGAGTTTCAGCAGAGATTTTAGGCGGAGCCCAGACAAGGCAACACAAAGCGCTGGCTTCCATGGAAAAGCCCCGGAAACACGGAGGAGAAGGAAGCTGTGCAGTACTCGCGCAGAGAAAGCACTCGTTCATTCATTCATTCATTCATTCAGCCAGGCAGTCAGTCAGTCAGCCAAAATGTGCACTGAGCCTCTTGCTGCTGGCACAATGTTCTGATGGCATCTCTTGGTGGGCTGCACCCTTCCCGGCTCCTCTCTCCTCCTGGAGCTCCTGGGGTGTCTGCCTTTGTTCACTGGGGATCCCCATGTCTGCGTGCTGCCTGGATGGCAGAACTCCCCTCCCGCCCGCTCACCGTCCTTTCTAACAGGCAGAGCGCAGAGGGGACTCCCCCAGGCTGCACCGGGGTCCTGGTCCTTCCCGTTGGCAACAGGGACTGCATTTCTGTAGCTGGTGATGGTTCCTTTTTAAACACTTTTAAGTGCAATGAGTTCATTTAAAGAAAATTCCCAAGTCAGGGGCAGTGCCAGTGGGAGGAGGGAAGGCCAAGAAGCTGAGGGTGGTGAGCGAGGGGCAGAGAGCGGGAGCCATGGTGCCCCTTCCTTCTCTCCTCCTGCAGGTGCCCTGGGCTGCCCTCTGCCCGAGGGCCCCCTCTGCACCTGTGCTGGCAGGGCAGCCAGAAGCCTCCTCAGGTGGCTGTGGGGGTTGGTCATGTGAGGTGGGGGTTCGGAGACCTGCCTGGGCCAGGTCTCAACATAGCTGGGAGCTCTGGCCCGGGGCTGCCCGAGGACCCCCAGGGACAGACCCCAGGCGGACAGTATCCCTGCCCTCTCACGTCCTGGCTTGGACCTGGGCAGGTGTCCTCGGCTCTCAGGGGGGCACCACAGCTCCCAGGGCCTGCGGGGGCCTTTTATCTGGGGCTGAAGCGCTTGACCCGAGGCCAACCGTCCAGCTTCTGATGTGGATAAAAGTGGAGGATCTGCCTGCTGGTTTCTCTCTCACTGTACTCACTGCCAACTGTCGTTAAATGCTGTGTCGGCATCTCTTGGTGCGCTGCACCCTTGCCTGCTCCTCTCTCCTCCTGGAACCCCCTGGGGTCTCTGCCTTTGTTCATGGGGACCCCCCTGCCTGGGTGGTGCCAGCGGCAGGAGGCTGGTGCACATTTTGGCTGACTGACTGACTGACTGACTGGGCGCTTTCTCTGCGTGGCTGCTGCCGAGCTCCGTGCTGTGGACGGTGCCCACGTTACCCCCACATCGGGCCTGTCTCGGGCCCTTGGGTGGGTTTCATGCGACACTCCAGGCCGCTCCCTCAGGCTGTGCCCCTCTTCAGAGGCTGGCCAGTAGGAAGGAGCCATTCCTGTCCCGGCGTCATCTGAGGGGCTGACACAGGACCACTGCACACACCTCAGCACATAGGTTAGAACACAGCTCAGCACACACCTCAGCACACAGCTCAGCACACACCTCAGCACACAGCTCAGCACACACTTCAGTACACACCTCAGCACACAGCTTAGCACACACCTCAGCACACAGCTCAGCACACAGCTCAGCACAAAGCACACACCTCAGCACACAGCTCAGAACACACTTCAATACACACCTCAGCACACAGCTTAGCACACACCTCAGCACACAGCTCAGCACACAGCTCAGCACAAAGCACACACCTCAGCACACAGCTTAGCACACACCTCAGCACACAGGTTAGCACACAGTTCAGCACACACCTCAGCACACACTTCAATACACACCTCAGCACACAGCTTAGCATACACCTCAGCACACAGGTTAGCACACACCTCAATACACACCTCAGCACACACTTCAATACACACCTCAGCACACAGCTCAGTACAGACCTCAGTACACAGCTCAGCACACAGCTCAGCACACACCTCAACACATAGCACAGACCTCAGCACACACCTCAGCACACACCTCAGCACACACCTCAGCACAAACTCAGCACACAGGTTAGCCCACAGCTCAGCACACAGCTCAGCACACACCTCAGCACACAGCTTAGCATACACCTCAGCACACAGGTTAGCACACACCTCAATACACACCTCAGCACACACTTCAATACACACCTCAGCACACAGCTCAGCACCACCTCAGCACACAGCACATACCTCTCAGCACACAGCTCAGCACACAGCTCAGTACACAGCTCAGCACACAGATTAGCATACAGCTCAGCACAGACCTTAGCACACAGCTCAGCACACAGCTCAGCACACACTTCAATACACACCTCAGCACACAGCTCAGCACACACATCAACACACAGCACAGACCTCAACACACACCTCAGCACACACCTCAGCACACAGCTGGGCTGGGGCCTCCTGAGACAAGCACGTTGCCTTCACGCCCCCCCTTCCCCCCTTCACACCCCCACCCCAATGCCAGCTTGGCTCATCAGCACCCAGAGGACGCCAGTCAGTGGCAGCCCTGGGGGTCACCCCCTTGCCTGGCCCACCCCTTCCTCCTGGGTTGGGGAAGCCTCCTTGGGAAGCAGGTGGCCCTGCTGCTCCTGGGCCCTAGCCAGGGTCCTGGAGGATGACAGAGGCTCTGTCAGCCAGTGAGTCAGTCCATGTTCAAACTGGGCCTGGGGAGGGCAGGGTGGGCGGGATGAAGCCGGATGGGGCGCTTCCCCCTGGCAGAGCCTGGGCACGGGAACCAATGGCCTTCAAATCCCAGGACTCCAGCTGGCCGCGCTGCTGAGGAGACTGGCCCTGCCTCCTGGGGAGGCGCCCGCGGGGTCTCCTCCCTCCGGGGGTGAGGGGAGGGCGCGGGACCTGGAGTCCTCTGGTTCTAGGGCTCTGAGGCGTGGGGGGCTGTCCCTCCCAGGACCCAGCCCCGCCTCCTCAGGGCAGGGCTGGCAGTCCAGGTATGTGGGACCCCTCCCCAACACCTCGCTCCTTCGCACTCCCCTCTCTCTGACGTCACGCTCCTCGCGCGGCATGATGGGAGAATCCTAATGTTTTCCAACAGATGCTCCAAGAACAGCTTTCAGATTAAAGCAATTGCAATAGCAAAGATTCTTCATTTCCCCTTCTCACTGGGGGGTGGGGTGGGGTGGGGTGGGGGGAGGGAGCGCCCTTAAAAATTCTGGACGTCACCCCGGCCCCAAGCACGCACGAAACACTGACAAGAAAAAGTTTTTATTTCCTGGTTCAACTTTTTTTTTTTTTTTCCTGGAATACAGACCGAAGAATGGGAATAAACGCGAATAAATAACCGCGCGAGGCCGCGCGCAGGGATGCGCCTGGCTGCGGCCTCGAGGCTATTGTCTGGTGGCCCCGGCGCGGTCCTCCGGCTCCTTCCCTCTCCGGGGCCTATTTCCTTTTGCTTTTCAAAAAGACGCCCCTCCGGCCCCCTCGGCAGTGACCTTGGCCGCCTCGGATGCTCTGACTCCCGGCGGCTCCTCCAGCGCGCCCTGCGCCCGGGCCATGGCCGCGTCCGAGGACGGGAGCGGCTGCCCCGGGGCGCGGGGCCGCTCGCAGAGTGACCCCAGCGCCCTCGCCGACACCGCGGCCGCCGCCGCCGCCACCGCCGCCGCCGCCGGGGAGAGCCCAGGTAACCGGGCGGGGCGGGGGAGGGAGGCCTGGGCGGCGGCGGAGCGCGCCCGCCCCGCGCGCCCCGCGCCCCGCGCCCCCGGCACTGCCCCGCGCCCCCGACACTGCCCCGCGCCCCCGGCACTGCCCCGCGCCCCCGGCACTGCCCCGCGCCCCGGCACTGCCCCGCGCCCCGCGCCCCGCGCCCGCCTGCATTGGGAGCCCCTGCGGACCCGGCGCCCAGGCTCCGCGAGTCGCACCCCCTGTCACGCGGCGGGGGCGCCGCGGAGCCCTTTGTCCAAAAAGAGGAGGTTTCGCAGGGAGAGCCGGGGCTCCTGGGCCTCCTCGCCGGCTGGTGGGGGCGTGGGCCTCCCGGGCTTCCCTGCCCGGTGCCGGCCTGGGGACGCGGACCTGAGCCCGGTGCCGGCCTGGGGACGCGGACCTGAGCCCGGTGCCGGCCTGGGGACGCGGACCTGAGCCCGGTGCCAGACTGGGGACGCGGACCCCAGCCGACTCCGCCGCCCGGCCCTGCGCTGCCCCTCCCCCGCCCGGCCTGGTGCCGGCCCCGCCCTGCAGGCCGCTCCCAGGCCGCTGAGGGGCTTCCTGGGCGCCCAGCCAGAGTGGCCTGGCACAGGCACTGCCCCCTCCCGGGCAGGTGTGCGCCAGGGTGGCCAGTGGGAGCCGGAGGGGGCGTGCGCCCAGACAGAGCCCGGGTCAGTGAATTACAGGGACCTGGTCCTCTCCCTTCCTCTCCCCTCCTGGGCAGCCTGGATGGTGTAGGTGATAAATCCGGCCACAAAGGCGGCTGTGTGTCCTGATTGATTACTTTCCAGAGAGGAAGAAAGGCCTAATAAAGCAGGAGGGGGGTGGGCTCTGCACGCCGGTCGCCATGGAGACGCAGGAAGCAAAGTGATCATTAAAACCTTTCTCCACCAGAAGGCAATTTTCACTTCACAGGCAGAAGTCTGAGCTGAAGCGCAGGCTCAAAAAAGAACCAGAGCCTGTGCTCTGGAGGCGGCACAGGACCCCGTTCCCTCTCAGACCCGTGCCATCCTTCCAGGTGCTGTTTGGACAATAAGATGCCCAGCCTTCCCTGGAAGGGCTTTCTCTCTAAATGATGACCCGGGTGGGGACTCCGTTGTGATCGATACACGGTGGGCATCCAAGTCAAGCCCATCCCTGGGGCCGGGTGGGCCCGGCTCCGGGGCAGTCCCTCCGCTGGAACAGAGGGGCTTTCCTGTCTGACCACAAAGAAAGACCCATTAAGGGCAGCTCTGTGGGCACCAGAGCCCGATTTGAAATTTTAAACAATAAACCCATTCAAGGCTTGTGCAATTTCTTTGTTAGGCTATTGACGCTGTATCATCCAGTCAAACTAAGGTACCGGACAGAGGAAATCCCTGGCTTTTCTCGGCCTGGGAGGCCAAGTTCATTCCCATGGAGTTTCAAGCGGAGGCTGCCAGGGCTGACCCTGAAGGCTTCATTAGCGCTTTGATTAGGAGCTGGGATTAAGCCCTCAGCGCTCCGAGGTGGGGTGGTGTTTCTCTGCAGCCCGTGCCGAGCCATGATCATTCCGATTATGGACGTTGGTAGCTCATCATGAGAGAATCCTTCCCGGCTCCTTTTGTCTCCCTGGCAGCCAGAGGAAGCAAACTTGAAACGGAAAAGATGGAGGGTTTGGCTTCTTGACTGTCTGGAGGGGATGCCTCTGTCCGTGGGAATGGGGGGCTCGCGGGGAGAGCCGGGCAGGTCGCTGATGCCTGTCCACCAGGAGAGAGGCCGACGGGGCGTGGGTGCCCTTGGCCACATGCTGCCAGGGCCGGGAGAGTCACCTGAGTTCATCTGTGGGCCAGTGCTGAGCCCGGGACCAGCGGGCGGATCGGAGGTGTCAGTGTGGCTGTGTCACTCTGTGAGCGCTGGGACCCTCCTAACCAGCAGCCAGCAGTGAGGTTCTCGGGGACGTGTTAAGCGGAGGGGTTCTGGGGAAAGGGAGTCAGAATCCTCAGGTGGGAAGCTACCTGGATGCTTACAGCAGGAGCAGTGGGCGAGGGGAGCGTTTTCCACCACCGCCTTGCCCTGTTGGCGTGGCATATGCCTTTGGGTGGGCACTCACTTCCTTCTGATGCACCGCATGCTTCTCTTTGGGCGTCGAGTTCAAGGTTCTTCTTCAAATGGCTCGGAAGAGGCTGCTGCCCACCAGTCCCGAGGGGACCCTGTCCTGCTGTGTTACTGGGGCTTTCGGAGAGTGCGGTGTTTGGGGCCAGTATGGCCCACCCTGAGGCATCTTGTCACTAGGCTGGAAAGCCTGTCCCTCACCCTGCTCTCCCTGAGGGACCTCTTTACTGTCCGCCTGCTGCTCTGAGGGCTGCTCCTGACGCTGAAGCCCGTGCCCGCTGTGGGCTCTCCTGGCACCATGTCAGGTCGCACCCTCCCATCTATGATTTTCTAGTGTGTAAACCAGCCCGCAGTGGCGCTTCTCTGTGCCCCAGATGCATTTTTGAGCATCGATATCGCTTAGTGAAATCTTAGAACACTGTCAGGGGTGAGCGGTGACACCCCTTTCTCTCCCCAGGGGCGATGCCTGGGGGGAAGGAGCTGTCCTGCACCTGTCACAGGCCAGAGCCACCTGCTCTGGGAAAAGGCGTGTCATGAACCTCAGGCTCCAGTGCAGGCACCGGGCTCCTCAGCTGGAGAGCCTGCTCCCCTCTGGATGGTGGAGCTCGTACCTCGTGCCACTTCTCCACCTTCTTCTCTCGTTCAGTAGCCACCTGTGGCCCAAGGACTGTGCTGCTTTCGCCGTTTAGCTAGTAGACATTTGCACTGTGTTTAGTTTTACCCACAACAAGCAACAAGGTGGCGGTTACCCAGGCGAGCTTCCTTGTGCTCACCTGTGAGTGTCCTCCAGGGCAGGTCCCGGCGGGTGGGAGTGCTCACCTGTGAGTGTCCTCCAGGGCAGGTCCCGGCGGTGGGAGTGCTCACCTGTGAGTGTCCTCCAGGGCAGGACCCGGCGGGTGGGAGTGCTCTCCTCTGGAGTGTCCTCCAGGACAGGTCCTGGGGGTGGGAGTGCTCACCTGTGAGTGTCCTCCAGGGCAGGGCCCGGCGGGTGGGAGGTCTAGGTCTGCTCAGCGTGTGAAATGCTACCTTGGGGAGAAGACCTGCAGTGTGGGAACAGAGGAAGGGCTTACGGGAAGAGCCTTGTAGAGACGCAGACATGTGTTATTTCTGTGATGCGGCATCCTTCTGGAAAAGGTACCCATTGGAACTCCTTCCAGAATCTCAGAGGGCACTTTCTCCAAAGCCTCGCCAACACCAGGAGTCATTGATCTGGTTTTTCTTGCACAAAAAGTGACAAACGCTGTCTCGTTGTGGAAATTTGTGGCTCCTTGGTTGCCGGTGAGCCGGAGCATCTCTGTGGCCGTATTATTATTATCACTGAATCTCTCAGGGGCCGCAGACTGAGTGGCAGGCAGGAGGGATGTCCCCGAGGGCCAACCTTCACTCTACATCATTGCTCCATTAACCACTGTCTGCGTCTCTACAAGGCTCTTCCCCGTCAGCCCCACCTCTTCCCACACTGCAGGTCTTCTCCCCGAGGTAGCATTTCACATGCTGAGCAGCGTCTCCACACCCTCTCCTTCAGAGGGGCTCCTGCCCACCAGGGGTATGGCTTCCCCTCCCCGAGTGTCTCCATGGCCCGGGAAGGCTGCCTGTGCCTCCACAGCCGGTGGCCTGCCCTGGCCGGGGCCCAGCACAGAGAGGGCGGTCTGTGACCTCCTTCTAGTCCAATCCCCTGCCATCTTCTCAGCCTCCTCCATCTTATTCCCTAACTGCCTGGCCCTGGCTTTGGTCCACTGCTCTGTCCCTCTCCCTGCCTATCCGGTGCCTTGGCCTCCACTGCCAGCTCCCTCCCTGGCTGTCTCCTTGGTTCCGGATGCCGAGACTAGGGACTGGGCCAGGGGTCACCTGAGACAGGGTTCAGAACATTTCCTCATGGCCTTCCCTTTGCCTTTTTAAAGATTCTACTCAGGAGGAAGCCCGCTGATGTACAAGCAGGTGGGGGAGCCTTGTCACTGATGTACAAGCAGGTGGGGGAGCCTTGTCACTGATGTACAAGCAGGTGGGGGAGCCTTGCTCTTGTCCGGGGCAGAGTCTTCACCTCAGCACCGCTGAGGAGCATCCGTGCACTTGGGGTGTCAGCAGCATCCGTGGCGTCTATCCACTACATGATGGTAGCACCTGCGCCCCTAGTTGTGACAACCAAGAATGTCATCGGACATTGCCAAGTGTCCCCCGGGGCTGACATGGATCATTCATTGTCACCTGTGAGGCTTGGCGGCCATGCCCAGTGTTCCTGACCCAACTTGTGTGGGGCGAAGGCGGGGGGTGGGGGAGAGTCTGATAATGTGCATTTCCAACAAGTCACCAGGTGATCCGAAGGGGCTGGTCAGGTGACCACACGGAGCCCACAGCTATGGTCTTAGACTCTTCTGACAACTTCTGTGTCTGTGTGACCCTGCGAGTCCCCCCGACCTACCTGGCTTCTGTTCTCCAGACCTCGGTGTCCTGCCTTTCCCTTCTCCTCCTGCAGGTCTTGGGCCCACGTCACCTCAGAAGGCCCTCCTGTCCACCTGATTGGATTCCAGCAGCTGCCCCGCCCCAGCCGGCCCTGCCCCTGCCCCAGTTCAGATTTGCCCATGGCACTCATCCTGGCCCAGGGTCCTGGTCTCTCCCATTCTCTATGTACTGTCCCCTGCCCAGACCTCACATGCAGGAGCCCTCGGTGAGCATATGGGGAGGGAGCGAACAGGGACAAGCAGCAAGCAGACGCCAGGATCCAGCTGACAGATGTGGGGCTGGCCGGGCCCTGGGCCCTCCTGCCAACCAGACTGGTCTCAGTGGACAAGCAGCTAAGTGACAGCCAGCCCCCTTCCTGCAGGGACAGTCCAACCCCAAGCTGGGGACACCCACTCAGAACACCGCTGTCCTCCCAGCCGCAGGCAGACACGGACACATGGCCACTCCAGGGTGACTCCCGGTCCCATGCAGGTCCCTTCCTTGTCACACTCCTCCTGGGGACGGAGTCATGTTCCCAGTGGCTGTGCATCCTGTGCTCATCTCAGCCATCACCTTCTCCCCTAGACACCCAGGCCTCTCCTCTGCCCATCGCCCGCGGCGGCGAGTTTTCCAGACATAAATCTAGCCGTGTCTCTCCTTGGAGTCAGCCCTGGAACAGCACCCGGCCTGGTGGGCTGTGGGGCACACCCAGCCCCCTGCAGGGGCTCTCCCAGTCTCTTCCTCGGACCTGCCCTGGCCCGGAGTCCTGGGTTCTGAGGATCGGCCCTGGCACCTTGCGGAGTGTCTGTGTGGCTTAGTTGGCAGTATGCAGTGCACCACTTACCCTGTCAGCTTCTTCGGGGTTATTAAAAATAGACGCTGGCCACTCTGAAAAATACGGAGTTTCAAAAACGTAGTGTTTTCTGATTGCGAAAGTTCTGCGCATCGGTTACAGAGAATGACTGGCTGCTTTTGAAATTTCTGTTCCCACCCCCTTGTCCCCTGACTGGCAGTGAGGAGGGCCCACTGTGTCCCGGGCCTCCCGGGGCCTCCCGGGGCCTGCGTGGCTGTTTGGCCAAGACAGTGAGCTGCCCACCAGCTCCTGGCACCTCAGCGGGCTTCCTCTTCTTGTCTCCCTTTGAAGTGATCTCGCTTTTTATTGGACAAACTAGCTCACTATTTGCCTCTCTCTCAGATGGTCTTGTCCAGTAGAGTAGCCGCTAGCTACCCGTGGCATTTTAAGTCTGCTAAATAAATGAAAATGAGAACTTTTCCTACCAGACCACATTTCAAGTGCTCAGTGGCCACATGGGGCAGGCGGCTGTCGTATTGGACAGTGTAGACCCAGAATATTCTGTCCTCTCGGAGGCCCGGTCACACTGCTCTGGACTGGGCCCGAGCACCACAGTGGGCCAGACTGGGGGTGCAGTGACGAGGGCTTCGAGCTCTACTGTGGACCTGCCGCCCTCACTCTCAGAATCTCAGTCTCAGGAGAGACACCTCTGGTCGCCGTCCATCCATAGCTCCATCTTCTGAAGTCGGGAGGCATGGACCCCAGGGCGGCCCACAGGTCTGTCACCATCCACCCCAGCTGGCTGTGTCAGGGCCAAGCCAGCCCCTCGGCACTGTTTCCCCCACCTGTGAGATGCAGGTTGGTGCTCTGCCCGCTGGCCTGGAACTGGTCAGGACCCTGTGTGTCTCAGGGTCCATGCCCAGGAGCTGGCTGAGGGCAGCAGGGAGAACTGAGTTCTGGCTCTGATTCTGGTCCATGTCAAGGACAGCAGACACTGAGTGCATGCTGCCTCTGTCAGTCTCTTCCTGCCCAGCCTCTGTGCTGCCCCCTCTGCGCTCCCATCACAGCCATTTCCCAGGCCGCCTCTGCCCCTCACCTCCTCCCGGATGCTGCCCTACCCTTGGGGCCCCCACTTTCTCCTAGTTATTGACCCTGGTCCTGTAATTATGGGCTAGTTCACTGCTGGGCTTATGGTTTGAACGTGTACTTGTTGTTTCACTTAACGCGTTGGCTTAGCGAGCACTTTTTGGGAAGGGCACCTTCTTGAGGGACTCAGTGAGTCTTTTTAACAGGAGCCTGTGCAGCAGCCACGGTGGCTGGGGCTGCGGCCGTGGGTGTGGGTGCGTGGAGGGTGCGTGCTCTGTGCCCATCAGCGACTCCACTGGGGTGGGTGGTAAGAGTCACAGCAACGGGCAAAGGGGAAAAGCTGGGGTTTAACCGAGACGTGCGGAGCATTTGAGATGCACTGCTGTTGGGTTTGAGAGCTGGGACCTACTCCACGAGTTAGGAACTGTTTAAGGTGGGGTCCCCAGTGTGGGTCCTGGGGGCTGGCATTCCCGCCAAAGGCGGGGGGGGGGAGGGGCAGGTTGCTGGGCTGTTTGGGGCTGTTTGTGTCCAGCGGGTCATCACAGTGCGGGAATGTGGGCTCAGGGCGGCCAGATCATCCTATTTTCAGAGATATGCTGGAAATACTTAGTTCTGTGTGAAATGGGATTTTAAATATTGGCTGTTTTTTTGGTTAGGAATTGTGCTGGCTTCCTGGGGTAAAGAACCTATAGCACTGGCTAGAATAAGACAGGGGTGTTTTTTAGTCAGAAGTGCAGACAGCCACTGACCTTGGTCTCAGGGTCAGGGCATGGCCACACCCCGCCAGCTCCTGGGTATAAGGCGGTTCTGCAGCTCCAGCAACAAATACAGGTTCAGGCGGGAGAAGGGGGTGGCAGCAGGACAAGGGGTGTCTTCCTGCTGAGTCAGGGCTTTGCTCTCCTAGGAGCCGACCCAGTGACCACACCTCTGCCCATAGGGCGTCCGGTGCCATGGTCAGCTCTGGGGTGTGGAAACTGGGCTTGTTGTTTCTGGGCTGTTTGTCTTAGGCATGCGCCCACCTCCCTGACAGGAGCGGACTGAGGCAGGGAGAACAGAGAGGCTTCTGCCTCGTCAACGCTAGTCCTTGTCGTGTCAACGGAAACACAAGCAGAAGAGCTGCCCCAGCCGGCCGCCGCGGGCTGCGTGTGCCGCCGAGGGCTGCACTGTGAGGCCCCCGTACAAAGACTCCCAGGAAGGCCCGAGCATTAGGCTCCGTGGCGTTTCTTTGTAAGAAACTAAAGGCTGTACTGAGATGTGTGATTCAGGCCTGAGCATGATGTCTGTCCAAATCTCATCTCATAATGTCTATCAGGGAAGCAAGCCTGGGCAGGTCGCTGGCCCTCACCGTGCTGACCATCTGGTAAATGAGCGATGGCTGGAGCAAAAAGGTGCTTGTTGTTAATTCTGGGCCATCATAGTTCTTTTTATTCAATCTTCCTCTAAACTCCTAAGTTAGGGTCCCAGGGCCAGAGGGTCAGAGAGGCTGGGTTACCCGGCCCTGGCACACATGTATGAAGAGGTGGCGTGGAATCCAGGTGAGCTTGATGCCACGCCTACCCTGTCTGCCCCGCCTACTGTGCCTGCCCGGCCCACTCCACTCCCACCTTCTGCTGTCCTCATCATGCATCGTGCTGGACGACATGGTCCTTTAGAGGGAAGAGTAAATGTGGTTCTTCTCACTCCTGCTTCCAGCATCCATCCCACAGACGTATACATATCTCTCAGACACAGCCATGGTCTTCCATTTCCCAGCTCATCTAACTGGAATGGCCACTAGAACAAGATTTACCTATTGAAAGTCAACCAGGTGGCGGCAGAAAATCAGCAGGGTTTTCGAAGTTCCTGTCTTTAATCGTCTGGGGCTGGTGTCTCTTTGTTAAAGCGAGTCACTTGGATGGGAACTTGGCCACACCCCTTAGCTCACGTGCATGACGACATAAGCAGATGCCTTTGATTAGTTGGCAGCCAGGAGATGAATCTGCCCAGCACGGGGTGTTTGTGTGTGTGTGTGTGTGTGTGTGTGTGTGTGTGTGTGTGTGTGTGCGCGCGCACTGTGCTGGCAAATACCATGTGGCACATTGCTATCGGCTCTTTACATGTGACCCTGTTAAAGTCGGCCCTGGTCTCCATACTACCGGGGAGTTATACCGTGAGTGCTTTAGACATGCTGTTGTCTACTTCTTGGAAGCTTGTGTCCACAGGCAGACAAAATGTTTTCCTTGTCACCATCAACTCAGGGGATGTAAATGACGTCAGGGAGCAGTGCCAACAGTGACCTTTCCCCTCCCTGTGGCAGGAAGGCACCAACTCAGGCAGCGTCCACTCTGGGGCAGCTGTGTCTGCAGCCCGGGGAGCCAGGCTGCTGCTGGCCTCGGGCATGTGTCAGCCGCGCTCGTGTGCAGTGCTCTGGAGTGTGCCCAGTGTTGGGTTGCCTCCGCACCCGGAACTTCGTGCTGGGACCCCTGGTGCTTTATTTTTCTGTTTATCCTCATGTCTGACTGGGGACACATGTCAATGAAGATGGGTTTAGAGTATTAATAAAGGGGTGGTAGTCATACACTGAAGTGTGAAAGGATAAGGTTGTGGCAAAGTCATAGAGGTGGTGCAGGTCTCAGCCAAGTGAGGGTGCTGGTGTTCGAGGCCGGGACCGTGCCAGCCTTTGTTCCTGTTTGTGTATGGGCCCACCTGGTAAGCACCTCTGTGTGTTCCAAGCACGGTGCGGAGTTGATGTAAACGTCCCCATTCATCCTGGATGCTCGCAGTCTGGGTAGAGACATACCACGTGGACAAGTAAAAGGAGAGGATACATCTGCAGTAAATGCAAGACGCTCACACGTGTCCACTTCTGTGTTGTGTCCAGTTTGTTGTCTACCAGGCATGCCGGTGCTGCAGAGGCACCTCCAGACCTCAGGGGTCTACGACGCTGAGCGACCCTCCTGGTGTCAGCAGGTTCATGGTGTTACCGATGTGGCTGAGATCCAGGCTGGGCTCAGCAGGGTGGTTCATCTCCACGCGCCTCTCTTCTTCTGGCCCCAGCAATGTCACCTCGTGGCAGAGGTGGAAATGCACAGGACCTCTGAGGGCTGGGGCCTGTTCTGCCTCGTTTTACTAGAATGGTACACGGGCCAGGTCAAGGGAGCATAGGCTCCTCCCCTCTGGGAAGAGCAGGCAATCGCACACAGATTTGGGGGTAGGAGGGGGGGCGTGCTGGGGCCATGGGTTCCTGCACAGCAGGCCTATTGCCCTGGTAGACCAGGGCCTCCCAGGGCTAAGGCTGTCAGGCCCATATCAGAACCTCCTGCTGCCTCTAACACAGGCGGGTCTTGGCATTGGAAGGCCCACAGCCAAGGTCTGGAGGGCAGTGGGCAGGTGTTGTGGATGCTTTGTGTCTGACACTTGGGTCTGTGTGGATTGATGGACCCCCCTGCCATCTCTGAGCCTGGGCTTCCCACCTGTAAAGTGAGACTTGCTTGCTGCAGGGCCAACTGGAAGGGTGGTGGTGAGGCCAGATGGCTGGTCTGTAAGCGTCGAGCACGGTCCCTGCTCTGCGGGCAGATCCTGGTGCCTGCGAGCTGCTATTAGTGATCTCCCATCATGCGGAGAAGCACCAGTGAAAGCCCCTTGGAGGCCCCTGCACATTTGGCCATGACAGTGGGAGACCTGACCCTGCAGTTTTGAGGCTCCTGGTGCCTCAGAATGCCTTCTGCTGGTGTCCTCTTGGTGCCAAAAGAAGGGTCCCTCCTGCCTGAGGTCACACCGCTGGGTGCAGTGGGCCTCCCTGTGGGCCCTTCTGCCCTTCCCCCCACACGGTGGCTGGGACTGGTGTGCCATGGGTCTGCTCTCCAGGCACTGCTCCTGGCTTCTAGTCAGGGAGCTGGGCTGGGGGAGGGGCGAGAGGAATGTGGATGTTGGTAACAGACCCAAGTGAGAGGCCAAGGTTGCAGGCTGAGTCTGCTCCAGCAGGGACACAAGGTGACTGCCCGGAGCTGCCCACAGTCTCCTGGGCTCCTCAGGTGGGTTTGGGGCTCAGGAGGGAGTGAGCCTGGAAGGCTGGCAGCCCCCAGTTTCTCTGTGCTTCCTTCTTCACTAATCCTCACAAGTAGCTGGTTAAAGATAGCAAATGATTAGGAATAGTTTATTCTCTCTCTTTCTCTCTCTCTCTCTCTCTCTCTCTCTCTCTCTCTCTCTCTCTCTCTCTCTCTCTCTCTTTCTCTCTCCCCCTGCTCTCAGCAGGAGGGGTAACTAGGGACATTTAATAACATAAAACATGGAGCAAGAGAACAGCTTAGCCTCAGCCTCCACTGGCCGGCCAGCCTCCCTGGGGGTGAAGGGCTCCTGTCCCCCATCTTCCCTTGAATTTAATGGATTGTGCCTTTTCCTTAAGATAATTATTGCAAACAGCCTCGGCATTTTAAAAGGATGTCTTCTCATGGTTTCCTGATTTATCCTACTCTCTGGAGAGACCTTTGTAACTTTTCCCTCAGGGGTTTGTACGGTCCACCGTTCTCAGCTCTGAGCATCCTTGCTCAGGGCGGTGCTCAGGCAGGTGCTCAGCCATGAGCACGGGAGACGACGCCCAGCCCCTTCTCATTCCTGTGTGTGTCCCTGTAGAAAAGCAGATCTGAGGGAAACCCCCAACACAGCAAAGGCAGAGCCTGGTGACTCCAGGGGAGCCTGCCACGCCCTGTGGGAAATTCCGGGAGCAAATGGGCAGCCTGAGGGCAGGAGCTCAGAGCCAGACTTATTAGGAAGAGCCTCGGCTAAAAATAAGCCTAGAAATTTGTTAATAATTGGTCTCTATGCCGTCTTTAAATTAACTAGTAACAGTGTATTCCAGGAGAAGATTAGCACAGAGCAGCTGTTCTCTCAAAGGAACAGCTGCCCTATCACTGGTCTTGAGTTTCTCTGTCTCTGGTTCTGACCTGGGCAGAGCGGACGAGGCCTCTTGTTTGGTGAGCTCTTCAGCCAGGAGGCTGTGGGGTCATTTCTCCCATTAGCACCGGGGAGCCCCGTTAATATTTCTGGGGTGACATCCCAGGAGCCAGTGCTAGTTGGAGAGGGGGTGTTACTGATGTATGCCCCGTAAGGAGTATAGAGCCTGGGTGGGAGAAGAGAAGTCACACCAAAGACGGATGACATATGCCCTGGTCAGTGTTTCTCAGTGGTTAGAGTGTTGGCCCAGGTTCAATTCCCAGTCAAGGGCAAGTACCTGGGTAGCAGTTCTTGCCCTGTCCCTAGTCAGGGCATGCGCAGGAGGTAACTGATCAATGTCTCTCTCACATTGATGTTTCTCTCTCTCCCTCTATCCCTTCCACTGTTTCTCAATGAACAAAATACCTAGAGTTAAGGTTAACACAACAGAGGGAAGGAAGGAAGGAAGGAAAATGACATACATTCAGCGTGTTGGAAGTGTTAGAAAGAAGGTGAGCCCCAAAACCAGGGGCCTGATAGGACACAAAGGCTACTCAGGACCCAGACAGCAAGGCAATGCCTTTACCCCTGCAGGACGGTGTGCAGCCAACAACAGGTCTGCATGCAAGCACACTGAGCTGGGCGGTCTGCTAGGGTTTTGTCCCTGACATACAACCTCTGTCCCTTGCTCTTGATGGGTTAGAGCTTAGCTTCACATTCTTGCATGATTGGCTAATTCAGTGGGCCACCAGCACAGGACAGATGGAACTCTGCAGCGATCTGAGTTCTAGCCTTAGACTCCTTGGCACTCCTCCTGGAACCCAAATGGGATCTGTGTGTGTATGGGATCAAAGGGGCCCCGGACTCTCTCTCCTCTTCCTAGTCTGTCTGTCCATTGAAGAAGGTTTACGATGTGCCAAATTGTATTAGAGCCAATTGTATTAGAGCGCATGGTCCACTCCATTAGCTGGGCAAGGCCCAAGTCAGAGTCCCCATGACACACCAGACACCAGCATGGGATATGACAGGGCAGCACGATGGGCTTCCAGGAATACTCGGCCATTTATGCATCCGGATACATTTCTCATAAACTCCGAGCACTGTGCCCCAACCTTGGGAGGCAGGAGGCATAGTTTACGTTGGAGGATGGGGCCGTGTCATTTGGGGGTGAGGAGTCCTAGCTTTTTACCTCTGTTGGATGGAACAACAGGGCGGGAGTCTTACAGGAAGCGTTTCCCCAGGCAGTTCCCTCCTGGTACAAGGCAAGCACACATCCCATCCCGGGACTGTCTGTGGTCCATCCGAATGGGAATGGGACCGCTTGGGCCTCTAGCCTTCCTGCCGTATAAGCCTAACAGTGGCTTTTATTTAGGGCGAGTACAGAATACTTAATCCATCCCACCCAGGCATTCGTTTCCTTATAACTTACTTCTATTTGTAAAGTTTGTCTTAGATTCTCTATTTTAACTAGGGTCACCTTTGTAGGGTCATTCTATGGTAGAAAGGGATTTCCCTGGTTTAGGAGTAGAGATAGCAATAGAGGTGGCAATGGCGATGAGGTGTACCATCTCAGTGCGAGCCTCCCTCAGGAATCTTGTCCTGCGATGTCTGCCCTCAGCTCATATATTCCAGCGGCTACCTCAGGAGGCTGGGCGGGCCAGCCGGATCAGTGATCAGTAGGAGTATAGGGTTGCACTCTCATTTTTGCAGCAGTCCAATGGGATACCTTTGGATAGTTGTATTTGGCCTTAAGAGATGCCCATGAGTCTCTCATGGTCCACCCCCGGTATTTAGTCATCCACCTCACGTCATTCCAGCTGGGACAGGGCCGGTCCAGTTCAGGACAGAGATGGTTGTCCTCTGCCGAGAGCTGCTTTGATTTTCTAAATTCCCACAGAGTAAGATCTGACTGAAGCCAAACCTGATAGTTTGAGGTGATGGGATTCTGGTTACAGTTATTACTAATTTAAGTGGTTGATTAAATGTCATACCTGGGTCACAAAGCACCCAAGCCAAAGTAACCTGGCCCAGCACATGATAACCGTTAAGGCAGCTTCTTTAGTGTTAATTTCAAGGGGTTATGCCCAGGTATGGCTGTTCAAGTTGAGGTGTCCCCACCTGGAGAGGCTGGTGGTACCCCTTAACCCACATGTGATGGGTCCAACCTCATTCTACAGTCTCAACAGTGGGTTCTGTGCTGAGCAAGACAAGGTTGGGCCTTCCCAGGAGGGTTTTCCTTCAAGGTCTTGATGAGAACCTAGTCTTCCAGGCCATGACGATGAGCTGAAAACTCAAGAGGGCTTTGAGCAAGGAGGCCTTCTAACCTGAGAGAGGTTAGAGTAGAAGAGACACCCAGTACATAGTTCTTAAGAAGTCACCTTTAGTTTCCATTGTAGGAAGATCTTGAGGCTTTCTTAAATACGGAAGGCCATATAGCATCTCATAAGAGGATAGCCCTATATCCTTCCTTGGGGCTTTTCTAATCCTGGGGAGTGCAATAGGGAGACATTTAGTTCAAGGAAGCTTGGTTTCTACTATCAATTTGGTAATCTGTCTCTTTAAAGTTTGGTTCATTCTTTCTATCCCTCCAGAGGAATGTGGGTGCCAGGGGGAATGATACTCCTATCTTATACCCAGCCCTTCCATAACATCCTTAATAATGGTGGCAGTAAAATGGCTCCTGTCATCCGAATCTATGTTTTCACAAGCCCAAATCTGGGGATACTGTGTTCTAAAATCACATTGGCTACATTTATGGCCATAGCACGAGGAAGTGGAATAGCTTCAACCCAATTTGTTAAGTGATCTACTGTCACCAGAGGGTATTTCTGTCTTTCTACTTTGGGCATCCTATATAATAAAAGCCCAGTGACTGAATGGGGGACAACCAGAATGACCTGTCGGCCAGTTGCTATGATGCGCACTCCCCCTGGTGGTCAGTGCGCTCCCACAGTGGGAGCAGCTGCTCAGAGGGTGGGCCCACAGCCCCTCGGTTACCTGGGATGAGCGGCTCTCACAGCAGGCTGATTCCCACAGGCCACACAGCACCACCAGTGCATGAACCCTGTGCACCGGGACTCTAGTTTCTGTATAATCCACCTGGATGCTCTGGGAGGGCTAAGTCAGAGGCCTCCCCCTCGGAGCTGCTTCCTCAGGCCTGGGCATCAACCTTCCTGCAAGCAATGCAGCCCTCTTGGACCTGTTGGCCACTGTCCTTAGAATGACATCACACATAGCTTGTGGTACCTTGGTGAAGGAGGGCCGTAAGCTCTCTTATAATGGGTTTTGTAATCATTTCCCTTCCATCAGGCAGTTTCCACTTTCCTTCCTTATCATTCAAAGCTCCCCACTGTATGGACTTCCTCTTCCTCCTGGATAAATTTTGGAATAGCCTCAAGGGGAGGCAGGACTGGGACCAGAGTAGATATAGGAGTTTCAGATTGTTGCGCTGCATCTTTAGCGGACTCATCCGCCAACCTGTTTCCCCAGGCTTCCAGGGTTCTCCCCTTTTACGTGGGCAATAGCAGTTTCTTCTGTCATCATCAGATTGTCCAGTACCTAAATTATTGACTCCGTATGAACACTATCTTTCCCCTTGCTGTTGATTAACGCTCTCTCCATCCAGATTTTTCCAAAGGTACATACCACTCCAAAGGCATACTTAGAGTCATATAAATCATTCCTTCCTTTCCTGTTAGCATCTTTAGGGCCTGATTGAGAGCATAGAGCTCCCAGGTTTGCGCTGACCAATTGTTTGATAGCCTTCCTGCTTCTAGGAGGCTTGAACTTCCATCTGCTACAGAAGATCCATTGTGTCTTTGGCCTTGTATTACTCTAGAAGACCCATCATCAGGCAGTTTAGGGCCAACCATCTCCCACCTTCTGGGTAAGGATGGTCCGGACCTGAGGAGGGTGCCACGATGAGGGCCCCTCTGAAAGTTCACTTTCTATTTTCCTCAATTGGAATGGCTGTCTCTGCGACCCATTGAATTCATGCTGGCCCTCCCCTAGATACGGGGCCCAGCAGTTTGGATATAAAGGCCACTGGTTGTCTCTGTCCCCTGTGCTCCTGAGTTAAAACTCCAAGAGTGGTCCCCTGATCCACAGTGACAAACACACGGAAGGCTTTTCTAGGGAGGGCAGAGACAAAACGGGGTCATAGTAAGAGTTTGCTCCAGGACATCCACCTGCCTGATGCCCTCAGGATCCCAAAGAAGGGGGTCAGGTCCTTCATCCAGGAGTTTGGAATATAATCTTTTGTTCTAAGGGCATATAGTCTGAAGTACCTGACGAGTTCCAGGAATTTTCCGAGATCCCGCTTTGTTCTAGGCAGAGGCATGTTTATTATTCCCAAAACCTTTTCAGGGTTTAGCTTCCTTTTCCCTTCACTAATCAGGTGACCCAGGAACTTACTGTCCCTCTCCACACATTGTAATTTTGTTCTGGAGATTCCTAATCCTTCTTGTTCCGGGAAAGGTAGGAAACCTATAGCTGCTTCGGTGACCCCGGAGATCAATAGATCATCCACATATTGGAGAAGTCCTGTAATGGTGGTGGTTCAAATCCGCTAACATTCGTTCTAAAATTTGCCCAAACAAAATTGGGAGATTCTGTAAATCTGTGGGGAAGGGCTGACCCCTGCACTGCTGTTTTTGACCTGTTGTGGGTCTTCCCATGCGAAGGCAAATGCGTCTCTGCTCTCCTCAGCCAGGGACGGGCCCAAAAGGCATCTTTTAAGTCTACTGCACTGAACCATTTATGGCCATAGGGAGTCATACCAAGCAGAGGGTAGGGATTTGGAACAACCAGATGTTTATTTTGATAGTTTGGTTGATCGCCCTTAAGTCCTGCACCAGCCCGTAAGAGCCGTCTGGTTTCTTAATTGGCAAGACGAGAGTATTATAGGGTTCCGTGCAGGGTTCAAGTAACCAATTCCTCTGTAACGGGCTGTGAACCCAAGAGGGAAGGGAAAGGGGAAAGGTGTGCTGGACAGAGGGAATGGCTCCTGCAGAGGAATGGGGTATTGTTTTTGCCTAACGGTTTCACCATTATTCCTAAGTTCTGTATGGATGGGCGGGATTTAAGGCTCCTCTGTTGCCCTTTTGAACCCACACCTCTGGTTGAATTAGATGTTCATCCTCCTCAGAAAGGAAGTTTAAAGCTTTACTTCCAAGCCAATCCCAGCTTTATCATGAGGTCTCGCCCTAATAGGTCAGCCTCTGGCACACACTCCAGCATATTCATCCTTATACTTTATAGGTGTTTTGTCACAGATAGGAACTTCAAATCCTCTCCCTTTACCCCTGAGAACCAATACTTTTGGCTCTGATAAATGTAACCCTTTAGGAATATGGGTAGCACCCGAGTCTGTAGGAAGGCTACTGCCCCCCCCCCCCCCACATACACACACATCTATCAGAGGCTCCTGATAGGACCCCTGTCTTCCCTAGTCCTGGCCAGAAGTCATGAGCAGGACTGTCTTACGCTCCCACCCCGGCCAGCACGCTCTCCTTGGAAATGCCCGCTCTTTCCCACATGGAGCACCTGTGACTCCCTCTGTCCCTGCGTGGTTCTGGGGTTTTGAACCCTTTTGAATTCCACCTTTGACTTGTTCTTTGCCCTGAGAGTCAGGGACCAGCTTTTCCCTGAGGTTCACATTCTTGTGCTAGTGGCTAATTCAAAGGGAAGGGTTGATACTTTCAGAGTCAAATTGGCGTTTGCCCAGTCATGTGAGTCAAAGTGGCTGCGCCTAAGCTAAGAAACTCCATTCTTTGACAGAAAAGTTGACTTGTTTATTCTCACAATTCTCACAGAAGCGTGGTTCTTCCTCTCCTCCTGCCCTTTCTCCTCCCCGCCAGCAAACAGTGTTTCTCTCGCACCGGCTGTGACACCGGGCCCAGGAACACCGAGAGAGGAGTGGCGGTGCCCCATCCATGGGGTGGCCCAGCGGGGATGGGCTTGGGGCACAGTGCCCACCGGAGAATGCCCACTCCTGCTGGGTGAGGGCCACCCGAGGGCTGTGAAGGGGCTGGGTGAGTTCAGACAAAGAGTCCAAGGGCAGTGCCACTTGAGAGCCAAAAGGTGGTAGAGTTGAGAGCCCAAATGGGAAGGGAAAGGCCCGTGCAGAGGCCAGCAGGGGAGGCAGAGTGGGGAGTGTAGGGGCTTTGGAAAGCCAACAGCTGGTCTTTGATGCTTAGCGGCTGGCCCACCAACAGCCCAGGGCTGGACCAGATTTTAAAGGTGTTCAACCCAGGCATTTAGATCCAGGTACACTCTTTGTAACCCTCATGGAAGGTTAAACTCTGTCCATGGGATTCGGGCTTGGGACTGGGGATTGGGGTGCCGGGGAGATGCCATGCCTGGAGCTAACGTGGAGGGGGTGGTCTGGCTGCAGCAGACAGATTGGACCTCCCCGTCAAGGCAGGGGCGGACGGTCATGTCCTCCCATAGTGGAGGCTGGGAGCACCTGCCTGCAGCAGACGCCATGGTGCCTGCCTGCATCGCACTCCCTGGGACTGCCCGCCTGTCCTCTGCAGGCTGGGTGACAAGGGGTAGGACATGTGGGCATGGCTCAGCCTGACACACAGGAGCCATGCCTGCATTTTTGGGAATGGTTTGAGCTGGTGGGCATTGTGTTGGAAGCTTGAAGTTGGCACTATGGAATTGGCAGGTATTATATCCCTGCCTCCCTCCATCGCCAGGTGGTGGTTAGAGACTCACCAGCTCACACCACCAGGGTCTCCACTCAGGCATGAGCCGGTGCCCGGCCTCCTCCCACACAGCACAATGCAGGAGCGCCAGGGAGCTGCGGCCCCAAAACCTTCCTCTGGGGATGGGTTAAAGTCCCAGCCGCCCCCTTGGGTGGCTCGTTCTTGGAGCTCTTATGGAATCCCACCTTCCCCCCAGCAGTGACCTTGAGAAAGAGCCCGAGTTGGTTCTCCCTCCCTCCCTCTATCCCCCTGCTCCCTCACTCCTGCTGTCTGGCATCTTCCAAATAAACTGCCTGCACTTAAGTGCACCTCAAGCTCTATTTTCAGGGGAAATAAAACCAAAGCAGCAGTAGAGATGGAAATGGTGAGATGTGGCCACAGTCTGGATATATCACAAAAGTAGGAATTTGCTGAAGGATCAGATCTGTGGTGTGTGTGTGTGTGTGTTCACGTGCGCACTCCCCACACACACTCTGAGGGGAAGGGAGGGAGAGAGAGGGAGAGATTGAGAGAAAGCGAGATCAGGGATGACCATGGGTCTGGCGGAGTGCCTGGGAGAAGGAGGCTTTCTGAGCAGTGAAGGGGACACCTGGGGATGAGCACATTGGAGTCCAGCAGCCCGCACTCCCTTCTGGACAGGTGCTGACCCGGAGACCTGTCAGACTCCGCGTGGGCACGGTGCAAAGTTGGGGAGAGGTGTATGGTGCGTATGGACATCTGGGACCAGTCAGTGCTGGTTAGTCAGGGTCTCCCCCCACCTCCACATCCGCAATTCAGCTGTGCCTTCCTGTTTAAAAAATAGATACTTTCCCCCCCCTTTTCTTGCTTCCTTCCGTCCGTCCTTCCTTCCTTCCTTCTTCCTTCCTTCCTTTCTTCCTCCCTTCCTTCCTCCTTTACTCTCCCTTTCCTTTTTATTTTTTATCATATATTTATCTATATCTATCTACCTACTGTATATACATATTTTTTTTCTATATCTATCCATGTATATATTATCTATCGTCTGTCTCTAGCCTATCTTCTCTATCATTTATCTATCTATCTATCTATCTATCTATCTATCTATCTATCATGTATCCACCCATCCATCCAGCACTTGCCTTCCTCATCATTCTTTAGTCTTCCTGTCCATTTAGTATTGTCCCCTCTTCAGTGCCCCAGGTGAGTCCCTCCCATTAAGAATCTGCTTGGAAGCTTCCAGTCCAGCGTGGTCCAGGACTGTGCTTCCCTCGCTTCCTGCCCAGGTGTGCTGAGTGTTTACACTCCCGCTTGCCCTGGGAGGCGCTGGGCCGAGGGGCTGTTCCCCGCAGGCCCACCCCGCCCAGCTGCTGGAGAACAGAGCTGGGCCAGTCAGCCGCATCTCCATGCAGCCTCTCTCCTGGGCTCAGGGCAAAGGCGGCTTTGTGCTCCTGGGACAAGGCCCACCATTGAGGCAGGCCAGGGGACACTGGGGGAGGGAACGAGGCTGGGAACCAAGATGAGGTGTCAGAGGAGCCCCGCGCTGGGTCTGCAGTCTCCGGTCTGTGCAGGAGCTGTGTGCGGCTGCCAGGAGGCTCGGGGTGGGCCCTCCCCCTCGGGGAGAAAGCAGCCCTCTCCTCCCGGGCTGTGACTGGCCGCAGGGAAGGATGGAGGTGCAGGTGGTCGTAGAAAAAACAGGACAGGCCTGGCCTCCGTGCTGGGGGAGGAGGGTCGTCAGGGAAGCATCGTCTCCAGCTGACATTCCGGCCACGTGCCCATGCTCCGGGCCCTTGAGTGGCACCATGAGCAAGAGGCCTCAGCTAAGGAGGTGGAGCGCTTCTCAAACCCCTCTGTGTGCAGACCCCTGGGCGTCAGATTGGAATGTGGCTCTGACTCTTCGGGCCTGGGCTGGGCCCGAGACTCTGCATTTCCAATGAGCATCCAGGGAACGTGGCTGCTGGACTCCCCCCCCCTCCACTCCACTGCCCCACCCCCACATCAGCTCAGGGCCATCCCTCTCCAGTGCTGGGAGCAGAGTCCTGCAGGGCGGAGAGGGGACTGGGCTACTCAACCAAGAAAGGAAGGTGAGCACGGGTGGCCAACTTTTAAATCTGGGTCAAATAAGAATGTTTAACAACAAAAGGCCAATGAACAAAACAAGAGACACATCTAACTATTATTTCCTATAAGAAATGGAATTTCAGTCCAAAGAATCAGGGAGCCTGCCCCCTCAGAGGCCAGCTTCTTTGGGTGCAGAGCCGGCCCCCCTGTGCTGCCCATTGTGGGGTCTCGGGATGTCGCCGGGTCCGGCCTGGAGCCACAGCTGCACGTGGGGCCATGGCTGTAAGATTGGGACGCCGCATCGAAGCCAGTGCAGCATCCGGTGGCCACTCATCCTTTCCTGGGGGGGGGGGGGGCAGCGTGGGCTGCGAGACGAGGAGGCAGGGGCCTTCTCCCTGCCCTCCCTCCCCTTCCCCCTGGGCGCTGCACCAGCTCGGGCCTCTCATCTGTGAGCCACCGGCATTGGGGACTTGGTTTCCCCAGTTCCCGAGCCTCCATCCCAGGACATGTTGGGCTGAGCACCGAACTGGGGCAGCCCTAGGCATGCACCTTTTCCACACGTGCCCCCTGTCCGCTCGTGAAGACACACCTCCTGTCCCACCTGGTCCCTCTGCCCATGCTCTGTGGTCCTTGGATGACACAGAGTCTGGCCCAGGACCGCAGTTGGAGTTTTGAGAAAGTGGCATTCTCTGTCCACGCAGAGGTGCAGAGGTCAAAGTGCAGAGGTCACGAGCTGGTGGGCTCAGGGGCTTCCTGAGAATGCAGCTGGTGCAGAGGAAAGCCAGCAGGGACCTGAGGCCGATTTCCTGGTGGGGAGGCAGCCTGGGATGAGCTGTGTGAGGACATGCCTGGACTTCTAGTGAAACAAAGGTTCCCTTTTTTTTTTTTTTTTTTTTAAATATATTTTTATTGATTTTTCACAGAGAGGAAGAGAGAGGAATAGAGAGCTAGAAACGTCGATGAGAGAGAATCATCGACCAGCTGCCTCTTGTACACCCCCTACTGGAGATGTGCCCGCAACCAAGGTACATGCCCTTGACCGGAATCGAACCCGGGACCTTTCAGTCCGCAGACTGACGCTCTATCATTGAGCCAAACCGGTGCAGGCCAAAGGTTCCCTTTCATGCTCCCGCTGGTTCCCACCGGGGTTCTGCTGCCACTACGAGCTCTGGCATCGCAGGCAGGCAGAGGAAGCAGGTGGCTTTGCCCAGATCACAGGACATGCGGAGTCCAAACGCCCACCTGCACCCCCACGGCGCCCTCCCTCTGAGCCCCGGCCCCCACCTGTCCTCAGGTGCTGCCCAGTGCGGTTCCTGAGGGTTCTGAAAGCAGAGTGTCCTTGAGGGCTGTGGAGCGGAGGGGTGAGAGGAGCCGTCTGTGGGTGCCCTCGGTGCTGGAAGGACTTGGGGTGCCAGGGGCTCGGGCTTTGTCATAACAGTGGGGGTTTCTTGGATACTTTTACACTGCCTGGCTTAAGCGTCCCAGAGGTCTGTACTCACTGAGAAGGCGTCTGGAGCTGCTCAGAACATATTTAATTTTAGGGTCGCGCTCCCACGCTCAGGATTCTGTCCTGGAGTGGCGGGAGAGTTGCGGTTAATGGATCACAGGACTGATTACTGAGGACATGGAGACAGGAGTTCTCACAGAACCAGACGTTGTAGCTGGTTAACTAATAGGCTCCTATCTCAGCTATCATTTTGAGTTTCCCAAAGAGTATTTTCTCCAAAACCACTCAGCTGTATGCAGTTATTGGAAACATCTAATTTTTACATTATTTCTTCGCTAGGTGGAAATACTAATGTTCTTGCTATTTTGCTCAGTTCAGCGCTCTGGGCTTTCATGCCATTGCCTGTGAGACACAAAAGGTGGAATTCGGCCCTTGTGGTGCCCACGGAGGGGCTGTCCCCCCCCCCCCCCCCCCCGGAGGTGATGTTTTCATGCCTGAGGGCCAGGGTTTGGTAGGGGTTTCCTGTCATTTCCCTGAGGGGCTGGTTGTGGTTACAAGTGCAGCCTCTAGGCTCCATGAGCCAGGGGTGGATCCAGCCCCTCCCCTTGCGTTGGTTAATTTACCTCAGTGATTCAGTTTCCTCTTTTATTCAATGAGGATAATAATAGGATTAACCTGGATAGGGTCAGGGGTAAAGATTAAATGAGAAAATGTGGGTAGAGCACTTACTAGTATCTAAGTACCCAACACAGAGCAGTAGTATGGTTAGGAGCGCTGGCTGCTAGTGATGATAGTAATCCTAATAGCACTAAGATTCAGTAGGATAATGACCTGCTTTCACCTGATAATGGCAGAACTGAGTAGTTGCCCAGAGGAGTTTCACCCGCAAAGTCGGACATAGGAGTCTCTGGCCCTTTGCAGGAACATGTGCTGCTCCTGCTCCAGAGCCAGGGGCTCCTTCTCGCGCCTGTGGCTCTGTGTTGGAGGTTTGCCACAGCTGAGGGCTGTCAAACTGCTCGCCAGGATGGAAGGGTGCTCGCCGTTGCTGTGCTCCCCACGTGGCAGCCACCGGCCACACGTGGCGACCGAGTGCTTCAACTGTGGTCAGTGGGACTGTGAATGGAATCTTACATTGTATTTGTCTTAGATGGATTTAAATTTAAACAGCATCCATTGCTTTGGACAGTGCGGTGATATGGCCTTCTCCTGGTTCAAAGTGTGATGGCAGATGACACCCCGTGAGAGGTGCCAGTGTCAGGGCGGCCTCCTGCTCTCCCAGCCCGGAACACCTGTGTTGAATGAGGAGGCGCAAAGTGTGCCTGTGGAGCCCCAGCTCCCCTGGTTCCATCGGGTTAAGCGTGGCTGACTCCGGAGTCTGATACAGAAACAAATGATTTCCCCAGAGTTTATTTCCCCTCAATTAATTTCTGAGTTTTATTTCTATGACTTGGCCTCACAAAAAAAAAAAAAAAAATGGCTAAAGAGACTGAAATTTTAAGCCAAGCATATTAAAAAGCAAATAGGAAATAGCCCATCTATGAAATTGTTATAAGGAAAGTTATCATGGTAATGGTGAGAGCAAAACGACTCTATTTAATGCTCGGTGGTTATAGAGTCTGCTACAGCAGAGAAATGTACTGTTCTTAGGAGATTGTCCAAGGCACACATGTTAGGGTCTCTGTCCCGCACAGGCACAGGTATCCATGAAGTAAATGCAATAAAGGGTTAACCACGGGACTAGCCTTATGTGCAGCAGGTCCTGAAATACCCATTCCTATACGGGCTGTTTGTCTGTGTGGAGTTTGCGTTCCTCCCCATGTCTGTGTAGGTTTCTCCAGGGTCCCCTGTCCTCCCCACCCCACAGATGTGCTCCGTTAACTGGGGTGATGTGTCTGAAGTTCTCCCAGTCGGAGCAGTGTGGGCGTGAGTGACCTGTGATGAAAGGTGCCTGTCTCTTCTGCGTCACCCACAACCCCAAACTGGAATAAGGGTTGGAAAGTCATGATTTTACTTGTTTTATGAATCTTTCTTAAGTGGATGTATAACGCACATTGATCTCAACGTTAATATCGATATTAGGAGTGTTTCAGGTCTCCATTAGAAGTTCAACAATGATTTTGTGACAGAAATACGCCCTGGGATCTTAACAGTTGTTGCTGTCGATTGGCCTGTGTGTGGCCAAATTGGTTTCTTCATCGTTTTGCTTAAAGTCACAGCTTCTAAGAACCTATTGACAATGTGAAGTGAGAATGTATGTATTTCCTGTAAATTAGGGGCCAAATATAGATGATGGATTTTGTGGTAATGTGATGGGTATTTGGGTCTTATTAGCTTTCTATTTATTTTTATTTATGATTTGAAGAACTTCTCTGTACCTCAACCTATTAAAAAGCACCCTCCCATTAGGATCAGTTGGAAATGCTTTTTCTGTTAAGAACTCAGGTGCCAGTATAAATGGATTATTTTGAAGACTTTTTATCAGTTTGACTCAGCAATGCTCAGTAGTATGGCATTTCTTGTAGTGTAGAAGAGCCACTGATAAATGAGACCACCTTCCAAATAAGACACAAAGTATCCCATAAGCACTGCCTCAGTGTTAAAAATAAAGCAAAAAACCTTAGCATGTGGCTTTTCCCGTTATCTTTGCGGTGAGGATATGCTTTTACAAATGAGTTCTTCTTTGCCGTACGTGAGCTGGTTCGGAGGTTTTATTGCATACTTGCTAATGGGCGGGTTTCCAATTTCTTCACCGTTGAAAGGCAAGCAGTATTTTCCCACATTTCCTAATATTTCCCCCGCCAGATCAAACGGTGAATTTGGCACATGTGTCAAACTATAGATGGATAATCTATAGATGTGCACACCTTTTATTTTTCTAGGTATAAACATGGGTGTAAAAGGGTGTGGGGAGAATTTCCTTTTGGAAATGAGCATACAAAACTCCAACTGTAAAGAAGGAGATATTAGGCTCTGGGTACAGCGTGACATGGATAATACAAGATGTGGAGGGGTTTCGGCCACATTTTCTAAGACATGGTTCTTGAAACCTGTGTTCTGCTGGGAACATAGAAAACAAAAACACTCAAGCCACAGGGGAGCCATATATTCAGACAGCAGTGGGTATTCCCGGGGGACCTGCAGAGGTGCGCTCCCCTACAGTTCACCACCCGGACGCAGCCTGATCCATGGCGTGTTCCTGAGCTTTCCACAGGGCAGCACATGAGGCTGCTGAGTTCTCAGGGGGGGAAACAGAACGCAGAAAGCTGTCTTCTATCTTGGCATTATGGCCATGGTTCCTGTGGGAGTAAAAATTAATTTGAAAAAGCCAATTTAAAGCAGATTTTACCATTAAAGAAAGACACTGTGGTTTTAAAACCACATTCAAAACCACATTCAGTGCCTCATTCAATGCAAATTAAAATGAGATACCATTTCCACCCATCCGAGTGGCAAAAGTAAAAACATAATAATGGCTAGGGTTGGCGAAATCTGGAGAAACAGTAGCTGTCTCACATCGCCGGTGTTGGGAAAGTGGGTATAACCACAGAGGAGAGCAATGTGGAGTGTCTCCTGGAGTTCAGATGCTACGGTCCAGCCCTGACCGGCGTGGCTCAGGGGTTAGAGTGTCACCCTGTGCAAAGAGTCGAGGGCTCAATTCCCAGTCGAGGACACGTGCCTGGGTTGCAAGTTCCATCCCAGGTTGAGGTAAGCATAGGAGGCAACCAATCAATATGTCTCTCTCACATCAGTCTCTCTCTCTCTCTCTCTCTCTCTCTCTCTCTCTCTCTCTCTCTCTCTCTCTCTCTCTCTCTCCCTTCCCCCCCTCTCTCTCCCTCTCCTTCTCCCTCTCTCTCTCTCTGTTTCTCTTCATCTCCCTCTTTCTCTATCCCCTTAACCCCTCTCTCTCCCTTCCACTCTCTCTAACAATCAATGGAAAAAATATCCTCTCGTGAGGATTAGCAAACAAACAATGCAAACACTATGGTCCGGCGATGCCCATCCAGACCGTTGCCCTGGGAAAACCACAGACAGGTGTGATTAACAGGGACAAAACTACAGGTGCTTTTCACAGCAATGATCTGATAGCAAACCTGGGGAGAGGCCATGACCTAGGAAACACCAGCAGGAAGCTGCATGGCACTCACTTTTCCTGGTCTCTGCAGAGGCGGTGGGCTCACGGTGCCATTGGGGCTTAAACTGCGTCAATAATGTTTGCTGCTTCTAATAAAAAGCCCTCTTCAGCAGCTGTGTGCAGAGATTACTCTTTGCTAATTCTCGCTACTGGACATATGCATGTGTATCTTCTGTGCATGTGTATTACTCAGAAGAAGTCAACCCATTCAGATTGCATCTTTAAAGTAGTGTATTTTCTTTTAACATCAGAAACTAGATTACTTCAAGCCTCAGAAGCATGGAGCACAATATGAACTATTGTATTGCCTCCATAGTGGATGACAAAGTCTTGCCATTGTGTATTAATTAGTAAGAGATATAAACATAGGTATTTGGACAATTAAAACACGATGTTAGACCATCATTGCAAACTAGTCACATAAGCTGCATGGAAGGAAATTTGGCTATATTTAGCAAAATTATGGATTCAGTACCCTTTGAACCAGCATCCCCACTTTTGGAAATCTATCCCCAATATCTTGGCAAAACATGAAAGAGCACATATGCCAGACTATTCATTTTGTCATTCTGTGGAGACATCTCACATATTCATACATAGTGGGTTGGTGGGGTAAACAATGCTATATCCACACAGGGTCAAGTGAGGACTCTATGCCATGTGGAGTCACCGCCCGGATATATCACTGAGTGGGGGGAAATCGAGATACTGAAGTGTTGGTAGGACATTGCCTTTTATGTATAGAGGGAGGGATGAAGGAGGTGTGTGTGTTTGCATGTGTGTATGCACACATGCACTTGTGTGTTGTGTACTTAATATCCAAAGGAACACTGGAAACTTAAGGCAAAAGCTAAGACAGAGCTTGCATATAGGGAAGGGACCACCCGGGGTGAGGCCCAGATAGAGAAGTGAGACCCCTATGAGTGCACTTTATTACATAAATTTGAGTTTTGAAACATGTAACTATTCTATATAATAAAAGCCTAATATGCTAAGTTTCTGGTCGTCTGGTTGTCCCTTCAACCAATCAAAGCATAATATGCTAATGATATGCTAAACCCACTCACCCACTCGCTATGATGTGCACTGACCACCAGGGGGCAGACCCTATGACTGGTAGGTTAGGTTGCTGCTGGGGTCCAGCTGACTGGGACTGAGCGAGATGGGCCAGACACACCCTAGAACCCTCCCGCAGTCCCTCCCTGGGTGGCCAACCTCCCTCATCCCTCCCCGGCACTGACTGTGCAGCGATGGGGTCCTTTGGCCTGGCCTGCATCCTCTAGCAATCCAGACTGAGGGAATCCCCCCTCCCCAACCAGTGTACAAATTTCATGCACTGGGCCTCTAGTTTTACATATTTTTAAAAGTTAAATTTAAAAAAGGAACAGATTGAAACAGATGTAGTAATTGAACTTAACTATATACAATTTGGTAGCTTTACCTCGGAGAAAGTAATTTTTTCAAGTGACCTTAACACTCAGTATTTTATCCATCCCTAGACATATTTGTAACCACACATCAATTCTGATTTGGATCATAATCCAGAGCCTGGACCAGTGAAGATGATTTCCGACAGCCATAGTACAAGAACTAGACTACCCGGGTAGTACTGATTTCATGATTTACTTACCCACTTCCTGTGGTAGAGCTGCTATCAGTAGGTAAAGACCCATTGCTCCTTTGGGCCAGTCTGAGAAATGAAAATAAGGAGGTGAGGCAAAGTGACCACATCATGGGGTATAGTCAACTGGAGGTATAACCCCAATCATTTTAAAACTGTGATAAAATCAAAATACAAGGAAGGTCCAAATACCCTAACAAGATTGTGACATTAAAACAACTAACATCGAGTTACATTTCTATCACCACTGTCTTAAGGCCTATGGGCCTTAATCTTACACCATATTCTACAGTCTGCTAATAGACTTAGCCTCCTACTTTTCCTCCCAGACCCTCAAGTCCATCTTCATTCTCACACAAATCTGTGATCCGTTCATGTTTCAAGATTCTCCATGACTCCTCTTTACCTAACACATCATCCAACTCCCTTAGCAAATGGGCCCTACATTATTGGACCCCAGCTTCTGTCCATCTAGTCTTCATTCTTGACCCTTTCTCTACCTGAAGTTCTTCAAACAAGCCATGTTCTTTCCCAGCTCAATGCTTTTGAGATTGTTTTTTTGTTAATCCAATTTTGGCTTTTCCCAGAAATTCTATTAGGCTAAGACCCTGTTCAAATGTTACTATTGTTATGATGCTTGACTTAATCTTTTTAGGCATTGCTAGTTACTAGCACTGGAGATACCTAGTATACCTGTTTTTTGAAAGTTTCTGCATACCATCAACACCAGTCTATTCTTTATATTTTGGGGGGAATTTAAAATAAACCCCTGGAATAAAACATTAGCATATGTTAATTACATATTGTAACTCAGTGCACCATCTCATGAGAACACTTTCAATCCTCGTGTTCATTCAACAACACTGAATTACATTGTCTAAATCCTGCTTGGGTTCTCATGAGCTCAATAATCATATGCAACTGAGTTACTTTATATAGAATGTGTAGCAGGTATTTGGTAAAGTGTAAATTACAGCATGGAAGAAGAGAGCCCCATGGCTCCTACAAAATAACATTCCTTAAGTCAAGGCACATTGAGTTTTGAAACATGTAACTATTCTATATAATAAAAGCCTAATATGCTAAGTTTCTGGTCGTCTGGTTGTCCCTTCAACTAATCATTCTCCCTGGTTAGAAATGTTAGCTTGATTAAATAATGAATTTTCCATGCAAAGAAACGACTAGGATTGTTACCCAGGAGGCAGAACTATTATTTTAGAATGAGAGTTTAGTTGGTATGGGATTAATACAGACATAGATCCATTCTGGGAGGCAATGCAGCAGAGGGCTGCTATCAAGTTTCTTACCTTGTGGCATTCTCTTCTATACATGAAATGTTATTATCATGAAATAGCTGAGGAGACTTCGAATGGCTATAAAGGAAGATGCAAATAAACAGTTTTATACCCACATATTGATAGATGTCCCTGGTTAGAAATGTTAGCTTGATTAAATAATGAATTTTCAATGCAAAGAAACGACTAGGATTGTTACCCAGGAGGCAGAACTATTATTTTAGAATGAGAGTTTAGTAATCACCCCCATGCTAACAAAACTGATCAGAACATCCTCCTCCACAGATGGGGCCGTAAATACTCACTCATAATTCTCTGGCCACATACTGATGAGTGTGACAGGACTGCAGAGAAGGGAGAGGGAAACAAAAGTAACAGAACAAACACTTTAAAGCAAGCTAAGACAAAAGCCATGGAGGTGGGGGTGGGAACATTGTCAATTGTCTTTGGGAGATTAAGACACAAAATTCACAGAAAAGCTGCTGATATTTAAGAGCCTGTGGGGCCTTTTCACAGACATTTACAGGTATTTGTTACAGGACAGCAAACACATCTTTAAATATTCTCATTGGGGGGAAAAAGACAGGATGCTCCAAAATAGCTCAAAATTTTAAACAAATTTTAAAGATAATATCCCATAATATACTGAAGAAAAGTGCAATCACATTTTTGTTTACCCTTCTGACCAAGTTGAACAGAATGGGAAAGTTAAATCCCAAAGACGTTAGTATATGTATTGATGGCAGAGATGCAACAAAATAAGACTTTTCTGATTCTGTGTACAATTTTAAATACAAAACATTCAAATCCAAGCATACACCAAGTCTCTGAATCTCACAGATACATTTTAAAAAGATGTAAAGCAGGTATCTCTGTAACGCAGATATCCCCCTCATATCCCACCAAAAATTTCGCATTGTTAATAAAATGAAAAATAACTTTTTTAGATATTTATGTACTTCATATAAAATTTTATCCAGAAGTTCAATCTATAAAACCGATAAACAAACTTGTTCTACTTGAAGAAGGGCTTGAGTCTGGAGTGAGATCACTCAGTATTATTCCTGGCCTTAGGGATTCCCTCCAACCTCACAGGGCTGCCTAGAAATTCCCTAGTCTCCATGAACGACGTTTTGAAAACAACTGATGCTAATTAAAACCTAGCTCAAACCCTAATTTTTTTTAAATTTTAATTTCAATTTTTGTGAGAGAGGGGAGGTACTACTCTAAATGTGGATATTTAAAAATCTAAAATAAATAAAATCCCTTCTCTATTAATTAAATAAAGTCTCCTAGAAAAGCCAGTGTTGACTGAAACAAAGAAGGGAGAATTATTTCAGTTCTACTTTATTCTCCTTTGCCTATCATACATACATGCTTAAGAAAAAGTTAATGATCATAACTCCCTCTGGGAAGCACAAGTTGATGTCTAAATAGCAAAGACTAAAAAAGGGATGGTAGGTCATCTTATTGGGATAAAAAACTAAGACTCTTTGGACCTACTTTCAAAAACATGCATTTATCCAGGCTGTATTTGTTAATTGATCTCTATCTTAAGTAGACTTAATTATCCATGCATAAAACAGATACAAGAACAATGAAACAATACTGTACTTTTCAATAGCTTTTTTACATCACTACGTTTCGTTAACTCAGAACTAGGGATGTTAAATGTCAGGTGAATGGATTGCTCTGCATGCTCCAGAAAGCTGTAACTGCTTGAGAGATCACTTCTAGAGTTCAAGGGCATCACAACATTTACTGTGAGTTTAAACCCAGAATAATACATAGTTTTTTAAAGTCTTAATTGAACAGAGAAAGGCTTGTAAAACTGCTTGGCTGGTTCTTCTGAAGTTAATTCAGTGTGTACAAAAGTGGTTCATTGAACTAAGATAAGAATGGCAAAGGCAGAGAGCAGGACTGAAGAGTTTCTCAAAAGAAAGTGTGTGTGTGTGTTGTTTTTTTTTTTATATCTTGAGAGATTTTCTAAGAAAAGAAGTAAAGATTAAAAAAATGAAACTTAGTGCTTCATTGACTTCAAAGTATTTTGATTGGTAGAAAAAATACATAACCCATTTTATTTCTCATTTAACTCTGAAGGGGGGAAATGGCAATATTCTCAGTGTGTAGTTAGAATCTATGTTAAAGGGGGTTAAAAGTAAGATTGATCTGTGTGTTAGCCTAGATTTAATAAAGCTCTCCTGCTTCCAGAGCAGTGGCTGAACAGATTGGTCTGATTAATCACACATTAATATGCAAGAAATCTGACTCTACTAAATACACTTACCAATATATGAAATAGAACCCAGATTTTCTTTGAGGAACTTTGTGGCTCTTTTAGTGCATTTAATTCTGAACAGATTACTTCTGCTTCAAGTCTTTTGCTTTTTTAAATCCATTGGTCACAGAGCAGTAAGTGGGGTCCCCTCCTTCTCTAACATATAAACCTTCAATGGTTCCTGACTGCTCACAGGATAAACTCCAAAAACCCTGGCATGGCTTATAAGGCCCTTCATTTTCTGGTTCCTGCTTCTTTCTCCTCTCTCATTTCTTGCCACGATTCCCAGCTTCCCATCCCATTTTCAAAAAACAATCTGGACTCTGGGCCTTTGAAAATGTTTCCCTTGCCTGGAAACTCTCCCTTTCTAACTCCCACACCAAACACTGAATGTTTGGCCCTTTCATCACTCAGGTCTCAGTTTAGCTGTCACTTTCGCCAAGGCCAGTGCTCCCACAACCATAATTAACACTTACTATGACTTGGTTTTTGCAATAGTAAGAATCTAATAACCCATGCAGTTTGTCTATTCCACCTTAGCCAATATCAGGGACAGGTGTCTACATTTTTAAAATGTAGGGAAACCAACCTAACTTTTTACCTAATAATTATCTCTCACAATTCTCAAATTATTTTTGGCATTATTTTAACTTGGTTCTCATATTTTTATTCAGTGGTAACTTTTTAATCAAGCTCTACTCATTTATTTGGATTGATGTTATGAGAAATCTTGCAAAGCTACAAAATTAATTAAATACCTAAGCATGGGTTTATTTACCTTCTTTTAGTAATAACTCATTTTTCCCCCTGTAAATCTTCTTCACACATGCAAGTATTACTGGATAGGAGGTAAGATTACATTTGCAGTGTAAAAGAGAATGAAGAAGAACATTCTAATCAGCTTCCTAAATAACTTCCACACATTTACCACTTCGCTGATTTTTCTCCTATGTTCTCCTCCCACAAATAGGAGAACAAACGAAGTCAAACTTTTTTACTACCCATTCACATAAATTGTTACACCAGAAGATTAAGTGGCCTTGAACTAGAAAGGGCTCATCGGAAAAATGAACTACAGCAAGTACAAGAACACATTTCAGGATTAAAAAAAGAAAATCTGCCCACTCTAAACAGTAGCTCATAAATCTTTTTCAAAATGCATCTTGTGACATCTGATTTAATCTTATACGCCTTTTCTTTCTCTTGTTTTCCACTCACTGAAAATGCTGGTAAATATATGTTTGATGAAATGAAACATTTTCAGAGTTACAGCCAAAAATCCTAGCACAAAATTATTGGCAAGCTTGTCTGTTCTTTTTTACTTTAACTGAGTCACTCAGAATACAATGATGGATGCCAATAATTATGTTGATACTGAAAGGAAAATTATCAAAACTGCTTAAAAGGACTATAAAAGATCTATTTGTCTGCCCAACTAATAGGAAGTATATAGAAATTTGAGGCGCAAAATGCCAATAACATATCAAAAGAGTGAAAAGCACATCACCAGTTCAAACCTATCAATTATCCCATACAAAAGGCACTGTCTTAATTCTATGCTTCAAGCAACTACTCCCAAGAGTAGTAAAATTTTGTCTTTATCCTGAAGTGTTTAGCCCAATTAAACTATATGTTAGATACTGAAATAAATACGAATGTATTATCAAACCACCTGATGAGGAAAAGGACAAAAAAACAGACACAAAATGAAGAGAGGACCAATAATCTACCTTTTCTATGGATTTAAGTATTTGAACAGCTCTCCTTGAACTATAACTGTTTTTATTAAATTTGTCCTAAAGTGTAGTTCAAAAAAATGTATTGGAGGCATCTAGACTAATTGTACACAGTTTGATATCAAGCAAAGTTATCAAAAAGTTTAATTTTTTCATATGTTTTAAATGTGTACATGACATTTTGACCTATTTATATATTTAGTTACATTATATTTCTTTCTATATGTACACTCATAATATTACCTACAGCAGCATGCTTTGGCTGTGGTCTTTTTCCACTTCGTAGCAGTTTCACAAATTAAAAAAAATACATTTGCACATAAATGTATGCATAGAGCATTATATGGAAAAAAATTCAGACCAACAGTCTATCCCTCTATTTTAAGATCTTTGAGACATGCAGTGTCATAATACCCTGGACTATTACTGTTCTCAGATTATGTCTCTATGAGTGCTGAAGGTTAAACAAAGTTTGGCTTCAGAAAAATTGTACTTGGAACACTTTTAATACCTCTCTACTGTATAATGTAAAGAACTCTACCCTTCACATTTCTGAGCTTGTTTTATAGTCATTTGAGAGAGCATCTTCTGTAACAAAAACCTCACTATTCCTTACGACTAAGAACTCTGGTGATAATTAGCAATTAATGTTAATTTTCCCCAACATTCAAGCACACACAAAAATATTTGCTTTGGCAGGTATATTTAAGCTAATATTCTAAAGATTCAAAGATTTAAATCATATCTATTTTTGATCTTTATATATAATTATTAATTTAAAATTACTCTTACATTTGTTCTGTCTCATTTTCAAAATTATTTTTATTTCAGGCTATAAGTTATAATTTTTCTTTGTTTTAAAACCCAATAGTAATTTTGTTAGATTGAAATTTTATTTCATTTTTGCTTATATACACAAATTATTAAATTTAAAGAAGTTGTGTCTATCTCATGTACTATATGTTTATTTTTTAAATAAGTTTTTATTTATTTCAAAGAGGAAAGAAGCAGGAGAGGAAGAAACATCAATGATGATGCCCTAGACCGGAATCACAATGGGACCTTTCAGTCTGCAGGCTGATGCTCTATCCACACAGCCACTAGGCTCTATCATGCATTCTTCAAAGCTACTTCACTTTGCTGTCATGTTCAAAACAAAAGAAATTAGAAATGTAATGTTAGATTTTGATGAGATTTTAGTATATAGGTAGGTAACTAAAGAAAGATAAGTGTTGCCAAAACCGGTTTGGCTCAGTGGATAAAGCATCAGCCTGCGGACTGGAAGGTCCCGGGTTTGATTCCAGTCAAGGGCATGTACCTTAGTTGCGGGCACATCCCCAGTAGGTGGTGTGCAGGAGGCAGCTGATCAGTGCTTCTAACTCTCTATCTCTCTCCTTTCCTCTGTAAAAAAATAATAAAATATATTTTAAAAAAAGAAAAGTGCTAATAAATTTATATTAAAATATGTAAAATAAGTGTGAAACATACTATAAGAAATAGTAAAACATTACCCAAAAAGGGAAAATGGAAAATAAGTAAAATAATTAAAGAATATACAATATTACAATTTGCTTTAAGTTTTTGAAGAGGAAAAAGAGATAACCAATGCAAAGATTAACACATATTTGTAAAGTATAGGAACAAGTGCACAATGAAACACAACATTTTAGCTGCGACACTGTCAAAAGCAAACAGTAAAAATTCATGTTATAAATATTGATTCTAAATTTATGTTACCTTTTGAAAATAGAACAGTTTACCAAAACACAAATAGTTTTTGGTATGAAACAACTTCTTTTGTGTCACTAACATAATGAATAACACTATTAGATATAAGTACATATATTAAAATCAAACTTACGTCTCCAAGTTGTCATCTTCAAGAACAGTCTGAACAGGCAAGTAGCCAATTTGAGAATGTCTGGCAAAGTATTTCTTAGGTCTGAACTTATTCTTCAGCACCTTTGTGAAGTAGCGCACATCTTCCCCAGATATCTATGAGGTTGAAAAAATTGCATTTATCTCATTAAAATGGAAAAAGATAACTTTCTACAATAAATAGACCATATGTAAATTAATGCAATTGAATAACAATAGTTTCAATAGTTTTATGTATGTTCAGAATAACACACAATGTTATGAAAACACATGGTAATCACGGCTCATCATTAAATATACCCAGCAATTAGTTTATAATTTTTTAAATTTCTAATTGAAAATAAACCATAGCTAGCTTATTTGCTCAATATTTTACAAATTGGGCCAAAAAGTAAAATTAATTTCCAAAATTAATTTTACTTTTTGTAAAAAAAAAGGTTCAGTTTACTATTAAACAGTTCGGGACGATGAAGTATGATGGATATTATATGGTTTTAACTAAGGTGCAGGAATAAGGTTGAGCTATGTAGCCTATGCCGACTGCACACATGCTAGTATATCCTGTAGTCAGAAAAAGAGAAAGCAGTAATAAGAGACCAAAAGCAGCATCCCACTTCTCCTCTCTATTGTAAAAGGTACTATCAGTTTCTTTGTCCTTTCCAGGAACCGTAGGAACATAAATAATTTTGACACGGATGAAATTTTTATTCAGTTTTTAATATCACCAATTCTAGTTTTTATTTGCAACGAGGGGCCCTTTGCAGGAAGATTCCGGCAAGACTTCCGGTGGCTTCCCTCCCACCACCATCACCTCTGCAGCTCCCCCACCTCCCCCGCTGCGGGGAGGGCGGGGCGGGTGGGATCCCCAGGCGCACAGCTCGCCCTGCCTGCCCCTCCACTGCTCTCGCGGCCTCTGCCACGCAGTCTCCATGGCCATGTGCGAGCCACTGAGGCCACTGCATGCCCCGCCCCCACCCCGACCCGCTGTGCCCACCGCTGCCGGCAGTTCTGGTTGCAGGCAGTTTCCCTCCAGCAACTGCCTTGCTTTCCACTTTCCCTTCTATGCTGCCTTCAGTCTTCACTCTTCCCTCCCTCAGCATATGCAAATTAACCACCGTCTTTGTTGGGTTACTTTGCATACTTGCTCTGATTGGCTGCAGGCATGGCAAAGGTATGGTCAATTAGCATTTTTCTCTTTTATTAGTGTAGATGCGTCCTTCGGACATCAACCTCATTCAGTCCTTCTGAAGATGTATTTAAAATGTTTGTATTATATGCACAGAACTAAATGACAGCCTTGACTATCTGACTCCTGATTGGCTGTCCAATCAATAACTAGATAGACTTCACTCTAATCTCTTTACAAAACAGAACCAGAGAATTTTTCTATAATAACCAACTGGGTGCTAAATACATTGCCCTACCTGCTGCCTCCATCCCTTTTCTTGTATCCTCTCCTGTCTATCTTTTCGTTCATGACAAGTATTTTCAGGATTCAAGTGTGATACTACCAAAACTATTTTGCAAGCAGAATCTTAAAAATACATAATTATGTTTTAAAACGACTAAATTCTGGGTCAAAACTAATAATAGTTGTATTACTTCCTATCTGTTCCTATCCTACCTAAATATGCCTGCTTCTAGTAAACTGTTAAGGGGACTTTTGATTTTAACTTATATAAATTAAAAGTAAACAAAATCTTAAAATCAGAGACATGGAAAAATACTGGAAGGTTGCTTGAACAGGAGCTAGATTTATGGAGTTTTTTTACTCTCTTCCTTTTCTACATTATTTTTAATGTGAATATGTAATTATTAAACATTTTAAAGATGTCTAAAAGAAACATGACTTCCTATCACATAGTATAATTTTCAATGTAGGTCAACATGAGCCCTTAATAGAGTTTGCTGCCAAGAAAGTTGTTTAAAATCACAGATGGAAATAAAATTCAATTAATTTTTCTGAAAAGTGTATAATGATTCTGTGAATGAACATAATATAGATATATTTATTTAAAAGAAAACAAAACAACAAGAGAGCATCATTAAGCCATCTTAAACGTGACTTTTGCCCCCAAAGTTGTTTTTACTGAATAATTTCAGATGCTAGCTAATTAAAAAGCAACTATTAAAACAAACAAATACTGGCTCAGTACTCACATGTGTACAATATTCCACCATTGGGTAATGTAATTTGTGACGTTTGGCTGTTTGACCAGAGAAAAAGCAACTCTGGCAGACATCATAGCTAAAACGCTTCAGTCTTCTATACCTAGAGAGAAGAAAATACAATTCACTGGCTTGCATGCCTATATTTAGTCCAAATCCATCATCTGTGGAAAGAATTTTATCCATCCAAGTCACTACAAAAGTATATTGGCCACAAATGTGGAATTTTTTAGTGACACTGTACATCGCTCTTTATTTGCAGATTCTTATTTTGAGGAGTGCAATTGTAAATTTTAAGTTTCAGAATGGAAAAATATCTCCCAGGTCCTCCATCTTCCAGAATGGCAGGTAGTAACTAAGAACATAAATATATTAATATTTTAGAGAAAAAAAATAAAGGAATAAGAATGAAAATGGAAACAAAATGTAAAGGGTATGTGAGATTAATCCTGTAAACCATTAAGTGCTGAGTAGCTTCTAAAATCACCTGCAAAAAGCACTTGCAAATCAATCTCAAGAAAATAAATCAGCATATACTACTGTATCCAGCTTATTTTGGCAGGGAAGCAACCTGGTCTGAAACATTCACTGACACTAATATTTCTTGACCTATACCTATTTTACAAATGTGATTGACATCTTGTCTTCTAAATGGAGTTTGTTTATTTCCGCACACCTCATAGCAGAAGGCCATTCTCTCATCAATAGCACCAGACCCTTGTACTATTAGTGGGTGGTGTGCCCTGTGAAAATATGCTTTTCAGTCTCTCTTGCTGATGGTGGTGACTAATGCAATACAAGTCAAAGTCACTGGGTTGGATTTCAAGGGACTCACTTGGTTGAGAAGAAGCATGGTCCCGCTTCCTCCTTCCTGGAAAATGAACCTGACAGTAAGAAGAGACATTTTGACATGGGGGATAAATGGTGATGGAAGGGGACAATTTGGGATGGTAAACCCACAAAACAATACACAGATGATGTATTGAGGAACTGAATACCTGAAACCTCTGTAAATTTATTACCAATGTGACGGTCCAACATTCAATTAAAAAAAAAGAACAAAAAGAACAGCCATTCTGTTAGCATGGGTGATCTTGAAGAGGGAAGCCATGTGTTAAGGATGACAGAGAATAAAGCTAGAACAATGAAAAGAGGATGCCGGTCAAAGGGTACGAATTTCCAGTTATAAGAGGAATAATTTCTAGGAATCTAATGTGTAATATATTGATTATAGTTAATAATACTATATTATATACTTGGAAGTTGCTGAGAGAAAATTTTAAATGTTCTTACCACAAAAACGAAATGGTAATTATGTGATATGATATAGGTGTTTCCTAACAATATGGAGGTAATCATTTTGCAGCACATTTATCAAATCAATATGTACCACATTTTAAATTTACACAATATTATATGTCACTTTTATCTCAAAACTAGGGGTGTCGGGTGGGAGGTTTCAGCCTGATCCTGCAGGCCAGGCTGAGGGACTTCACTGGTCCACGAACTCGTGCCCTGGGCCTCTAGTAAGGTAATAAGCATCCATGTGCCCACATCTCAGCTGTGTTGAATCATAATGTTATGTCATTTTCTTTCCATTTAAGAGATAAAACATTAAAAGTACAATCAAATGCTAGTAATTTTTAGTCTTTTGTCCTCTCCTTCACTCTGAAAAATCCCATCCCTCCACATCTCCCTGGACTATAGCATGGCTATATGTGGCAGGCTTTACACAAGTCTCTCCAGTTCATTTTATCTGATGGTTCATGTGATTTCACATTACTTTTTAATATAGCATACTAATCAAAGCATATTAACATAGCATAATAATCAAAGTCCTAAATCTATTGTTCTTTTCAGTATCATCTAATTGTTTCTTGGTGTAAAAATCTCACCTCTTCTAAAATTCTAGCCTGCTTTTTAAAAAATACCATATTGACTAAGAGCATGAACTGCAGAGTCAAAAAGATTATATTTGAATCCCAGTTTTGCCTTCACTTATTGGATATCTGGCCTTGGGCAAGGGGCCTAATTTCTGAGTCTTAGTTCTTTCATGTGTAAAGTAGAGATAATCCTGCCAATCTTATAGGGTCTTTATGGAGAGTAAATGAAATAACAAATGCAGTGTTTGAGCACAATGCCTGGCATCCAGTAAGCACTGGATAAATAGCAGTGGTTAATGCTGATGGTTATATCTTATTTGGACTATCTTCCCACTTGTAGTTTGCTACATTCCAGCTATTCCTTTCATCTCTGTCTGCCTGCCTACCAGGTGCTTTAAACTTAGCCTCTCCAAGAAATCTGCTGCATTTCAATGGACCTTTTCCATCTCCCTCTCCCAGGGTTTGCCCTCAGACTTCCACTGGCTGCCAGGCTCGGGTGGATTCTGCTTCCCACGACTACCTGCCTTTCCATCCTCCTAGACTGTACAGCCTCGCTGGCCCCAGGCACTCAGTTCTTGTCACACTTTGGACTGGCTCCCCAGCATACCACGACGGGAGAACAGGACATAACACTCTATTTCTCAGTTTGCCATTCTCAGAAAATGCAACAATACTCTTCATACAAACTATGTTGGTAAAGTCAGTCAAATGACAGCAATTTGTTTAGTTCAGCACACTGATACTGATACTATATACACCAAATCAAATCCTAGCCATCCTGATTGACTCTCCACCTGCGAAATCACCATCTTAACTATTTCCACTTTTGGAATGAGTGAAAGGCACATACAAAACCTTAAGTTGCACTGCTGAGTAGTCCTGTATTTTTCATAACTGGTTGCCAAATCCAACTGGGGTTACTTCCAATATTCTTTGCAGAAGAGAAACATATGTATTCTAATGCATACTTATCCTAAGACAAGGAGGTGGAAGGATCATGATAGCAAAGACACTTCATCTTCATATTTCTCTTTCACACCAATGTTTCTCTCATTCAACCTTTAACCCTATACTCTTCTGCTTTGTGGCCACAAACTGATGAATCTGACACTGATTACACTAAAGTGCAGTGGTGAGCAGTGCTCTTGTGTGCAGATAAACAGGGTTAATCTACTTCACACCAAACTTGGTAGAAGTAAAACAAAGTACCTCCATTACTTTACTTCAGTTGTTATTTAAATTTTGCTGTATGTTTTCCAAGTTTGACCCCAAAAGCCTCAGAATATCATCCAATCCCATCAGGGCCATATATGTATAATGATTTGTGCAATTATCATGCATGAACATTTTCTGTAAAATATGTAATAGAAATTCAGAAAAGTCTTTGGTTCTGGAGCAAAATAATATATTTTTTTAATCCTTTATTGATTAAGGTATTACATATGTCTCCATTTCTCTCCTCCTATCACCCCCATTTCCTCTCACCCCAACCCCCTGGTGCCTGTGTTCATTGGTTATACTTACATGCATGCATACAAGTCTTTTGGTTGATCTCTCCCCCTCTCTCCATCCTCCCCTGCCTTCCCTCTGAGGTTTGACAGTCTGTTAGATGCTTCTCTGTCTCTGAATCTATTTTTGTTCATTAGTTTATGCTGTTCAGTATATTGCAAAATAATATTAAAATAATAACAACAAGCTTCCTGTAATGGCTATAAGAAATGTCATTTTAGATAGATAGACTCTGCTGAGCATCTCATTTATTTAGAAGGCAAACCCCCCAATGGGAATGAATAGAACGGAAGATAGACATACACTGAGCTGACATCTACAGAACAGAAAACAGTCTCCTGCCACTACTACCTGTGGTAGATCTTACCTGAATCCAACAATTGGACATTCTTTGCAGATGTTACATTTGGCCTGATGTTTCACAGTTTCAGCTGCTGCCACTCGATGTAAAACTGTCAGCCAAACCATGGACGGTGGATCTAGACGCATCCAGTTTATAAACTCTTTCACACTTATCTCTGGCTTAATATTCTGGTGAAGAAGCAAAAAATATTAAATGTGAAGAAAATTCATTTATTCAAATTGCAGTAAGTGCTGCTGCTTTATAATTTTGTGAAAAACATTTGCACAATTAAACATCATGTACTTCTTTCCAGGTCAGTTAAATCATAAAATATTTTAGGTTGTCCAAGGGCAGAAAATTCTAGAATTTTTCACAAAACAGCCCTATCTATTTTGGTTCAATGGATAGAGCATCTGCCCAAGGACTGAAGGATCCTGGGTTTGATTCCAGTCATGGGCACGTACCTTGGTTACATTTTTGATACCTGGCCCTGGTTGGGGTGCGTGTGGGGAGGCAACCAATCGATGTTTCTCTTTCACACCAATATTTCTCTCTGTGTGTCTCCTTTTTCCTTCCACTCTCTCTAAAAGCCAATGGGAAAATAATTTTGGGCGAAGATTAATAACAATAACGAGGAAAAGAGAGAGAGAAAAAGAGAGAGAGGGCGGGGGGATATTGCTATATAAGAAAAAAAAGTACTTTCATATACTCAGATTAAAACAAAAAACACTATTCTAGGTATTCTTTTCACATATATGCTTTAACCTCATAAAATTCACTCATCTAAGCAAGTAAAAACCTGTGAAAGTAAAACTCACTGATTACTTTCCAAACTTAAAGCCATTATAAATGATACATAAAAACTGTTATTTTTATGTCCTGCTCCAGTCCTATTACAACATCACACTGAGGGTACAGTACTACAAATATACGTGGCAAGATATCAAAATTTATAACAAAATGTATAAAACATCTGAGTCCCCCCATGCAAATCCTAAGACTAATTTATTGTCATATGTGCCAAATTAAATTTGTACAAACATCTTTCTTCTGTTGTTGTCAAAGTCATTCTATGAACCAGGACATAGGAAATTACATTTAGAATTTTTCAACTGGCATTTTTTATTATCTTTAAAATAAGAAAAAGGGCTATTATAAAATATAATAACCCATAGCATCAATTCGCCTTAAAAAGATGGTGGGAGCAAATTTTTTTTCTTTTCAATGATAAATCAGTGAGTATGCTTTGAGAAAATATCTGTAGGCTATACTTTAAGTAAATGTATAACATCACTAGTAACAGTTCTAAAATGCTTTATATACAGTTAGCATTAAAAAGAAACTAAAATTATTTTCCAGTTTAACATTACAGCTTAGACCAGTATAAAACTTTGTGTATCATTCTCCTTTTGCACATAAGTTCTCAAAAAAAGAAAAAAGACCTCATTTTAATAACATTTTTATTTTATATATGTTTTAAAATCTTGCCTCCAAGGAACACAGGACTGAAATATTTATCAAGTAGCTGTAATATTCAAAGCACTGTGCACAGGGATACAATAATAAAAAGGTAAAAATTATCCTTATTCATGAAGCTTAGATTTTTATGAATGAAAAAACTGAACAGGCAAATATACAATTTAGTGTCTACACTAATAAAAGAGAAACATGCAAACTGACCATCCCTATGCTATGCACACCAGCTAATCAGGAACAAGTATGCAAATCAAGCCAACAAAGATGGTGGTTTATTTGCATACACAGGCATGTAGAAGGAAGCCCAGTACTGCAGAAGGAAGTGAGGCAGCAGAGACAGGGGGGAGCTCCAGTCACAGGAAGCCCTATTCTTGCAGGAATCTTCCTGCAATGGGCCTCTAGTGTAATGATAATGATAATGGTAATGAGCACCCTAAGAAGGTAGAGGAGATACAGGTGAATAGGGTAACACATAACCTTATCGGAAGAGGTCAGAGAAGGGTTTTCATAGGGTTTTAGATTTAAGGAGAGATCTAAAACATAAATAAAGATTGGTGATGAAAAGAGTTTGTGGGCAGAGGATATGGAAAAACATTCTGAATAGAGTATACATGTCCTAAGGCAAGAATGGAAGGACTGAAGTAGTGTGGGTAGAAAAGCAGGGAACAAAGGGATAAGTGGCACAGAATGAGGCCAGGGCAAAGGCAGGGCCAGATCACAGCAATCTGACAGCACTTGTTAAAGGGTGTGGATTTCATATATTGAGAAACAGCTATTCTTGAGGTGATAACCATTTCTTGAATCAAATATGCCTTAAGAAACAAAATACAAGCTTACTGAAATGGCACCCAATGTCCTTCACCATTTGGCTCTAGCCCAAGTTCCCTGTCCCATTTCTTGGAAAATTATCAAAACTTTTCCTCAGTACTCCCTGTACACCAGCAATCCTGTGTGTTTACCTGTTGGAAACAGCTGAGGACAATGGGTTCAATATTGCTGCCTCCATAAGCTGCTACTTCTCCCAGCTGCCGGGGGATCTGAATAGCATCATGTAGTAAAATGCCCACCTGCCGCCGGTCACACATTTCTGTCGGTCCAGCCACTGCCTTGAAGAGATCTGCAAGGAGGAAAGGCAAAAGGTTAACTTCCATCTGCCCGCAGTGTTCTCTTATGTCTTTGGTGATGGGGATTGAACAATGAAGATTAAAATATATATATCATGAGCACATGAATCAATTAGTCGTCTCCTGAATTCTGACAACTTTGATATTCTGTGTGTCTGTAATCAGGGGATTGGTTAACCACATGCTTCTGAAAACAACCTCCTGTTGTATGCCAATACATTTAAATAGACCAGTAACTACAGATTTTCTTTACAAATGGTATAAAAAATACGTGTGGGTTTCATTCAGTGATTTCAGTAAGGATTTCCCTTCTAATTGAGAAAAACAGTCAGCCAAGACGAAGCTTCTCAGGACTTGTCAAAGAAATAAATGTGCCTTCCTGGCAAATCGTTACATTTTAATGATTTGTTTACTAATGTTTTGTGTTCACTCCTAAATTTTATATTCTATTAAATGTATATTTTTGCTTCTTTTAAAGATTACTATACTTAAATCTATTTTATGTAAAAACATTAAGAACTACAAGGAAGAGTCTTTTATTTAAGGTGTGTATGTGGAGTTTTTTAGGCCCAATCAGTCTCAGTCCTCATAAGCTATTAAATTATTTTTGTTTTATTTCATTTCATATACTAAAATACATTTTTTCAAATTTTGAAAACATACGAACAAAACTCAGGCTTGCTTTCATAGTTCTCTAGCCTTTTCTATTCATTAAGAAAACACTAATTTATTTCATAGCTCTCTCAATTCCATAAAATTAAAACTCTTCTCTCCTTTCCAGTGTTTGCTTATCTTTCTTTTGCCACTTGAAACATTTTGAAGATTTAAAATTATTAGCTTGTCCCAAGAAATAAAGCTAACATGATTAAATAAGTTACTTTAGGAGTGGAGAGAAATTCTATGTAAAAACCACCCACTTTGTTATAGAAACTACTTCTTTCTGAAAAGAAATTTCCAAGTTCTGAATATTCATAATCACAAAAAATCTAAAAGTTTTTCATGTGACGTTTCCAAAAACAGAAGGGGAGTAAATATTTATGGGATTCTACAAACCATAAAAAAGCCACACTGATCAATAAATGAATATCAGATCAAAATTTATATTCCATTTATTTTAAAGGAGAATAATGCCAGATCTAACGCTGTCAACATGCACTTTCAAACAACTGAATCGGGTTTAGTGATATTTACAAAGTTATTATCATGAAATATGACTTTAATTATAAGTATACATAGGGAAAGCAAATTTAATTAAGATAAATTTAATTTTTATTATCATTTGTTCAATTTTGTTAGAGTTCTACCTGTTTCTCTTCATTTGTCAAAAATAAGATGATCATGGCCAGAAAAATATCTGTCCAGGATTCTTACTATTTTAAAATTTTAAGTTCATTTAAAACTTTTCCTGGGAAGAGGCCTCTTAGATAAACAGTGTTGATGCACATATGTAACAGCCTGTACAGAGGAGTGCACGTATTCAACAAGATCAATCATGTCCAACTTTCATCTTTTGAGACAAGTAGCTATATTGCTATGCTAATATTAAGGTAAAACTACACACAAACCAGGAATGGTTAACATTAACATCAGAAATGTTGACATTTCCAAATTTTCATAAATGTTCACACTTTTTATGTCATAGTCAGAAGTAAAAAGGAACATCAGAATGTGGGGATGAGCCTGAGGAAAGTCACAATCTAAATCACAAGATCCAACAAATTAGCACAGAAGAGATGTCAAAGGCCACTGAAAAGGATCTTTGTAAATGTGTTTTTAATGAGGCAAATTGACCGCCAGCTATAGGCAGAAAGGCCAGGGTGTTGTTTGAAACTAATGAAGGGATATTTTCAGGAAGGTCTCAAGAGGGAGGTGCCACAGGGTAAAAACACCTGCCCTGTCACTCAGCTACTAAGTGGCAGAGCTGAGGTTTGAAGGCAGGTCTCTCTGGTGTATGGGCCTTTTATTTTCCAAATACCAAGATTCCTCATTTAATTATTTGTCTAACTATGTCTATAACAGTTCTAGTTTTATATATATATATATATATATATATATATATATATATATATATATATATAGAGAGAGAGAGAGAGAGAGAGAGAGAGAGAGAGAGAGAGAGAGAGAGAGAGAGAGAGAAGGCTTGGGCTTTAGAGTCAGAAAATTCTGTGATCCAATCCTAACCCCATAATTATTGTCACTATAGCCTTTGAATAGATTTGTAACCTATCTTAGCATTAATTTTTTTCATCTGAAAAATGGAAACCATGATGCCTACATCATTATGGGATGATTATTCTCAGAATTAAATGAGATACAACTTATAGTTGGTTCTCACTTCACCAAGACACCTCACTTCTTGATCCTATTATCAGCTTTCATTACATATAAATCCACTATATTATTAACACCATCAGTCTAGCTTGGACATGTAGAGTAAGGGTTAAAAAAAATGGGAACTATTATTACTAGCCAAAAATATAAAGTAAATCTCCAATAAAATGATCATTCCCATTATTAAAAACACTATTGGTATAAGAATGGTCTTACGTACATCTGTATTTTTCTTCTAAGAGACCATTAGAGAGAGAGATCAATCCAATCTTCAAACTCAGCACTCTAATTTTTCCAATCCGATCCCTGAAATTATAAGAATCTCAATGTCCTACATGAATTTAAAACGGTATGTGAAATATTTCCGAATATCTATTTTCTTGAGGGTAAACCATTAAAAAATAATTGCATCTTAAAGTTCTGACTTTTCTATTCACATTTAATAATTAATGTTAAACCTACACCATAATTTCATTACATAGTTTAATAGTATGTTTGACCTGGTCTAGAAGAATAGATAACCTGAAGTCACGTTACACACAATATATAAACTAGGAAGAATAAATTAAGGCAAAATTAAAACTTTAATTATAAAGCTGAAAAGATATCATTTTATAAATACTATAAAATCTATTTATTAATAACTACAAATGCAAAATTCAAAATAGATACATATATGCATGTGAGTTAATTCAGCAAGTATATCTAAGATCAAAAGTAAGAAAAATGACTGAAAATTTAGCTAGATACTGAGGGCTTCTTACTGCTGAATACTAAAATATGTATTGCCTAATTGATGTGGGTCTTTGTCAATGCAGTTTTTGTGTTACTATTGCAATTACACTAGCCATTGGTCTTAAACACATAAGTGTGGAATCTCTATTAGGGGAAGCATCAAGGTATAATTAAATTCAAAGTATATTAATTAATCAACATGAGAAAATAGCTTTTACACTATACCAATAAAAGACCATTTCAATTTTACTTATAAGCAGACTAAAAGAAAAAATTATTTTATTTTAAAGCAGAAAGTTGTTATATTCTATCATTTATCAAAGAACTACTGAACTGTCTGCCAAATGTTACTTGCTATCCTAAAGCCGGGGAATGGGGAAAGTAAATGCAGAAACTATAAAAATTAGCAATATGATGAGCCTTGCTATGAAAACATAGTCAAGAAAAAAGTCTTATTGCTATCTTTATATTTCATATTCAGAATCAGTTTTCAGTTAAATTGTTGCTAATAATTTTCTTAAAATATGTTTTTAATTTACAAATAAAGCATTAAAACCCTATAAATAATTTTTTGCATAATTATATGAATACATAGAATTTAGTAATTCATGCTACTCAAAAACAAGCAAATATTTGTATTGTGGAACTTTAATTTTAGGTAATCTTATTGTCAAACTGCATTTAAATCTTAATTTTATTGATATTTTTACTATTAATATTAACTGACATCTTCCATTCACAAATTGTAAATACTCTGGAAAGTTTTTTATACATATCATGACATAAAATAAAAATTTAAAAAAATGCTTAGGTATTGCTATAATGTACTTTAAAAACCATCCCTCAATAACCTAGAGTCTATATCTATATCATGTCATATCCAACAAATTTATTGAACCTTCACTATGCATGTATACAACATTCAGGATTGCCCTATGAAACAAGTAATAGCTTTAAAAGTAAATGTAATTATTATAAGCAGAATTTCTAAGTTAATATATACTGTTTATTCTAGTTACTTACAATTATCTTAAATGGAGCTATGCTAGAAATTTTGCTTCTACATATTTTTTAGGCATTTCTAATTATCATATGCAAATAGACAATGTCTCTTTTCTTTCCTCCAGAAATCAGGAAATTTTATTCTTTGGACATAATCAGACAGTAGATTTGCAGAAGATAACAAAGGGCTGTGTGGATAGATTAGTACATGAATATGCCTAAGAACAAAGCAATCCCTTATGGGGGGAAAAGATCAAAATGATAGGCATTACAGGATGACCTGGAGTCTGTGGTGTCAACAGAAGAAAAGAAAATCATCAGGAAGACTACTGAAAATGTCAGTCCTCTATTCATCACACCATCAACAATTATGAAGGCTTACGATGATCCCAGCATTGTTTTATATACCATAGGGATCACTACAAAAGTACAAGGCACAGTTTCTACCCATGATATGCTCACACACTGTGGAAGTGAAACAAGAAAACAACTAGAGAATCATAAGAATATACAAACCAACCTTTATGTATGGAAATAATCAATATAAGTTAATGATAGCTGACTAATTAATGGTTGGTGATTAGTCTAAATAGTCCTTAGCATAACAACATTTGATTAAAAATATGTAAGTTGGACATTGGAGCATTACATGGCTCATGGATTCCATCTAGGAGAAAGTATCACAAGAAAAGCGAAGGAAGGGAATGAATAGAGGGAGGCATGTGAGCACCAGTGACAAGACTCATACAGGTGTCAAGAACTTGCATCAAGGCTAAATTGTTGATAAAGTTGTCCAAATGATGCAGGGCTTTGATGTTAAAAAAAAAAAAAGTATCTGGATTTGAGAGGCAATAGCGAGCTAGGAAAATTTATTATTTGGTTTCCTGATAGTTTTCATAATTAACTCCTGACATTAGTTTAACTGGAAAGATATGTACTCTACAATTTATATCTATCTTGGAAAAGTAGAAAAAAATAACCTCATACTACAGCAAGTGAGGTTAATATTTTCTACTGAGACAAAAGCATTTGAACCAAGTCTTCTAACTATTACTTTAAATAATAATTTAAACAATTTTGATTTCCTTTAAATGTAGAAGGAAGATTTTGAAATTAAGACTTTTTACCCTTGGAAGACAAAGACTGAGTAAGACTGTGAAATCTTATAAATGGGATCAGTTTCATTTCTAATATTTATGAAGACCTTTCTACATATTAGTTTATTTGACCTTCATAGTCACTTATGTGTGGTGATACAAGCAGATGTTTCATTGAATTTTTCAGATAAGAAATTAAGATGTCAAAAGTGAAGTAGTTACCAAATCATACAGCAGTCAGAATAAAATATTTGCATTCTTATTATCCACAACAGAAGAAAACAGATTTTTGAATATTAGGAGAAGGGAAGTACATGTTAAAACTTCAAAAACAACAACAACAACAACAACAACCAAAAAAACACAGTAAACTTAGGATAAGTAATAAAATACTATTTTTTCTTAGCTATGGCAATGTGGTAAGGATAACCAAGCAATATTAAAAAATTAATATTAGTGCCATACCTACCACTATAATGGAATAGGTGGCCAAGGCTTAATTGTCTTGTCTCACTAGGTCAGTGTCTTAATCAGTAAAACAAGGAGGGCAAAATGACAGGTCCTCATAGTCCTACTGAATTCTATGATCTGCTGTCTGATTATCTGCTGTCTATATTTTAAGAGCTGGTTGAACGTACTTCAAGAGCTGCAAATGCCAGTTCTGTTTGCATCATACTATACAAAGTAAGGAAGTCAAAACATATGGTTACTGAAAGAATGTCAGACAGCTAAATGATGAAAGGGTTAGATCATGGCACAATTTCCAAGATTCAGAGACTTCTTAGGGTTCATTATTTTCTGGTGCATTGGAAGGAGTAGATATCTAGTTTCTATGAGATTCTCATAGGGAACTAATGGTTTGAAAAGAGTTAAACACTCTTGTTAAGATATATGAATAGTCATAGTTACTAGAGATATTTGGGCAATCAACTCTGGCCATCTGACACTATTGTCATAGAAGAGACCATGTTTTCTTCCTAATGTTAATTCACGATATTTCTCCAAGATAGAGAAACTAAACAGACTAGACATCGTTCTGACCCACAATGGTCTTTGCTATATTTCTTGGACATGAAAGGGAAGCATATCTTAAAAGCTTTTTTTCTCCTTTATAATGGAAAATTTCAAGATACTGCCTTTCTAAATAAGAAACAGTATCTTAGTAGAACAGTTCTCATGTGTTAACATTTGATAGTGGGAAACAGAAATATACAAACAGATAACTTCCTAGAATGACATTTTACATACTGCTTCCTTCCCAACTAAGTGACAGTATTCTCTTTGGGCTGTTCAGTGAAAACAGCACGTATCTGTGTCATAGTCTGAATTATATGTCCCTAAAATCCATATGTTGCAGTCCTAATTCCCAGTACCTCTGAATGTAACTGTATTAGGAAATAGGATCTCTAAAGAGGCAATTAAGTTAGAATGAGGCCATTAGGTTGGACCATAATGCAGTGTGTGTCTTTATAAGAACAGGAGATTAAGACACAGACCACACATAAGACCACGTGAAGATGCAGGGAGAAGACAGCCATCTATAAGATGAGTGACTGCACAAGAAACCAACCCTGCTGACATATTGTTTTTATGCTCTAGTCTCCAGAACTGTGGGAAAATAAATTTCTGTTGTTTAATCTACTCTGTGGTACTTTGTTATGGCAGCCAGAGCAAACTAATACAGTGTTTTAGAGCCACAGTCATTGCTGAGGCTGTTCATTCTTTAAATATGGTTCAGGATGTGCACCTCTACCACACTCCAAAGGGCTAATGAAGTTCCTGAATATGCTATGCATTTAGCCTTCTTCCTGGGATGTAAAATTAACTTATAGGCTTTTAGTTAAAAACACCTAATTGACCAGCTATTTTGGTGAATTTACTATAGAAAATGTCTTTTTGGAAGTTTTAAAAAATTGAAAATCAACTTAATAGTTCATAATTGCTAACATTTTTATTTTACCATAGCAGGATAGAGTTGCATAAAAATAAAATGTGTTAAAATATGTCAGACAAGGATATAGTAAATCCCACATTCATTATGGTAATTGAGATTCAATCACTTTCTCAAGGAATTTCTTAAGAATGCTCAAGCACACAAAGGCTATTGGATTATTTAAAAAACTTTATGTATTTGTGAATATTGAAAAAGAAAAGATGTTTCTACTCCCAAGTATAAGCAAACTTTAATTAATCATCTCTAGAGCTATTGTCATCATCACTTACTTATACAGAATCAGCTGCTAAGTGTGTGTACTTATGAACTATCATATACTTTTTCTCTAAACCTAATGAAAGGCTGCTAAACACAAAACTTCATACAGCTAATTAATGGAAAGAGAACTTTCCGGGTGTGAGAGAAAAACAACAGTCCTCATATTCTTATTTCATCTTCATATTTTAACCCCCTATCAGAAGAATGAATAATTCCTCCTAATAGTTCAGAAATGTCAACGCACAGCAGGTCTTTTTAGAATTACTTTTACAAATGCACTGCCACATTCAAAAACTCAAGTTGATGGCAACTAAGTTATTTGGGAAGTTGAGAGTGCTCTTTATTTAACAATGAGTACCTAATGAAATTACAGATACTAGTGCCCTGCAGCATAACTTACTTAAAATACCATATCCATATATAAACACCTTTGCAATAAGTAAAGCTAATACCAAAAGAGATGTAAAATGATTTTAATTGCCATTTGAGTTGCTCTTAAGTTGTCACACAAAAATCACAGATTACTCTGAGCCAGTAAATTATTTTAGTTCATAAAACTACAAAACATTGTCTTAAAAGATACTATAAGAAATTCCAGAAGGAGAAGGAAACTGAATGTACTTAAATTAGGTTTCCTCTAGCATGGTGACAAAACAAAAAACAAAAGACCCTACAAATTTGACAGCTTTTGTAATTAAAGCAAAATCTTAAAATAATGGATGGACATTCCTTTTTGTTTTATTGTAGGTTAATGGCCCAATTTTTGGAAAGTCATTCATTTGCAACAATTAACATAAATATTTCAAAAATACTTTGAAAGCACTTTTAAGATTTTCACGTTGAAGACATATTATTTTGTATTATTAACATACATCATTCAAGAATTGTACTTTAATGCGAAAAAATAAAAACTTACGAGTCATATACATTGAGCAACCAGTTAAGACACATATCCACACAGAGCGGAACATTGACCAGATCTTTATGCCGCTGTTCAAGGCCGTCGTAGGTTGTTGTCAGAAAATCGATGACATCTGGGATAGTAAGGAGCTGGTCGTTTTGGTTTAGCTTGTGCTGAGTGAAAACTTTACTTGTTGTGTTCAACTCCAAGAGATCCACTAATCAGGTGAGAGAAAGGAGTTTGTACAGTCATTACATTATATAACGACATTGGAACAAAACCATTTCTAGTCTTAAGTATTTGCCTTGTTCTTTAAGAATCTATCCTTTTTAGATATTTTCAGTTTTTAAAGTAATAAATAACATTTCCATTGTTACATTTTAACCTCTTCTTCTATCTCCATTTGCATTATTTTGAATCTGAGCTGTCATTTTTCAATATGATCCCATTTTTCACTCTTTGGAATATCATTTTTTGCAGCTTTCTTTTTCTGGTTATTTTCCTATCCAAGCTCTTTCTACTCTTAAGTATACAAAGGCATAAATCTCTAAATCTACTCCAAATGGTAGGAAGTCCCACATGTTACATTGCTTTTCTTCTCTTAATTCCAGAGAACAGCCTGCTTACCCCCTGCCCCCGCCCATTTCATCCTTTATGTCACTCTCAAACTAATAATTCTTAAACAATTTCTCAACATGTACATCATAAGTTACAAAGTTGATTAAAGATGGTCAGTTAAAAAAAAGAAAAGACAAACTTTGCATTTTGCATAACAGCATGAATATTCCTCACAATATTAAGAATAGAACTACTATGTGATCCAGCAGTTCCTCTTCTAAGTACTTATCCAAAGAATATTAAAAACCCTAATCCAGATATATGTATCTCTGTGTTTATTATAGCATTATTCACTATTGCCAAGATATCAAAACAACCTATATGATAACCAACAGATGAATTAATATAGATCTGGTTTAGGTACACATATAAAATGAAATACTACTCAACCGTAAAAAAATGAAACATTGCCATTTTGACAGAAATGAATGATGAGATTATTATGCTAATTGAAATAAGTTAAAAGGAAAAGGATGAAAACCATATGATTTCACCTACACATGGAATATAGAAAAAGGAAACAAATGAATAAACAAAATAAAAACAAAGGCATAGACACTACCAACAGATTGGTGGTTACAGGAGGAAAAGGGGAGAGGGGTAGGGCAATAGGGTTAAAGTATGTCAAATATATGTTGATGGATGCTAAAGAGACTTTTGGTGGTGAACATACTATATAGTGTATACCGATATCAAATTATAATGCTGTATAACTGAAACTTATATAATATTATATACAGGCCATCTCAAGAAAAAGTTAAACAAATGTGTTGCAGGCTCCATCCCCAGTGTGAGACATGCAGGACGAAGCTGACCAATGATTCTATCTTATCACTGATGTTCCTATCTCTTTCTCCCTCTCCTTTCCTCTATGAAATCAATAAAAATCTATTAAACACACACACACACACACACACAAAACAAACAAACAAACAAACAAACAAACAAACAAACAAAAAACTGAGAACCATCCAAAATTTTCATTGTAGCATTTTCTTGGTTTTATTCATGATTACTCCAGGAGGGCAGGAGCAAAATTCAAGTTCACTTTTCATGGTGTGTGATAAAAGGAAGGGATTAGTAATGATAATAGGAGCTACAGAACTACAATTTCACATAGATACAAAGAAGCATATTGAAATACTGCCAAAACACTCCAAGTTTCTGAATTTCAGCACTAATTGTGCCAGCAACACAGCAGTGCTATTGTATCCCTCCAAGGGCATAAAGTGACAATGAACCCTCCCCTGGGTGAGGCTGTCTTTACATTTTATCCAGAAAAGTCTCCTTTGTAGCACAGGTTGTGAGCATGGCAGTAATTTGCCATACCCCACAGACCACTATGTCTTCAGTTTTTAGTGATTTACTCTGACACCTTATCTTAGCGCCTAAGCAAGGCATACATCTTCCTGAAGTGTGTCACATTTAGGTTCCTTTAAAAATTGACTACATTAAAATCACAGAAAATTATAATCTTCCCTTTTCAAAGGAAGAGGAATGACAGCTCAGTCATATGGCAAATGAAACCAACAGCAGAATCATTTTCTAAGCAGTTATTTTCTTTAATCCTGCATATGAGGCACAGGCAATCAAATGAAAATGGGTCATCATTCTCCTTAGTAAAAAGACTCACTGGTACCTGAGTCTTTTGGTACCTGACCTGGGCTTCTGTGACTCCTGTTGTTGAACTCTTTGGCCATTCTTAATTAGCACCTTTCCCATCTCCTCTTCCCCGGACACCAAAGACATACAGGTGATGCTCAAGGTTTCTTAACTGTAAAGAGTCACTCACTTTCATCACTTCAATGACTTCTCTCTGGATGACTCCAGATTGTTTTCTCCTGCCTGAACACCTGACCTGCAGTCCCGGTGCTCTGTTCCCAACTAGAGAAATACTCTTCTCTTTCAGGAACCTTCACCTTAACATGTTCCAAATAAAGGCCTTGCCTTCTTTTTACGCTGAAATCCAGGAGCAATGTTACCACCTTCCATAAAGCATCAGTCTACAAATCCTGAGCCATCCTAACACTCTCCTTCTTTTACCCTTTGCAGTTTATCAGCCACCAGTTTCCCCCAGTCATCAGTCCTTTCTCCTCTTCACAAATCCATACCCTCATCTCTCGGCCCACTACCAGCAGCCAGCTCAGCCTCCACCATCTTCACCTGCACTATTTTCTCGTCCTCTGTCCTTTGATCTGCCTTAGATATTGTCTGCATTCAGCCACAACTGGCCTTCTCTCCTAAATTCCCCAAAGAGGAAATGCTTCTGTAGCACTCCACTCCACACACACACCCACACACACACACACACACACACACACACACACACACACACAAAATAAATACAATATTAGGAAAGTTTGAGGAACACTCCCACCAAACAAAAAAGGACCTAAAAAATAAGAAAAGTTTTCATTTTTTAAAAAAAGGCCTTCAAAATGGACCTAATGTGATCTGAAGGGCACTTCTGAATACTGAAACATATCTTGCAAGCTATTCCATTTAGACTGAGTTACTTGTCTGAATTTCACCCAGGCCTTTGCGTCATGCATATAATTCCTCCCCTGTTACCCTTGATCAGAGCTGCCCACCTAAATCCTGTGTGGCTTCCAGGCCTGGCTAATTTGCTTCCTATTCAAGGACGCTTACTTAGTTCTTCCCAATGAAGGGGATCTCTCCCTCCTCTGACTGCACTTCCCTCTGGATTCTCTGTTTATTGCCTATCACATGAAGCTTTTTTAAAAAGAGAAACACAAAAGAACACATATAATATACATATAGTCTAAAGAAAAACAATAAACACCCACTAATCCATCACACAGCTAAAGAAATAGATTGATATTAATATACAGAAGTGCCTTGGAAAACCTCATCAATCCCCTGAGAATCATAGGAGAACTAATCTTTTCAGTTCACTTTCAGTTATTGGATATATATATGTGTCCCTAAATAATATAGCATTTAGTTGTGCATTCACCTTTATAGTTTTATGAGTCAACCATGTTGATATTAATTACATACACTTTCATTTATTTTTGCTACTGGATCATATCATTTTAATTAATATTCCAAAATTAAACACATCTTACTATACAAAAGTGCAGCTCTAAATCCTCTACAACCTATTTTCTTGTGTATTCCTATAACTTTCAAACTCAAATCATTTACTCAATGTGTCTTCGCAGAAAGTGCTGTGCCAGAAGCTGTATGTGGCCCCAAAGTGGAGGAGAAAAGAGATTCCTCCCTCACATGACAGCTTAGTTCATTTGGAGAGACAGGTGGTTAGTAAACAGAATACCACACATATGGCCGGCCCCACATAAGAACTGCATCCATGAGCTGACATGCCAGGGGTGGTCCACTTGCAATAGCCCAGACAGCCTCACTGAAGCCAGGAGACAGTGACACCAGGACCTAGAGGAACAGAACGTTCCAGCCAGGGGAAGAGGATAAGCACAAAGAGCCAAGACAGGTACTCTGAGGCTGGAGACATGGAACCCAGAGCTGAAAAGTTCCCCTGTCCCTGAGACCTGAGAAGAGCCCATAGCGGAGCGGAGAGGACCGGGTAGATGGAAACAAGCCAGACAGAGGCCATTTCACTCCAGGGCAGCAGGAACCTGTTGTAAATAGGAGAGCTGTGTGCATGTATAATGTGCTCTCTCCAAGCTTAAGTTCCTTGAGTGTGGGAACCAAGTCTCTATCTCCTGCACAGTCTTGGAGCCCAATAAAGGAGTGAGGAGTGACAGAGATGGTGATGTGCCCTCTGCATTAGGACATCATGGTGGGTGGAGATTTACACAAAACGAATGGCAACCCCTGACCTAAAGCCGTTCTCAGTGAAGCCGGGGCAATCATCTTGACATTGTCTGTCACACAGAGGCACACGCAGGGCACTTACGTGAGACACAGCCATTAGAGGCCATCATCAAGTGTTGGGAAGATGGGCTGCAGGTGGAATTAGCTGGTAAATGTTTCCCAAAGGAGTAAATTTTAACAGTTCTTGGGAGGAACAAAGAGTTACAGACCAGGCTAGAGAGCAGTGGGCAGAGCTGGGGAAGTAGTGGCCAGGTGGCTCTCAGAACATCACCTCAAATATTTACAAGCCAGCACTTTTCTAAGGGTAACTAAATGCCATTGTTTAGTTTATAAGTGGGAATCATAGCTCTGTTGATCCTCTCAGGTTTGAAGAAATGAGGTGATATGGGGAACATTTTTCTTTGGAAGGAAAAAAAACAACAACAAAAGAGCAGAAAGAAACATAAAATGCATTAATGTCAACCCCCCCACCTCACCCCGCCCCCGCCAAGAAGTATTAGTGAAAATGGGACTGTGTTCATAATGAGCATGTGCAAGGCAGTCTGCTGTCAGTGGGTCTCGGCGGCTGAGTCATTTGTCCTCATTTTATAGCTCATCAGGCCTGAAAGACCTTTCAGGTCCAGCAGCTGGATGCTGGACATGCAGCTGAGCCTCTTTCAAAACTGCGGCCACCAAGGCTCACTGAGCTCAGAACATCCCTGTGGTGAGGTCCTAATTCACTCCCTGCTTTCTTCTGGCTCAGTATACAGACCACTGGCCAGAGTGCTGTTTTTTGTTTGTTTTTTAACTGGTAATTTTGCAACCCTTGCTGCCAGTTATGTGGGACCCCAGAATGATGTGATGTGCATGACAGCCATCTCATCCTTTCTTCTTCTGCCTCATCTAGAAGTGTTTTCCAGCCCTTCGCAGTCTTCTCTCCCACGCATAGCTTACAGGTTTCATACTTGAAAGGTTTGCATTGCTGTCTTTTCTCTGAAGGATCCTGCACTGTCTTTCCTCAACTCCTTTCATGTAATCAGCTTAAATGCATTTCGAATTTCTCCTGAGTTTTAAGAAGCAGATTTTTAACTGTAACATATCATTTTTCTCAGCATTATTTTGAAAGCTTCACTGAACTGTCTAGACATACTAGTATAACAACTGTGAGCAAAAGGCAGCAAACAAGAATCATTGGAATTATTTAAATTACCCTCTTAAAAGTATGGACAAATGCCACTCTCCACATTAATTAGCTGATAAGACCTAAATGTTCTTTGAATAGATTCAATCATTAAACCTATAACCACAAATTGAATCCGGACAGCTTAAATCTATACTCTATAAAAGCATTATAATGCATATTTCTACTTAAACTTGAGTTTATTGTATGACTGTACTGAATGGAACTGTTTCAAACCCCACACTTCCCAATAGATACAAAGTACTAAAAAGGCAATGATCTACTATATATATACTTTTGATTTCTTATTTTAATCCTTTTCAATTGGGTGGCAGCATACTCTACAGAAAAATATTTTTATGTTACTGCTGTATTTTGGATAATTTTGTCCTCCCACTGGGAATAGCATCTGTTCATTTGTTTTACGGCTGCATGATGCTGACAGGCTAATTACAGAGCCTTATGGATTCACAGCCAACTCCTTGAGTGACACACACCGAAAATCAGATTAACTCTACAAACACATCCCCCTCTTCATTTATCTTTGTCTTTAAAAAAGAAAAAAGAAAAAAAGGAAGACAACTCAAAGAACGAAGTAATTAACGTTGGTGGATGACTCACAGCACAGTGCTTTCTGCAGTCTTCGAATTTTGATGGCCTTGCGGTAGGCAGGGAAACGCACCTTATTCAGGTCAGCTGTAATGGAAAGGGAACACAGTCAAAAGCATGCTGATTGCTTAGCTTACATCCCATGGCAAGAAGGTATTTGTTTATTTCAGATGCGTATTCACATTAAAAAGTCTTCTCCCGAAATCCACATAATTTCTTTAAGGAAAAAAATTAAATGGTTATTGGCACCGTGGTGAGATATATTTCAAAGCAGTGCTACGCAGAAACTTCCAGGAAAGGTAAAGGAAGGAAACGAGGAAAAGAAAACACACCTGGACTGTGAACTTTCAAAGGCCTCATAATTACAGGCCACTATGGGTAGAGGGTCCTTCCTCTGCATAGCAAAGTGGGGCCCTCCTCTAGGGCCATGTTCCTCAAGGACAGTCAGTTTTCTGTCATCTCACTCCTCAGAGAGCTAGTTATATGTCTACATTCCTCCATTCTGATCTATGTGCTGCTCTGCCCTTTCATGGATCTGGTCCATATCATCTTACAATCACTATTCCAACCTTTGGAAAGAGTGAATATTGCAATTTCTTTCTCTGTCCCCTAAAGACAGAGTACCAGTATTTGAGACTAGTGGAGTTAGATGAAAAGTCGGAAAGCATCAAAATTTACCGTCTCCTTTGCTAACTAAACAAACCAGTGGCTTTTCTCTCACTTGTTCAACTTTGAAGCCTCCCTCACTCACCCAAATGGAAGTTCACATACAAACCCGATATTTAAGGAGATTAAAAGTGTGCTCCCCACTTGTTGAAATGGTAGTGGGCATAAGAGCCTTAGGGTGCTATCCCTCCCTCTGCGGCGACAGCACCTTTGCTCCTTAAAGTATAAACTCTTTCACAATCACACACACACACACACACACACACACACACACACACACACACACACATCACAAAGTCATATTCTATTGGAAATATGCAAGAGCAGAATTGCCATTTTATGAGTTTTCTTGCATTTTTTAATTAAAAATTTATTTAGCTCTTCAGCTATACTTAGAAGAAATAAAATTCAGCTAGCTAATTTAATAAGATCTATTAAATAAAGAAAGAGCTCAAAGGCAGATTTAAAAGGAGTTGGATTAGAGGTTGCTGTATTGTAATTATTTTGATTTCACACAAAATTGAAGATTAAGATGGCCCAATATGAGAGAGGTAAAAACCTCCTATAATGTTCCCCTTTTAAAATCATGGTTTTTGGGTCATGCCATTTCAATGATTACATTCTCTTAAGAAGAAAGGAAAAACCTGTTTGCTTCATTGACCTTAGTAATTCAACTGCTTTTTTATGTTACTGTCACGATGGTTTAAACATAACATGCCATGTAAAAAAAGCTGGTGATTAGCTTTCATCCAAGAATATGCCCTTTTCAGTTTCACTTAATTCTTCACCATTAAATGAAACAATACTCACCAAGGGATTGAAAGAGTTCGGTCATTTTAGGATGATCCCAACAGATTGTCCGTGTTTGATGGCTGGGAAAAAAATGTAATAAATGTAAATAAAAGGACATATAAGTAATATATGTCCCACTGAAAGTACACCGACAGAATTTTTATTCAAATTTTTAAAATATCCCCATGATGGATCACTCAGATACCTGCTGCCCAATTATTTAATATTTGAACAACAATAATACATTTTTATTTGAGCAACCGTACTGTGACAATATAGCTGAATTTTTTTTTTTGCTTTATTTCAAAAAGAATTACAACTAAAAATTAAAACTTAGACATAGAGTGTGACTGTCGTGGATCCTGGGGCCTCAGGTGTGATGCCACCAGGTCAATAGAGACTCCAGGGCAGTTCTGCTGCTGTGAGGCAGACATAGGTTCTCCTGCAGAACAAAGCCTCCAAGAGCAGCAGGGCTGTGCAGAGTCACTAAGCTTTTGAAGCCCTAATCAGATTTCCTGGAGAACAGGCAAATGGCCCAAAACCGGTTTGGCTCAGTGGATAGAGCATCGGCCTGTGGACTGAAAGGTCCGGGGTTCGATTCCGGTCAAGGGCATGTACTGTGGTTGCGGGCACATCTCCGATGGGGGGTGTGCAGGAGGCAGCTGATCCATGACTTTCTCTCATCGGTGTTTCTAACTCTCTATCCCTCTCTCTTCCTCTCTGTAAAAACATCAATAAAAATATTAAAAAAAAAAAAAAAGAACAGGCAAATGAAGAGTTTTCCCCTGAATAACATCACCTCACAATCTACTGAGCCTCCCTCTTCTTCAGCCCAAGTCTCTCCTTCCTCTGTGCATATTTTCTCTTTTTCTCTATGGGGAGCCACTCAGGACCCTAGCCTTGGGGTAAGAATTATTTTAAGCTAAAGACCTCTGAGGTTCAACAGAGGTCTTCTCAGAGCCACTCCTGGGACATGAGGCTGCTATAAATCCCCTCTGGGACAGGAGGTTTGGTAGCCCTGTTGTTTCTTAGATGTCCTTCCTTGTCTCACTGTCCCAGGCATATTTTTGTTGCTATTATGTACCCAATACCCTTTGGCTCAGTGCTGTGTAGCCCTTCCCTTTGGATATCCCCATTTCCCATCACCTTTTCTTTAAATCAATTCAAAAAAAAATTTATTCACTAAGATTGCTATTTAGCCTGCCTGCCACCATCGACTTTAACCTTTCAACCAATGTTGGGGTTTTAAAATTATAGATATTAAACATTTTTTTCTCATGATCCTTATTTGTCACTTTCAAAGCAAGGTTTATATTTTCTCTGTTTCTATAATTTCCAAAACTAACTCAAAGAATTGGAAGTCTTTGGGGAATGAGATGGTAAAACAGATCAACATAGGTTCCTTCAATTTGAGTGTGTATGTGAGCTGGTCAGCTCTCAATTTCAATGGGAAAATGGCCTTATATTTAAAAAATAGCTACCTGTCCCTATCTGGGTCAGAATAGAGTAATAACATTTTATAGTACTCAAAAGACTTCTTGGGTGATACTCTGTTCATATAAAGCTGTTTAGTAAGCTAGGTGAAACGGCGCTGTGCACAAGAGAAAGGTATTAAAATATTCATACAATTGCATTTAAGAGACATTATTTTTAAACCTATGTAATATATCAAGAGGTGGGGCATGACACTGGGAAGAGGATATAATCACTGTCATGTACTCACAGGTAACAGAACCTCCAAATAACTCATAATTTGCTTTGAAAAATATTAGTTTTGAAAAGGAGTAGGTAAAATATCCTAGAATTTCCAAAATCTCCAACAAAATAACATACCTACCATGTGAAGATCTGTCTCAGGAAGAGTTAGAAAGTTGCCTGGCTCCTGTACCTGGTTCTTAATGCTAATACAGAGGCAAATACGTATTTCCACTTCATGAGCTGCTACCAAATACCAACAAAACCATTCTATCCATTTACTCTCTGAATTGCTCCAAAGACCTCAAAGAAAATATTGAAGTTGTTTCAACTAACATTCTTACTAGTGATAGATAGTATAGCCCAGGAATATGTTCACTATAAATATTGCTCCTACTGAATCAGAATCACCTCTTAACAGAGTCCCATATGATTCATATGCACATTTAAGTTTGAGAAGCACCGATCTAAAAAGCTGCTAAATGCATGACTGAAAGTGAGAACCTAAAATAAAAAAATAAGGAAAAACACCTTCAAATTTTCTAATAAAACTGCTTCCCTAACATCAATAAGAATGAAAGAAAAATTTGCTGAAAATATAGTGTAATTCCAACAATTTCATCATAGCCTCCCAGTCTTAAATCAGCCTACCAGTATTTGCTTGATCACTTATCTCTTACTTTTGATTAATTTCAATCCCCATGGCAACTCTACTGTCCAGAGACAGACAAGCCATCCTGAACAAACCAAAGCTCATGAACCAACAAGGTTATGAGTAATGCAGAGCCAAACTTTCTACTTAAACAACAGACATAATTATGCCTTCTCTACAGTCACAAATGTGTTGTTTTGGCCCAAATCCCTATGGAACCATGAGAGGAAAACACCTCTCCATGCATCCAGACAGAGGCCTGAGACTTCAGTGGGAACAGGGCTTGCCAACAGCTCTTTTCAGTGAAAGCACTAGTAGTTGCAGAGGGAGCACACACATTCGGCAAACAGATGGAGGGAGGGAAAAGTGAATTCAATACCAGTTGATTCATTAGGCAGAACTGCCAACAGTGAAAATAAACACAGCCTCTGGTTACAAACGTATAACTGCAGCTTACCCAACAACAGTTACAAAAAAACAGTAGTAGATGCAGTTGGCTGTTGAATTTTCTTTCTTTCCTTTCTTTTCTTTTCTTTTTTTCTAATGGGGGTGGGGGAATTTTAAAGCAATATCCACAATCCACACAAAAGCTCAAAGTATTTGAACAGCTGCAGATTGCTTAGCTCATTGAGCCAAAATGGTGCCAGAGTAGGCAACCAAATCAGAAAAAGTTGCATTTCCCCCTTCTCCCCCAAAATATAAGAGGTTAGCTTCTGCCCAACCTGGAATAGGAAAGAGGATTGGGACTTAATATTATACAACTTGATAAACTGTAAAATGAAATTGTAATTTGATTATAAAAATCCTCTCTTTGAGAAAGAATGGACACAGAAATCTGTCCAAGAATAAAACAAAAAATTCAAAGTCTAACAAAGCAGCAATTAGAAGCTACATCCAAAATCATATAAAGCAACAGTAATGAGAATCTGTGACAATAGCTAGGCCAGTTTTGCTTGTGTAGGAAAAATTATAAAGGCTTTTTTTGTGGGCAAAAAATTAGTGGGTGCCCTGTGAAGTTTAAATTGTCTTTGAGCTATTTTAAAATTGGACACTGAAGGAAACTGATAGTAATGCAAATGATATTTTGTCCCTAAATATGCAAATTGTGTCCTCTGGAATACAAATTGATTATTGTCCTGAGGATATTGACAAGTTTGTCAGCTTTGCATGACAACTTATTTTAGCAACCCGTAACTATAAAGATGTAGTACTCAGTATTCCCCTTGGAACCTGTTAGAACTTCTTACCAGTTCCCTTATTGTGGGTCAAATAAAATCTTTGACGCATGTTCTTTTTATATTTGTAAGGGTCAAGATTTTATTCATTTTTATTGTATTCTCTTTAATTAATTTTTATTTTTTTTAAATTTTTGAGATATAATTGATGTATAACATTGTGTAGGTTTAAGGTGTACAACTTGTTGATTGATACACTTATGTATTACCAATGTAGCATTAGCGAATATTTCTATCACATCACATAATTATATTTTCCTTTTTTGTGGTGAGAACCTTTTAAGATATAGTCTCTTAGCAACTTTGAAAAATAATACAGTATTGTTGACGATAATCACAATGTTGTGAGTTACATCTCCATTTCTTATTTTTAAAATCATTTTAAACATTGGAGATGGTCCTGGTTCAGATCCCTAGTCCTCTATAATTATTAAAAATGTCTCTTTCCAGGTGTCCCACTTGGATAACATTTAGTCTCTGAATTAAACGAACTTTAATGAAAACTAATCAGTGATTAATAAGTAGTATATTCTTCTACCTAGTATGATTCATAATGTATTCTCATAAGTCAACAAAGTAAAATACAGATTATACACCAATGAATAGAACACAAAAAATGTTGTTTCATAAATTCTCCAATATATGCGACAAGGAACCAACAGCAAAACACATACAATTTTGATAGATTAATAATGTACTGATTTGTAGGCCAAAGACTGCTCTTGGGAAGTTGCTTTCAAATCACTTGTCACTATGGTGGTCCTTATTGTTTCCAGGGATCCATAAAAGATGATGAAAAGGCACCCTGCTCACTCCAAAATTGACACTTAGCCAAACACACTTACTTGTTACTTATCTACCCAAATTTATACTTGAAACTGGACTTTGTGAGTTTTGTCACTTATCATTCGATTCCAATCACAATTTCAAAGGCATATAAAAGAAAAGCCATAAAGATGAGTTCATTAAAAATGCAAATGTGGGAAAGAGAACTATGGGCATTGCACTGTGATAAGACAATTTTAGCAAGAGAAATGTTTCTTCTTTGCTATGCCTAGTGAAAGATAACACACACTGGGTCAGAATGTGTAGTGTTAATTATAGTAATATTTCAGTGCTCAATTTGTACCAGGTAATCTTTTAACTGGTGATTTTCAACTGGCATGTCACAAAATTTTTTAAAACATGTAGTACCTGACAATTTTTTCCCCTTGGACTGTCAAATTAAAAAATGACAACAGCTGAAACCAGTTTGGCTCAGTTGTAGAGCATCGGTCTGCAGACTGAAAGGTCCCGGGTTCGATTCCCGTCAGGGGCATGTACGTTGGCTGCGGGCACATTCCCGGTAGGGGGTGTGCAAGAGGCAGCTGGTCGATGTTTCTCTCTCATCGACGTTTCTAGCTCTCTATCTCTCTCCCTTCCTCTCTGTAAAAAATCAATAAAATATATTTATAAAAAAAATGACAACAGCCAATACAGCAGCAGTAGTCCAGAATTAAACTATATCATTTTTTTTTTGGTCAGATCAAAAAAAAAATTTTTTTTTTTAGTGTGCCGCAGGATTTTAGTAATTTATGGTATGTGTGCCATGAGATGAAAAAGATTGAAAACCGTTGTGCTAAACTTTTTCAATGTGTAAACTTATTTTGCATAATAATTGTATAAAATTAAAGCCAATATTATGCCCATTTTCACTTAGATAACATGTTCGAGGTCATATAATTAGCAAGTAGTAGAAATGGGATTTGAACCCAGATTGATGGATCAGAAGATTGAGATATTAATATAGAAGTATACTTGCATGATTGGGCTTTTAAAAATTTCTGATGAATCTGTCTAAATTTGAGTCCATCATTATAATCATTACGAACATCCTCATCTTCCTGGCTTCTCTCTCTTTCCTGGCAAACTCCAAGCATGGATCAACTTAATTACTCACCTTCTCTGGACATGACCAGCTGTGCATGAATACAGGTGGAGAAAATCACTCAACACACAGACTGAGTTTACTCTAAATATTTTACTCAAATGTCAAATGTCCAACTGCTGGCAACTGCACTACATCGCCTACTCAACTAGCTTTCCCAGAACTCAAGACAACAATTTCTCACTGCCTTCTCTTTTCCCAAACCTTAGCTTCTCTCTCTAAGCATCATTTAAATTAATCTTGTGCTTTATTGAAAAACAAAAAAAGCACCAGATTAAAATTCCTTCATCTTCCCACCCCCAAATCAATAAATCCTCCATAAGCCAGACTGTGTTCTTCTCTCCTGTAGCTGAGGAATTGTCTCCCCTCCTACAAAAGGCCAATTCATTCCAAATATTTCTTAGAAACTCCTACACTGCACTATCAACCCCTTTCTCAATAACACTACTCTCAGTATATAAATATTTAAGGATCCAACATTTGGGACACTTACATGCACACACGTGTACACACACACTCACACACACACTTACCCCTACCTGGAACCTCTGTTTCCTGCTAGCAATTACCCTTTTCCTCTTCTTTACAGACAAAATTCTCAGTTCAAAAAAAAACAAAACCAAAAAACTGAATTGATTACACACATCCTTATGCTGTCCAACTATTCAGTCCACTTTTACTTGGTTGCCAAATTCACTCCTCCATCCAAACTCATCTATCAAAATTATCAGTGAACTTTATGTTGCTGAATGGAATGGATGCTTCTCTGTCTTCATTTCATTAGACTCTCTTCTCTTCAAGGTGAGGAGAAATAAGGAGGAGACATTAGTCTCTTTAAGTAAAATCTATGAAAACACCACAACCTGCAGAAAATAAAGTTGACACAGGCAAAACTCAGGCTCTGCCAACACCCTGTTTACAGATGCTTTAAAAGTTATATATAGCATTCAAGCATGGGCTTCCATTTAATCAAAATTGTAATCAGTTGTAAAAAGTGAAAATAAACTTTCCCAATCTGATGGTGATGGAATTTATCTGAGGTGTATCTTCTTAAAGATTTAAGAAGAAATATTTTCATTTTGGAATTCATAATCCCCCAGAACTTTGTTTCACTAGAGACCAGAATATATGAAAAATATAGCGTATTCCATCAGTAATGCTGATCACGCCTCTGTGTGTCCGTGTTTATGTGTGTGCCTGAATGGGGCCCTGGGAGGGGATTAGGGCAGTAGATAGGAGCTGTGTGGGGAGTAAATTTTTATGTTCCTCTGGTTGTATGCAACTTCATGAACTTCCACAAACAGTACTTTAGGCTTTGACAGGCAAGAAATCTAAGGTTATACGTTTGGAAACACAAGTATAAATTCAAAGAAAAACAAAGTTTTAAAGCCAACATGAGAAAAAACACACACCTTTCTGTTCAAAATCCAAATAAGATATATATATTCCTACTTGATAATAGAGAGTGCAAAAGCATACAGTCTTCCTTAAAAATTGCCATTAGTTTATTATAACAATGAAAACACAAAGCAAAACTAGATTGTAGATAGTGGATAACTCCAAATCAGTTGGATTTGACTATAAACTGAGCTTAAAATAATTTCACTCAGCAGCGGAGCCAGCATGTAAAGGGATACAGAAATAGAGGCAATGGCTCACCCCAAAATACAACATCAATAGTCCAGGCATGATGGATATATTTGTTGCAAGACAATGAGGCAAGGCTTGTTTGTGTTTACGTTCAAAGAGTTGAATCAATGACAGGAATGGATATGCCTGAGTGTGAGTGGAGGGAGAGGTGATACTTGCTTTGCGGGCCCCGAAAGGTGGTCTGGAAGAATAAACATGCACACAGTCCATAAATACCAGGGAGCCTCTACCTGGTAGTATCTCTGCTTGGGCCCAGAACTCATAAGGAGCCACACCTCCCACCCAACACTATGCCCGTCTCCCATGGCTCTCAAGCTTAGGAGAATCAGACCATCAATCAGCACTGTCAACTCTGCTGCAGGTCTGTGGAGGCTCTGGCCCTGGGAAACCTCTATGCCCTGCCTGGGCGGGGGTGGGGTGGGGGTGGGGGCGGGGAGGGATTGGAGGGTGTGAGGGGGGTCTGACCTCAGGATTATATTCCCACTGTATTCTTTTTAGTTGTTTATTTTTAAAGATAGTTTATATCATTTAGTGTTGTTGTTGTTTTTTAATTTTACTACTTTAGCTCTTTTACATATATTTTAACGGATAAATTAATTCTATTTTTTGGGGTATGACTTTTACTGTATCATTTCATTCTATAATCAGTACAGAAAAGATATTCTATTTATTTCACAATTTATTTTATCATTACTACTTTTGTTAATTTTAAAGACTACTTTAAAAATGTAATCTTTACCAAGTGAAGTACCGATATCTCTTTTCCTTCCTTCATGGCTCCAGAGCAATCCTTTCTATACCTTATGGTAGACAATCACTAACTGCATCCCTGATCCTAAAAATCAAACTGTTCAGTAAGGCTCATGGTGCTATTATAAAGCAATGGAATGGAGTCATCTGGAAGAGTCCAAGCCAAAATTCCTCATAGTAATAACAACTCTGGCCCTCGCAGTATATAGATATGTGACAAGCTAGTATCTTCTTAAGTCCTGAAATGCTCAATATTTTTCTAAGACAGGGTCAATCCCACCTAAATTATCTCCATAAGCCAGGACACCGGCAAATGCACTGGAAGTTGCCCGTTTCTGGCTGCTGCAGGGCAGGTTGTCTGAGCGTACTTTCCCAGTTAGCCAAGGTGGTCGGAGGCTGCTCCAAGCCCTGGAGGTTTAGTGATCCCAAGGTGCTTACGTTCTCTCATAAAGCAATTTCCTTCCTTCCTCCTCATCAGCACAGTTGGCCCAGTGAGTTTTAAATATTTATTTTCAATAAAGATAGGGTCACAGACCATTCCTTGGAAAAATATAGACTCTCCGGTACGTCTCTTGTGCTCCTCTTTCATTTATTTATCATTAAAGCTCCATTTTAGGGAAGTGACTCAGTGTGTCCCCAGAGCTGCAGTTAAAAATCAGGAATGGAAAGGATGCCTCTTCTCAACTTGACGAAGGAGGGGAAGAGAGGAGACTCCAATAGGAAGCCTTAGAGAGAACTGCATGTATCTTGCATTGTTAATTATACTTTTATGGATTTATTTTGTTCTGGGATGAGCTATCTGCAATCTTTAAAGATAAAATGCTTTCTGTTCAGTTCTATTTTTGTTACTCTTGTATCTATATATTTGTTAGCTTTGACCTTCTGTTATTATTTGGGTATCCCATTGCAGCCTCTTTTCTTTGCTCGTATTTAGAGAAGAACTGTTTCCTTACATCATCTAAGTGGAGTCCAGGATACCTCTAAAAACATAAGCATTACTTATTTTCTTCCAACTGCACATATACTAGTATATGTGGTTTATGCAAATGAGTAGTGCCATTGTATATAAAAAAACAGCTTTCATTTCATTTACAATTATAAACTTAATTTTCTTTTCAGCAATTGATGGATTAGGGTAGTAGAGTGTCCATGGCAGACGAGAAGAGTGTCTAAAACAATACTGCAGGGTTATCCATAATGGACACACTAACAGAGAAAAAAATACAAAGGAGATGTAATAAATTGAGGAGAATCTTGCTTTAGACATGCTCACAAGGGAAAGTTGGAATAAGTCAGAGAATGCTTGGTATTTATACTTGTAAGTACAGATTGTTCATTCTGGTTAGTGCCCCTGTAATACTAAGAAAAGTCAGTTTTGGAGACTGTGATATGTATTATCTATATAACTAGAGATTATGAAATTGTTCATATCCAAACTGCATGTGAGATTGCAGTTAGGATTCCATAAAGAACTAAAGTTTGCATTTTAGATTCTAGTGGGGAAAACAGAGCCATAGGTCAGTGAAGATGTGAGCATGAAGCCTGTGCTGGGAGCCAGGTAATCGCTGGTGCCAAGATGAAGGCTCATGGAAAAGCCACCAACTGAGATTCAGAGAAAGAACCATAGGTGAAGAAAGGAATACCTGTTTCCTAATGACACCCATGAAACAGTACGGTTTACCCATAGGCTGGGCCAATGTACAGTCTCTTGAAGCCCCAGGGGAGCTATGAGCCAGCTTCACTGAGAAGGGTAGAAATTTCCTGACCATGACAATGAGGAAAGGTGAATGAAGGGCTATAGATTGTCTCCCCAACTCAGAACTGTCAAGATCTGACAAGCCAGATTGTGGAGGATGACACCTTCCCATCAACAGAAAAGGACCTTTGTCCAGGCCACAGGGTAAAATTTCTTTAAACATACATTAGCTGACAGAAATTAGCCTCTAAGAAGTCTACAGAAAAGGCAGTGTGGTGTATGGGAGTAACATGGACCTTGTCCTTGGACAGCTTTGGTGCTTAATGCTGGCACACAGTAGTTCCTAATAAATGTTAGCCAGTCTGTGGTGCAGAAAAAGGAATGTTTACTCAAATTTTCCTCACCTGACTGCTCCTTCAGAAATATAATACTTCATACTACTAAATTTCCCATGTGACTAAAAATAACTATTCTCTGCCTTAATAATGTTAGGAATGGAGACAATAGTGGTCAGGAATTCAGGAGCTGGAGTCAGTCCCTGGGTTTGAATGCAAGCTCTTCCATTTACTGGCTGTGTGATCTCACCCAGGTTATGTGTGCCTGCACTCTATCTCAGCCTGGCCTGGAAGTGGGCGCCAGGACAGTACCTACACTTCACTGGGCCACCGTGAGGATTAGAAGAGATAATCCATGCCCAGGACTAGCATGGCAACTGGCAAATGGATATCTGAAAACAATTTATTACATTGATAGTTATTATCATCCACCAGGACTTTTATTATACTTATTATATTTATTCTGGAATAAAATGAGAAGCAATGAGTTTTACATGATTAATATGACATATTAGGAAAGTTCAACCCAAAGCTTTTATTCACCATTCCCTTTGTACCCAAAAGGCCCTGGATGTTGACTTTTAATTGAAGAAATGAACAACTTTGCAAAACATGTGACTAACAATTCACAAAGAAGTATCTGTTTTTTTCTGGTAGATTTTTGTATATTGTGAAAACAGTCAGAGGCATTTCAAAGTTTCCTAAACGGAAGACAATTAACTGCCACTGCACTCTACTATGAAAAAGAACATAACCAGATCAGTTTTGGAAAGTCTACCTTAGAGGCAGCAAATATAAGTTAAAGTTATGCATTTCAACTTAATATATTAACATAGAGGGTTTATATTATAACTACTCCCATCTTTCATTTTCTAGAAACAAATTAGTCCCAGAACTAATGCAATACACCTTGCAATATTAATAAAGAACTACCTAGAAAGAAAGCAATGTATTTGGAAGCCATCAAAGAATGTTTTAACTAATCTATTAACACTAAAATGTGAAATTAAAAAATAATTTGTCTTTCCCATTTTCCTTTCAACTTTCTTGGTATATTCTGACATGAGTGTATATAAAACAGAATAACTAAATACTGAAAATATCTAGCAATTCGACCTGAATATTATTTTATTTTTGGTCAAATTAATGCATTCTAATATGCTCCAGGAAGTCCTAATTGCATAAACTTTATGCTAAATTTGTTTTTCAAATTTTCTTCTATTTAGTTGTGCAGCTATGCAAAGGAAGGTATATATTAAAAGCTTTCTCATTCATCACTTACATGCTTATTATATTGTTTGGGAATTAAATTTGTTTTCATAACAATTCTTCATCTGGAAATGCTGGCTCATATAATGCTCACTACCTCTTGAGACTGACTTTCCCTCTTTATGAAGAAATAAGATGGTAATTTATACAATAGAGCACGTAATGCAAGAATCTGGTTGAACTATCTTTATAAAAATAAGACTATTCAATCTTTGTTCATGGACAGATTCCTAAATATATTGAAAACCATAAAAGACAATTAACTCTAAAATTATACACATTTCAGAAAATCCAATCTGTCTCTAATGATGTGGAAGATAGTTTAGGATGCTACAAAGTTACAGGTCATCGTTAACAAAACTGTCCATCATTGTATTATGCTTCAGCATATGGCATGCCAGATAAACTAGTTTTTACTCTACTGGTCTTCTCCATAAAGCACACATAGTCTAAGTGAAGATATGATCCTGCTAGATCCTACCAAAGCTATCAAAATTCTGAATCAGTGAAATTCTGTCTTAGACAATGTAATTCTTAGTCACATATACCAACCTGAACACACAGAAACCCCTTTCAATTATAGTGCTAAATTTCATAATGGATTTTTAAAGTGCCAAGTCAAATAGATAACCACTGTAGTATATAATCAAGCACGAGACTTAATACTGTCTTTCTCTAGTACATAAATGAAATTCTGCTTTACTAGATCCAATGTACATATTTTAAAATATCAAGATGACACAGGCTTCTAGATTAATTTGGTCAGTTAATTTCAATTCATTTGCATGGACGTCTAGATTTTGTACAGTACATGTACTAGTTTTTTTATTGCTGCTGGGACAAATTATCACAATACTAATATTCTGTGGGCTGAAATTAAGATTGCCTAGTCTGTGTTTCTCTTTGGAAGTCCTACGAGAGAATCATATTCCCTGGCCTTTTCCAGCTCCTGTATTCCCTGGCCCATGTGCCCTGCCTCCATCTTCATGTAATCTAGTGTAGTCACATCCACGGTGTGGGTCATTTTGTGAGGCCATTATTGTGCCTATAATGGCACATCTGATTTTTGCCTAAACCTGTGATATTCAAGTTAATATTCATCCAATAAATTAAAATTATCTAATATTTAAAACTTTAAAATAAAATATGTAAATAATCAACAGACTATCACATTTTAGCTCAATAGATACATCAATGTGCTCAGCCACTGATTTCTTCCCACTCATGTTTGCATAAATTTGGCACTTCATCCATGAGTTTATCACAACTCAGTACACTATAAATTGTACATTGATAAAAGCATTACATCCCCTTAAGATAATGTAACACATACTGCTTATTATACCTATTATATGTTACTAAAAAATTATTTATCTTTTTTACCCTGAGGCTGCATCTCAAACACAGTAAAAGCTTGATAAGGAAATACTCTTCCAAAAACAGTGACTTCACACATAAATTTTTGAGGAAGAGGGCTTCTGGAAAAGTAGATTATTAGTGTTGGTGTGGATCCTGGAGATACCACATGCTGTGTTAGAAAGGATATAGAGAAAACTTGGCTCAGAGACCTTCACTGTCTTGCTTGAGGTCACTAAGCTAATCTGAGACAGCTCTGTCTCCCGATAGAATAACTCATAATTTCCCCCACACAATTATGACGCCATTCACCTTGCACATGAAATAGTCAACAATGACTCTTCATCACCTTATCATGTTATAAATCAATAACTTTGCCAATTCAAACCTCAAGGGATTGCAGAAGTTGTATTTTATTATTCTGTCCTATGACAACATATAAACTAACCCAAGGATAAAACTCTAAGCAAACCCTGTGTAAGTTATACAAATTTATTACTGTTACACATTAAGGAGAAACTTAGAACTTAAAAAGGAGAAACTGCCAAGTAGACAACAAAAATGAAGGATGATAAACCTAGACCAATATTGCAGCTAATTTCCATAAATCAAACAAAAACTTGCAACTACTGACATTTTTCATGATTTAAACAATGATGTTCCTTTTGGTGGATTACAATGAGAAGAACACAAGAACTTTTGAAATGTATTTTCTGGGGCAAATAAAAGATGATTTAGAATCAGCACAGTTTGAGCAGCATCATAATGTCAAAAGTATTATAGAAATTCTGTCATTTCCCCAAAATATTTTAATACCTGCTCAAAAAATATTAACCAAACACAGTTATAGCCTTAACTTAGTAAATTACAATTGTTACTCTGATTTTCAAACTAATTTTGTTCAAATATAAAAAACATATTATCTCTATAAATATATAGATATACGATAATAGAACTAAGTTTCAATTTTTTTAAAAGGTGTAGGAAAAAAAGCCTATTAAGTAATCAACATGACTTTATTTTCTTGGTTTGTAAAGGAGACTTAAAATCAACTTACTTGATGTAATAGGGCACTTTATTATTAGAAATTGATCTTTCCCACGGCAGCTGGACTGAAGCTGAGGAAACAAAGGGAGGTTATTGGCAACACTGCTAACCCCACAGCCTTATGCCTTAATGCAAAGCAACTGAACACGTTTTACAGCAAATTCAATGAAAAATGCTCTGGTTTGCCAGCTGGATTCCTATAATTATAAAATCTCCAAGGCCTAAAAACAGTCACTTTAAAAATTCATTTGAAGCAATAAAAGGACAACACAGGTCCAATTTCTAATGCCACCTCAAAGTAATTGAACTTGTTGATAAAATTACTTTTCAAAATCAAGTTTTATTGTTCATAGTCAACACAGTGTAAAACTTAGTACTCTTTGGAGTATATAGTATATCTGGATTATAAACTGAATTCCTCAAGACTGAAATTTCCAAATCACTAGTAACATGCTTTGCTTTATTTTATAGTCACAGGAATAACTATTAAGTACAATTGACATTTAAAGAAACCCAAATATATGAATTTTTTAAAAGAAAAATTAAAATAAACATAGGCAAAAGGTTGAAAAAAACCAAGACAATTAATAGAAGAACCCCAAATATGTATTTGCATTTTAAATGCACAGAAAATATAGTTTCCTACATTTTTATACTTGACATCACTAGGATGCAGACTTTGTGAGACTTTTTCACTGAGGTACTTTTTTTTTTTTTTTTTTTTTTTTTTACAATTCCAGTTACTCCTTATATTATTCCCACAGTAAATCAATTATTTTAAGGCTTATTTAAGAATTGTACATGTGAATCTAGAGAAATTTTGCTAAACAAACTAATAAATTTAAAAAATAAAACTTTGTAACTATCATCAGACTCTCATACAACTAGTTTTAACCAATATTCTTTTCTGAATTTCATGTCATATTACTATCTCAAAAATACATAGCATTCTCAACTCTGTAACACGTTTGTGAATATATCTATTGATAAGATAGATATTAAAGCTCCATTTGATAAATGAGGAACTAAACATTCAAGAGATTAAATAACGTGCTTAAGTAAATGGCTGAGCTCTAACTTGATCTCAGGACTTCTGGCCACTAGTTCGGCAATCTTTCTATTCAACAATTCTTCTACTCTTTATAAAATGGGAGGACTCTCTTCTCTAACTATGTCCACAAAAGTCTTAAAAAAGGGTTGAAAATGTGAAATAAGGCATATTAAACTTCTCATTAGAGCCAACCTCATTTCAGTGTTGGCACCAGGCTAATAGGTCAGTTTCTATTTTGTGCCTAACTAAACAGGCTCCCTTTTATAACCAGGACTAATGTCCAAGACATATAAGAAAGTCAAAAATTCCAAGCAGCAGGGATAACAATTGTTAAATTTATTCATTGGGATGGTGTATACACATCTCAATTCATTTACATAATTGTTTTAATTTGAATAATTCTGACCTCCTTAGACTGTCAATGCTAGACAAAAGAAGCAATGCACTTGAGATTCACAATGTTTACAATGTTTTATTTCCCAAGGAATATTACTTTGATTTTTATAACAAAAGAATAGTTACTAAGTAAAAAGTTTCATCAGTACTAATTGATGACTAATCTTTATAACAGAAGTGTAAATAGAGTCTCAGTTCCTTGTTAAATTCTCTTTAATTTGGTCTTAGCACATAGCTTTATATTCTATAAAATTAAGTTTAAGAAATCTGGAGTGATTCATACCAAATGAGTAGATTGCAAACTTATTTATCTCATCAACATGGATGGTATCCAAACTTTAGAAATGCATCCTGCCATGCCGGTAGACATTATCTTCCAGGTGGTGCTATAGATCACTCAAAGATGACCTATCTAAGATGAGCCTAACAGCTCAAAATTGCAGTGAGCCAAACAACTCAAAATCTTCTCATTTAAAGATTTATGGGGAATGAAGTTTTACTTTAAAAGGCACAGGTGCATTTTAAACTAATAATGCTTTTGAAAGAGAAAAATTAATTTAAAATCTTAAAATACAAAAAGTATTTTTTATTGTGAAAAAGTTCATAACCTTTGCATGTGACAACAATGATAATATGATATGGTAGTTATAATAGACTAGTAGTGGGGGGGGGGAGGTGTGCTCAACCCAGTCTGTGCCCTCTGGCAATCTGGAAGTCCTCAGGGGATGTCCAAATGCTGGCTGTCAGACATCCTTAGCACTGCCATGGAGGTGGGAGAGGCTCCCGCCACAGCTGCTGTGCTCACCAGCTGTGAGCCTGGCTTCCAGCTGAGTGGTGCTCCCCCTGTGGGAATGCACTGACCATCAGGAGGCAGCTCCTGCATTGAGCATCTGTTCCTTGATGGTCACTGTGCATCATAGTGACCACCAGTCATTCTGCCATTCAGTCAATTGGCATATTAGCCTTTTATTATATAGGATGATGGTTCAGTGGAATGCCACATCTAAAGACAAGTTACCTTGGCTCCACGTCAAAGATCTACCAATTGTTACCAATTGTTCTTAAATAACAACCAATAAATAATATATTTATCTCATATAAGTAAACATATTTATAGCGAAGAATATGGCTTCTTGCATGCTGAAAATGCATGCTGATTCATTCATTTCATGAACTTCAGTCAAGTTTATCAGTACTTACTGGAGAGAAAATCCTGAGGAGGTGGTCCAAAATCTCTATGGGCTTCTTGAAGCTGCTTAAGGCGATCGTCCACAGAAACCTGCATATCACACCACAAAAATAATTTGATTTCAAAGCAATAACTTTAATAATGTTCCGGATTTAAGCAGTATTATAAAGGCTGTTACTGCCCATGATATGACTGTTTGTTCAGATTCCTTCTCCATCTCTAAAATCAAAGTGCTGGGATGAAAGCAGACTCTTTTTGGTACCAAGTAACAGCAAATAGTTTCAGGCACTCTTCTAAGCAATTTATAGGAATGAACTCTCTTATCCTCATAATCAACATAATTAGCATTATTTATCATGATCACCATCTCACAGCTGAAGACACTGAGACATACAGAAGTGCCCAGGACATAAAGTTAGTATGCATCTTGCTAATATTCATAACCAGCACATCGGGTGCCAGGATCTATGCCTTTGCTGTCACTCTACATTGCCTCAAGAGCCGTGAAGGTCAAAAACATCTTAAGAGAAGATGTGGCCACAAGGTCAGTGGCTATTCATCTCTCTTTTGTAAGAAAGGTGACAAAAAGTGCTATGGGTAGCAAATGAAGATCTAAAATATTCCAAGGGATAACATAGATAGAAAAACAGAAATATGGCTGAATTAGATAATAGATGATTGATAGATAGACAGACAGATAGATGATGGATAGACAGACAGACAGACAGATAAAACAGATGATTGTGGAATATCTTATTTTCCTCCAAGTTTGTGTCCAATCATCTTGATTTGGGGTATTCATACACCAACAAACTGTTTATCTGTGCATTTGTTAACTCTCTACATTATGAAAATACAAAGAAACTATTGCCAATCAATAACAAATGCATACATTTATTACTGACATTTCCATGTCTCTTTTCCTGGTCTTTGCTTCTGAAGTGCTGGTAAGCTGTTCCATTTAGTCTGCCAACCTTATTTTCAGCTGCCTTTAAATGAAATGTGTGTATCTCTGGCTCACTGGGCAGTTTCAGTTTCTCATGGTTGGCTATTTAAGTTGCAAGAGCAAGTACTTTTTTTTGTTAAGACCAAAAAGTATTCCTATGATACACTTTACATTCAGGAGGAGAAAACGATATGCTACTTCTGAAAGTTAACAGTATTGTCTGGCAGCATAGATTTCCCCCTCTTATTCATCCAGCAACTAGCATCTGAGTTCTAGCAGCCATCAGGCTCAGAAATAAAGAAGGCAGAACACATATCCTGTTTTGAGTATATTCCCTGACTTCTAATCTTTTCCGATGGTAATAACAGAAGCAGAATGAGAAGTAAATCAAGATGGACCACAGGAATACCTACATTAAAATGATGCATTAGAGAAATGAAAAAGAAGAATAAAGGAGTATTGGTCAATATACTGTCTTCCACTTATTAGAAAAGCACATTTGCATTGAGTTTAGTATCCTGTCTTACTAATCCCAGATTATTAATACTCTTTCAAAGACAAAAACGACTGTCTAATACCATACAACTCATTTCGTACCACTTCAATTTCAGGAAGAAAATACAAACCCATTGTGTGTTTCAATGTTTGAGTTAATTCAGGAAACCCACTATGCCTTCAAATGTTTCTGTGTGCCACCTGAACAGTACACTTGTATTATTAAATATCACAATTTAGGACCAGAAAATAGAGAAATTAGTAAAAATCATTTTTTCTATCTCCCACTCACATGATTCTGCTAGTTTCCAAAAGAAAAATTATTATGAGTCTTGAGAACTGGCCCTTGAATGTGTCAAAGCTCCACAAAGATGGTTCAAAGGGCAGTGACTGGCAAATGCTGGTACCCAGTAATAGGGTTCTTTCAGGTTTGGGTTAGTTCTTCTGGGTTAAATCTGGGACAAGCAAGTAATATATAGAATATATAGAGTCATTAAAATAACTGCATTGCAGCAGCTAAGATTTCTGAGCTAATGTTAAACACCACAATAGTATCAAGGTGCTGGCCGTAAGAATTGAGCAAGACACCTAAAGAACAATCAGTTGCAGTAAGAAAGATGGAGACTTTCAAAACTTTTCAAAAGAAGCAAAAAATACATGATTAAATTAAGAAAAATGACTCCTTTATAAGCCATTATGGGGAAAATGTTTCTGTGACCTACCATATGTTTCAATTACTGTGATTTATTTGACCTTTTGCAATTTCCTACAAATATCGTATGAACAGTACACCAAAAATTACATTAAAACTTATTCTCATAAATGAGGCTTTTGAGTTCAAGATACTGAAAGACCACTGAGGTCACATGCTATGAATCCATTAACAAACACACCAATAAAATAAAATAAAAAATGATGGTGTGTGGCAGACTGGTGAGGTATGGTTTAAAGGTCCATCAAGGTTTAAGCCTGAATTATGAAGAGGAATAAGCTGATGATACCTGCAAAAGTTTCCATCGCATATTAAGGTCATCTAGCTGGCGAGACATCTTCAGAGATGGGTGCGAGTCACGAGGAGAAAGCTGACTCCATAAATCATTCACTGTTTTAACTTTTAGGTTGATTGGTGCAATTTCTTCTCTAAATGCCTGGAAGAAAAGGACAATAAGGAGGACATCAGAAAAGAATATAATGGAAGGTGGTATGTATTTTGAACTTTCCAATGGCAAGATCAGCTGAGAGGCCAATGACTGTTGTTTAATAGACAATTCAAGTCTGGTCTTCAGCAATCAAGACCACCAGCAAAAGAGTCTGCCTTTATATCACAGACAAACTGAGACATGACATGACGAGAAAGATTATAATGCAAACACATTAAAGTGATTATGTATTTCCTTCAAATTTTTCATGATAAATTTTCATGATTTAGTCTAGAAAATATCTGCCATTATAATCTACTAATTTCTAGCCTAGATTTTATCCTTAAATTTCTTCCATATTTCCTTCTCTTTTATTTCTTCAGATGGCTACCTTAATATTTTTTTCACTAATGCAACTTGATTTTAACAAATTTTCACTGAAAATTAAGTTTAAAAGTGGCCAGTAAAACCATCTTCCTTAACCACAAAACTGATGCCTATATGTACAGGAGAGGTAAGGTTGTCTCTTTCAAAAGCATTTGTGATCATTGAGATTAGATGTGAGGTAGGAAGAGTGGAGTCTACAGAAAAAGAGAGAAATGAAGCTTAGAACTGACAAATGCCACCACGGGCACAGTACGGAGGTCATTCTTTGATTTGATTTCTAACTAGACAGTATATAGTTTAGAATGCTATTACAAACCACACTATACTCTAAATCTGTTATTTGTGTCTCTAACTGATTAAATCCCATCAACTTCATTTCTGAATATGTTCTAGAATACTGTATCAAAAGGGGGCCCAAAAGATAGGTCTAATACCATAACTTTGGGCAATTCCTGACCACAAACAGAATTCATACCTAAACGAATCCTTCATTGATATACTCAAATGTTTAGTTGAGTATATTATATAGTATAGATATGAAATATATATATATATACACACACATATATATATATACACACACAATATATAGTATATCTATCATGTATATAGAATGTGAAAAAAAATATGTAGATAAGAATTACCAGTAAAACAAGATACTTTTGATTGAAACTTAAATTCAATGCCAATTTACAGCAAATACAGAGTAGAGAGGAATCTGCCAGGTTACACCATGTGGATGACATTCTGTAAATTCCAAGCTGTGAGAAACACTATAAAACAAACAGTTCAGCTGCCTTAACAGTTGCATTGCAAAAAGATGGAGGGGGAATATTAGAGATTAAAGGGGACTTTAAAATATTTCTTAAAAACTAAGCAAATGTTTAGGGATGCACAGTTGAATAAAAAAAATATTTTGTTAAAAATAAGGTAAATTATGGGGGGGAAAAATCAGAGTTGCTATTTTGAGGGAGGATTCTGATGACAAGGGGCAGAGGAAAGCATCTGTTGTGACTGAAAATCTTCTATATCCTGATTTTGGCAGAGGCTGTAATGGCACTGACCTTATAACAATCCCTTATAAGTAGGAGAAGCTGGCGGAAGGTCAATGAGAACAAAAAGATATATGTACTACTGTATATAATGCTTTAAACAATAAACAAAACAAAACAAAAACAATCCCTTATAAGATATATATTTAGCTCAATTAACTTGTTCCATATTTAGTCACAAAACTCCTTAAATCCCTTGTCTGATCAGTGATGCTGACCATGGTTTTCTCACTGGGATCCTGTGGCCAGTCGGTGAGTAAGTCGCCCACGGGCTGCCAGGCTTTCCTCACGGCCTCTGCCTTCCTCATGTCTGCATCCAGGTCATCCATGGCTCCCTGCAGGTTTCGGGGTTTCTCCAACGCCTTGTCCACTTGCTTTTGCCAGTTAATAGTTAGAGCATTTAGACGCTCCCACTTATCTTTAACTTCTGAAGACTGTTTGCGCATTTTCGCGATCTTTTGGGCTATCTCCTCAGGAGTCAATTCTGTGATTTAAAAAAATATATATTTGGAAGTCTAATCAACTTTGTATTCCTTATAGCCAAATGTGAAGAGCATCGTTTGAAATGTTGCTTCCAGGGTACAGGGAGGCAGAGTTACACTAAGCAGGGGAAGGAAGAGTGTCTCTATACCTCTTCTAAGAATGCCCTGATGCTTCTCAAAAGAAGAAAGTAGCTACAGAATAATAAGTGGGCCAGTGATTTTGGCAACTTCTAAATTTTAATATATTTGCAAACCTTGAAATGTCACAAGTAAAAAAATAATTTTTCTTTCACACGAATTTCACATGCTATATAAAAACCAAATACAGTTTTTCATTTCATTGTCCCACAGAGAAATTGGGAGTATAATTAGGAGAGAAATAGCTTTAAGTTATGAGGAAAAACTATGCAAAAAGAAGATGAATTTATCATGTTCCAAACAACAACAACAACAACAACAACAACAAAAAGTAACTGAAGATAAGTATATTAGCTGAGTTTGTTTGGCATTCATCTTTAATACAGGATGTTTTCTGTAGTCCAGGATTAGTGTGGCACATAACCAACGTCTCAGGAGAAAGATGTATGATTTCAAGGACAATCCCAAACATTTCATAGACCAGAGGGCTTCCAGAATGTCTGAGGTAAAGTTAGATTTTCAGAGAGGAAAAGAAAGGCATAATGCAAAGTCCTGCCAAAAGACAGGGGCAAAAAAACAGAGAGTCTAGAAGACTAGGAAAAGGTAATGACAGAAAGGAAAGTCAAGTTCAAAGCCCAGGGTCAGAAACAAAGACATGAGAAGCTAACAACAAAAGGGCAGAGGAATTGGATGCACATAAGCAGACACTCTCCAATCAGGTTACAGAGATCACCAGCCAAACCCCGCTGGGCCTCATGGCATCAATACCCAAAGATGTCTTCTTCCCTAGCCAGCTGGTCTGACGGGTTTCCTGTTTGACCACTGGAAACAGAGAAGCAGGTCAGAAACAGACAATCAAGTCAAACTGTAAATTACTTTAAGATATAAATGCACAATCTTCGTTGTGATAACATCTACCTTTTTGTGTCAGTCACATTAGCAACTTCCTCTGCACCTCACAAATATATTACAAATCACCATAAAATGAACTCGAGGTCATCCAACTTCCTAGGGAGACAAACTCAGCTAGCTCTCCTTAACTGTGGCTTTCATACTCTTATGAACTAATGATAGTAATCTATTAGAGCCAGTCCTGTGCTTGCAATAAAGATGTCCCATATTAATTGTGTTTTCTTTGTCAGTTATGGCACTGCCAACTATTATCTCCATTGTGACTATTTATTCTATAGATATTAAACCTTTATGTCATTCATCTTTCATTTCCTTCCATCTTGGTTTTGCAGGTCTCAGTCTAGACATTGGTTGTCCTCAATATATAGTTAATGAATTGAGTTCAGTTGAATGGAATTTTTAGCTTTAATCTTTATTGAGAATGCATAACTTCATAATTTTAAGTGAAACCCTTCCTATTTATTTTTTCTTCTCCTCATACCCAAGTAAAGCATTTTTTAAAAATGTTATACTGTGAGAGAGAATGCTTTAAAAAGTATTTCAAGTATGGTAATTTCAACTATCTTGTTTGTACTATTTGCATGTATCTTTTTACATGCATTATATTCATACAGTTGTATTTCACCATAAGATGAAAGAAAATATTAAGGAAAACAAATATAGAAAAACACATATGGAAAAATAATTCCCCAGAATAGCTTTTCACTGCTGAACAATTTGGACAAGAAGAGATTAGAACATCATATGTTAGTTCCAATACTAGCTAGTTATTTCATCTTAGAGAGCCCCCTTATCTCTTTGAATCTCAGTTAATATCTATAAGTATAAAGCTTTTGGCACATGCCTGCCCACAATTGGGCCTCAAAAGAATTCATTGATTTCATTCATTTTATTATTATATTATTAAATCTGGGAAGTTTAGACATCTATTGAGATTTTCACATAGCAAACCAAATTAATTAGCAAACAATAATTCAAGGGCAAAACCAATGCAGCCCCATTTCTCTGGGCACTCAACTTGACTTGTTCTCTCTCACTCTCTCTTTCCTCACTCCCTTCTATTTCTCCCTGCTCTTCTTTCCTTCTTTTTCTCCATGACCAAAAGATGCTTCTGATTAAAATAATGGGAAATAAATTCTTTTAAAAATTTCTTCTGATTACATGATTAAGATCAACCTAATTTATTTGAAATAATCAGTGTTTAAGAGGATCCTGCCCATTGCCTAATATGTATGGTGGCAAATGACAACAATTCTTTATCAACCTGATTACTTTCATGATTCTAATTATATTCATCTAATAAATTATAAAGATGACAATAGTAAGAGACTAGTCAAAGTACATTAACCTGCTAATGTGTAGCCCAAATCTTTCAGCAGTAATATGATAAAATTATATGGATCTATCCAGCTACCAAGGGAATTCTCAAATCCTGTGTGTGTGTATCTGGGGGGTTGGGGGGGAAGGGGGTGTGTGAATATGAACAGATGCATTTAGGAAAAAGAAAACTCCAAAGAAAAGAACGTTTTCCACAATACCAAAAGGCAAGGTTTTAATTTGGGGGAGAGGGGTTGTCTGGGGGTGGAGAGGAAATAGGAATACAGATCACACCATGGAGAGAGATCAACAGTTCTGACCAGAAGTTAATGAAGGTAGAAAGAGAGGCCAAATACTTACAAGTTATACTGTTCCTGTTAAAAGGGAAAAGTACCCAAACCCAGCATGAAGCTGAGGAAGAAAGAACAGACTATTAAGAAGATTAACCTTGTCCTGACAAGTTTGGCTCAGTAGATAGAGCATCAGCCTGCAGACTGAAGTGACCCAAGTTCAATTCCGGTCAAGGGCATGTACCTTGGCTGAGGGCACATTCCCAGAAGAGGGTGTGCAGGAGGCAGCTGATCCATGTTTCTCTCTCACCAATGTTTCTAACTCTCTATCCCTCTCCCTTCATCTCTGTAAAAAAAAAATTAATAAAATATATATTTTTTTAAAAAAAGATTAACCTCTAAAGAAAGGAGCAAGAATTACTGAGAGGCCCTAAAAAAGACCTTGTAAAGTAACCTAAGATCCAGCTTTCAATTTTCAGTAACTGAGTATTCCCTGAATATCCTCACTCTAACAGTAGTTTTGTAATTTATTCAAGTCAGGAATCTGCTGGACAAAGAGGGGCAGGTCATGGGGGGCAGGAGAGTGATGCTGAAAGGGAAAAAGAGAAGCTGGAAGGGAAAGTTCCCGGAGGGCAAGGATGTTTTGTTCACTGCTACATCCTCAGGATCTATCTAGAATATCACCTGGCACCTGGTAGGCATACCTAAGTACTTGTTGAATAAATGTACAAAGCTCCATACAATATTATTGACTTAAAAAATTTACCCTTTTTCCTTCAAGAGCCAAAGGGCAGGAGTCTTAGATTAACAGTCTTCCATTTCCTGCTACATTGCTGCCCATCTCTCCCCAGGCTGCTTCCCTGTGGGACATACCAGCCCATTGCTCAAGCTACAAAAGAAGTCCTGAGCTTCCCATTCTTGCCAAGCTTAGCCATTATTACACAAGAATTTAACTTATGGCTCATATTTATAAACTGCCAAAATAACCCTCTAAGTCACTCGTGAAGATTCAACATTCTAAGAGGAACAACAAAATAAATACACCACAACATTAAAAGAGATTAGTATCCCCCTATTCTTTATGTTTAAATCTGAAAAGAACATCCCAGATGTTGATAACAATGCAATACACACATGTAAATTATTACCATCTTTTTATTAGACAAATGTGATTTATGGATGGTTGTAACAATGACCACAGAACATAACAAATGTGAACAATTAATATAAAATATTGCATCCATCAAACCAGTCTTGGTTATCATATCATTTTTCATAAAGAATGTTGATTTCTTTCTTTAAATCCGATTTCATTACAATGGTATTCATTAGCAGGCCCAAACATTTTGAGATTTTTACCCAATCAATGGGTTTACTGAGCTGGCTCATTATATTTCAGCAAAGTATAGGTCCATTACATTTAACCATATATGTATTGTAGAACTTTAAATTGGGAAGAATCATATTGCTGCTTTATAGTTAAGAACACTGGGAAAGAAAGTAACATTATATTTTTCTGTGCTTTTTCACACGTGACAACTTTACTAATCTAATTTGGACTTAAGGAGCTAATTAAATTATTGTGTTTGTCTATAGGCCGGAAAGCAATTAATCTTCCAAGTTTTTATGTGAAAATTAAAAAGACAAAGTCTAATATTGTCTAAATGCCTTTTCCCTTGGTGCCAGGAAATACATAAATTGGTATGTCACTCTATTAGGCAACCTGATATTTCATTAAGGAAAAAGCAACAGTAAAGGACAAGGCAAAGAGTTATGGACATTTAATTATTATTTATTTATATTTTTATATTTACCTGAGAATATATTTTATTGATTTTTACAGAAAGAAGAAGAGAGAGAAAGGAAGAGAAAGAGAGAGAAAGAGAAAAGGAGATGTGAGAGAGAAACGTTGATCTGGGATAGAATCTGCAACCTAGACATGTGCCCCGACCAGAAACCAAACCTACAACCTTTTGGTGCACAGGATGATGCTCCAACCAACCAAGCCATATGGCCAGGACTAAAAATTTCATTATTGTAAATTTTTAAGTAGGAAAATATAGAAAATAAATCTTATTTCTACTGAATATCTAGACGCATTTTGATAATTGGGAATAATTAAGTTAGTATTCCATGGTGGTTAAGAGCAGCAGGTTTAGTGACAAGCCTGGGTTGGTATTTCAGCTCTGTCACATGGGTAACAGTGTCCTCAAAGACTCAGTTTTCTCATCCACCCAATGGCTGGTAAGAGTACTCCCACCTCAGAGAGTTGCTATGATAATTACGGGAATCAAGGCAGGTGAGGTGTCAGCACAATGCCTGTCACACCGTAGGGTGGGATAAATGTTGGCTTGTGAACATCTATGTTTACAAACATCTCTCTCTCTCCTCTCTCTCTTTCTGGGTGTTGATTCTTCCTCCATCTAACATTATGTTCATACAGTGTTCATACAGGGGGGTCTGCCAATCTCACCAGACCCTGAGCTCCACACTCCGCAGGCTGTAGGCCAGAGGCCTCTCTGGAATGTGCTGGATGTAAAACAGGACTCTCCCTACCTGGGATGAGGGTATGAGGCAGATGGTGATAGGAAAGCTAAGACACTGAAAACCCGTATGAAGAGGCAGAAGGAAAGACATGGAGAGAAGGCTTCTGGGTGGCATTCCTGTGGTTGTGGCCAGCTGTGCCCTTGCCCTTACTGTAATATGGTTAAGGGGGTTAATACATTCTCCGTGTGCCCATGATTACAGAAGGAGGGTGTCTGTCATTCACAATAAATGGGGTTCTAATTAATATATCTGTTATTAATGAGACAAAAAGTGCAGTGTGAAAAAATACCCATTAGTTTTACTAGTTTAAATATATAGGTTATGTGTCATTTGGTCTCATTTAATGAGATGCAAGGAAATAATTACAGCCATCTTTTTAATGGAACCTTACCTTATACTGAGAATCAATATATATGCAATTTCTACTAAACTTTATGTTGATTTCATATTTTTACTCATTTAATGATCATGACATTTTATTTGCAACAGTTTCTCTTCCTCCCCTTCATCCTTCCCTATCATCTCTCTCTCACACACACTCTCTGTAGAAATCAATGGAAAAAATCTTCACCCTTGGGGGATGATTTAAAAACTAACCATGATATTATCTCTAACCTGCTCCATCCTCTCCAATAATGAGTGCTTTACACAGCGTTACACAAGATGACTAATGTTCAAATGCTCTCTGTTTCTGATAACAGTGGCATGGAGTCATGGTAAACAACAGAAGTATAAAACCTATTATGGATAATTTTCTTTCATTTACTTTTAACAGCTGGTAAAATAGCCAGCATTGCAAATAATAATAATAATAATAATAATAATAATAATAATAACATAAAATAATACCAGGAAAGGAGAAAGTATGAAATTGTGCATTGTAAAAAGAAAAAAAGTCTCATAAAGTTATATGATCCCCCCCCCTTACATATCAAATAGAGTATTAAGAAAATGGGGCTTAGGAACATCTAGAATGTAATAGCAAAATAAGAATTCAAAAAAGTAATGTGTGTTTTTTAACCCCTTAAACTGACTGACCGCTTAGGAGGAAAATTTACAGCAAAGTGAAGCACTAGTGACATAATAACACTTGTTCACTGCTATGAAGTAGCTTATTATAAAAATGCTTCCTCTGTTCTCTGCAAAATGCCAGGGAAGCAAGGAGATGAGAAAAGCAGATCTAAGGTAGACTCTACATTGGATAAGGAGAGACAATTAAAATAAAAATACAACTACAATAGCACCTTCTTTCTTGCTGCATTAACTTGGAATATTCTGTTGCACTTTCCAGGGCCTCAGTGATCCGAAGCAGACAGCACATACAAGCTCCTCACCTCCGTTCCAGGCACCAGCCCTTGGCCCCCAGGCTAGGCTGACTGACTTCCCGGATGCACAGCCTGGATGCTGTGCTGCTGCTTCTTCTGGACCTGCCTGGCATGGTCATCCCTCTGCCTGAGCCTAGTCAATTCCTACCATAGCCAAGAGCACTCAGCTCAGGCATCCATTCATGCAGCAGCTATGCAGTAAGCACCTATTATGTACATGTCTGTATTTGCATGCACTCACATATATATGGTACATGTGTGTATGATTCATATGTAACTGGGTATTCGGAGGAAATAATTCTTCAAAGATAGAAATCACAAGGCTGAGACTGTGGAGCTGTCAAAAGGTGGAGACTCAACAATGACTTAGGTCCCCAGTAGGCTAACTGGGAAGACAGTGTTAATACAGGAGAAAATAAAAGCTAAGTCTAGAAAAGAACGTGAGTGTGCTGCTGCGCACATGTCCCACAGACACACATATAAAACTAGATATCAAAGGGTTGAGGAAATCATGGCTTTGGGAAATTTATTCAGATTGAAGCAGAACTTCCCTGAGAAAGGCTGAGTGGGAAAACAGCAACCTGTCCAAATGTCTGGTCCAGTTCCAGCCACATTTAAAGGGAGTCTTTTCCAAATGTACTTCCCTTACAAGTGAAAATGCTCTTGAATCCCACTGCAGGACACAGCAGGAGGCCGGTGTTCAGGTCTGCTTTTACTATGTGAGGTGTGTGAGTGAGAACTATTTTGAATGGAGTGTTTATTGTAAAAGCATCAAAATGCTTTGATTGCCAACAATGAAATATCATAATAAGGACATATGCTGGCACCAAAATGTATGTGATTTATGCCTATGTGCTGGTAAGGTAGTTACTATTTCCATTTTATTATTTTTTTGTTTATTTATTTATTTTTTATTTTTTTTTAAATATATTTTTATTGATTTTTCACAGAGAGGAAGAGAGAGGGATAGAGAGCTAGAAACGTCTATGAGAGAGAATCATCGACCAGCTGCCTCTTGCACACCCCCTACTGGGGATGTGCCCGCAACCAAGGTACATGCCCTTACCGGAATCGAACCCGGGACCTTTCAGTCCACAGACCGACGCTCTACCACTGAGCCAAACCGGTGCCGGCAACTATTTCCATTTTAAACCACAGTGCATAAAGAGTACAGGTTGTTATTTTTAAATTAAATAAAGTCTGTCATGCTTGTAACAGAAAGGCACTTGAATGTCTTATTTTAAAAAGTAATCTTGAAAAATACAAATTTATAACAATCTATAGTTTTTAAATATTTCATACATGTACTATTGTATTTAAATACCATTTTCTATTTGCAATTATTTACTATGTGATTTGTTGAAATTTTATTTAAGACTTGTCCATTTTTATTTCTTAAAGAAATTACTTTTAGTTCCAATGTGCTTTTTAATAAATAAAATTTTCTGAAGTTAATTTTCTTTTGAAAAAATAATATTGAGGTATACAGTCATTTCATCTTTTAATTTAAGAAGCTAGGCATTTGTTAAATAATAAAATTTGATTCCGTTATTTCCAGAAGAAAAGAAATGAAATGTCCAATCCTGAAATAATGCCGAACTCTAAAATACTGGAGGGCCATTTCCCACGTGATTTTGGTTATTTGTTCTCCTCGCATGTGTTTTTATGGTGTACTAAGGAAGCCAATCTCACCTGTTTTTGATTGTAGATTTCTTCTGGGTTCCTCAGGGGCCTCAATTGGCTGATCAGCCAAGAAAATTCGAGCTTTGTCTATTGAGGTCAGGATAGAATATTCTTTCTCCTTTAACTCACGTCTCAGTGCCTTTGAAAAGAGAAGCAAAAGTTGAATTTGTAAACTAAAGTGTTCAGCAAGTAATGGAACATCTTAAATTAAACTTCTCACGACACTTGTAACCGGAATGACTACTTACCAGCATTTAAGCAAAGTTAGAAGCGAAAAATATCAATTTTACACATATGGATGATTACACATGAATAAAAACAAAAAGATGATTCCTATAGTACTTAAAAAAAAAACAACCACAAAAAAACAATTTACAAAGAATTGCAATAGCAAACTGAACTTACACAAAATGTACTTTTAGGTCATATTGTTAAAATATAATAGCCTGTTCTAAAACACTTTTTTCTAATAAGATTGACAAAATATAATATCCAGTGGTACAGAAGAAAGCATTTTCAAAAGTAGTAATGAGATTCTTAGAAGTGTTTACATTCTTTAGGTTATATTAAGAACCAAATTAAGAAACTGAAACAAATTAAAGTACATGAAATCAAAACTAAATCAGAGAGAACACATAAAAGACAGTGTCTAATTATTTTAAAATATATTCCATTTCTCATGCTGATGCAATTACAGTTTTTCCCCATGAGGTTTTTCATGCAACTTTATGATTCTCAGAAAAGTCTGTCTTCAGTACTTTTATTCTTTTAGGTAGGGTTCAACTTTCACCCTGCTCCTATAAAATGCTTGGTGACTAAAACTCTAATTGACTAAAATTTAAAAACAATAAAACTCAACTCTTGGCTATCGCCAGTTAACAACAAGTGAGGATTTTCTTATGTGCTATTTTAATACTATAGCTAAGTCAAAATTATTGTTAGTATTGTTATCCTCTTAAATTATGCACATAAACACCCTCTGGCTCTGATACTTTGCTTTAAATGAAGTTCCTTTTCAACACCTTATGAAAATTCGTTTTTCACTTTCTAAAACATTACACTCTAATAGTATTTTAGAATCAATGCAGTCTTTCCTTCTGACCACAACATAGCATTTGACATACTATGTTGGGACAATGAGGTATTTCTAGGCATTTAAGTCCTCATTTCCAAAAGCAAATAAAAAGGAAAAATCTAGAGATGCCAGCATATTTCATCTGATGTGAAAAACTGGAGTGAAACACCGGAAAACACTAGTAACAAAGTTAAAAAGACTGTCACAGGTGGGGAGGGCTAAGCAGAGCTGCGGAGGGGAGACCGAGCTGAAGTGACAGATGCTGTTTTTCTGTGATAAGTATTGTCAGTATTTTTGACTTTTAAACTATGTACAATTATGACTTGGATTTAAAATGTAAACTAAAAGAATAAAAGTGAACATCAACTCACAATTTAGACACAGTAATAATGTACAGGGTATAAGATGAAATAAAACTTTTTCTAAAGTCCATAGGTAACATGTGTCCTTCCTATTATTTATATAAGCAAAGACTGACCGTGAAGCAAGCACTAGGCAATTAATTCCAGATCAATTATCATCAATGAGCATGAAATAACTATGTTGGGGGGAAAGCAACAAAACCTCCACCTTCTCTAGTTAAGAAGTGCAGGTTGCGGGAAAGTCCCATGGAGTGACACTCCAGGAAAACAAGATGATCTTCAGAGAGTTAAAATTTCTGATATAAAGAAGAAGAAGAAGAAGAAGAAGAAGAAGAAGAAGAAGAAGAAGAAGAAGAAGAAGAAGAAGAAGAAGAAGAAGAAGAAGAAGAAGAAGAAATACTTGTGATCTAGAAATAAATATATACATATCTATTTGTCTGTCTATCTACACACACACACACACACACACACACACACACACACTCATTTACAGGTCTTGAATCAATTATTCCTTTAACATAGATTACTATTAGAGCAAGAAACTCCAGATGAATAAAAATGCCCCTAGTGTTTGCTCCCAAAATCAACTAGAAATATAAAATGAGGACATGAGAAAACATACTGCCTAAAAGAAAGCAATGAAAAACAGAAATGTGGCAGAAGTGTCTCTAAAAATTTTAGTGGCCAAGAGTATTTATCTCCCAAGCCAAATCCTAACCATTACATGTGGTTTTTAACGTGATCAAAGGCTTTTAAATGGTGTTCAAAGGCTTCGCTAGATTCCTTCTTTTTGAAAGGGTAGGACCAGGAATGCACCCACTGAACACAAGCTGCTTGAAGAAGAACTCCTCACTCTGGTTTATCAAATAGGGTGGAGGGTTCATGGACAGTATTTAGAAACTTAGCATAAATGAAAACCCAGGAAACTCCAACTGGGTGGTGATATGGATGGAAGTAGAAAGCTAAGAGAAGCCAGGACATAAAGAAATGTTACTCAGAGAAGAAAAACAAAAGCAAAATCAGTGCGAGGAAGCGATTATGGGCATATATTCCACAGAGGATGAATCCGGATCTTAAGGTAGAGAAAGAAGATGTGACTCACACACTGAGGCATACAGAAGTTCTGACTGGGCGCTCTAGATTGGCACTGGTCCTCAAAGTGTGTACTGGGGAGGAGTGTAAAGGAGGGGAGGTGGCAAAGGAGATTTGTCTCCAGACTCTTTTAGAATTCCAAAAAATCCAAATGGAAAAAATGTGTTTGTCTTCAGAAAAGATATTGGGGAAAACTGGTCAACTTCCCTGATGGCTGGAATTTTATCAATTTCATTCAGATGATCTCACCGTGGGTCATTTCATTCGCTGGCAGTGGGCTCTGCCTGGGAAGCTCTTCCCAAGATATCCACAGGGCAGATCCCTCATCCCATGAGGCCTTCTCAGCAAGCTCCTCCCCCCTTTCCAACCCCCACCCCCCGCTCATTTAATGGAGCATTCCACCTTTCCACGACCTGTCCCATCCCCATCACTATGCTGGGCCATTGGTGTATTTCCTACACCTATCATCTTGTACTCTGCAAGGCAGGTATTTAGTTATGCTTATTGTTTGTTTTCTGTCTTTTTTCAGATAAAATATAATCTCCACAAGGCCAAGGACCTTTTCTGTTTTTATCCACCGAGGTGAAAAGGGCACTCAAACCGATGGCTTGGGACCTAACAGAGCTTAGATGGCTCTGAAATGCTTCCTGGTGAAGGTGATGCTGCTATCTGTACTCCCAACAGAGGACCTAGACATCAGCAGGATAAGAGAGTGTGACAGTGAGCATTCAGGAAACGACACATATTTACTACAGAGAGAGCAGCGACAGCCGAGTTTGAGAGGTGGGCGCTGGGCAGCCACTGACAAGCTAGACAAAAGGTGGAGGAGTGACTGTCAGACTTGCATCTTCCATTTTATACTGTAATTGTCAGGTCACCTGGATTTGTGAAAAACAAATCTGAGTCTTTGAAAGCTGCACATCACTGGAGAATCCAATTTTACTTCCTGACCACATTAAACCCAGCACTTCATAAAACAATCTGCTCTCCACAGGCTGTTGTCAGGAACTGTCTCATGAACTCCGTTGATATGCCAAGATATAGAAGTAGAACAGTTAATTAAATGTATTAGTGGGCAGGTGGGAACCATGCCAGGTAAGGAAAAATGTGGGGCTGGAGCACCAAGGCCAACTCAATAGCCAAATGTCCGAGAGGACAGCATACACTTAATGGTATCTATGTGAAAATTTAATTTTGTGAATCGATTTGTTCTATTTCCATTACATTTAATTGCATGCCATAAATGGGCTTAAGTTTCAACAGCATTACACATACAATCACTTCACCATCCGTAACCTCTCAATTAGACATGAAAAAAAACAGCATTTCCTAAGCACCTGGTGAACATTAATGATAAGATAATTAGACTCCAACAGAGTTGTTTTGTATACACAGCTACAAAGTGGCATTCAGCTGTAGGTTCTGATATCACATGACATATGGGCTGTCTCAAGTGAGAATAACATCATCTAATTGGAATTTTTCCTATTTTAATGACTTTATATTTTCATTCAAAACAGTTCTGTTTTCAGATCATAACAAGTAGTAGCAAGGATGTGAAGAAGTTGGAACCCTCATATGCTGTGGGTGGAATAATGAAACGGTACAGCCACTTTGAAAAACAGTGTGGTAATCCTTAAAATGTTAAACATAGTTACTATATGACCCAGCCATCCTAATCCTAGGGTATTCCCAAGAGTACTGAAAGTGTAAGTCCACATAAAAACTTGTACATGAATGTTCACAGCAATGTTACTCATAATAGCCCAAATGTGGGAACAACCTAAATATCCATCAATTGGTGAATGGGTGAATAAAATGTTGTATATGCATATACTGAAATCTTATTCAGCAGTAAAAATGAAATACTGATACATGCTACAACATGAGGAATCTTGACAACATTGTGCTCAGTGAAAAAAACAGACATAAATGCCATTATAAAAGTGGAAACAGTTAATTAAGTGTATAGAAACAAAAAGTGGATTAGTGGTTACTTAGGTCTAGGAGTTAGGAGGGGAGATGGCTGAGTCACTGGTCATGGGTAAAGGGTTTCTTTTTGGGATAATGAAAATGTTCTAAAACTAGATTGTGATGATGATCATGTGACTCTGGACATATACTAAAAGCCACTGTGCTATACATTTTAATTCTGTTCTTTCTCTGAAAAAGTGCTGTAGGTAATTTATTTATTTCCTAACCTTATCCCCTCTCACCTGCTAAGTAATAACTCATTCCACATGTTGAATGTTTTCATCCCATATGTTAGTGTTTCTAGAGCATTTTGTATTTCTAACAGAACTCATCCTAAATATAGTGTCAGTTCTTCCAGAATAAGGCTCACTTTTCAATCATTTGAAGTTCTTCTCAATTCCAATATATATTGAGGCCTGGTGCATGACATTTGTGCACCTGGGGAGGGGGAGCCCCTCAGCCCCGCCTGTGTCCTCTAGCAGTCTAGAATTCCTCAGGGGTTGTCCACCTGCTGGCTTAGGCGCTCACCAGCCATGAGCCTGGCTTCTGGATGAGCGATGCTCCCCCTATCAGAGGGCAATGACCGCCAGGGGGGCAGCTCCTGAATTGAGAGTTTGCCCCCTTGTAGTCAGTGTGCATCATAGCAACCAGTTGCCATGCCCTTTGGTTGATTTGCATATTAGCCTTTTATTATATAGGATTGTTACTGAATATGTGCTTGGTAAATAACGAATGAAGAAGGACTGCTTTCAGAATTAAATACTATGTGGAATCACAAAATGTGGCCAACCAAAATATCCCAAAGTTCCCAAATCTTATTATCTTAAATTGGAATAACTATTGAATTCCAGGTAGCTCTGCATTTTTTGAACTATCTACTTTGCAAATTATTGTTGAATAATTTTCTGAAACAAAGTGAGTTTTCTCCTATCATCTGTCAGCTAATAAGCACTAAGTATTTCAGTTTGCTGTTGGCCATTATTTTATTCATAGCAAATATTCTTTTTTCTCCCTAGATAAACAAGGAACTGATCTTACTAAAAATATAGCGATATGTGAGCTCATTCCATCTGCCCCCTTTTACCACATCCTAATCATGACATAACTGCATAGGGCATAGTTTCAAATAATTTCAAAACTATTGTAGTGATTATCTTGAAGGTTATATCCATTTTTGCTCTTGTTATCAAGCCCATCTAAACTTACTGCCTTAAAACAATCATGATGTATTTTTCATGACTCTATGTGCTGGCAATTTGACTAGCAACCTAGCTGGTGCCAGCAGAGGTTACTCCAGAGCCTGCAGTCATCTCTGGCTTGAATGGGGTGGAAGTCCAAGATGGCCTCACTCACATGTCTGGCTGGAACAACTCAGTTTCCTCTACCTGGTCTCAAATTGCCCTGCTCAACAGGCTGGGTTTGGGCTTCTTTAAATCACAGTAACCAGAGTTCCCAAAGGGCAGAGTGAAAGCTGCAAGATCTCTATGGATAGATTCTGGAACAGCTCTGCCCAATGAAACCTTCTGCAATGACGGATACGCTTTAAAACTAGGCTGTCCAATATGGTAACCACTAGTTGCCTGTGCTATTTTGACCTTGAAATATGACTAGTATAACTGAGAAATTAAACTTTAAATTTTACCTAATTGTAACTGATTTCATTTAAGGACAAATGGTCACCAGTAGCTAAAGATTACCATATAAGTCAGTGCAGTTCTAGAATCTGCACATCACTTCCACCACATCCCATTGTCATGCTGACTCTCTTGAGGGGAACAGCAGCCACCCTCTGCACAGGAAGCTACTGAGAAGCATGGTTCTTTATTGTAGCCATCTACCACCCAGAATCAGAGGGAAAGAGGAGGTTAGCACAGGTGTGGGGGTCACTAATATTTCATATAAGCGGTCACAAAGGCATCTCAAAGACAGTGGTATTTGAAGAACGATCTCCATACAGCTGACATCTAGCTCTTTTGGGGACTCAAGCCTTGGCCATTGACCTAAAAGTGCTGTCACAAAGCTTACGCATTTTCCACTCCTAGTACCTATGTGGAAAGAGCTGCAAGCCTCCTGCAGACACATACATGTAAAATGAAGCTTTGTCTACAAGCAGAAGACTAGAATCAGTTTAACAACAAGAGACAGAACAATTTCTAAAAATTAAATGTAAACTATATTTAAAAGTTTCGTATAATGAAATATAGTCTCAGATAAACTCAAGAGTCAATAATAATAAATGGAGAGCAACATGATTGTTCCACGGCCATAAGAAAATATTAAACTTCTCTCCCTTTCTAAGATGGCATGAGAGCATAACAGAATTTTCCAAAAAAGATTTCCACCAAAATAAAAATGTCAAAACAATTTGTAAAACCTGTAAGGAAACATGCCAGGCACAAGAGAAGACTGCAATTAGTAAGCCATGATCCTAACTCTCAAGGAATTTTTACTAAAGAGGAAAAAAGTAATGCTAGTGAGGATATAGAAAGTGCCACAAACCTTTGAGAAGGGTATACAGAGGGCACTGGGGAAATAGACAGGTGAGGGCAGGAGGCGGAGGGGGTTGCAAGCTGCCTGTTAAAAGAAATATGTGAACTGTAAATGAAAACAAAATTGGAATTAGATTAAAGGTGGTAAGGGAGAAAGCAATTCAAGTAAACAAAATAGAGGTGAGGTAATCGAGTGCCTGTTTTCCCTGGTATATGTAACTTCTGCATGCTCATGCAAACCAAACGAAGCCCACGGATGTCAGCTTAACCCTTTGGGGTGAGGTTCCATTTATACCTGTCAGGTTCAGGTGACAGACTAGACTGCACACAACTAAATGGGAGTATGGCAGGCAGGTGCACGCTCACTTAGAGAACTGCTACTTCTCTTTACTAACAGACTGTCTGGGGCCATGCATTCAATATTTGATAAAAAGGAAGTCAACATAGGTGGCAATGTAGGAGGGGAACTTGGAAATTAGTTTTAAGCACTTGTACCAAGAGGTCAATTTCTCACAGTAACTAGCCTCATAACACAGCAAGACCTTGAAGTTACAGTTTGCAGAAGGAATCTCAGATTGTTTTACCAGGGGAAATGCTCACACACATTAAATTTTAAAGATAATGTTCAAATTCATTATTTTAATACGTTTGCTTATGTATCTTGGTAATTCAGTTTAAGGCCCTAATGTTCAAACCCTTATGAGATTTGAATATAAGAATTACAACTGGGTTAAACAAAGGTCAGAAGATACCTGAGGGAATTGACAAACCAACAAGAAATTTTACCTGAACCATACACTTTCAATAATTCTTGTGCGGTTTCCTTTTCTAAACTCAATCATGCATTCTATTGGAGAAAGGGTATGGAATGAATGATGAATGCCCTCACATAACTGAGAGGTCACATGGGTATGAAAATGAAGTGAAACACATGTTCTAATTTAGCGTTGAGAGATTATGTCAAATTAATTCAACTTCTCTAAATAGTACTGTGTGGTTCAAAATAAAGTAAGTCAGACAGTTGCCTGTTAAAATGGATGAACTCTTTGCCCTTCTCCCTAAAACTTCTCCACCCGTCACTGTTCCTGAGTGGTACCCTCCCCACTGCATCACTAACTTTTCCCACTTTACAGGATCATTCCCATCAGCAAGGAAGCAAGTTCAATCAGTCCCCACCTTTATAAAACCATGACAGCAGTCCTCCCTCATCCACTGTAACACTTTACCTGGAGTGAACTGCAGTTTGAAAATATTAAATAGAAAATTTCAGAATAGTAATTCATGTTTGAGTTATTTATCATATTCTCTTTTTAAGTAGAAGAGAAAGTTTACCCAAATCGTAATTTGAATAACCTTATCAGAAAGGTTCAAAATAAAATAAATCTCATGGTCTTATCATTTTGCATTGAAGCATTATATTACATAGATAATACCTCCCTTTAAAAATGTGTATGTTGGTGTTTGCCATTTTTTAAATAGGAATAACATTCTGACATCACATTAAAATACACAGGTTTAGAACTTGCATTGCATGTGAGGAGATTAAAATATATAATAGAATAACCCAATATGTAATATGAGAAATTAGTACGAAGGAATAATAAATGAATTAAAAGTCAATAAGGCAAAGAACTAATGCAAGGCTCTAAGAATTAATCTGTCAGTTGATAACATTTCAGTATATCTGCTTATCAGAGAGAAGTACACTTTTGCACAGAGACAGAAATTTTAGCAGAATGAAAATGTAACTGAGAAAAAAGATCTAAGTTCAGAAAAAGAAAACATAAAAAGATCTTAAATACTACTATCATTTGCTATAAGGCCTAAGTAAGAAAATAAGCTATTTTCTTAATACTACAAGTCCTTATTTTTTTCACTTTCATTTATTATAAAGTCCGTAATTCTTTGATTCTATGACTTTTAAATTTAAGATTAACATATAGTAAAAAAAATCCCCAATATAAAATATTAATATTTTAAAACTATTGGAAAGTTAGATAAATTTCATAATTACCTAAGAGCAATATTATTTTTCAGATGTAAGTTTTTTTTTAAAACATTACATTTTTCTCTTCATATTTAACTAAATACGAAGAGAAAAATTAATTTGAAATGAATGGAAGCAATTAATACAATTTAAAATAAATGTATAAATATTGAAATTTAGAAGTGGAGGTGGGGGGAATCTGTGATACTTAATTCAACTGATATTTATCTAGAATTTTATTTTGAGTATTTATTTCAACAAAATCTAAATTAATTTTAAAAGATACCTACCTTATGTGTTCAACTTACTTTACAATGATCATATTGGAGCTGTAAGGCTGAAACATCCCCTCTGATAGGCATTTGTTGTTTAAGCTCTTCAAATTTCATATCCAGCCATTTGTTCAGTTCCTCTAGAGTCATCAGCAACCTGCTACATTTCGCAGCACTGGCCTCCAAATGGGCCCTGTTGAGAGATAATGCACACGGGCAGGTGGAATGTAGTAAAATAATACGTGCGCTCTGGAGAACATCTGCCCTTGGTCTCTTAAAGATTGCGTGTCTCAGGAGCGCCAAGATGACACGAGTCATGAACTGATAGGTAGGGCCAAGGCTATGGGACTTGGAAACAGACTAGGGATAAAGACTTTTATAGATAAAGTAAATACAGACACTTGGCAGTGAAAAAATAAAAAATTATCAATATCCACACCAAAAATGACAACTGAAGAAAAGATGGAAAATTAAAGGGAGGTCAGATGCTTAAATTAATGAGGAAAATAAGCGAGTGCCTAGCAGATCAGGAGGAAGCAATTAGCTGGTGAGAGGGTGGACTAGTGGCTGTATTCCCTTCTAAGGAGAAGTTGTTGACAGATGGAGAAGCAATGCTTTGGATGCAGTGAAGAGGCTGCCACCTCTCCCTGCCACCAGCTGTGTGGCAGGGCTCCTGTTCAGCCAGTGTCCCACGGGTGCCATACTACAATAGAAGTCTTTGGCTGACATTCTGATTGTTTGGTTCCCAATGGCTGCCAGGTGAGGAAAATGGATACATTAAACTTAAATTTAATTAAATTTAAGTAAACCAGGCTATTAAGGGGAACACCAACTTTCAATTATAAAGAAAAGTGGTAGAAGAGCTTACAGAAATATTAAAGGCAGAGAATATTTTGTTCACAAGAGAAGTCAGTGTTAAGGGTAGACCTTGCTTTAAAGGAATGAGCGGAAAGCCAGACAGGTGTTTCTCAATGGTTAGTGTATCCTTATGAAATAGGAGATTACGGTTCGATTCCTGGTCAGGGAACATGCTAGGGTTGTGGGCTTGATCCCCAGTATGGGTTGTGCAGGAAGCAACCAATCAATGGTTTTTCTCTCATCGTTGATGTTTCTATTTCTCTCTCCCCTCCCTTCCTCTAGGAAATCAGATATATATATATATATATATATATATATATATATATATATATATATTCTTTTTTTTTTTTAAAGGAATGAGATCAGGTGCAAGATCTTGGTCTTTCCCCAATATTTGCTTTTGGATGTATGCTCAGTAACATGATCTCAGTTTATTCTAAACTTATATTCACCATCTATCGATATTAAAAATAATTCTAAAATATTCATGACTCTCAATAACATTTAATACTTGTCACAGAAGTTTTTTCCCAAGATCCTTTCCTAGTCAGCATTCTGGTCCTCAAGATTCATCTTTATTTAATTTTTCTCTCTTCAAATGCAGACATGAATCATCAATTTTTCACTTTAGTGTCCATAAGCAATATTTAATTTTTCTAAAAATCTTCAAATGGGATATACAAATAGCATGATGAGGCAAAACATGTTCATTGCCAAGAATCCTAAAGATCTAGATTCAAATCCCAGCTAGGCACTAGATAGTTCAAATTCTTGGCAAGTTCCTCACAATCATTAAGCCTGTTTCCTCATATGAAGATAGAATTTTACTACTGGCCTTACTATAATTTTTTGAGTACTGAAAAAAGTAATGTTTGCAAGGATCCTAAAATAGTTCTTGGCTAAGGCAAACAAAAATTATCAGGTGTTGGTAACATTATAATTGGTATTATCAGGTTGAATATATGCAACTTTATGAATAATCAAGAACAGTTGGCAAAGGGCACGGAACATTAATGGAACTAAAACTAGAACTTTAAAAAAATAGTCTTTGCATTTAAATCTTAGGGTATTTCTGGGGAAATAGCTGGTTCTCTGTCTTACAATACAAGAGTCATGAAACCCCCTCCTCCATTACTTGTATTCTGACATTGATTATTCTGACCTGATGCTAGCAGATTTTGCTTTCAATTCCTCCCATCTTCCATTAACATCATTGAGTTTATGCTTAAGCATCGTAGCTAATTCACAATTTCCTAGTTCCTTTACCATCTTTCTCCTGTTTCCATCAGTACTTTTAATTATGTCATTGTGGGCATCAATTTCTGCCCAAATGTCCTAAAGATGGAAAAACAGAGACAATGCAATGTTAAGTATTAGTGTCAACATTACTCAGGATTGCTAAACAGAGTTTTAACTTTTTGTATTTCATAGATGAGGTGTATTTTTTAAAGAAAAATAGTTAATGTCATCTCAAATAACAAATTATAGTGATTCCACAATTCTTACATTAAAAGTAATAATCTTTAAATCTTCAATACCTTGATTTCCAAGTTCTAAGAATAAAATATAATCTTAATTTCATGTATTAGCTAGTCCAATTCAAATTATTTATCCCCTTTATACACAAGTAAAATTCCCCTCAAAATATGAAGTTTTACAAAGTTTGCTAGATATTACATCATTTTAATGTTTTTCACATTTAGACAAATTTATTAATTGTTTATTCTTTTAATCTAATAAAGTTTATTTCTATAATTTTTAAAGAACACTTTCATAAAAATGTCCTGATTAAGAAATAAAAACTAATTGTAAAGTAATATTTCTCCTATTAAATAGATATATTTTGTTTATTTTTATAAAGTAACTTTTAGTGTAGTTTAAGTAAAATAAAAAAAAATATAAATTAATGATAAAAATTTGTTAAAAGACTTTGAAGAAGTATGTTGGTAATATGTATCAAAAGCCTTAAAACTTTTGAAATTGCCTGGCCAGCATGGCACAGTAGTAAAGTATCAACCTATGAACCAGGAGGTCATGATTCAATTCCCAGTCAGGGTACAGGACCAGGATGCAGGCTCAATCCCCAGTGGGGGGCATGCAGGAAGCAGCCAATCAAGTATTCTATCTCATTTTGGATCTTTCTATCTCTCCCTCTCCCTTCATCTCTGAACTCAATTTTATATATATATATATATATATATATATATATATATATATATATATATTTAAAAACCTGTTGCAATTATGTATTCTAGGAATATTTATGTATAAACACATCTATCACATCGGTTGTTTTAAACTGAAAAAAAAGTGAAAATTATCAAGCACTTTCACTTCTGGAAATATATCCAAAAGATATGAAAACACTAATTCAAATACATTATCTGCTCATAGCAACATTATTTATAATAGCCAAGACAAGGATAAAAGCTAGGTGTCCATCAGTGGAGGGATGGATAAAGTAGTTGTGAGATATATATATATATATTTTCTAGCCATAAAAAAATGAGTAAATCCTACCATTTGTGACAACATGGATAGACCCTGAAGGCATTATTCTAAGTGAAAGAAGTCAGACAGAGAAAGACACATGCTGTACAATCTCATATGGAATCTAAAACAAACAAACTCAGAGAAAAAGAAATCAGACTTTTTGCCATTACCAAGGTGAGAGGGGGGAGAGGAGAAATTGGAGGAAGATAATCATAGGATACAAGCTTGCAGTTATAAGGTAAGTACTATACAACAAGATGACTACAGTTAACATTGTTACATGACATACAGAAAAGCTAAGAGAGTTCTCATCACAAGACAACTTTTTCCTTTCTTTTTATTGTATCTGTATAAGAAGATTGATGTTAGCTTAACCAACTGTAGTAATCATTTCACAATATCTGTAAATCAAACCATGGTTCTGTATACCTTAAACTTATACAAAGATGTATGTCAATTATTTCTCAATAAAACTGGGGAAAAGTGGAAACTATTATAACACATTATTGGTGATACACTAATCAAATTTAAAAGTGGAGGATGCAAAACTATATATTTTGTTAATTTTAAAGTTTGTGTTTAAATCAGAATATGTATTTCTATGTCATTGCACACACTTATTGCTTATTACATTTTTATTGTATTAAAAAATGTAAGCAATAAGTCAAAAGAGCATAATCTCTGTATAAGAGGATCAATGATAATCTTAGTGTTCATCAAAAGTTAGAAAGAAAATCAACATCCCATCCAGAAAGTGATCAAAGAAGAGGAAATTAGCAAACATTGTGTGTGTTTTTTTTAATTTAACATTTGATGGCATATTTACTTGAATAAAGATATCAACAGCAACTAAAGGCAGAAAAACCATCTTTTTATGTCCTCTGTATCCTTCACAGTCTCTGAGCCTAAACTAGAGATAACACATAAATAGATAGGTAGATAGGTAGGTAGTTAGGTAGGTAGGTAGATTAGATAGATAGATAGATAGATAGATAGATAGATAGATAGATAGATAGGTAGATAACAGATGGATAGATGCATAATGCATGAAAAAGAGTATGAATAAGTTCACCTTGACTGACTGGCATATTAGCCACTCTAGCCCCACAAAAAAAATCTGATAACTAAAGAATTATAATGGAATATAGTAATAATTTTGTTTAATGTCTTCATTTAAAATTTTTTCACAAGGGAAACTTAAAATTATTTAGAAGCCTGCATTGCAAAGTCTTGCCAGAGCTTTTCACTGGAAATTTAGAAGAACTAGCAATGAATGGATAACAGATCACTGTGCAAAAATTCAATGGTTTTAAAATCAAGATGCCAGCATGGGAGGCTGTCAGATTATGACCTTGATATAGCTTCAAATGCTAAAGTAAATTAAAGTTTCCAAGAAAGAGAATTTACTCTCACTGCTCAGCTGGGAGACTTGCTCTAGAAAGACTTACCTCTGAACCCTGAAAGCCTTTCTGAACATTACCCAGCACAAAATGGTTAAGGATAATTAGTTATGGGAATGCAATCCAGCTAGAAGCACAAAGCAATGTTCTTCCAATCATTTAACATAAGCCAGTCATGTGCACAGAGGGGCCACAGCAAGGTATCCAAGCCATTAAACTAACACTTGAGAGCAGAATAAATATTTTAAAGATTCACTTATGAGGCTTAAAACCTATTCTCAAACAATGTAAACAGGGGGTTAGAATTAAAGAACTACATGTTTTTCTCTCTAAGTCAAAGCACCATCAAAAGCCTAAATGCATTCTTTCTGAAGAATCTTCCAGAAGACAATTACAAAAGCTCACATCAGCTCACTGATCAACAGTTAATCTTTCTGAATACAACACCCACTCCCCAGGACAAAACAAATTTACAAATAAAGGAAAACATTGATTTACTTGCTTACTTCTTTAATCATTGACATTTTAATACCAATTTTGCCCTTAACTGGCCATATCTTTAATGATACAACCCATAGACATATTATAAGCGAATACCTTATAATGTATATCACATACATCTTACTTCTTTATAATGTTCTCTAATCAAGTAGAGGCCCTAATTATGTAAGCAACCACTGATCCATGGTTGAATAAGAAATAAATATGACTGATTCGCAATTGTGGTTAGAATTACAATGCTTGCTTTGGCAAAGTATTATGGCTTGTGGCTTAATCCAAGAAGATTTGCTACTCATTTTTAGGATTTGAAGATATCCAGTAAATTGTCTCTAAATCCTATCCCCAAACCCTACTTTATTAAGTCAACTATAGTTAACTGAGAATGATTTAAGTGATAATTCAGAGTCATAAAATTTTTAAATGGGTAAAGATTTTACCAGGGTACACTAACTGAATTAAACAGAATAAAACAGTTTGCATTAAGGGCCCCATGATACTACACATGAGGAATTACCAAATGACCAGTGCAAATTGCTTCAGGATGAGGAGATAGTGATACAAAGTTCGGTAGTAGATATTTTGGGATGTGCAAGAAAAGGGGGTCAATGTGGGTCAAATGTGGCACATGAGTGATTTAAAAAAAAAAAAAGATTAGAAAGACCAATGGAAGCCTAATCATGCTGGGCCTGCAGGGCAGATTAAGGGGTTTGGTTTTATTCTTTACTAGAGGCCCAGTGCACGACATCCCTCTTGCAGTCAGATATCCCGCCAGAAGTCAGACATCCCTCACAGTTGGGGTTCCCTCGTTCCTTACTGTCAGCCTGCAGTGGAGATGGGCGAGGCTCCTGCCACTACCACTGCACTCGCCAGCCTTGAGTCTGGCTTCTGGCTGAAAAGCACTCTCTCTGTGGGAGCTCACTGATCACCAGGAGGCAGCTCCTGCAATGAGCACCTGTCTGCTGGTGGTCAGTGCTCCTCATTGCGACCAATCCACAGTTCTGTCAATTTGCATATTAGGGTTTTATTATATAGGATGACAGGAAGCCTAAGTAGAGCACTGACATGACTTAATTAACTTTTCTAAAACGTAATTGAGAATGTTGGTTAGACTCTAAGGGAGTAAGTAATAATAGAGGGGGATAAATCACTCATCTGGCTATCACAATTGTCTTCAGTTAAACAGCCTGGCCTTGGCTGATTAACAATGAAGATGGGAGAGATGATTGAGAACACACTTTGGAAGCTTACCATTGTGTGTACTGATGTGGACCGAACATGGATGGAGCTTACGATAGATGCGAAAACAAACTATTGAGCATTACTCCCAGGGTATTGTTTTGAACTAAAGAAATTCACAAACTATCCAAGTTAAAGATGACAGGGTGGGAAAAGGTACTATGTGAGCACAGAGAAACTCCTAGGACAGGTATCTAGAAGGGGAAGTAGTCGGAATGGGCTTCCTTCCCAGAAGTAATACCTAAGTTGGCAACTGAAACAATTAGACAAAAGCCCCCTAAAAAGAACATTCTACATAGTCAGAGGCAAAAATACCTATTTAAGGCTCAGAATTGAATTACGAGGTCCATACATTTGACAAATTGAATTAATACATCATTATGGATGGATAGTAAAGGAAATGACTAATGGAAGTAAACCACTGAGAAGTTCAATTTTACATGACAGATACACTGACTCATCCCTGAAGTTGCAGATCTCCCAGTTTGGGATTCCTTCAATAGAAGTATTACTGATTAATTATAAGTGCTTCATAAACTAATACAATTCTAATTGATTTGTAACAATATAACAATTTAGATTTTTTTTTTCTGTGTCTTACCTTCTCTATCAAATATTTCACACCCTGAAAATGAACACCAGGAAAGAGTATCCTCCAATTTATACTAATCAAGGTGAAGCCTTTGATAAAAGTAAGTAAAGTGCTCTAATTTGGATTACCTCTGGACCAAGTTCCAGGGTTTCTTAAAAATTCTCATGTTGAAAGATTGAAGTTATTTTTGTTTATTTCAGAATTGCTTCTAAATTCTTATAATTATGTAAGTAACTTCCTTAGTAGGGGGCAATTTAGAGAAAGATTATATTTCTAACCATATACAAACTTCATAGGTCAAAATACTAAGAGAGTTTCACCTTTAAAGAAAATATGGATTCCTTTTCTTTTCTCACTTTGACAAACTCCCTAATCAGCAAACAAGTGGACAGCAAAGGCTATGCAAGGGGATAAAGGACAAACACTACATGGTGAAAGGGATCACCTGAGGTTTGGTGGGCAATGCACCCCTCCACAGGGCAGGAATCAGAGGTCTGAATCAATGGGTGACCTGTAAAATTAATCTAATGACTCAAAATCCACTAATTAAATCTCAAATACAAATTCTAAGATAAAAAATCAAAAGAGTGATAAGAGGATACGATTTGAGGATAATGCAAGTTTCAGGCAGAGGGAAATTTCTAACACAGTGGTGACTGAAATCAAGTAGAGTCAAATTCATAGCAAGACCCATTCACAGGAGTTGGATAATATACATCAACTGGACTTTATCCCAATGGAAATACAAGATTTAGCCCAGATCTATTTGGAGACATTTGAAGAGCATTTCTAATGTAATACAAGGCATCCATACAGACTCCAAAACACATATTTATTGAAATGAGAACATGCAAAACTCTTAAAAATATTGAAAATGTCAGTACATTGTGTGACACTTAAACTGAGCATTAGCAAATTTTAATGATTGCTTTCTTCTACAATACTGCCAATATTGCCAGCAACAGATGTTGTTAACTGAAAAATGCTAATTATTATATGCCCTAACCACCATGTAGCTCTCACTCCCTCTCTTTCTTTTTTTGCTTTGCATTTGCAATTACATCTGTGCATGTAAAAACTGCATAAGATTTGAAGTTGTGTTTTGTGTACGATGATGTTACCACACCAAAATAGCAGATACCACTTCTTTTACTTGCAAATTTTAAACACAGTTTTATAAATAGTACTGAATAAAATGAAGTTCATCTATAATTTCTGTTCATTGTCATATTTTAGATCAATGAGATACAGTCAAATTCATTTCCATTATGTCCTAACAACCAAATGCCTTCAACTTAAAATGTTAAGACATGAAAAAAATATCACAAGAATATATTCCATATTAACTTTCCAATAGTTGCTGAACTTCAGTACCACTAAAACAGGGTTACAACTTAATTTTTTTTTCTTTTCATTCACAAAAGCAAACACAAGAAGATAAAGGGAGATCCAAAATGAGCATAAAAAGCTATATGAAATCCTCAAAATAATATCTTCAGCTTAATTTCTAAATAGCCTAGATATCCGGAAACGTACCTTAACCTCCATTTATACCAAAGAATATGAAAATTAAGATTATATTTCATACTTAGTATTAAGTTCAGTTGCTAGGTATAAAAGATGGAAGGTAAAAAAAAATATGTGCACACACTAAAGTTAAAGAATTCTGAGATTAGTTGCAGGAAACAGTAGAGGCGACACAATAAATAGAATATCGATTCATTTCTATGTAATTTTCTACAAGTAATTAATAGCTTATCTCTTGCCAAGCTGACGATAAGAAAAAAAGTTATTCAGCGACAATGAAAGAGTGAGAACAGATCTGGAACTGGAGTTCAACAAAGAAACTGCAGGGGAAGTTCTATCATCAAAGCCCTGCCTTGCAAACTCATCTTCTACCCTAATTCATTTCATCAAATATATTTTAGTATCTTATGTACCAATGTTAAATATCAAGGTAGTGATTTTCAGTGTACAGCATACCTTTGACAGATGTGCTACAGAAATTTGATGCATGGAAAATCTATTATCATTAAAAATGTTGTACCTTGTGTCAGAAATAAGTGATGAACTGAGCTGGTCCTATAAGTTGGTACAAAGGCAATACAATCAGGTCTAAGAACCAAGAGGTATATCAAACAAGAACCAAGAGGTATATCAAACCAGCACCAAAGAGAGGTTTGTTGCTGGGAACTTGAAGAATTTTCCAGGATGGCAGAATTTTGCTCAATAGCAACACAACTGTGGGGAGCCCAAGACAGCCTGTGATGAGTGGGTCCTTCCATGATCATTATGAGAGATTAGTCTCAGTTAAAATATTTTAGACTTAAGTGATTTTATTTTTTGTCTTTTAAAGCCTTCAAACAGGCTACCAAACTGTAATATTTTAACTGGAGTGGCAATTACAAAATTCCCACCCATTATACTAAGGAGACCCATAATGGAAAATGGTAAGTTCTCATAACATAAAGACCTTACCTTTGGGGGGAGGAGGGTGGGGGGGGGGGAGTCACTTGTCATACTGTATCATCTCACTGATATGTAGAACCTACAAACACCGAACTCACAGAAACAGAGTAGGACTATGGTTGCCAGGGGTTGAGGAGTGGGTAAAGTTGGAAGATGTTGGTTACCAAGGGTACAAACTTCCAGGTGTAAGATGAATAAGTTCCAGGGATCGAATGTACAGCACGGCGACTATAGGTAACAGCACTACTATACACCTGAAAGCTGCTAAATTACCTAATGTTTTGTGTCAGTTATAGCTAGAGTTCAGCCTACAGTGTTATGAAGTGTTAAATGATGTTCATTTTTAAAATTAATTAAACTCTTAAAAACCATGTCATTGATTTCTTAAGAGCATTGATATTTGGGTAGAAGTTTTTCCTACTCTTCTTTTTCTCTCATAATACTGTCTGGTCTTGCTGAAGACTACTAAGGTAGGAATGACTACAGCATTTATGGGTTACTTTCATTAAATGAAACACTATACTGCTCTGCACAATGCTTTAAGCATTGAATGAGGTTTCTCTCAGACTGCAATGAATATTTGTTAATTTTTATTTAATTTAAAGAGCAGGGAGGTTAATTAAGAGCAATTAATCAAGAGTACAAGCAATATGTTGTAAATAAATAAATACATTTTTAAATCTCCCAACAACTCTTTCAGTTTTTATAGTCTCAGGACTATGTCATTCCAGTTCATTCTTAGAAAACAGCATACAATGTATTCCATACAACTTTCAGTAAATAAGGAATAAATCTAGGTTTCAAATACTACAATTTCCATCATTCTTTCACTAGATGAGAAATTTCAGTTTATCTTGCAATGTGAAAAGTGTTACATATATCCTATATAATAAAACCCTAATATAGGAATCAATCAAACAGCAGAACAATTGGTCACTATGATGCGCATTGACCACCAGGGGGCAGACGCTCAATGCAGGAGCTGCCCCCTGGTGGTCAGAGCACTTCCACAGAGGGAGTACCACAGAGCGGATACCTATAGCATCCAGACAAGTGGAAAGAGAAGAGTAGCATATAAATAAAGGTGATCTTGTTTCCTAAAGAGAAAGTGTTACCCTACGTGATAGCTTTGTTATCCACTGCAGTCTTGCTTAAGGCCCTACTCCACCAACATTACTATCAAGAATGCCATCCAGCCTAGCCGTGTGGCTCAGTGGTTGAGCATCATTCTATGACCCAGATCATGGTTCCTTTCCCAGCCAGGGCACATTCCCTGGTCTCAGGGGGCATGCAGGAGTCAGTCATCCAATCAATGATTCTCTCTCATTACTGATGCTTCTCTCTCCCTCCCTCTCCCATCGTCTCTGAAATCGAAAAAAAAAGAAAGAAAGAAAGAAAGAAAATTAAGAACGCCATCCAGTCCTTAGCTGCCCTGGCCCTTTGTAACATTTAATGCTGTCACCCAGCCTCCCTTGCACTCTGAACAGTCTGTATTCCTGACTTTCCTCCCACCTCTCTCTGACCTTCTAAGTGTCCTTTATAAGCTCATTCTCATCTGCCCATCCATCCAATGCTAACATTCTGAAGGGTAGGAGTTTTGGTTTCTACCATTGACTCAGGCTTCTCTCCCTGGGTCCTGGTTTCCAATTGTTACATCTATCACACAGAGATTAAAGATGCCAAGGACTCTCAAAAATATACTTTCAGTCTGGCAATTAGATATTCAGACATGTCCAAATCTAAGTCATCATCTGTCTCCCTGAAACCCCCTTTACAAAGTTAATAACTAATTGATCTTTCCAGATCAGCTATCCTGATCTGATAGTGGGTTTTGCTAAGAGGAGTTACTTGACTTCCTGATATCCTAAGAACATCCATCCTAGGATCACTCCATCCATCTCTACAGTTCAGCTATAGTCAGCTTACAAAAGGTAACTTTTTCCTGCTTTACAACCTTTGACAGCTGCCCACTGCTCTCAAAGTGATGAACTGTTCTCAAGACACAGCTTAAATTCCTTGTGATGCATGGTGCGGCCTCCAGGATCTGATGTTCGCCAGCATCACTCATTTGTTACTTCATACTGAGCCACTTCCAGGACCCAAGTGCATTGTGCTCATTCTCTGTCTCTTCTAGACCATTTCACTTGCTGCTGTTCTCTCTGCAGTGCCCTTTCCCCCACTGTTCATCTTTCCAATTCTTATTCATCCTTTACAAACTAGCTTGAAATGATCTCCTCCGAAAAACCATCCAGTTACCCCCTAAGGCCAGGTATATGCCCTACTTTTATATCTCTATGGATCCCTCTATGTTATAATTGCTTAGCTACTTGTCTCCCCACAATAAACTCTTTGTATTAGAAGGAGTGACATACTCTTTGCTGTATTAAATGGTGACTGGCGTAAAGTGAAAGTTCGATTAAACCCTATTCAGGGAACGAATGACTGCATGAGTGAATTAAATATCCCAGAATAGTATTTCCCAAAGTGTTTTTGTTGGAATTCTCTGCACAGTCAGCACTGGTTATTCTTGGACATTCATAATTCGCCTACATACAGTAAAATCAGTGAACTTCTACAATAAAGTAATTCTTAATACACACCTTATTCCAAGTGGAATTCACAGTTTTTAAGCTTTCTGACATTTTTTCTCTTTCATGTAAACTCAGACTTTTATCTGAGAGCATTTCCAATTCAGTTCTATTCAGCCATTTGAGTTTCTCAGCTTGTACGTCCATTTCCTGGTTTAAGACCTAAAGGTGTCAGAAGAGAGGTATGATTACAAGTTTGTCATACTAGAGAAAGTTCAAGAACTATATTAGAAACTAACATACTTTGGGTATTTTACAAATGTAAATTTTTAATTTCTTAAGTAGACAATAAACTTATAAGAAGCCTGAACATATCTTAACAAATTGTAATTGACACGGGAACGACCAACCTCCTGCAATGTGCACTTGGGTGCTCCCTGTCTCATAATAGAGTCATGTCCTCTCCTATCTACATTGATAATTTAACATTCTGTTCTTAGATGATGCAAATGATGTCTGTTCCAATGAAAGGCCAAAACAAAATAAAAAGGGTTGGATGCATCTCTCTCTACCTCATCTCTACAGATCCTATTGTACTGTCCTGTCCTTTGCAATGGCCACAAATATTCCAAGAAAACGCATGATATTTGTAGTTAAAACAGGAACAAGTTTGCTGGCTATTTGATGTCACATTTTGAAAATAAAACTTAGTAATTGTTTCCCACATAGCATTTTTTTGTTGTTACTAACAGTTTCCAAAATGCCTCAATCTTACTCCTTTAGACAAAATCTCTTGAAATTAGTAGGCATCCTTTTAGGCACACTTTGATGCATGCCTTTGTGTTCATTCACATACTCACCCAATTTCTTCTTTTATAAAATAAAAATATGGACACAATATGTTTATGTTCTGCAATAAGTCTTTCAATTCTTAACACAGAAAGATATGAAATTTATGGCTATTTGATTATATTTATTTATATATCCTTATGTATTTTATATGTAGCATAAATAAACCGTTATAAACAACCCTTGTAGGTTGTAGATAAACAGAAAAGATTGTATTAATACAACCATGACACTGGGTCTCAAGTCACGTAAGAGTTTTCTTGTTTCTACAAAATTCAACTTTATAGCTAGTAATTAGCAATTATCTTCTAAATCCAAAAGCAAAAACTTTACTTCAAAGCAATAATTTATTCTACAATGATGATGTCTACTTAAAGTATCCTAAAAACCTTAGGTCTAATACTGATACCACACGATTTATCATTTTTATCAGGGAAGCCTTACCTCTGCAAGAACAAAATACAGCTGCTCTTTAGAGGGAAAAAACCAAGATATCCCTCTTTAAAGTTCATGACAGCTACCACAAAGTACAAAGTTTCTTACCTTTTTCTTCTTCTAATATTTTATCTTATTTTTAGTGTAATTGTGAGTGCATCAAAAAAGGATTGGCAAATGTAGAGACAAACCACTTACTGTTAATTCTCTGAAATTTTCTTCCAGCTCGGTGGTGGATCTCTTTTGCACAGCATCCTCGGCCTTTGTTAACCAACAGGTAATCTCATCTAGTCTCCTTTTATATTCCATTATTTGCTCATTTTCCCCATATATTCTAAAAGAAGATATTATTGAAAAATATTGAGACAAATTATCCAATTAAGCAGAAAAGCACACATTTGTTTTGCATATCTGTACTAAATAAGCCGCAAATGAAATAACTCCTGATAATTATTTCAAGACATTTTAATGTGTCAATAATAATGTATTCATTCTGCAATGCCAATTATTTGATAATGTAAGAATTCTTCCTTTATTAAATCCAAAAACATTGAAACTAAAGACTGTTATTTTCTCTCATCATGAATATTATATTGAAATTTAATAAGAAGAATTTTTTAAGCTAGATCCCACTGTTCAACATAATAGACTTTGGAAGAACCATGAAAAGTGTTTTGATCTAAAAGTATAAGAAAAGGCACATAATTACTCCATAGAGAGAGGAAAACTTCATTACATGAGATATTATTAACATTAGGTGGCAACTATTATTCCACTTTATTCACAGGAAAGAAAGAATAGATACTGAAAATGGAATTTTTTTACAAGTATTAGAAAATGGAAATCTAGTTGGTTCATTAAAATAAAACTGATATTTAAATATAGCCTAGTCATAAAAAGAAATCTAGAAAATAAAGAAAAGTTTTAAAGGACATAAGGACACAAATAGTTATTATAAATATAAAAAAGAAACTGTCTTAATTAGATCATTTAAATGTTATAAGAATAGCATTTATAAATATATAAACCATGTGTCAGAAGATGAGAGTATGATTAGAAGTCATATGACAAGATTATTTATTTTTAAGAAAGGCTTTGAAAGCTATTTAGAGCTTGTGGTGGTATCATTAATTTTATAGCTAATAATGTAAATTATTATGCAATTTTTTAATAAATTACATTGTATCACCATATTTTTATGGCTATAATATTGTCTTTTCAACCACAAAAAATATATATACTAAATAAATATATATTTAGTAGAGAATCAGTAATATTTAAAAGAGGGTATTTTAATATTTAAAAAACTAATGTAAGTCACAAGTCTTTAATGATTTTAATTTTTTTATTTATTTTTTAATTTATTGATTTGGTACAGAGAGGAAGGAAGAGAGATAGAGAGTTAGAAACATCAATGAGAGAGAGTCATCGATCAGCTGCCTCTTGCACACCCCCTACTGGGGATATGCCCGCAACCAAGGTACATGCCCTTGACCAGAATCGAACCTGGGACCTTTCAGTCCCCAAGCCAACGCTCTATCCATTGAGCCAAACCGGTCCCGGCAAGTCACAAGTTTTTAAATTTAAGTATCCATTAGGAGGAAATACTGCTTCAAAATTAAAAACAAAAAATCAAGAACAGTACTATTGTTAAGACTAAAAATATCAAAACAGGTAATTTATCGTTTGCATCAAAGAGTATTTCACTAAACTACTTTGGAAACACCTAAAATACTATTATAGACTTGTATTTAAAAAAAAAAGCTGGCATTTAAATGTTTCATGTTTCATAATCATGACTAATTTAGTATTTTGAAAATATACCTATGAAGGAAAATAGCAAGTTATTTCAATACTGCATATTTGAGTCACAAAATTTTCATCTGTAGACTAGCTAAATATAATCGACATTTTAAACGTTATCCTTATGAATAAAAACAAGCTTTAAATTAATGTTCTAACAGTAGACAACAATTGCTCATTAAGAAATAACACTGTGAGCTGTTGACCTGTGCAGTGATTTAACTACAGGCACTCAATACAGAACAGATTGAAACGTGCGCTTTTTCGATGACTATGATAACAGTACACATCTAAGCTCTTAAAGTGCCAACGTGGCTCTGAGTTAAGATAAATGACTAACTGAAGTGATGTTAAACCATGAATTCATAAAAACAAGCACTTCAGTTAAAATATCAGATGTTGGAGAAGAGGTTAGTTCTGGAAGCTATAACTAGCACATCTCACAGAGATCTATTTGAAAAAAACTTTAGAATTTCTGTATTGTTGCTAATACTATGCCAGTGGGTACATCCTTTTCTTTAGAAGACCTGGCAAATAGATAATTTTCAAGCTGGAAAGATTCCCCATGAAAACTCACGGGCATGGCATAGAAGATCCTAAGAACCTCAGCTTCCAATCGTGGCCCTGGTCCCTGAACCTTCCTCTCCCTCTAACCTTGGCAGGTCTCTCCCCTGCCATACTGTTTCATGCCTCCCTCCACCTTTGCCTGTTCTACTTATTTTCCCGAGAAGGCCCTCGCCAGGAGGAATGTATGGGAAATGGCTATAAATGCTTCAAAGCTCTGTTTCAGGATCTTTCCCCTGAGATGCCTAAATGCCATGGCTCATCACCCCACCTGGCGACAACACTGCATCTTCATCAGAACATAGCATTTTCTCCTTAAAATCTTTTCTTCTTGCCCTACTCAGTTTGGCTCAGTAGACAGAGTTTCAGCCTGAGGACTGAAGGGTCCTAGGTTCAATTCCAGTCAAGGGCACATGCCCAGGTTGCAGGCTCGAGCCCCAGTAGGTGGCATTGCAGGAAAGATGCTTTTCATAAACACTCTAATTTAATTCTTATGACACTCCTCCACGAAAATATCCGAGTTCTATTTACAGAGAGAAAACTCAACTAGAGGTCTGTGGCCTTCCCAAGTTTGTACAGAACTGCATTTGAGAGCGTAAGTTAGCATCATCAATAACTTTGTGTGAGACCTTGGACCTTACCTCTCTGAGCCTCAGTTTTTAAAGCTGTACGAATGGGCCTACTGGTGACCTAGAGCAGGCTTGAGGAACTTCCAGCCTCTGGGCACTATAAGGCCCAAGAAATCATTTTGTCTGTCCCTGCCAAGGCATTAGGGGTGAGTTAATTAAACATTTGACCAAATATAGCAGGCTAATTTTTAAGTTGTTAATTTTGCATGGCCTGTAAATGATGGTATAAATATCCAAATGGTCCTTGGCAGAGAAAAGGTTCCTCAATCCTATACTAGCAGATACTTAGATGGAGTAAAATGGGGCCTGGTGTACAAGGTGCCAAACGCTATCTCCGCTATGTGGCAAACTCTCAACCAAGACACGCAAACTATAATACTATTGCTTCTTACCAAAACACACAAAATGATAGATGTTGTTATTTTATAAAAAGCAACCAAAGGCCAAACAGTCATACTTGAATATTTTATGTTATAATATAGGCATACCTCGTTTTATTGTGTTTCATTTTACTGTGTTTGACAGGAATTGCATTTTCTTACAAATTGAAGGTAAGTCCTTCAAGCCAGCAAAAAGATATGACTCATTGAAGGCTCAGATAATGGTCAGCATTTTTTAGCAATAAAGTATTTTTTAATTAAGGTACATAGTGGATTGTTTAGACAAAATGCTATTACACACTTAATAGGCTACAGTATAGTTTAAACGTAACTTTTATATGCAGTGGGAAACCCAAAAATATGTGTGGCTTGCTTTATTGTAATGATGGATTTATTATAGTGGTCTGGACTCGAACCCACAATATCTTCAAAGTATGCCTGTATTGGACTTAAAAAGATATTAGGTTGGCCTTTCACAAAATATTAGCATTGTTCTAAAATAATACATCATCTACAGAGTTAAGATTAGCAGGAAAAAGTACCTGGAAATTTTTAGCCTACAATTACCATTAACCCACCCCAAAAAGGTCATTTATAAGACAGAATGTATTAAGCAAAGTAGAAATGGCATAGAAGATCCTAAGAACCTCAGCTTCCAATCGTGGCCCTGGTCCCTGAACTATATCCATTAGTTATTAACCATCTCAGGAAAATAACTTCAAAAATAATTTTAAAGTAATATATAGCACATGTATAATGTTAAACTTTATAGTCACTGGTAAAGTGTTTACAACCAGAAGGTACCCTGATAAAATCTGGGGCACTGTAACATAATTTAGCATAAGAACAAACAACAATAAATCAGATGTATCCTGTTACCTGGAAGAGTTGAGGTATTTATTATTTGCCAAGCACTGACACATATATGAGCACAGCACACCCTGTGACTAAGAACGAACTAGCGAGAGGATTACTAATGAAGATTCCCAAGGTCCAGTCAGGAAATGAGCAAGCGAGAAGCCTGACCCTGAACCCCGATCTTCAGACCGGAAGTCCAGAGTGTTCTTTCAACTACTTCCAGTTCCTGCCACATGGTCACCGTATCACAATCAACAGTCAGAAATAAAAAGAGGAAGGCAAGGTTCACGTGTATCCTACTGCACAAAAAAGTGGGACTTCATGGACAGCCTGAACATTCAGTTAGGAGGAGGGTTCTAAAATGCATAACATGGACAGTGCAGGTCTTAACTGTCAGTAATATCAGGCAACAAGAGAACTCTGGACTTCTCTGATTGTATCTTTAAAAGGCCCTGCCCTAAATGTCTCCCCTTGTGCCCTTAGCTTAGTGAGGCTCAGTCACCTTGGACGCCGATCCTTCACCTCTGCGATGATCGCAGCCCAACGTTGATTCAGGCGGTCCAGCTTGTCTTTTAAGGAGCTCCCCGTCATGGGGCAGAGTCTCTGGACAACCCCGTCCCAGGATCTGTTTAGGGCTGCCACGCCGGGCTGGTGACTGTTAATGAGTTCTTCAAGTGCCTACAACAGAGGACAACCCAAGATGAATTCTAACTCTAAGTTAAGATTTCCTGATGCAAGGAATCCCCCAGGTTCCCAGGCAGTAATTTACGTGCTAGAGGAACAAAGTCATGGGATACATTATGTTCATGAACAAGGCACTTAAAAAGATGTTCATTAAATTTCAGTAAGCGCACTACACAAAATCCATTTTGAAATCTCACCCACGCTTGTGGATGTCATACAGTGAAACAGGGTAATAAATAATATAAAGAAAATACCAGCTGTTTACAACTGAATCATAAGCATCAGTCAGGTTTGATTAAATGGGATTGCTTATCTTTTCCCAAATATGTGCTTGCAAGCATATATCAAAAGGAAAAATAAATCCATATGCCCTTATGTCCTACCACAGATAGGTAAACCGCATTTTCTTGAGACATTGCTTCACTGGTCTCTAAATTTTTAAGCAACAGATTTAAAGAGAATATTTTAAACTTAAATTTAGGCACTCATCTATATTTCTAAAACTAACATGTATATGAGAAAAAATAAATGTATTTGTTAATGCCTCATGAACCTTCTCCATAAAACACATTTTTAAAATATAATAAAAGAGAAAATACTTTAACAATGGTAAATTGAACTTTTGTTTGCTTTTCAACCATTATGTTTAAAGCCCTATTTTATTAGCAGAACTGATTTTGCTACTGTTATATTTTCCAAGACTGAATTAGACTTACATGAGCAGCTGCCCTGACATAGCTCATGAATAATTTACTTTTATAATAGTTATCAAAAATACGAAGTGGCAATAAGTGCTAAGTACAGAAAACAGGGGTGAGGTATGCTGATATCTTTCTGCCTTAGTCTTGGGTACAAAATTTTACGTGTGTTATTTTAAATATATATATATATTTTTAAATTTTTAAATGTACTTTTATTGATTTCAGAGAGGGAAGGAAAGGGAGAGAGAGAAAGAAGTACCGATGATGAGATAGAATCATGGGTTGGCTGCCTCCTGCATGCCCCACACTGGGGACCCAGCCTGCAATCCAGACATGTGCCTTGATTGGGAATCGAACCATGACCTCCTGGTTCATAGATCAAATGAACCACACTGGCCGGGCATAAATTTAATTTTGTTTAAATAATCTTTTTTCATATTAGCCACTAAAGAGTATTTTTAATTAAATTTCACTAAAATTCTAATTAAAAATGTAAATAATGTTTCTTAAGCCTTTATGACTGAAGAATAGATTTGGAATAAAATTTACAAGTTGTAATGCATCTAAAAATTCTTATATTTAGCTCTAACTTTTGAAATATATCTTAAATGCCACAGACTAAAAGAATATGGCCCAGCCAGTGTTGCTCAGTGGTTCAGCATCGATCTATGAACCAGGAAATCATAGTTTGATTCCTGAACAGGGCAAATGCCACGGTTTCTGGATCAAATCCCCAGTGGAGGGCATGGAGGAGGCAGCTGATCAATGATTTTTTCTCTCATCAATGATGTTTCTATCTCTCTCTCCCTCTCCCCTCCTCTCTGAAATAAAAGAAAAAAGAAGAAGAAGAAAGGAATATGGCAGTAAGTAGCAGATCTGCATCCTGTGATGGAGAGCACTCACTTTCTGGTGGACCCTGGCTTTTTCTAGGTCCATGCCACCATCTGGAGCCAAGGCATCAGCCAGTAACTCCTCAGCTTGCGTTGTCCAAAACGTAAAATCGTTAAGGTCACAGTGGAACTTTATCCATTCTTCCATAGACCTGTCAACATAACTAGAGGACAAAAATGAACATAAAATAGGTTTCCAAACTTTCCAGGACTGCTTTGAAACATTTTTTTCTAAATAAATTCAAATCTAATTTAAACTGAAAGCTTCAAAAATCAGTGAATTCACAACTCACTGCTCTAAGATCAGTTTTCGTAATGGATTGGAGTTAATGATTCCTTTCAGAGAAAGGTGTCGTACCAAGAAACTGGCTCAAGCACCATCCTACCCCCTTTCTTTCACATACATGCCTGCACACATACGCACACATACGAGGCAGCTTATTAACTGGAAAGACAGCCTTCTTCAGTTTGGAAAATCAAGATGGATTAGCTACAGGCAGTTAACCCACCCAACTTTAAACAATTAACATTCCAAATACCATGAAATGTCAAATTTCATTACTCTATTCTTTTAGGGGGAAAAATTCTGGTGTTTTACTTCTCAGGTAGAACAAAACCCAAAATGTCAAAACACTTCAAAATTTCCTTTCCCTCCCTTATTCTCTGTGTGAAGGACTGAATAGGGATCCTAAAACTCATATGTTGAAGCCCTAGCCCCTATACTGACTATTTGGAGATAGGGCCTTCAGGGAGGTAATTTTTTTCAATGAGGTCTTAAGGGCGGGGCCATAACCCCACACAACTGGTATCCTAATAAGACAAGGAAGAGACACCAGAGATATCGTTCACTGTGAGAGAAAAAGACATGAAGGACACAGAGAGAAGGTGGCCAACTGCAAGCCAGTAAGAAAGGCCTCAATACAAACTAACCCCGCTGGAGCCTAGATCTTGGAGTTACAGCCTCCAGAACTGGAAACAATAAATGTATGTTGATTAAGCCGCCCAGCCTGTGGTGTCTTATTAAGGTAAGTCTAGCAAACTAACACCCTCTGTGCAATGACTAACCCACAGTACAGTATGGAAGTGCCTGCAAAGCCCAGGTTAGGCAATGAGACGAAGGACTACTGAGTTGCCCATTTAATCCTCTCTCCTTTAGAAATAAGATAAAGTCAAAGCCCAGTGCTAGTCGTATTTAGAATGTATAAAATAAGTATAAAAAAGTACAAGTTTTACTGCAGTCAGATCCTAAACACTTTCCTTCTGCTTTTTCATTTTGTTAAGTGGTGCTGGGAAAGGCTTGGAAGATACTGCTGAGATTTTAATATTAAGAAAATTTTTACTATATAAAATAAAAAGATATTACTATTTTAAAAAATAATAAAATAATCCCTGACAACTCTAACTCTAAAATAATGTTTATTTTTCCTTCTCCCATGAACTTAATTTTGAAAATGTAGTTAATATTTGTTAAGTGCCCAAAGGAAGCAACATTCTATTGGGCATGACAAAATTAAGAGCACTTCAAACAGAATACTATGAAAAAAACATTAAAACAATATTTCTCGTCTTTGGTAAAAATGTGCAGTAACTAAATAACAGCCACAAATTTCAGCTTTGGGGATGCTGCAATAATAAAGAAAAGATGTTGCTAGAAAGGCACTCCAAAGACACTGAGAATATAATCAGTAAACCAAATAAATCTAAGCAGTATAGTCGTATATTAAATGAGAAAGAGAGAGAGAGAGAGAGAGAGAGAGAGAGAGAGAGAGAGAGAGAGAGAGAGAGAGAGAGAGAGAGAGAGAGAGAGATGTTCAACTAGGAGGCACTAAGTCATCACCTCCTTACTGATCACGGTCAGTTCATATGGGAGGCAGTATGGAATTGTGAAGGTCTAAGGACTTCCAGAGAGTCAAAGGACTCAAAATCCAAGCCTTAATCTAGAAACATACAAGTTTGCTTTCTCTAATATTGCAACTGGCATTGATATCTTTCCCCCAAAACATTCACCACCTCAGTTCCTGGTCTCTGATGACCTTACATTGCCTACCTGGGTCCCTAGGCTTGATACTGAACAGTCAGTATATAGAACCACCCACCTGGAGCCTTAATACAAAACATATTTAAAAATAAAATTCAGGTGGCTTAGCTATTAAATGATAATTTTAAATCAAACAAAATTGTTTTTAAAGGATACATAAATATTTAACTAATATCACACAAAAAGTAATTTGTAAGCATTAAACAAACCAATATCACAAAGGAAAAAGACTCATAAAGTATAATTATATAAAATTAAACCCATACATAAAAAAATACCGTTAACAAAATTAGACGGCATATGAAAAGCTGAGACTAAGCAATAAACAAGAAACATGAATAGGTAATATCCTTAATGTAGAAAAAAAAAACTCTTACAAATTAATCAGTAAATAGTAATACCATAATAGAAAACTGAGCAATGATATGACCTAACAACTGACAGAAGAAATAACACTGGGGCCATTAAACATATGTAAGAATATTGAAATGTCGCTGACAAAGAATTGAAAATCCATTGAGAAGCAATCTTCACTATACAATTGGCAGAGGTCTGAAAAAAACAACAAACAACCTTTCCTTGTTAACAAGTGTTCGGTTAACTTTCACATATCCTGTTGGCAAGAGTATAATAACCAATCTCATAATGCAATGCAGAGCCTTAAGATGTTATTACTTTTAACAATTTAATCTTTATCTAATAAACAAGTCTAATTAGATAGAAGTATGCATAAAGGTATACTTAAAACAATATTCTCTAAATGCATACAGATGAATTTAAAAATCCATACAAATAAATATACCAAAGGCCACTGAAAGATATCTTTTCAAGGATCATATAATCACACATATGTGATTATAGGCTAAAACAAAACAAAACAAAAAAGATGAAGACCATGATGCCTAATTTTTGTGTATATGTCTCTAAAGTTTTCCGATGTACTTTTCTGTGTTAACTTTCTCTTACATGGTACTTTATATTGGGCTATTATTTCACATCTTATTTTCTTTCTACTATATACCCAGTTACTGCCAAAAATCTTCTCATTTGTTTTTAATTCCACCTATTAATAGGCTTGGTCAAAATCTACAAAGACGGAGGCTCAAAATCATTTTACTTAACAAGTTATTTTTAAAGAGTTTGTGGTTATATATGGATTCCAATTATCTGCTCGTGTCTCTCACTTTAATCATCAACATGTTGGGAAAGTGAACATTAATGAAAACCCTTAAGTTATTTTAAAGAAAATGGATACTATTTCGATATTAAAAATTAAAGGTGCTTCCTTTAATTATTAAGATATTATGTTGCAAATGATCACCTATATGTAATCTCTTTCCTCTTTCATTAAGGAACCACACTTAACACAATTTATTAAACAGAGCCTCTTCCAAGGATGTGAAACATACTCTCATTAATCTTAATGTACATGTGACCTTTGTCATGGCTCATGAGCTTATAGTTATTTTTTTAAATTAAAATTTAACTTCATTTACACATACCTTTTACGATCATTATACATCCTGTTAATTCCATTCCAGTTGGTATCTAACTGAGAGAGTGTATCTCTGATCTGAATAGCTTCAGGTCCAGAAGTTTGGGGAATCACATCTGGTTGTTTCTTATGAATGACGGTGATCTGCTCTCCGAGCTTGTCCAGTTGGACTTTGATATTCTACAAATATATTGCCAAACATTAACAAGATCCAGCAAAAAGATAAAAAGAATGAAATCACAGATGAAAAATGTATATGGTATAATACTTACTTAATAGATAATGAAATATAATAATTTTTACTAATCAAAACTGGAAACTTAAAAAAATATAATAATAATACCCTGTATTGACCAAAGTGTAAAGAACACTACATGATATCCCAATGGTGAGGGGAAAAAAAATCCTAGCACATGTCACATGTGGCATTTGTCCAGAAATAAAAAAATTCTATAACATTCTGTACAGGTAATGAAGTGCTTAAGCTAAAATCATTTATGCTTTCATATATTTAAAATGCTAGTTTAAACGACAGAAATGAGCTGTCAATCAAAGCCATCAAATCTATCAGCAATTTTATTGTGACCTTATATCCTAGATAATAAAAGGCTAATATGCAAATAGACCAAACAGTAGAATGACCAGTCGCTATGATGTGCACTGACCACCAAGGGGCAGACCCTCAATGCAGGAGCTGCCCTCTGGTGGACAATGTGCTCCCACGGGGGAAGTGCTGCTAAGCCAGAGCCCTGAGCCAGGCTCATGGCTGGCAAGTGCAGCAGCAGTGGCGGGTGGCAGGAGCCTCTCCCGCCTCGGCAGCAGCACTAAGATGTCCGAGGGCTCCCACGCTGTGAGAGGGAGCCGGCTGGCTGAGGTACCACCTCTAAGTGCACGATTTAATGCACTAGCCCTCTAGCATAAGTATAATCAGATTATATGAACAAACCTTAATGATACTTAATAGTTTTGTGAATTAACTGAAAACTTGTAGATCCCTAATTAACTTACAATCAATATCCCATCCCAGACCCCAGCCATTGGCCAATATTAAATCATGATAGGTGACAAGATTAATGCTGACATTTCATATCCAACTGGCAGTCCAGTTTATAAGAAAGCAATATGTTTTGTGCATGTGTTTGATTCATTGAGGGGAAATAATGAACAACATAAACTGATGAACAAAAACGGACCCTGAGACAGGGAAGGATTGATCACACTGTCAAACCTCAGAGGGAAGGTAGGAGAGGGTTGGGGTAAGGGGAAGAGATCAACCAAAAGACTTGTGTGCATGCATGGAAGCCTAACCAGTGGTCACGGACAACAGGGCGGGTGCGGGCATACGTGGGAAGGGGTTTGGGATGGAAATGGGGAATGAGGACAAATATGTGATACTTTAATCAATATAGAAATTTTTTAGAAGTTTTTAAATAAAAAAAAGTCTGATGATGGAAAAAGTAACTGCATACTAAAAATCCACATCTACTTTTAAAAATTAAATTTTTATAATATTTCTTTGGTGAATACAGGAAAGGTTTATTATTCATACACATTATTAAATCTTTGGTCCAAGTTTTAAAAGCTACAGATCATCTAGGTAGGCACAATGACAAATTCCTTGCATTATTTCTACATTAACTGCAGCGATTCAAAGGCCCTGTCTGGAGATTTACCTTCAGAACATTTTCCTGAACAGATAACTCTGTATAGAAAAAATTGCTTAGCTCTGGAGTACTAAGTGATAGCTGGGCATCATCCATAGCATGTAAAACCTTGTTAATCTCAACCAAATAGTCTTCGCAGACAAGTGAGGCTTTGCTTCCAGAATCTGGTTGGCCTGTTCTCCTTTGTTGAATAGGTATTGCCTGTAAAATCATTAAAAATAACAATGTATATCTCTTAAAATATCCCCACAATTAAATGAAAAAAAGCACAAGATTATTTTCTGGAAAAGTACAATACTTGGAACCAAATTTTTTAAAACTATATTTTGATTTTTTGTATTTTTGCCCTGCTTTGCTATGCAAACCCTTAACAATCTCTATTCTAATTTTCGTCTGCAGCCTAATCTTAAACAGATATGTTTCGCTTTATGACCAATGCCACCGAAACTCATTTAGCAAACAGGAAAGCATAACAGGTTCTTTCCTGAGTTACTGAGGACAGGAAAACATGCTGCAAATCATAAACTTCCATATGAAATGAAACATTTTAATATCATTATTATTTCACCATTTTTTAAATCTCACAATTATTTAAGACCTCAGGGCCTCACTGTTAAAAATGTAACTAAGTTAAATAAGTATTGATAACATAACAAGAAATTTAATTGGGTTTTTGATTAAAATAACATACAGGTAATTCAATATACAATCTTAATGCTGGAGAACAATATTGTAGAACATGAATATCCTACATAAAACAATAAAAGGTCCTAAGACCCTAACTTCAGAGAAAACTAAGCTAAACTGAGTGGGCTACTTATCTGCCCCAATAATTCTATTTTCTGTGTCCTCTAATCAGAACTTTCAAAATAACAAAAGTGATGGGCCACACACTTGTCCTTAAGGAGTTGAATTCTTTTACTTGTAGATGGCTACAATTTAATAAATGCTGGCTACTATTTGCAAATAACCACAGTTCATCTACTCATGAATTAAGGTAGCTTCTTTCATAGTTTCACTGTCTCTACATTGAGCTTCTGAAAAATGCTATTCCCCTGTAAGTTCAAAAGTATAGTAAAATGATCACAAATACATGTTCATTGAGTTAGTGACTCTGAAAATGGTTACAATTCCTAAATGAACCCGAAACTCAAGACTAAAATCATCGTGTTAATGACAAGATGTTTAATCTAGAGTTCTGCATTTATGTGTTACAAAAACAGACCTCGGGGGAACACCAGCACATTTATAATGGGATTATGGCCATTGAAAAGGGAGCTGGTAGTGAAGCTTTTCTAGAATGCAAATCATGGCTTATCAACTTCCCAAATTTGGTTATTTGTAAACTAGACATGTTTTTTGACATGGTCAGGCCTCTCCATATAAACTAAAGATCCAAAGGAGGATGGTGAAGCCTGAAGAGGGGAAGACCATGACCCAGGTGACACAGCCACTGGATTGAGCCTGGTCTGAGCCATTCCCGTGCATATATTGCCCAGTCAATAAATAAATATAACATTTCAAAAAGAACTTCAGCTGTGTAATACCAAAATGATGCGCTGAGAAATGTGATCCAGTGGTATAGCGCCTCAAAATGAATCAAAATCAACAACCCAATCTTGCAGAAGTGAAGAAAACACCCAGGAAATGTAGGGACTGCCCATGTTCACTGGTTTGAAAGCGATAACATTTTAGCTGGTTTTCTCTGGGCTCTTATAGAAACTCAGTTACTATTTAATAACGCAAGAAGGATCTAAAATGTAATCTAACACAGCTTTCTAATACTGCCAAGTTTTCAGTTCCACACTTTTTTTTTTACTTCGCTGGTTTCAAGACTGAGATTCTCAGTGAGAGAAGACACTCAGCCTGTTGGATCCAGTCAGTAAATGGCGCACCATTCCTGGCCGATTCACTAAAATGTCCAAATGATAGCTGTTTCCTGAAAGGATTTTAAATCCTGCTATACCAATGTGACCTTCTTGTGACATAAGATTTATTAGAACCTGATGTTTGAACACGGCTCAGTAGCCTATTCAATTTAAATATCAATCTAAATTCAATTTATATTGGTATAAGCCAATAGCTTGAGTTTAAACAGGGACTATTATGTTTTAAGTTTACTTTTGAAATGTCAATAGTCATTGAAAATATAAAGTGAATCTGGATTAAATATTAAAAATAAGTTTCAATACAATTTGTACTCATTGGAATATTAGCACATTTAAAAGTTAATAAACATTATTGGAATCACTGAACACATTATTAATACTATAAAATTTAAACACAGTTTCTCCCAGAAGTGAAATTTTAAAATGCACAAGAGGGCCAAAACCGGTTTGGCTCAGAGGATAGAGCGTCGGCCTGCGGACTGAGGGGTCCTGAGTTCGATTCTGGTCAAGGGCATGTACCTTGGTTGCAGGCACATCCCCAGTGGGGGGTGTGCAAGAGGCAGCTGGCCGATGTTTCTCTCTCATCGACGTTTCTAACTCTCTATCCCTCTCAATTCCTCTCTGTGTAAAATCAATAAAATATATATTTAAATAAATAAATAAAATAAAATGCACAAGAGAGAGAGACACATACAGAGAGAGAGAGAGAAGTGGCGGGGCGGGGCTGTCCTCCCCTGAGCATCCAGGTTGTTATAAAATGCCTTCAGAGAAGTCAACTGCTCGCCCAGCACCTTGGGGTTGTCAGTCTGCTGCTTCTGAACAATTTGTCTGCCAGGTTTTTTTTGTTGTTTTGTTTTTTTAAATATATTTTATTGATTTTATACAGAGAGGAAGGGAGAGAGATAGAGAGTTAGAAACATCGATGAGAGAGAGTCATCAATCAGCTGCCTCTTGCACACCCCCTACTGGGGATATGCCCGCAACCAAGGTACATGCCCTTGACTGGAATCGAACCCGGGACCCTTCAATCCCCAAGCCAACGCTCTATCCATTGAGCCAAACCAGTTCAGGCTGTCTGCCAGTTTTGATTACAGTTTCCACTTCGAGCTTGACTTCACTTACGGTTTTATGGAGTTCCTTAAAAAGAAAACATGACAAATCGCACACATCACAGTGAAAACTCGGTAACTGTAATCATTTCAGAACGAGGCTTATCCAGACTGACAGCTATGATTTAACTATGGAGATCAAAGGGCTTCCTCTCTGCCCAATTTGGATTCAAGGGATGAGTAAAATAGCATCAAGTTTGCAATAACTTTTTTAAATCAGACAAGAAAATAAACAAATGGCATTTATATTTGTTTCAAAAAAAACACTCAGATACATATTTTAAAAGTTTATGAAGGTTTATGAACATTTTTCAAACGTGAAAATATCAGTACTAAAAACTGGAATGTCTATCATTTTTAAAATCATGACTTTAAAAATCCTAAATGCTATTATTAGAAAAAAATCTAACTCTGACTATATTTCTGGCTATTGGAAATTGGAAATATTACTATTTTTTTTTCTTTCAATTCTCAAGTACCAAAGCTACCACATTGGTACCTATACAACTTATGTAATAAGAAGATACATGACAACTCAACACATCAAGATGAATCTGACTTTAAGAAATTTTAGCATCAAGTCAAATTCAGAGCTGTCTTCATCTCCGTTACCTTAAATTGTTCTGTGCAGGTTCTCTTGCCTCCATTCATGGTGATCCTGACCTGAAGCATCTCAAGTGGCTCTGTCACACCACAGACCTCTGAGCCAAGTTACACACAGTCAAGATTGGTGCTTGCTTTGTTGACCTCTATATCTCAGTAAATATTTACATATATCAGTGAGTGTGTGCGTGCCTGTGTGTGTGCGCACACGCAGGCACGCACACTCATGGAGAAATGTATCCTATTTATTCATTCTTCCACCCATTTCAGCTTTTGAGTAATCAAACAACCTTTGGTATATAAAGACATGTGGAGATAACAGTTTTGATAAGCACAAAGAACTCTTCCCAATCTTTTATTGTCTTTACAGGTGTCATCTTCAGCTTCATCATGATTCTTCTCAAGCATAACACTAATTCTAAGAGTGTGTATGCTTAGCCACATTTTAAAATGTATAAGCAACTGAATTTTAAAATTCAAGACTGCAACAGCAATAAGGCCTTCTAAATAATTTTTTTTTAACAGATCTTAGGTTTAAACTTTGATTTAAAATTAATTTTTTCAGGAGAATGATTTTTCTGTAATAATATTCCTGGCATCTGTTCTAAATATAATTTCTTCTTTCATATTTTAGATTTAGACCTTATAAATTAAAAATTAAAATGTAAGTATCCTTAAGAATAATTTTTTTACATGGTAATATTCCTAACATCCATTCTAAGTATGGTTCTTCTAGCTACCTCAAATTTATCCTTTAAAAGATAGTTCATTAGTCATATTCTGCCAAAGCCTTTCCTGTGATTATGTTTCTTTTGTTTTTTAATCCTATATATGTATATTTATGCCTTTTTTCTTTTTTATTTCATGACACTGTAATAATTTATTTTACTCCATCTTATCTATCTCCCCTATCTCTTCTAATGTCTTTGGAGAAAAGACTACACTTCTTATTTTATAACTTGTTTTTCATCCTTCATCCCTATTCTTAATATTTATTTACAATATCTATTAATATTGAACAAACCATGTACGCTATGCTAGATGAAGCCATATTTCCTGCTGGAAAACCTAGTGGACGCATTAACCACAATCCCCTCACCATACACTCATTTGGCTGTTTCTCTATCACCTCAGAGTCCACATCCTTCACGTCCAGTACATCCAGTTCCTTTACACCATCCAGCACACGCTCACAGTCGAGCATGCGCTGTTCGAAGTTTGCAGGCTTCTCACACAGTTGGAACTTGGTGGGAAGCTCGTGAAGTTTCCTCTGTTGAAAGAAATGATGAAAATAAGCAATTCACGTCATAATGACAATCTCTCTCAACAGATGGAATTAGTATAACACCTGCTGCTAAGATGCTGTAAAAAGAAATCACAATAAAAGCATTCCATAGAGGAACTCAGAGAGGTTACCCAGGGTCATACATCACTTGACATTCAATGTGTCAGTCTTAGATATAATAAAAGGCTAAGCTGGCCTCCCTGAAATTAAAACTTCACTAATTTCCCCACCTATTTGAAAACTACAGTCAGAACTACTCAAAGTGTTCTTCATGAGCTCACAGTGAACAATCAATGTCGCATCCACCGGAAAGGACTGAGCGGTGCCGGTGTATTAGCCGCAGAGAACTGACGTGGACTCTGCATCAGGGGAAAGACTCATCAACCTAACTTCTAAACCGAGCTTTCTATCTCTTCTCAACTCAACTTCAGAATCACATTCGATATTGTCCACGCATGCAACAATTTGTTCCTGCTGCTCTGCCTGGGATGCAATGCACCCGCAATGTGTCACCTGTCTCACTGTTCACATCAGAAAGAAAATCAAAGGCATCCAAGTAATCATTGCCCACACATCGCTCCCCCTGGCCACCTGCATGACATCCATTTGATTATTGGATTTTCTATTAAAGGCCAGAGAGTAAATATTTTAAGTTTCACAAGCCACATCTGGTCCCTGCCACAGATTCTCTGTAATAAAGCAATAAAATATATTTTAAAAGTCACTTCGTTTTGGGGAGATTGTTGTATAGAAATAGATAACTGAGACATAAGTGGGTGTATATATATTACCAATATAAAAACATGGTTGGGAAGAATATACACCAACTTCTGGATGATGATTACTTCAAGAGAGAAATGAGATGGGATGGAAAAGAAGAAATCAGATTCTACAATACTAATGTACCCTATTTTAAAAACGGAATCTGAGAAAATATGGCAAAAAGTTAACATCAGTTATAGTGAAAAGATGTTTTAATAATATTACCTCTATTCTCTGTAAGTCTGAACTAGTTACTGATTTCATATCTTTTTCAGGAGACTAAAAATAATCAAGGTGATACATTTGGATTCCTCTAAGAAGGGCATTCTCACTCTAAGTTAGAAATTTGGTCTATTTCTGCCCAATATTCCTTGGAAATCACTGACATAATTTTTAAAATCGCTTTTACTTTTAAACTCTTTTTTTCTTCTTTTTCATTTACCATTTTAAAAATATCAAGCCCTTATCTTTTCTCTCTTACCTTTATCTTTTTTTTTTTTTTTTTGCATTTTTCCTTCTCTTCTCTCAAACTAATTTCAAAGTAACTATAAAATTAATTCTCAAAGCAATTCCAAACCCTCATTCCTTATTTTAAAACTAGAGGCCTGGTGCACAAAATTTGTGCACGAGGTGGAGGTGTCCCTCAGCCCATCCTGCACCCCCTCTGATCTAGAACCCCTTGAGGGATGGCCAACAGCCTGTTAGTGGGATTGGGCCTAAATGGGCGGTCAGACATCCCTCAGTAATCCAGGACTGCTGGCTCCCATTGCCCTCCCCTGCTGGCCTGGACCCCCAACAGCCCTCTCTTGCAGGCCTAGGTCCCTCCCAACTGTTCTCCATTGCAGGCCTGGTACCCCCCACCCCCAATGCCCTCCACTGCAGTCCTGGCCCCTCCCAACTGCTCTCCCCTGAAGGCCTAGTTCCTCCCCCAACTGCCCTCCTCTGCTGGCCTGGTCTCCCCCAACTGCCGACAACTACCCTCCCCTGCAGGCTATCTTATAGTGGTCATCATGTGGCAGCCATCTTGTATCCACATGAGGGCAGCCATCTTGTCTTGGTGTGAGGGTCAATTTGCATATTACTCTTTTATTAGATAGGATGTTACCTCTGGAATAAAGACAGCTTGAAGAAATAATACAATATATGTGGTCTTGGTTAGACTGGGGTAATTTTGGAACTCCATTCATTATGTAACCCAGGAGGTATGGCTCAGTGTTTGAGCATCAACCTATGAACCAGGAAGTTACCATTACATTCCAGGTTAGGGCATTGTGGGCTCAGTCTCCAGTGTGAGGCATACAGGAGGCAGCAATTGATGATTTTCATCACTGATGTTTCTCTCTCTCTCTCTCTCTCTCTCTCTCTCTCTCTCTCTCCCTTCTGCTCTGAAATCAATAAAAAAATAATTTAAAAATATATATAATGAGTTGTTATTTTGGCTAGAAATAAAAGGAAAAGAAAAAAGAGCAAAATCAAGGGTGGTTATGACAGAGAAGAAAACATGTATAAAACTGTAGGAAAGTCCAATTCCAATATCATTCACTAGGACTTAAGGTTAAGCATGCATAACACTATATGTTCTGTTTATAGAATTTTAATTTCTCAAATAAGTAACCTCCTGTATTTTACATTACATAATATATTAATATTAAAGAGTGAGGTTTTGAGTTGTAGCTTTCTTATTAACTAGTCTCAATTATTCATGATTATATTTACCACAAAATAGTTTCGGAACAAGCAAGTAATGGTAGAGTTCAGTTTAAATATTATAGTTGCGCTGTTTACCATTTTAGGATATACTTCAACATGGTCATTTATTTGAGGTTGAGCTGAATTTAAATTGAAGTGCTCCTAAACTATTTTAATGACATAAAAGTCACACTAATATAGAAACAAATAAGAACTCAATTTTATTTTAAATTTAAAAAAAAACTCATAGAATCATCTGCATCTTAAACCCAATGCCCAGTCAATTACCAGCATATTCAAGTTCTACTTCCTCTACTGCCTTTCAGGTGATTCTAACTGTAGATGCCACTCTAAATAAAACATTTTAAAAATCTCCATTTCTGTCTGTGCACTAACCAGGAAAAACAAGAGATGTTCACATTGCACTGTTCTAGAATCTATCGAATCTGCCTATAGATCACCTGTGATATAAAAACCTTGATTTCAAATATAAAAAATGTAAGGTCTAAAGATGTTAAATGACTTTCCCATGAACCTTAATTGTGGGCAGATCTTTATCCCCTATATTTTGTTGTCCCTGCTTCATTTTATTAACCTATTAGCCAAGAAATATTTTCCTTTATGTGCAGTGTTTGGGGGAAAAAATCAAGTTTTTTTCCAAGAAATGGAAATTGTCAGTACATTACAAAGTTTTAATCTCAGAAACACATCACTGAAAAACATATCATACCTCAAAAGTGTGGCTTTTTCCTCGAATGCTGTTGCAAAGGAGTTGGTAATTCTCAAGCTCAACATTCAAGGCAAGAGTCAATTCCTGCCCACTAGAGGGCGCCTTTTTAGCTATATACTTGATGTTGTCCTTGAGTGTCTTCATTTGGTTTTCTTTTAACAGCACATCTTCTTTCACTCTCTGTTCCAGGGAAGGATAGAAATGAAAACTGTCCCCCTTTCTCACTAACCAAAATTGTCTTTCTTTTTCCTAAAATAACTAAACCAAAGTTAAAACATCTATGTGATTTCAACTACCTAATTTAGAACACTATTTAGGTAATCACTAGAGAGACTTATTTTGAAAAAATAAAATAATAAAATTAAATTAATTTAAATACTAGCTATAAATTCTCACTCATTATATTCCCCAATGAAAACAGTCCCACATAAACATTTTCACTTAATAACAGCAGGCAACTTTAACACCTATGTCATCCTTAACTTATGTTTATTGACATTAAATATTTTCAAAGTCTGGGCCCATGATAAAAATATCAGCATCTTAATGTAGTAGGATACCTTTACAATACCTTATATACTGAATAATTTAAAGCTTAAAAAAAAAAAAAAGAAAAAAAAAAAAAAAAGGCTACACTAGCCCAGCTGGCATGGCTCAGTGGATTCAGTGCTGACCAATGAACCAGGAGGTCAAGGTTCGATTCTCAGTCAGGTCACATGCCTGGGTTGTGGGCTCAACCCTCAGTGTGGGGCCTGCATGAGGTAGCCCAGAAATGCAGTTCTCTCTCATCATTGATGTTTCTTTCTCTCTTTTCCTCTCCCTTCCTCTCTGAATGTATATATTTAAAAGCTACACTAAAAAATTATGCTTCTGTGAAAATATAAGTACAATAAAAGTCTTCTGTCATATATGGTAATGCATGGATTACATCTAATCCATTTTAAAATATATTTTTATTGATTTCAGAGAGGGAGAAAGAGAGAGAAATATCAATAATGAGAGAGAATTGCTGAAACCGGTTTGGCTCAGTGGATAAAGCATCAGCCTGTGGACTGAAAGGTCTCAGATTCGATTCCGGTCAAGGGCATGTACCTTGGTTGTGGGCACATTCGCAGTGGGGGGTGTGCAGGAGATTCACTGTCTCCTGCAAGCCCTCTATGGGGAATCAAGCCTGCAATCCGGGTATGTGCTCGGACCTGGAACTGAACTGTGACCTCCTGGTTCACAGGTTGACACTCAGCCACTGAGTCACACAAGCTGGGCAAAATCTAATACTTTTTAAAGAACATCTGCAGAGAGATTTTTGCTTTAATTACACTTTTAGGCGAGTTAACTTTGGCCTAAAACATTCAATGTGTTGCTTAATCTTATATTTTAAAATAGCATTTAATCACTATCTCTTTTGGTTTGGACACTGAAGGAGACTTGAAGTAAGGTTAGAAATTTGGGAATGATGCCCAGTTCTTTTCTCATATTTTTAAAAAAAAAAAAGTGTTCAAGACTATTGCCATAGGAATATAAGTTCACGGGAAGTATATCCTGTGGCCCCAACTGATATATCCCTTGACAATGGATTATTGCAACTCTACCTGTTCTAACAAACCACTTATATACATGCTGCATATGCCCCATGTAGTAACTGGCAGAACACATCTGATGAAAAGAGAATAAACCCCAAGCAAACTGGAAAGTCTTTCTTGGTCCTAATGAAAAAAAAAATTATTTCTGAAAATTTTTGGAAATAGCTGTGATGATTGCACAACATCGTGAATCTGATTGATGTCACTGAATTTTTTTAATTTGGTCTCTGTGGTTCCCCAGGTCCTAAAATAAAGAAAGTCACAGGGCCCTACATGGATTCAACTCATGAGCCATGTTGAAGTTCCTTCCTTATTAGAATCACAGCAGTTCCCCTTCCTTTTTTTTTTTTTTCTTTAATTTGAAATCCTCCTCTGAAGGATTATGTACCATTGACCTTTGAACAACACAATGGATCAAAATTCATAAATAGCTTTTGACTCCCCCAAAACTAACTACTAAGCTTACTGTTGACCAATAACTTAAACAGCCTTACAAATAACATAAACAGTCAATTAACACATATTTTGTATGTTATATGTAAGCTAGAGAGGGGAAAAGTTACAAAGAAAACCATAAGAAAGAAAAAATACATGTACAGTATTTCTTTTTTAAATCTGTATAAATGGACCCCTACAGTTCAAACCTGTGTTGTTCAAGAGACAATTGCACAATCATGATTTACAGAAAGATGGATGGTCTTTTGTATGATTGATTGACTTTAAAGGGAGAGATAAAGCCTGCTGATACTGACTATCCCAGCCTCATCCTCATCTCCTGTACAGCGTTTTCAAGTTCTTCTGGTGATTTGTATTCAAAATCCATATTTATATGGTGTTCCACCTCGATCATCCATTCTTGAAAGTCTTTTAATTCTTTTTTTAAGTTCAATTCTTTTTCTTTATGTTCTAACAATTTGTTTTTATGACTAGAACCCTAGAAATGAAAAGCCATTTGGCCAAATAAACAAGTGTTAATACAGTAAATGACAGGTTTCTAATAGCTAATGATACAGTGGTAACTTTCAACAAAGACTTTTACGGTTAAAATTCAGGTAAAAGCTTTTATACACATTCTGCTGATGCCGTGAAAATATAAGCAATAATGAAAACAATAATGATAACTGTGATTCTAGTTCACATTTTGGATATTAATCTAATCTGGACTTATCAATAATAATCAAAGCACAATATGCTAATGAGACCAGACATCCTTCCAGACAAAGCCAGATTGTGAGAGAAACAACCTGTTGCCATGGCTGGAGGGAAGACTGGGTCCTGGGTGCCAGAGGGAAGCTGATGCCAGCAGCCAGGGGAAGAAAGACCTACTCTTGCACGAATTTCGTGCATCAGGCCTCTAGTCTATTATAATTTTTAAAATGCATAACTTCCCAAATTCAGGAATCTAACCTAAAAGCACATGTTATAAGCAATAAAAGCACATGTCAGAAGGAATTTTACTGTAGCACTGTTTATTGTAGAAAAAAATGCAACCAAAATACCCACTTTTTCCTTTTTATAATAACAGGATTCGCTGTAACAATTTTAATTTTAAAAGCATAGAAGAGGAAGCTGTTACTAACGATGTTCATAAAATACTGTTCTACGCATTTTTTATTTTGATAATTTACTATACTTTCATTTTCCACAGAGACACAAAAATGTTATGAGAAAATAGGTGTTTTTCTCAACTTGGTTCAATAACTTAAAAATTTCAGAGAAACCTAAAATATTTCCCAAGAGCTCGGCCCTCTAACTGCAAACTCATTCTTACTAGGGGAAAGATGCCGCCCAGGCCACAGAGACCATGCTCACTCGCTATCCACCCGCCCCCTCAAGTTCAACCTCACAGCAGCTTCACCTGCCAGGGCTGCTTGGCTGCGCAGCTGATAGTCACCAACGGCCAGGACAGGAATAGATGGCTCTCATGAGAGTAAGGGGCACAGCTTAGTGGCTTTCCTGTCCGCACTCTCCATCAGGATCACAGTCATAAACACAGAAAGGGGTCAAAAAGGAGCTTTGATCTCAGGCCAGTCTGGTACGCTAAGATTCGCTGCCAGCAATACACGCAGCCCTGGCAGCGAATCTTAGCGTTATATAATTTTCATGGATCCATAGAGAAATGCAAAAATAAAAATAAATAAAGACACTAGCAGACTTTTCAGAATTAGCAAAGCTTAAAATTGTAATTAACTCCCTGAAATTATCAATTTTCTATTTTCTGGCATTATAGTGTTCTTTCTTTCATGAGTTCCTGGCTAGGTAGAATAGATGACATAGACTGGTTTTTGCTTGTTGGTTGATTTCATATGCCTGTCCCTTCTTAGCAAAATAAAAATTTGGCAGCATTTATGCTTATCTCAAAGTTCTTCAACCTTTTTAGGTCAGTGAAATGCAATAGTCTGGAGAAATGCCTGCTGCTGAGGATACTGAAAAATGTGCCATACATTCAGTTTCATGTTTTAAACCAGTAATAATTCACAACTAATTCTATACTGTCATATGTGTGGTCTAATTGGTGGATAGGGAGATAGAGACAGACATAGAACTGAACGTATATATCTGTATGTATGTATGTATGTATGTATCCATCACCTTCCTGGCTCCTCACTGCCACTTACAAATCATTTTCCCTATTTCCTTCCCCAAAAAGCCATTCAAGCATACAGCATCAGATTATACACATTTAGAGAAATCTAAATTTGGCTAAATTATTAGATAACTAATGACCTGTCGAATAAAATCTCAGGAAACTGAGGACCCCACCAGAGCCGTGGGATGGCCCCAAGTCCCAAAGTCCCACCCTGAAGGGCCAGCATGAGCAGGATGGCCCTGAGTCCTGGAGTGCCGCCAGGCCCCGCCCTTCACTGTGCGAACAGCCATCTTGTGACTGAGTGATAATGTGAGGACCACCTAGCCTTTTGTTAATAAGACTAGTGTCCTGGTGCACAAATTCGTGCACATTGAAAGGGAATTAGAAGAAATATTTTATCACTATTTGCCAAGTCCTGGGTAGGGTATCTTGACTCCCTCTCCATCCTGTCAGAGTCTGTGAGGGCACCCATGGGGTTGCAGTGTCAAAGCCGGTGCCCCATGGGGCTTCGGAACACTCCTGAGTTCCGCTGGAGCCCCATAGCCCTGCAGGGCCAACGCCCAGTGGTTATGGGGCTGGTGAGGAGGAGGAGAGTGGTGGCCTGGCTCTACGAAAACCAAACCGCCCCGGGTTCCCTCTAAGCCCAATCGGTTCCCAGTGGGGCTGCAGGCCTTCCCCGAGTCCCGGACCCCAGCAGGGCCAGTGCCCCAGCGGACATGGGGCCGGTGAGGGTTGAGGGGGTGGCCTGGCTCTAGGAAACCGCCTGGACCTCCCCGGGTTCCCTCTGAGCTGGTGCCCGGGTCAGGGGGCTGGTGAGGGGTGAGAGGGATGGCCTGGCTCTAAGGAACCAAGCCGCCTGGGCCGCCGGGTTACCTCCTCTCGGCTGCTGCGCTGAGAAAAGGGCCAGAACCGCAGGGACCACTGGCGGAGGCAGCGGCCCCAGCGGCGGAAAGCGCTGCCGCGGCCGCCCTTGGGCCGGTCGCAGCACGGGGACTGCCGGAAGCAGCAGAACATGTCTCTGCGACAGGGACCACTCCATCCACGACTGCTCCAGAGGAGCGGGACGGGTCTGTGTGCGGGACAGGTTGCCCAGCTACCAGGGTTCCCCGCCCTGTGTGCGTCATCGGGCGCGAGTCACTGCTCCATTGTGGGTGCAGCTCAGGGTGGGGCACAGGCAGTGACCGGGGGTTTGTGACATGTCCCCACCCCAGGTCAAGGCTGGGGGTGGACGTGGCGTGTGGGTGGCTCCCTGCCCCAGGTGTATCCCGACACAGGAGCCGAATCTCATTTCCCCCGGGGGAGGGGGAGGTGGTGATGGAAGTGGAGGTGGAGGAGGAATAGGGGGTTCCCTCTGCCCTGATGGTTAGCCCTGGGGCCCGCAGCCCCATGGGGTGACTCCCCGATGCGCCTCCCGTCCACCCCCCTCCTGCGCCCTCGCGCTCAGCGGCCAGCCCGGCCCCGCTCACCTGTGCGCCCACGGTGCACGCGACCATCCCTGGCAGCCAGAGGGCCGCCCAGGCTTTTAGTAGGAAGATACTATTAACTGCCTTTTAAGGGTGGTCATGGGGTGGCGGTTTATGTAATAGTGTCCCCACTGAGGGGTGAAGTGTGAGGATACTTTCAAATCCTGGTCCAAAGATCATTTTTAACCAAAAACAAAAGAAATATATGTATGTATGTATGCATTTAGAGAGATCAGGGGAGAAAATGAGAAAGCAAGCATGGTAAAACACTAGCCATGGGCAAATTCAGACATGGCGATGAGGCTGCTCCCTGTACCATTATTTCAACTTTCCTTTCAGTTTAAACGTATGCAAAATAAGCAATTTGGGGGGAGGGAGGAAAAACGATAAAAAAAACTTAAGGATACAATATAAACTTTATATAAACACTAACCAAAAAAAAAAAAAAAAAAAAAAAAAAACACTGTATTAAGAGATCTACTACCCACAGGACTGTCTGTGAAATATTCCTGTATTTCACATTTCCTCCCCTTTCCTCACTCTGCTGCTGTTTCACTAACAAAAGAGAAGCAATCAGTATAGTCCCTTTCCCTTCCATTACCAGGGAGAAGCACTGCATCAGCAATTCTTTCACTTAGAGTGTAAATTTCGTTCCTTCTCACACAGAATCACAGATTTCACTTCAGAAATGATGTTCCCTCAATCTCTTCTGCATCATTATTTCTCCTAATAGGCGAGTTCCTTCTTTCCAGCATGCAAATATCCTGTAGTATCTCTTACTTTTACAAATTACAAATGCATTCTTTTGGATGCCCACCCCGTTTATCAGGTCTTTAAAAGCCCCATTTGACAAGTCTAGAGCTTGTTTTTCAGTGCCCATCGGCCTCAGCAATCCGCAGCACCAGGCTCTGTGGGAAGCTTTCTCCACCGCCTCCAGGACCTCACACTCTCCGGGCGTTACTCCTCTGGCCAACCTTCCCTTCTCAGCATCCTTGACCTCTGCCCCTTCCTCTTTCCACAGGTAACTGGCAAGGAACTCCACCTGCATGTCTAACATGGATCTGGACTTGAACCCTTCCAGATGGAAATCATCATGACACCTGCTACAACAAAAGCTTCTGCTCCTTGAGTCTTCACCATTTCAGTAAATGGCGCCACCATTCACACCAAGTGAACGTTTTTGCAAAATCCCTAGCCTGTCCTTGTCTGTTCACTTTTTCATATATCACACTTCCAGGCCATTACCGAACTCTCATCTCTACTTACAAACCACAGTCCACACCGCACATTTCTCATGGCCTCCACCACCATCTCCCAGTCCAGGAGCCATGCTCTCCTAAGGCTGCAATGGCATCTTGCCTGTCCAGATGAATCCAGAGAGATCTGTCACATGTCACTTCCCTGTTCAAAACTCTACAAGTTGCCTTCTGTGTGACATTATCCTTGAAACAGAATCCCCTGCCTTTGTCTCCAAGGCCATAAACAGCCCATCCCCAACTCCCTTCCCACCTCACAGCTCACCCTTCTCCAGCCCTCACCAGCTCACTCAATCCCAGCTGCAGTGCCTTTCTTGTTCTTTGCTAAGTACAACAAGCTCATTCCCCCTGAGGAGCCAAACTGGACAATCAGTATGCTCTCTGGTTTTCAGACTGTATGGGCCATAACAATCACTGTTGTCAATGGCATCTACCTCTTGAAAAACACGGACAGTAAAGCTGAAAAACTTACCTCCTTGCTATATTTCTCCAGTTGGGTTTGGTAGTCAACCAGTTTAGTCTGCACCCAGGTTTTGACTCCAGAAACTGGACAACTTTGAAGGTGTGTCTCTATTTCCTTCATGGTTTTCAGCGATGATTCAACTGTATCTATGTCTTTAACAAAAGCCTGAACATACAAATTAAGACATTGTTGAGTTCATTTCCATAGAAGTGCATGCCATAAGTATAGTTTGCTTTTATCCCTGCAAATAGTGTAAGAACAGAATGGTTTGGACTCAAAAGTTTAACTGCTTCAGAAATATTGTGCCCAAGAAATTCATTTCACCTGGTTGTTTCATATAGACATCTGCCAAATTAGATTGGAAATACTTGATTCTCAGCAGGATATAGCACTTTTTAAAATATTTACATATTTTATTATTTTTTTACAGAAAGGAAGGGAGAGAGACAGAGAGTCAGAAAAATCAATGACAGAGAAACATCAATCAGCTGCCTCCTGCACACCCTCCACTGGGGATGTGCCCACAACCAAGGTATATGCCCTTTACCAGAGTCGAACTCAGGACCCTTGAGTCTGCAAGTCGACACTCTATCCACTGGGCCAAATCAGTTTCGACACGGTATAGCACTTTTAATGAATGTAGAGAAGCCTAATGATTTCACCAAATTTAAGCTGTATGCAGTATTACTGGGAAACTTCAACTAGTAAGTATGTTTTTCTTAACACTTCACCATGTGGCACAGTAAGAGCAATATGCAATTGGTGATTACGACACTAAGATTGTCATCATGGCATAAAACGACAGCTCTTGTTCTCTCTATCCAAATTTCTATAATTGTGGCCAAAAATAAAATATAAATAATGAGTCGCTTTTTATTAGCTCTAAAGCAAAGAAAGCTTTATAATGAAAGATATTTTATCTCCGTGTGCTGGCATGTCCTATTCTAGCCATGTTAGTAATAGCTGCAAACAATAAAAGAAAAGAACATGTTATTTATAAGGGCAGGTCCCCTAGGTCAGCAGGACTCACTGAGCATTGCTCAAGCTGCCTTTGTAGTCCTTCATCATCTCCTGGGACAGCCTGCTCTTCCATTAAGAAGTCTCAATGACTTTCGAATCAGTCTATGGAACACAGTAACAAAGGGGGATATTACTCAGTGACATCCAACCTACTGCATCTCAAAATCTACTGCTACTGGGGGAAAAAGACAATTGTTCAAAACTTTGATAGCATCATTTTCATTTACTTATTTCTTTTTTTAATATTCCAATTTTATATATAATGATTTTTCTTCATGAATAACTTGATCCCCCATGATTTGACAGTTTCCTGACCATTCTAAAAATTTCAAAACATCCCCCAATGAACCAAGCTATTTTGCCTCAATGTCAGCAGTATCTAGGATTAAAACCTCAAATTACTGGGGGGGGGGGGGGGGGAGTGCATCTCTCGGTATAAACAGTGAAATATCTTTTGTTCTTACACAATTTAGAACACATATTCTTCGACGGTTAGCTACTCAAAGCAGAAATAAATAAAGAGGGAATGAAACAGGTTGTTCTTAGTTCTGCTGGGAGCTATTATCTGAGAGTCCAGGACTGTCCGCTGCCCGGCTCCATGCTTTCATCCACAACATACTAACACCCACAATAGCAGACGCTGTTTATGGTGCTGGGAGGTCTAAAACAAATAAGAAAGGAAATGTTTTGCGGAGGGAAAGAGACTCCAGAGACAGCAACATTGGGAGTGGCCCTTAAAGAATGCAAGTCAGTAGGTGCAACTTGATCTCTACCACTGGAGAGAAGTAATGGTCATTTCCTTCCAAGGCGTCCCACAATACCATCCATCAGTCTGACTTCTTAATGTCCTTTGTATTAAGCTGGCTTTGTTTCCTTGCACCTTCTCTGATTCTTTGTTTCTCGTCCAAACCTGGGATAAATATAAGTTTTCTATTCTGTTCAAACAATACTTTCAGATTTGAAGGCAACCACCATTGCTCCCCTTAGTCTCCCATTGGTTAAACATCCCCAATTCCTTCCAGGGTGGCTCTAGGACATGATATCCAAGTATTGAACTCCCCACTTAGATCAACATGTTCTGGAAACTACATCAACTTTTCAATGTACTTACAGTAGGTATGCCACACAGAGCTGAGTATTCTTACAATGTAGGGTTGAATGACAACAAAGGGAGCTAACTGGTATTTGACCGCAGATAATTACATTCATGAAATGCCATCTAAAAATTTAAGTTTTATTTTTCCTAGAGTTGTTTTGTTTCTTTTGTCATTTATTTGATTGTTTATAGCTATATTCTTCACAAGAGTATGGTTAACTCAAACTCCAAAATTCCCATAACTTCCACAAAATTACATTTCCCTTATCTCGTATTGCTTACAATTAGGAGTTAATATTTACAAACCATAAACTTTGCCTTGTTAGCTCACAAAATTATTTGAATTTTTAGTCTCTCTATTTTATTTTTTAAAAGGTATTTTTATTGATTTCAGAGACAAAAGGAGAGGGAGAGAGAGAAACACAATTGATGAATCATTGGTTTGCTGCCTCCTGCATGCCCCATACTGATTCATAGGTTCATAAGTCTAAGCTCCACTACTGAACTACTGAGCCACACCAGCCAGGCTAACCTCTCTACTTTCATATCAGCTAACCTTCTCAGGTCTCTCTTATTTGTAAATCTGAGAGTGAAGTATTCCTTTTCTGTTGATTTTTTTTTTTTTTTGGGGGGGGGGGATAGTTGGGTTTTCTCAGGTAAAAATAAAGACAATGGCAGTGCCTATCTAAGCATTCCCCTGTGAGGATACCATGTCATTAATTATTCAACAAATTTCCAGATTACTTTTCAAAAATAGGAGTCAACTTAATACTAGCATCCAATTAAATTTCCATCTCCCTCTCATAAGGTTATAAGAGATTTTCTCAAATACTGTACTGAAATCTAGGCTTGTCAAAATGATGGTTTGTAGCATTATTTGAACTAAATGAGCTAACATAAAATGTGGCTCTGAGTCTGTGATTCAAATAATCTAATATCCCTTTTCAAAAAAAAAAAATTTAAAGAAAATCAGTCCTTAAAGGAAATGAGTCTGGACAAGGCTTATTAGTGGTGTCCATGTTGATTCCTGGCAACCACACAGCCTTTGCCAAGCACATATAAGACCTCTGGTAGGTCATTTATCTACAATCAAGAACCAATATCCATCTTACTTCAGGTTTTTTACTTCTAAAAAATGCTCCCCTTTAATTAGGACTTGCATCTATCGATATCTCCATTTTTCTGGTAATTTCTCACAAAATACATGATGTGACCTTGAGACGATGGCTAAAAATCCCAGGTGACTTGGGATGCAGATTTAGGCTTCTGAAGGCTCCGTGTGGTTTTTCCATCTCACTCAGAATTCAGGCTCTCAGACCCTCTCAGTAATGACTGTTCCACACTTTCTAGTTTGCAGGGCCATTCTCTGATGAAGATGGAAAGCAACACGTGCCGATATGCTGAGGCCTTTCTGGCTCTATTAATATTCTTCCACCTGCACAACCACCTCCTCCATTTTCCATTCATGGCTTTGAAAGCCCTTTTCATCCCACTGTGCATCTTCCACAGTTCCCTTTCCCTCTGTTCTTTTGCCAGCCTGCCCCTGTTCCATGGGCCCATGCTACTCTTACTCTTTGCTATTACTTGCTTTGGTGATGTAACTCTTCTTTTATTGACTCCCGTATCTGAAGATCTTACCACAGAAGACATGGTCAGGACAAGTAGTAGTGGGGTGTGCAAGAAGACAAAAGTGCAAGAAGAGAGAGTCCAGCCAGCATGACTCAGTGGTTGAGAATCAACCTATGAACCAGGAGGTCAGGGTTGAATTCCAGGTCAGGACATATGGCTGGGTTGTAGGCTTGATCCCCAGTGTGGGGTGTGCAGGAGGCAGCCAATGATATTTCCAACTCTCTCTCCCTTTCCCTTTCTCTCTGAAATAAATTTTAAAAAATCTAAACAATAAGAAGAGAGAAAAGTATGAAACTCTTATAGAGTTCATGAAGAATTCGACCTGCCCACTTAAGTAGCTGCCACTTCTGGCACTGTCAATCTCCATTCCGAACTTTTTAAGCATTAGCAGCAGCTCTACTGCCATATAACTGACAACTCAATAAATCAAGTTTTGAATAAGGAAACTGACAGTCTCCTGAGCCAAGGCTTTTTAACATTTGCACGGAAGCATCATGCTGCAAGGAAGTTTTAGTCACTACCAGCCTTGACTAGAGCAAGTGGCCTCCACGATACCCATTGTTGGCATGAGGGAAGTTTTATGGCATCAATCCCTGTGTCCCACCTGGTCCCTGTGTCCTCATGTGGCCAATAGTTAGTCCTCTAGTCTCTTGTAAGGGCACTAATCCCATCACGAAGGCTCCACCCTCATGACCTCCCCTAACCCTAATTATCTCCGAAAGCCCCATTTACAAATACCACCATCACCTTGGGGATCAGGGCTTTAACAAATGAATGGGGGCACATTCAGGACATATCATAAAAATAAGATTAAACACATGGCAGTTACTGGTCTTAGAGGTTTACACATACAGGAGCTTATTTATGCCTCAAGCAAGTCTAAAGGGAGGCAATGACGTTATTTCACAGATGAGGAGGTTAAGTACTTGTCCAAGGTCCCAAGCTTGAGGTTGCAGAGCCTGGCTTCAAACCCAACTCTGCTTCCAAAGTCTGTGTTCTTAGTCTGCATGAGGAAGTGGTGCGCTCATGGGAACTCTGAAAAGCAGCTGCACCTCTGGCTCAACCGGGGGCTGCAAACATACTTGCTTAGAGCAGGCATTAGAGTGCCACCCTGACAATCATTCATCTTCAAGGGCCACTTCCTTCAATTAAAAAAAAAATAGAAGATTTCATGTAATGATTGCATTGGCATAAAGACAAATACAGTCCAGGTTGAACTCAACATTATAGTAGTAATAGTTGTTGTTGTTGTTGTTGTTATTATTATTATTATTATACTAGAGGAAGACTGGTGCATGAATTTGTGCATGGGTGGAGCCCCTCAGCCTGGCCGGTGATCAGGGCCCATCTGGGGGGTCAGCTGGCCATGGGGGAGGGACTGTAAGAAGTTGACTGGCTGCAGGAGGTTGGCTGTGGGAGTGCACTGACCACCAGGGGGGAGCTCCTGTGTTGAGCATCTGCCGCTGGGTGGTCAGTGCACATCATAACAACCAGTCAACCAGTCATTTGGTTGTTCGATTATTCAGTTGCTTAGGCTTATATATATATATATATAAGAAGATATATATATATATATATATATATATATATATATATATATATATATATATCTTCTCCTGATTTTAAAGTAAATTAAAATTAAGATATTTTCATGGACCCCTAAAAGCATTGTGGGCCTGAGCCACTGTGCCTAAAGGAGATATTGGCTCCGTTGGTGGTGGGTGGGCGGTAACAGGAGGGACTGAGCAAACCAGGTGTAAGAGGGATGCAGCAGGAGCTGTGGCAGCCCAGAGCAGGCATGTCCCTTCTGTAGGAGACAGCCACGCTCGTTGGGAACTGGGGGGAAGGCAGAGAATGAGCGCTCAATATTGACAAACAGGCAAATTTTCTAAGTTTAGAAAAGAAACCAGGAATCCAAATATTTTTTTTGAATCAATTCACTGTTTCTATGAACACTATTCTAAGAAGAAATGAAGAGAGGGAGGGAGGAAAGAAGGAAGGGAGAAAGGAAGTAAGGAGAGAGCAAGGAAGAAAGAAGGAAAAGGAAAAATAGGGGGAAAGAACCAAGCATCCCACTTTGATTCAGTAAATAGACTTGGGGATCATGTGTATCTTAGCCGGCCCACTTGCTAGACACGTTCCTTGGGCAATGGACTTCATTCTCTAAAACGCACCTATCACCTATCACTATAACATGATAATAGCACTAGAGGCACTTTTGCTTCAGGGATGTGGGTCTTTAATAAGAATGTGGATTTGTATCGGGCCCTTAAAGTGCGATGGCATTTCAGATCCAGGCAGGGGCCTGTGGATCAGGCTCAATGCTTTCTGGAGCCAGGAAGGTGGTGCAGGGGCAGAATGGGCCTTGGTGGAGCCCAGCCCCCAGCTCGGGGCAGCCCTGCTCAGCCTGGCCCATTCTTGCCAAATGGGGATGCGGGCCCACATCAGACACACTGACTTCCAAAGTGGCCTGGAGGCCAGATTCTATGTGAAGGGCCTCGTTTATCTGGTTATGCTGGCAGTGGGTGGCGATGCTTAGAAACATAAAGTGACCGAATAGCGCAAGTCTGCAAGGTGGACGAGGCCTGGTGTGACCAGCTGGGATCCACTCCAATTGGAGATGAAATCTGTAGTCAGTGCCCATGTGTCTTGTAGGTGCCCTGGGAGCACTCCTGGCAGCATCTGTAGTCCAGGCCTCTGTGCCGGCAGGGGTGAGGCTGAAAGGTGAACTTGGGGTAGAGCTCCTGTAAGCAGAAAGGAATGTTCAGGCCTGAGTCTGCATCGCTGCTGGGAGGAAGGTCCATGGGGGGATCTGAAGATGTCACCAGGAAGAAAGGACAGAAATGTGTGAGGGATCACGCAGGACCCAGGGGACAGATTTTCGATATTTAATTTTTTTATTTTTTAGGGGAAAGAAAAGAAGCAGGTGAAATAAGAGGAAAAGGAATCCAGACATGCAAATCATAGGACTCTAGAGAAATCCTGAAAGCCAGGAGTCCCTGGGAAAGTAACCTCCTACCTTTGCCAGTGAGATGTTTCAAGAGTATAAGGAGTCACTCCTCTAATAGAATCTTAAAGCTGAAGACCACAAAAAGGAACTTCACATTTTCAATATATATTTTTTTCATTTAAGAAATAAATAAAACGGGGACTGGAGTTAAAAGAAGGATTTGCCCATGCCCCAGAGCACCTGCTAAACACCCTAGTGCACAGAGCATAAGGCAGAGGATCCAAATGAGTGAGCTGGACCAAGGGGGAGGTAGCAGGGAATGGTGGAGACTGGGGCAAATCAGAGGGGCGTTTGTCAGCTGTGCCAGCCAGTAAGCAGGCCCACTGTGGACAGGTCTAATGTTAGAAAAGGAAATCTCCGTTTGAGAGTGAAACCTTCCAATTTTTAAAAGTGGTCAACAAATTTAAAACTTTTAAAGGCACCATGCAAGTCAAACAAAGCATTTCTGAGGTCCACAGTGAGCTGGAAACCGGTCAGTGTGTGACTTGTGTTCAAGAACCTTCCAGCACCTTCACAGGTTTCTGCCACAGCCTTCTCCCCTCACTTCCTGTCCCATGGCTAACTTCTAGGGAGCCTGTTTGCTTTCAAGTTAGAAACCCTTGTGTGACAATCTCCTTCCCTTTTTATCCTGAATGAGGACCTTGAGCAAAGACAGTATTAACTTTTGCTTCCTGCCTACCAGTCACAATCTGCTTGTCCAGCCACAAACTCAGGAAGGCTGTTAAGTACTAAAGAACGGTTTAAACTCTCACCCCAGCCCTATTATTCATTAAAGGATCTTCTTTTTATAGTAAACTAGAGAGAGGATGTCCGGAGTCTGGGTTCATAAGGTGCAGGGTTTTTGCTCAGTGGAGCCCCAAAATAGAATTACAAAAATACGACCTGGTGAATCTTTAATGGCCCAACACAACCCGTTTCCTCAGGGAGCAGCCAGCGAACCGTGTTCACCTCTGTACTCGGAGCGAGATATGCCATTTTTCATGCACTGATGCTTCTTTCTATTTCTCAATACCATCTGAGCATCTTTAAGGCAGGAAAAACAGCACGCGGCTTGCTTATAAGTCTTTCTCCTGGATTTGTATGCAAACTGGGAAAATTAGTCAGAGGCGAGTCATAAACCCCATAAACTTCAGTTTGGGGTTAAAACCTTCATTTAAGAAGAGGCCATAGCCCCAAGTTATAATTTCTACTCTTCAGTGAGCAAATGTGTTCACTTTAAGATGTTGCTCTTGAAAGTCTTTCAATAGACATCATCTTTCAGAGAACTGCTAAGAGAGCCACTGTGCTTTAATCACAAAATGATGGGGTAGAAATACGAATTTTCATCTATTAAAATTTGGGTTACAAGTGATGCCCTCCTCCTCCCTCACACCCACACACACTTTCAAGACACAAGACGGTGAGGGATTACTTAGGGTGAGCGATCTCACCAGTTCACTTCATGGCTCTGGTCTGTCTTACCATCTTCCTAAACTTTCCTCCGTTCCTTTTTCTGCAAAACACAGGGAATGACAGTGCCTCCCTCAGAAAGTTGTTGTAAAGATAAAATGATATAAAAATGCAGCTCATAGCACAGCGTCTGGTACATAAACACGCCCATCCCTGGGAACGTTACTGATGCTAGCACTTCCATGACTCGTGTTCACACAGGTGTCTTGCTTCTAACCACTAAATGGCGCAGACAGAACTGTCCAACACCAGAGCTCATGTTCCTCCCATCGAAGCTCAGGACCAGGATAATACAACCCAAGTTCTTCGCCTGAATCTACTGGTCCCATCATATTGGGAAAGAGAGATGATGAACCCCGGGCCATGTTTACCACTAAGTGTGAACATGTGTGTGCCATGCAAACCCAGATCGCGAGTTATCTGTGTCCCTGTAAAGCATGAGTCCCTGAAATGATGTGGTGGGGAAATACAGTATCTTTTGGGGAATTTAGAAGATGTAAGGGAAGAAACACAGTCCCTGGGGGTGGTAGGTGAGTTCTGTAGGCAGTTGCTGCTTCTGAGATTTGAGACAAGCCATGCCTAAAATGTACAGAAATTTGACTAAATGTCCTGTATTTTATTCAGACTACAGCCCAGATAGTAAGTCAGCATTTCATTTTAGATGGATGTAACTTTTCCCTCAGATTTCGTTCAGCTAAAATGGGAACTCATCTGTTTCCTTACCTGTTTCACTTCCATGAAACTGTATGGTAGGGGAGGAGGGGGTGGTAGAACCATGGTGTCTGGGTCTGATTTCTGAATGGGCCACTTCTACTGGTTGGTTAATTTGGGGTTGTGAGATGGGGATGGTGAAAGTAGTGGTGGAAACTCATAAGTTGGTTGGGAGGACTCAACAAGACTCAGAACACTGTCTGGCCCCAAGTGCCAGCTCAAGGAATGTGAGCTATCCTAGCTTGGCCAGTTTGAAGACCTAAGAGAATCTTACCTGAGCTAAGGTCCCTATCCCGGAAATGCTCATTGTCACATACACCCAAAGTCTGAGGTCTTTCAGGGGTACACAGATCTCACCTGCACCCACCTCCTATCCCTGAGGCTAAGCACCTCTGTCTACAAACACCTGAAACAATGGACAAGTGTGTTTCGGTGTGCAAACTTCTTCAGTTGTTGTCAGGTGACCTCCCAGCTTTTCTGAACCATGGCAACAGGTACGGGTAAACAAATAGGTACTGTGGGAGGGAACTTTGTAGCTGGGCTGAAAGTTCCCTTTTTGTTTATTAGGAAGGAAAGCATAGGATCTCCCAGCCATCTTGGTTGGGTTTAGAGAGTAGGAGGAAGGCTTGGGTTTCCCAGGCAATGGAAGAAGCCAAGCTTTTCGCCTCCCCTAGCCGGCCTAAGCCTCCACTCAAGGCTACAAAGTTTCAATTATAGAAAGTAAACAAATCCAAACAGAAATAGCTGCCATCCACAGAGTGGGCAGAAGGCTTGGCTCCACTCCAGGCTACAAAGTTTCAATTGTAGAAGGTAAATAAATTCCAGATACCAGGGCCTCTGCTTGGATTGCCAGGGGGTGTGGCTGGCCTGCAAACCACCACAGACCCCTTGCTCTGGCTGCCCCATGCCCCAATGGAACCCCCACCCTCATCTGGGACACACTTCAGGGCAAACAAGCTGGCCCCCACTCATGCAACAAGCCTCTAGCCTATCTAATAAAAAAAATAATATGCAGATTGACCATCACTCCAACACACAATAGCTGCCCCCATGTGGTCAAAGATCCTGTCCCTATGTGGACATAAGATAGCCACCACAGGATGGCCATTAGGGGAGGACAGTTGGGAGGCACCAGGCCTGCAAGGGAGGGCACTTGGGGGCGATCAAGCCTTCAGGGGGGGGCAGTGAGAGGTGAGCAGGCCGACAGAGGAGGGAAGTTGGGGGCAAACAGACTGGCAGGGAGCAGTTAGACATCAATCAGGCTGTCAGGGGAGTGGTTAGGGAGTGATCAGGCTGGCAGACAAAAGCAGTTAGAGGCAATCAGGCAGGCAGGTGAGCAGGTGGGAGCCAGCAGTCCTGGATTGGAGAGGGATGTCCGACTGCCCGTTTTGGCCCGATTCCAGTGGAATTGGGCCTAAATGGGCAGTAGGATATTCCTTGAGGGTTTCCAGGTTGGAGAGGGTGCAATCTGGGCTGAAGGACGAACCCCTGCCCCGAGGCCACATGCCAAATTTTGTGCACCAGGCCTCTAGTTGTGAGAATAAACAAGTAATCTTTTCTGTCAAAGAAGGAAGTGTGGGCAGCTGCCATTTTGGCCAAGATGACCTGCAGCTCCCCTGGGAGCTGCCATTATGAAATGTCAAAGGTCAACCCCACTCTTTTTTCTTTAAATTAGTCAATCATGTAAGAATGTGTGCCTCAAATTTGACCAATCAAGAATGAGGGAGAAATGGCATGCATCAGGGATAAAGCCTAAATGAACCAGCTGCTCAATGTGCATGTTTGCCAGACCCCATGTGTATGCACCTTCCTGCAGGAATAAAGGTATTTCCTTGCTGTCTGGCTCTTGAGTAACCTTTATGTCCCACCAGGAGCCTGGTTTCAGGCTCACCTTTTTTCCTAACATTTCTGAGTCTGAGCAAAACACCTTTACCACATAAATGAGAACTGATCTCATTCAGCTCTAAAGATAAAGGGGCACATCCTCCCTCCAGCCCGATTCTCGGGTGTTCTTAGGTGACGATGAACCTTTGTGCAGATGTCAGAGTTCCTCACAGTGTGCAGGAGCCCCTCAGAGAAGTCCCAACTCAGCTGTCATTAACTAACTGGCTTGTCCAGGGGCCCCCACAAGGCTTGGTCTGCCAAGTTCCAGAGCCCTTCTGGTTGTGTTAGACAGCTGGGAGAGAAACGGGGGCAGGCAATAGGGTTGGATTGTGACTTGAAGGGTGAGAGCCTCATGGAGCTCAACCCATAAACAATTCACTTGAACACACTACATAACATCCCTAGAAAATTTGTTCAGACTACAGATACCCAAAATTAAAAAATAAATAGAAATTGGCATGGGAAATGGTACCTGCAAGGCCAGAAACTTCCAAATCCCAGCCCTAATTTAATATTCCTGATAGGAAGCCTTTACCTGTATTTGGATTACAGAAATGGGAAGTTTTAATTTGAAAATTCCAACTTAAAAATGGCCAAAATGCAGTTGTTTTTGGGTACCTACATTAATATTTTGTATACAAAAACTAGAAAAATGCCAGCTCACAGAGTCCCAAAAAAGATGAACTCCAAAAGACCAACACTTAGACACATCATAATTAAATTGGCAAACACCAATAACAAAGTAAGAATCCTAAATACTGCCAGAGAGAGAAACAGAAAGATACATACAAGGGATCTCCCATTAGACTGTCAACTGATTTCTCAACAGAAAAGCATCAGACTAGAAGGGAATGGAATGAAATATACAAAATAATACAAAGCAGGGAACTGAATCCCAGAATAATCTATCCAGCAAGTCTATCATTGAAAATTGGAGGGAAAAACAGGAGCTTTACAGACAAAAAAAGGTTAAGGGAATGCATTACCATCAAGCCACCAATGCAAAAAAACGCTAAAGGGATTATTGTAAAAAAAACAACAAACAAATAAAAAAAACAAGGAATAGTAAGGGAAGAAGGAACATGGGCACAAAGAATAAAAATGGTGACAAACAAGTACCTGTCAATGATAACCTTAGAGGTAAAAGGCTTAACTGCTCCAATCAAAAGACATAGGGTAGCTGACTAGATAAGAAAACATGACCCATATATCTGATATCTATAAAAGACCTTCCTCAGAACAAAGGACTCATATAGTCTGATAGTGAAGGGATGGCAAAAACTTTTAGGCAAGTGAAAATGAAAAAAAGAAAGAAAAAAAAAAAAAGCTCGATTTGCAATAGTTATATCTGACAAAATAGACTTCAAATTGAAGGCTATAACAAGAGATAAGGAAGGCCACTTCATAAAACTAAAGGGAGCAATTCAACAAGAAGGATATAACTCTGGTAAACATATTTGCACCCAATGAAGGGGCAACCAAACACATAAAAACCATCTGGAAGATACTAAGGGGGAGATCAATAGCAATGCAATTACAGTAGGGGACTTTAATGCCCCATTGACACCACTGGACAAATCCTCTAAACAAAAAATCAACAAATAACATCAATCCTAAATGACTCACTACATCAGATGGAATTAATTGACATTTTCAGAAAATTTCACTCCAAAGCTACAGAATATACATTCTTCTCAAGTGCACATGGGACATTTTCAAAGATAGACCACATATTGGGACACAGGCAGAGTCTCTTTGAATTTAAGAAGATTGGAATCATATCAAGCATCTTCCCAGATCACAACTCTTTGAAATTGAAAGTAGAATAGTGGTTTCCAGAGGCTAGAGCAAGGGGGAAATGGAGGAACTCTTGTTTAATGGATATAGTTTCAGTTTTAAATGAGCTCTGGAGATTGGTTGCACAACAATTTAATATTACTGAACTCTACACTTAAAAATGGTACTAATGGTCAACTTAATGTTCCATTTATTTTACCACAATGAAAAACCCGGAAAAAAAATAAAGACAAAAAGTAAATTGAATTTTTAAGTAACTAAACATTTCAATTGCCTAGGGATCCTTGTCAAAAATGAATCCTTGTCATGGCTGAAACCGGTTTGGCTCAGTGGATAGATCATTGACCTGAGGACTGAAAGGTCCCAGGTTTGATTCAGGTCAAGGGCATGTACATTGGTTGCAGGCACATCCCTGGCAGGGGGTGTGCAGGAGACAGCTGGTCAATGTTTCTCTCTCATCCACATTTCTAACTCTCTATCCTTCTTCCTTCCTCTCTGTGGAAAATCAATAATATATATATATATATATATATATATATATATATATATATATAGTTGTTTTTTTTTTAATGAAAACATGTTTTGTAACAGTAAATTTAAAAAGAGGTAGCATCAAACATTTCACATTCCAGGTTAACCGAATTCTATGAACGATTAGTATGGTGTCCCAATGCCTTTCTGGAAGGAAGGGCATTGCTCGCCAGTACACAGTCTACAATTGCTGCAGGTAAGGGTATGGCTAAGTGTGCAGTTGTTCAACATGCACCGCCCATAACTTCACCTAATGCAACACAATTCCTGACTTAAACCATAACAAAGGAGAAAAATATATCACATGAGGAATATGCTTTCAAAACTTTTAATGGTTAACTTGCCAAAACCAGGTTTATTCTAAAAGTAAAAACAGGAACATGATTTCTTAAAAAAAAAAAAAAAAAAAAAAAAAAAAAAAAGATGGCACTGTTAAAACTTGAACCATCTTGAGCAAATGGAAGTAAGTTTACCATTCTTTTTAGCCCTTAATAATGTTATTGACTGACCTCCTTAAAGGAAAGGGAGAAACAGCACCCTTTAATAAAAGCCTTGAAATCACTATTCCCTATTACCACAAGATTTTAGAGCAGGTGAAAGCTGTTTGTGTTTTCACAAACAATTGTGAATCAAGGAAATAGCCTGGATATGCTTTCTGACCTGGAACAGTAGCAGGCACAGAGGAAAACAGAGGGCGTGTCCTAACAAACAGGCAAACGTTCTCAAGGTCCAAACACTGGGAGTCATTTTTAAATTAGGGCGAACAGGGAGGCGATGGAGGAGACAGCACGTTTACCTTTCTCCAGCTGTTGCTGAGGATCCTCTAAGTCCTGCTTCACAGACTGGTAGCGGCCCAGGAGGCGTTCAAAGCCCCGCTGGACAAAATGGTGGGCAGAAGGCCTAGACTTGAGGGCTGCACAGCTGGCACGCACCGTTTCCATTCTGGGGTGGAGGCCAAGGAGATTCGTCAGTTCCCGCTGTGGAGGAGAGAAATCAGGTCACATCACTCACTGGAGGATGAACGTCCTCACAGAAAGCTGATCAGAGCAGAATTAACCTAACGGTCCTGAAACAAGGAGCATTCCTTTCAATACAGGACTGGGCACAGAATTCTTTCACATCCCGGATGGATGGTGTTTCTTTAGCTTCGCACTCCCTAAGGCCTGCTGGGGGGATGCTGAAGAGGGGGCATGTTTTAGCCACTCCTCCTGTGTCTTTATGGTCCTGTCAAGCTCGTGGAGTTGCCTAAAGTAAGTGTTTATATCTTCCTGGAGCTGACTCTTTCTTGCCAGATCCTCCAAATGCTGAGATACATTCTTCCATTCTGATAATACCTTCTGCAGGATATGCTTTATATCTTCAGTCGGAAGATCTTCTACACAGGCATGAAAAATAAGCAAACACTTCATATATTATGACAAAACTGGTTTGGAATTTGTTATAAATAACATACTCAAAATAATGAGGTAATCTCACATATAACGATCATTCCATAATCCCTTTTAACAAAACAAAAAATATATAGTCATGAAATAAAATGAGTGAATATAAAATATAAACTATAATGATGCTATAATAATGATAATATTGCTGCTGCTGCTGCTGCTAGAAATAACTGCTCGATTCCTTGACCAAAGTGAGAGGGGGGGGCTTGAAATGGTGCTTCAGGAGTGGCGTGACTATCACAAAAGGCCCATCAGTGAAGCTTACAACCTCAGCCACTGCCTTTTCTATACAAGGTATATTTGCATCCTTGGCATCCTGGCATTCTGCTAGCTGCTAGCCTAAGCCAGGGAAATAAAAGAGACTGTCTGGAGGTGCCCGGGGCTCTGACATCAGAAAGCAGACACTCTGTTAACAGAAAAGGGGCAGCTGGCTACAAAAACCAGGAGGCAGCTTAAGTCTTTAGTGACCAATCCACAGTGTCATAGGAATAGCAAAAGGAATAGCAAGAATTGTCAGTGCTGGGAGCAACCTGGGAAAGTGTAGAGACAGTCAACCAGCAGCCAGACCCACGAGCATCAGCAAGTCTGCCCAGCACGCCACACACAGACCAGCAAATACCAAAACATCAATGCAGCAGTAATATTATCTACTTCAGAAATACATCAGGAAAAAATGCCATTATGTTTATTACTGGCACCTTATACTTATTTTTAAGTGGGATATCCCAACAGTTTTACTTATTTATTTTGATACATTATATCCCCAGGAATTACATATAATTTTGTTTGTCTACTTTTTTATTTTATTGATTTCAGGGAGGAAGAAGGAGAGAGAGAGAAACATCAATAATGAGAATAATTGATTACCTGCCTCTTGCATGCACCCCGCCCCCGGGGATCGAACCCACAACCCAGGTATGTGACCTTGATCAGAATTGAACCTGAGAACCTTCAGTTTGCAGGCCAATGCTCAATCCACTGAGCCAACCCTGCTAGGGTTTATCTCACATTTTTGAGAGTTAGGGATGTTCATAGAAATAATCAAATTATATATAATAACAGCTTTTGTCATATAAAAACCCTAAGTACTATGAAAAATAATGAGAAATCTGCACAGGAGAGCATGTATGTTGAGAAGTTAGGAGGCCAATGAAGACAATTATACTTTATAAATATGTACCATCAAAATCTGCGGTAATGAGAGCACTAAGGGAAAAAAGGCAAGAACCATGAAAGTTCACTTCTGACCCACAAACGATGTAATTTCAAAAATTCCTAAAACACCTGGTATCCACTGAAAATTAGAAATGCACACAGGATATGATTTGAATACATCACCCGTGTCAGTGGCTGAAGTTCACTGGCTGTCATACAGGTAACAGAATATTAATTAAACCTAAGCAAAATATTCACACTATAGCCCAATGGTCAGCAAACTGTGGCTCGTGAGCCACACTCTGTTGACTAATGAGTGTGCCGACCACTGCCATAGCCCAAGTTCAGTTATCCCTGTTAATGGGGGACATAAGCAAAACACAAAAACATCTTCCTGACAAACTAACTGAGCGATGGAAACAGGCTGTGCTTCCACCAGGTCGTTTCTATTGTAAGTAGGCAAAAGAATAACACCAACCACCTCATTTTCATGTCAGCACTTTGTGCTAAACAAGAAAGAACATCGAGCAGGTAAACAGTGTTGAGATGAAAAAGTATCGCTGCTCAGTTAAAAAACAGGCAATGGGTGTTCACGTTGGGTACTAGGGAAGCTGAAGCAACTTCTCCACTTCCTTTGTTTATTCACTGACAGTATTTCATGATCCATTTATGTTGCCTCTTCAAACCAATTCTCAAAATGTAAATCTCCCTCCTCCAAGCTTGAGGTAATATAGGTCAGACCAATATCAAAGAAAGCACAAGTTGCATCATAAAAAATAAAAAAAAGAGGAAAACTACACATTTTTTTTAAATAATGGTTTTGCTCCCAGAGACCCAAAATAATGACTTTTCTACCTCTATAAAACACCCAACTCTTAGAGGACTAATTAAAGCCACATCAATAGCTCCTCATTTTACTACTTAACCTGAGAAGAATAAAATAGAACATATTCTTGCCATTTATTCTCATTGACTTTATGCTGTTCAGTGCCTACACTGTTGTAATCAAGAAAAAGGTTTACAGAACATGGGACCATCAGGCTTACATACTTTGCCAGGCATAATGAGCATCAATTTGTAAAGCCAAATGCCTATCCAAATGCCCGACAGCTCTAGTACATTTATTGAGAAACCCTAGGAACCTAATAAGCAAAATCAACACTACCAGGTAGAACAGAGAATTGCTGTTTTAAAACCTCAATATGCTATATGAGCTATCTCAAAACTTAATTCAAATGCATTAGCCAGAAAAGTCCTATCAGAATTCATTATGGTAGGATTTTTGATGGAATAGTTTGAGGAAGCCAGTGACATGATTATTTGGATATGCTTTTCTAATTGAACTGAATTATTTATCTGCCTCCTTACCTAGGTAGACTATAGTCAGATTACACCCTATAACACACACACACACCCTCTTATTAATTACCGGTGTTCTAGGACTTATTTCAATTTTCTAGGTGAGGAGAAGGAGAAACAGAGAGGATCACCCAATTGTGCTTTCATTTCTGCTGAACATTCCTGGTTGTATAGCAGCAGCAGGATTATCAGCACTAACCACATGTGGAGAGATAATATGCAATGCTGTAAAATTATAATAATAGCTAACATGGAACGACAGTGAGGAAATTTTAAAAAATCATTTTAATTCTCTCAGTAACAAAAAGCAAACACCTTAAAAAAAGGATAAAATTAAACCCAGAACATAAAATCCTGGATCAATGCCCCTATTTCTCAGCTTCCCACCCCATCCTAAAAAAATTTAATAACAGATATTAAATAAATAGAATTGGGGTTCTATAATGAACGCATTTCCAGTCCTACCAAAGCTCAAAATAATGGTAATGCAAAATATAAAAGGTTTCTTATGAAATTTAAAAAGCAAATATTAGGTCACAAAATTCATACCTTAAAGTAACTTTATCTCTCTGATGTTGCCAAAGTAAAATTTTCTTTTACAACCTCCCCCCATCTTCTCCCTGCACAATAGTTTCCCAACATATAATCCCAAAGGAGGAGATTTTAAAATCTGTGCAGTAGAATGTAACTGATGTAACTGATGTAGAATGTAACTGATGTAACTGATGTAACTGATGAATGTAACTGATGAATGAAGCTGATGTATCAGTTTTTGGTTCCCTGATCCTGTCTAAAAGCAGAATGACTTTGCTTTTATCAGTTTGATAAATCAGCCTCTGCATAAGATTTCATTTAAAAAAAATATTTTTCTGACAAAAAAATTTCTGAAAACCACTCTTCTAGCAAAGAGGGTTAGAGTATCAAAACATATATTTGATTTGTCAAACTCTAAATATAATGCAAATGCCACCATCTAAAAACACATTAAAAAAAATCAAGAGTCTCACCTTTTCCCATTTGCTCCAAAAAGATTTGTCCAGTCTGGGTCTAGTCTGGGTCTTCTTTCTGTCTGTTCCCTTTCTATTCCCTGGAAATAAAGTCTCAATATAAGAATATTTAAACTCTCTTCTGCGAATAATGTTGAAGCTCTTAGGTTTTAGTGTTTAAAGTCCCTCCAACATTCCCTTTTGGTGTCACTCAGTTTACCTAAGAGGATACTACCATACACAACTAGGCAATTGTAGGCCACCTTCCAGAGCACCAGAGATGTTTAATTTTAAAAGGTATGTTCAAACAAACAATAAAAAAAAAAATTGGGTTTCTTTAAAAAAAAATGTTTACACTACAATTATGAGTTTCTATCAAGAGGAAATAAGGCCGAAACCGGTTTGGCTCAGTGGATAGAGCGTTCGCCTGCAGACTGAAAGGTTCCAGGTTCGATTCACCGGGAATTAAACCTAAAAACTTTTGGTGTACAGGATGAGTCTCCAACCAACTCATCCACCTGGTACAGGGCTGTTTTGTCAGTTTTAGCAGAAACCATGATTAATTAAAGAAATAAACAAAAAGACAAAGAAACAAAAAAAGGAAAGAAGTTTGGATACCCCAGCCATTCCTAGATCCTGTTGTAATTTTGTAATTCATGCCTGGTTTAGTAATGCCTGGTAGGCATGGCTCATTTAGGAAAACTTGGATTTTAGAAATAGAAATTATTTTTCTTTAGAAACATATATGTTTTCTGAACCGAGGACAAAGCCGAGCTGAAGGCAAACTGCCTGGATTCTGATCCAGGTTTTAGCATATCTCTTTAGTGATAGGAATATAGTGGTTGGCGCACAAGATTACTTTGCATATAAAAATCCTGAATTGAGACTGATAACTGTTTTACTATTCACTAGTCATTTTTTTTTCTAGACTTCATTCAATTACCACCTAGATGTATTTGCAAGATTAAAACCTATGACATTAATTCAACATACTAATAAATAATATATAATATATAAAATAATATATAAAATAGAGAATTTCCCACTTATTATGAATTTAAAGTGTTTTTAGAAACCAGCAATAAGCCTATCAACAAGGATACAATATATAACAAACATCTATCAGTAGAGTGAACCTATAAAGCTTTTTTCCAAAACTTAAACAAATTCCATGTACATATGTATATATCACTACTTGCTGCACTTTTGAATCAAGATTGATTCTTTTCCCAATCTCAGCATCAATAGTTATTATTTAATATGTGTTTGAAAGCATTAATATTCCTCTAACCCTCCTCGGGAAGAACAGTCTCCCTTCTCTGCTTACTGATATGAGCATACACGTTGCAGTTCATTTTGGATATGCATCTAAGACAGCTTAGCATTTTATCCAACAGCTTATGTCAAATTCTGCCCTCCCTAGTATTTCTAGGACAATGTGAGTTATTCTTACATACAGCTATAATAATTCAAAGGAAATAAAATAGTTCGTAAATAGAAACCATCACAAAGATAGATTTTTTTTTAATCAAGTTTTGCCTCCCTAGTTAGGTTACTCTTCCTCAGCTAGTATTTCAAAGCCTGCAACACCCCCGTTCATGTTGGTTACAAGCTTTTCCCCTTGACACAAGTTCTTGAGGTCAGCTCGGTCTCACAAACAACTAATCTACACTCATGCACGTCCCAGTTCTTACCAGGCTACTCAGTTCTTCATATCGACTGTTGAAAGCCTCCAGTTTCTCATTTAAGAAATGATTCATTACCCCTCCATCAATGAGAGTCTGGCCAAGTTCCTGGATCTGGGTGCGATTATCGGCTGGATGTTGCAAAACAGATTCTAGAGACTGGACAGGGACAGGAAGGGGAAAACAATGCACTTAACTGAGGCAAAATGTATCAAGGATCCAAAAGTGTCCTTTTTTTTATATATATAAGTAATTCCATTTTCTACCCAAGAAACAAGACGAGGAATAATTAATTTTCAAAAATATGCATAATGGTATTAAAAAATACATAGAATTGAGAACTCAGCATAAAAGTTGACATATGACAATACAAGTTCATAGATAACTTTAGTAATTATTAATTACATGGGAAAATGTCCATGGTGTGATGCAAAGTTTGAAAGCAGAAAACAATACTATAAAGCAAAACTATTTCAAACTGTTGATTATATTTTGAAAAATAGGTACTCAGTTTTCTGTAACACATACAGAAAGCTAGGTGCTATTTTGTATATATAATTTATGTGTACATAAACCTAAGTAACCTTGGAGTTAAATATTATTTCGTATTACAGATGGGAAAACTGAAGTTCAGAGAGCTTAAGTACATAGCCCACATACTGGTACATACGGTAAAAAGAAGAGCTAAGATCCCAAATTGACTCATGATTTCAAAGTCTTTGATCCAGTTATTATAACGTACTACCTTCCAGTGCGTGTGTTAAAAATAACAATAATTAGGAAGAGCCCTGGCAGGTGCTTCTCAGTGGTTACAGGTCAGTTTGGGAACCTAAGAGTCGAGGTTCAGTTCCTGGTCAGGGCAGCTAGTTGGGTTGCAGGTTCACTCCTCACCCGCCCTGCTTGGGGCTTGTGCAACAGGCAACTAATCAGTGTGTCTCTCACACATTGATGTTTCTTTCTCGCTCTTTCTTTCTCTCCCTCAACCCCCTCCCTCCTTCCATTTTCTCTGAAAAGCAATGAAAAAGAATATCCTCAGGTGAGGATTAATAATAATAATAAATAATAATGAGGAAGGAATTTGCCAAAATGTCTGAAAGTACTTACCTTAGAGTTTGTTTTATACTTCTCTCCATTTTCCATACTTCTAGAATGCACATGTTTTAATTCTCATGTTAAGAAAATATTCATTTTTAAACTAAGATTTTCATTGTTTTCATGCTCTTCACCTCTCACTCTGCTCCTTTATCTGAGAAGTGACATCTTTTCTCCAGCAGAGCATCCAGCTCCTGGGATTCAGGTACCACCTTTGACTTACTTCTGACCTTCAATCCAGCTATCCGCTTAATTACCATCTGTCCCTACAATTTCAAAAGCATATCTATCCTCTTCCTAGTCTCTTCCTTCTTTTTGTTTTAAAGCAGCTCTACTGTCTTCATAATTTATTTCATTTAAGAAACAGATATTAAGTCATCGTGAAAGAAAAATCAGATGCATTTCTTGGCCTCAAGGAATTCAAATGGGCCTGGAGACAAGCTCCTGGGACAGGATCCCACACTTCTCACTCTTCCCTCCTCACCCTGTACTCCAACTTGTCACATCTGAAGATAACATGGAAGGAGCCACTGTAAACACAGTCATTGCCGTGTCTTAGGAGCAAAAATAACTTTATGAAGAAACAAGAGAGCAATCGTTCTAGTGCCGTAAGGCAGAGTTCCTTCCGTGCAGGGACTGGTAAAAAGAGGCAGGAAAATCGCTGCGGTGCTTTCCTGACGTCTACAATACACTAATTAACAAGTACCCACCTTGGGGACTGAGTGAGTGGATCAATCATTAATCTAAACCTAAAGGATGGTACAAACACTCCAAGCAATGGAAGGCAACACTGAAAGCTGCTGAGGGAGAAAATGCCTTGCTGGCATAAGGCAGAAGATTCCTCATTTTAATACTCATTTAGCTTCCCTACAAGAAATAGCAGGGAGAACGCAGGTGCCTACCTCCTTGGCCTCGAGGATAGCGTCTTCCTTCTCCGGCGGGGTCTCCATGTCTTTTACCTTTTCCTCAAGGCTGTTCAGCCAGCTGGTCCCAAGGTCCAAATAATGCAGCACGACCACACTTCCTAGAATAGGCAAGGAGGAAGGGGCATTAGACAAGCAGCCATTTAGAGATGAGTGCATCTCCAATGCTATATACTCTCTCCACTCAACAGCCACTGCATCTGAGTGGAGAGACCCAGAAACTGATAGAATTGAAATTTCAAATAAATGAAATAAAACCTCATTCTTTAGTAAATCACTCTGGACCAATTGGAGGGAAGACGGGAGGCAAAGAGGAGCGAGCTGCCTCACTCTTTACAGGAAAATAAATTCTAAGGCCCTAGTTAAAAGTCAAAAATAAATTACTTAACTAGTAGCAAAAAAAAAAAAAAGGAATATTTCATTTGTTTGCTTTTAACCTAGAAAGGTAAAAGCACTCATAATCGCAACAATTATTAACAATTATATAGAAAACTGGAATTCTATGGGCCCATCCTATTCCAACTCAGAGCTAATGGATGTAACAATTTGCTGTATACTCTTTCCTACTGTTTTCTAAATTCATAGGAACATGTCTATAGGTGCAAAGAACCATATTTTGCCCAAAATGGAGCTATACTAACTGTATTAATGGCAATCGCTATCTCCCAATTCCTGTGAGGAGTTTCAGGGGGATAAGTTTATACCCCCCACTTCCTAGGAGAAAGTTATGGGAGGGACAGCCCCTTCCTTCTCACAGAAGAGGAGCCCATCTGACGGATAAATGTAGGAAAGAGAATTCCCCGGTGAGCCCCCCGGTTGGTTTTCTTTGAGGTCCGCTGACTGAGAGGAGGCAGGTTCCAGCCTGCACTGCGAATGAGTTGTGTTGACAGGGTCAGGGGGCAGCAACCTTTTCTATTAAAGGCCAGAGAGTAAATATTTTAAGTTTCACAAGCCACATCTGGTCCCTGCCACAGATTCTTCTGTTTATTTTGTGTGTGTTTTGGTTTGTTGTTAATAACCCTTTAAAAATGAAAACCATACACACCATTGTTAGCTCACAGGCCACCGTGGAAGAGACGCAAACCAGATTTGACCCTCAGGTTGCCATGTGCCAGCCCCTGAATAAGACTGAATGAGAAAAGGTGTGTCTGGTCCCCCAAATTTCTACAGGTGGAGAGCAGCAGAGACATCTACTTGGCTGCAACAGCAAGCAGAGCCCATGTTCTGATGGAGAAGAAAAAATGAGCAGCATTCCCAGGAAACAGAACTGGTCCCTAACCTAGTACCAGTCCCGCCCTGGGTGTAAGGGCCCTGGCCAGATTTCAGAAGGACTAGTATTACAATTCAGAGTCACTATGAATAGTGACTGCCATGTACCTTCCACTGCCCCCACTTTTTTTAATGGAGTGCCTATGCCTAGCTCACCTTAGAATGTGCTTGTATGGGGTGCGATAACTTATCTTTCTAATGGGCAAGTCACACCTGCATCTAAAGAAACTGTCCTGAGAGTCACATCTGTTTAGGCCTAAGGCAGGGTTTCGAACTTAATGCTGTACTGGATAAGCCTTAGGGAGTCCCTGGGACAGTGTAAGTGCATTTTGCATGTGGGAAGACTGTCACTAACGTAGGACCAGAGGATGAACTATGGTGGATTAATGATGGCCATGGTTTTTTGCCATTACTCCCGTTAAGTGGTGAAATGCTTTTCTCCTGCCCTGGAATGGGGTTGGCCTTGTGACTGGCTTAGACCAAAAGAATGTTACAGCTGTGACACTGTGTCAAATTGGAGGCCAAGCCTTGAAGAGGACTGGGAGCTCCCGCCTTCTCCCTCTGAAAAGCCAGCTGCCTTGTGGTAGAGAAGCTGTGAGACTGGGAGGCCCTGTGGAGAGAGGCCAATGTGACTGTCCCTGCTGAGGCCCCAGTCGAATGCAGCCACCTGAGTGAGCCAGTCATAGACAGCACGGAGCAGGAAGCCACCCCTGAGACACCTCAGACACAGAACCATGAGAAATAATAAATAGTTTTAAACGTTTTAAACGTCACTATGGCCGAAACCGGTTTGGCTCAGTGGATAGAGCATTAGCCTGAGGTCTGAAAGGTCCTGGGTTCCATTCCGGTCAAGGGCATGTCCCTTGGTGGCGGGCACATCCCCAGTAGGGGGTGTGCAAGAGGCAGCTGATCAATGATTCTCTCTCATCAATGTTTCTAACTCTCTATCCCTCTCTCTTCCTCTCTGTAAAAAAATCAATAAAATATATTTTAAAAGTCACTACGTTTTGGGGAGATTGTTGTATAGAAATAGATAACTGAGACATAAGTGGGTGTATATATATTACCAATATAAAAACATGGTTGGGAAGAATATACACCAACTTCTGGATGATGATTACTTCAAGAGAGAAATGAGATGGGATGGAAAAGAAGAAATCAGATTCTACAATACTAAAGTACCCTATTTTAAAAACGCGATCTGAGAAAATATGGCAAAAAGTTAACATCAGTTATAGTGAAGTCTGTAAGTCTGAACTAGTTCTTGATTTCATATCTTTTTCAGGAGACTAAAAATAATCAAGGTGATACATTTGGATTCCTCTAAGAAGGGCATTCTCACTCTAAGTTAGAAACTTGGTCTATTTCTGCCCAATATTCCTTGGTAATCGCTGACATAATTTTAAAATTGTTTTTACTTTTAAACCCTTTTTTTCTTCTTTTTCATTTACCATTTTAAAAATATCAAGCCTTTATCTTTTCTCTTTTAACTTTATCTTTTTTTTTTTTGCATTTTTCCTTCTCTTCTCTCAAACTAATTTCAAAGTAACTATAAAATTAATTCTCAAAGCAATCCCAAACCCTCATTCCTTTTTTTAAAACTAGAGACCCAGTGCACAAAATTTGTGCACAAGGTGGAGGGTGTCCCTCAGCCCATCCTGCACCTTCTTTGATCTGGAACCCCTTGAGGGATGTCTGACAGCCTGTTAGTGGGATTGGGCCTAAATGGGTAGTCAGACATCCCTCAGTAATCCAGGACTGCTGCCTCCCATTGCACTCCCCTGCTGGCCTGGACCCCCAACAGCCCTCTCTTGCAGTTCTGGGTCCCCCCCAACTGTTCTCCATTGCAGGCCTGGTACCTCCCCCCCAATTCCCTCCACTACAGTCCTGGCCCCTCCCAACTGCTCTCCCCTGAAGGCCTGTGTTCCACCCACAACTGCCCTCCTCTGCTGGCCTGGTCACCCTTAACTGCCCACAACTACCCTCCCCTGCAGGCTATCTTATAGTGGTCATCATGTGGCAGCCATCTTGTATCCACATGAGGGCAGCCATCTTGTCTTGGTGTGAGGGTCAATTTGCATATTACTCTTTTATTAGATAGGATGTTACCTCTGGAATAAAGACAGCTTGAAGAAATGATACAATATATGTGGTCTTTGTTAGACTGGGGTAATTTTGGAACTCCATTCATTATGTAACCCAGGCGGTATGGCTCAGTGTTTGAGCATCAACCTATGAACCAGGAAGTTACCATTACATTCCAGGTAAGGGCATTGTGGGCTCAGTCTCCAGTGTGAAGCATACAGGAGGCAGCAATTGATGATTCTCATCACTGATGTTTCTCTCTCTCTCTCTCTCTATCTCTCTCTCTCTCTCTCTCTCTCTTCTGCTCTGAAATCAATAAAAAAAATTAATTTAAAAAAATATATAATGAGTTGTTATTTTGGCTAGAAATAAAAGGAAAAGAAAAAAGCAAAATCAAGGGTGGTTATGACAGAGAAGAAAACATGTATAAAACTGTAGGAAAGTCCAATTCCAATATCATTCACTAGGACTTAAGGTTAAGCATGCATAACACTATCTGTTCTGTTTATAGAATTTTAATTTCTCAAATAAGTAACCTCCTGTACTTTACATTATATAATATATTAATATTAAAGAGTGAGATTTTGAGTTGAAGCTTTCTTATTAACTAGTCTCAATTATTCATGATTATATTTACCACAAAATAGTTTCAGAACAAGCAAGTAATGGTAGAGTTCAGTTTAAATATTATAGTTGCGCTGTTTACCATTTTAGGATATACTTCAACATGGTCATTTATTTGAGGTTGAGCTGAATTTAAATTGAAGTGCTCCTAAACTATTTTAATGACATAAAAGTCACACTAATATAGAAACAAATAAGAACTCAATTTTATTTTAAATTAAAAAAAAAACTCACAGAATCATCTGCATCTTAAACCCAATGCCCAGTCAATTACCAGCATATTCAAGTTCTACTTCCTCTACTGCCTTTCAGGTGATTCTAACTGTAGATGCCACTCTAAATAAAACATTTTAAAAATCTCCATTTCTGTCTGTGCACTAACCAGGAAAAACAAGAGATGTTCACATTACACTGTTCTAGAATCTATCGAATCTGCCTATAGATCACCTGTGATATAAAAACCTTGATTTCAAATATAAAAAATGTAAGGTCTAAAGATGTTAAATGTCTTTCCCATGAACCTTAATTGAGGGCAGATCTTGATCCCCTATATTTTGTTATCCCTGCTTCATTTTATTAACCTATTAGCCAAGAAATATTTTCCTTTATGATGCAGTGTTTGGGGGGAAAAAATCAAGTTTTTTTCCAAGAAATGGAAATTGTCAGTACATTACAAAGTTTTAATCTCAGAAACACATCACTGAAAAACATATCATACCTCAAAAGTGTGGCATTTTCCTCGAATGCTGTTGCAAAGAAGTTGTTAATTCTCAAGCTCAACATCCAGGGCAAGAGTCAATTCCTGCCCACTAGAGGGCGCCTTTCTAGCTATATACTTGATGTTGTCCTTGAGTGTCTTCATTTGGATTTCTTTTTGCAGCACATCTTCTTTCACTCTCTGCTCCAGGTAAGGATAGAAATGAAAACTGTCCCCCTTTCTCATTAACCAAAATTGTCTTTCTTTTTCCTAAAATAACTAAACTAAAATTAAAACATCTATGTGATTTCAACTACCTAATTTAGAACACTATTTAGGTAATCACTAGAGACTTATTTTGAAAAAATAAAATAATAAAGTTAAATTAATTTAAATACTAGCTATAAATTCACACTCATTATATGCCCCAATGAAAACAGTCCCACATAAACATTTTCATTTAATAACAGGCAGGCAACGTTAACACCCAAGTCATCCTTAACTTATGTTTACTGACATTAAATATTTTCAAAGTCTGGGCATATGATAAAAATATCAGCATCTTAATGTAGTAGGCTACCTTTAAAATACCTTATATACTGAATAATTTTAAAGCTTTAAAATAAATAAATAAATAAATAAATAAATAATAAAAGGCTACACTAGCCCAGCTGGCATGGCTCAGTGGATTCAGTGCTGACCAATGAACCAGGAGATCAAGGTTCTATTCTCAGTCAGGTCACATGCCTGGGTTGTGGGCTCAATCCTCAGTGTGGGGTCTGCATGATGTAGTCCAGAAATGGTTCTCTCTCATCATTGATGTTTTTTTCTCTCTTTCCCTCTCACTTCCTCTCTGAAATCAATATATATATATATATAATATATAATATATACATATATATTTTATATATATATATATTTAAAAGCTACACTAAAAATTATGCTTCTGTGAAAATATAAGTGCAATAAAAGTCTTTTGTCATATATGGTAATGCATGGATTACATCTAATCCATTTTAAAATATATTTTTATTGATTTCAGAGAGGGAGAAAGAGAGAGAAATATCAATAATGAGAGAGAATTGCTGAAACCGGTTTGGCTCAGTGGATAGAGCATCAGCCTGTGGACTGAAAGATCCCAGGTTCGATTCTGGTCAAGGGCATGTACCTTGGTTGTGGAGCATTCCCAGTGGGGGTGTGCAGGAGGTAGCTGATCGATGTTTCTCTCTCATTGATGTTTCTAATTCTCTATTTCTCTCTCTTCCTCTCTGTAAAAAATCAATAAAATATATATTTTAAAAATAAACAAATAATGAGAGAGAATTATTGATTCACTGTCTCCTGCAAGCCCTCTACGGGGAATCAAGCCTGCAATCCGGGTATGTGCTCTGACCTGGAACTGAACTATGACCTCCTGGTTCACAGGTTGACATCAGCCACTGAGTCACACAAGCTGGGAATGCTTTTAAAAGAACATCTGCAGAGAGATTTTTGCTTTAGTTACACTTTTAGGCAAGTTAACTTTGGCCTAAAACATTCAATGTGTTGCTTAATCTTATTTTTTAAAATAGCCTTTAATCACTATCTCTTTTGGTTTGGACACTGAAGGAGACTTGAAGTAAGGTTAGAAATTTGGGAATGATGCCCAGTTCTTTTCTCATATTTAAAAAAAAAAAAAAAAAAAAAAAAGAGTGTTCAAGACTATTGCCATAGGAATATAAGTTCACGGGAAGTATATCCTGTGGCCCCAACTGATATTATATCCCTTGACAATGGATTATTGCAACTCTACCTGTTCTAACAAACCACTTATATACATGCTGCATATGCCCCATGCAGTAACTGGCAGAACACATCTGATGAAACGAGAATAAACCCCAAGCAAACTGGAAAGTATTTCTTGGTCCTAATGAAAAAAAAATTATTCCTGAAAATTTTTGGAAATAGTTGTGATGATTGCACAACATTGTGAATGTAATTGATGTTACTGAATTTTTTTAATTTGGTCTCTATGGTTCCCCAGGTTCTAAAATAAAGGAAGTCACAGGGCCCTACATGGATTCAACTCATGAGCCATGTTGAACTTCCTTCCTTTTTAGAATCACAGCAGTTCCCCTTCCTCTTTTTTTTTTTAATTTGAAATCCTCCTATGAAGGATTATGTACCATTGACCTTTGAACAACACAATGGATCAAAATTCATAAATAGCTTTTGACTCCCCCAAAACTAACTACTAAGCTTATTGTTGACCAATAACTTAAACAGCCTTACGAATAACATAAACAGTCAATTAACACATATTTTGTATGTTATATGTAAGCTAGAGAGGGGAAAAGTTACAAAGAAAACCATAAGAAAGAAAAAATACATTTACAGTATTTCTTTTTAAAAATCTGTGTATAAATGGACCCCTACAGTTCAAACCTGTGTTGTCCAAGAGTCAATTGCACAATTATAATTTACAGACAGATGGATGGTCTTTTGTATGATTGATTGACTTTAAAGGGAGAGATAAAGCCTGCTGATACTGACTATCCCAGCCTCACCCTCATCTCCTGTACAGCGTTTTCAAGTTCTTCTGGTGACTTGTATTCAAAATCCTTATTCAGGTGGTGTTCCACCTTGATCATCCATTCTTGCATTTCTTTTAATTCGTTTTTCAGGTTCAATTCTTTTTCTTGATGGTCAGACAATTTATTTTTATGACTAGAACCCTAGAAAAGAAAAGCCATTTGGCCAAATAAACAAGTGTTAATACAGTAAATGACAGGTTTCTAATAGCTAATGATACAGTGGTAACTTTCAACAAAGACTTTTACGGTTAAAATTCAGGTAAAAGCTTTTATACACATTCTGCTGATGCTGTGAAAATATAAGCAATAATGAAAACAATAATGATAACTGTGATTCTAGTTCACATTTTGGATATTAATCTAATCTGGATTTATCAATAATAATCAAAGCACAATATGCTAATGAGACCAGACATCCTTCCAGACAAAGCCAGATTGTGAGAGAAACAACCTGTTGCCATGGCTGGAGGGAAGACTGGGTCCTGGGTGCCAGAGGGAAGCTGATGCCAGCAGCCAGGGGAAGAAAGACCTACTCTTGCACGAATTTCATGCATCAGGCCTTTAGTCTATTATAATTTTTAAAATGCATAACTTCCCAAATTCAGGAATCTAACCTAAAAGCACATGTTATAAGCAATAAAAGAACATGTCAGAAGGAATTTTACTGTAGCACTGTTTATTGTAGAAAAGAAATGCAACCAAAATATCCACTTTCTCCTTTTTATAATAACAGGATTCGCTGTAACAATTTTAATTTTAAAAGCATAGAAGAGAAAGCTGTTACTAACGATGTTCATAAAATACTGTTCTACGCCTTTTTTATTTTGATAATTTACTATACTTTCATATTCCACAGAGACACAAAAATGTTATGAGAAAATAGGTGTTTTTCTCAACTTGGTTCAATAACTTAAAAATTTCAGAGAAACCTAAAATATTTCCCAAGAGCTCGGCCTTCTAACTGCAAACTCATTCTTACTAGGGGAGAGATGCCGCCCAGGCCACAGAGACCATGCTCACTCCCTATCCACCCGCCCCCTCAAGTTCAACCTCACAGCAGCGTCACCTGCCAGGGCTAATTTGCTGCGCAGCTGATAGTCACCAACGGCCAGGACAGGAATAGATGGCTCTCACGAGAGTAAGGGGCACAGCTTAGTGGCTTTCCTGTCCGCACTCTCCATCAGGATCACAGTCATAAACACAGAAAGGGTCAAACAGGACCTTTGATCTCAGGCCAGTCTGGTATGCTAAGATCCTGCTGCCAGCAACACACACAGCCCTGGCCCAAGCCTGGCTGATCAGCAGTTTAATCTGATCCGCTTCACACACACACACACACACACACACACACACACACACACACACCACAGTTCTTGGGCCCCCCTTCCAGAACATTCTCATTGCTAGTTTCTGGACACTAGTTAGTTATAAATTTTCATGGATCCATAGAGAAATGCAAAAATAAAAATAAATAAAGACACTAGCAAACTTTTCAGAAAGAGCAAAGCTCAAAATTGTAATTAACTCCCTGAAATTATCAATTTTCTATTTTCTGGCATTATAGTGTTCTTTCTTTCATGAGTTCCTGGCTAGGTAGAATAGATGACATAGACTGGTTTTTGCTTGTTGCTTGTCTGAATTTGCCCATGGCTAGAGTATTACCATGCTTGCTTTCTCATTTTCTCCCCTGATCTCTCTAAATGCACACATGCATACATACATACATATAATTCTTTTGTTTTTGGTTAAAAATGTACTTTGGACAAGGATTTGAAAGTATCCTCACACTTCACCCCTCAGTGGGGACACTATTACATTAACCGCCACCCCATGACCACCCTTAAAAGGCAGTTAATAGTATCTTCCTACTAAAAGCCTGGGCGGCCCTCTGGCTGCCAGGGATGGTCGCGTGCACCATGGGCGTGCAGGTGAGTGGGGCCGGGCTGCCCGCTGAGCGCGAGGGCGCAGGAGGGGGGTGGACGGGAGGCACATCGGGGAGTCACCCCTGGGGCTGCAGTCTAATGCCTTTACTTTTAGAAGCCCAGTCAACAGCATTTCAGGTCACACCTTCAACTATGGCAAACACTGTGAAAGGCCTGTACACTCTCCGACCAGAGTGGGTTCAGATGGCTCCAACTCTATTTTCTAAATTTATTGCAAATATCCTCCCTCCGGCGCTGGAATCCGAACTTTCTGAATATGCTGCTCAAGATCAGAAACTTCAAAGAGAACTCATGCAGAATGGTTTTATGAGAGGTGACCAGTCCCGGAAGAGAGCTGGGGATGAGCTGACTTATAACAGCCCCTCAGCCTGTGCGAGTTCCAGAGGGTACAGTTAGTGACTGTGTTGAAGGTACTTTCCTTCCGGCCACAAGGACACACCGGAGCTGCCGAGACTTTTCCCAGCACAGCGGGTCCTGCTCTCAGGCGCTCTCCCAAGGCTGCTCTCTCGGAAGAGGACGTCGGACTTCTTTGACTTGTAATTTTAAAAAACAAAACAAAATTTTAACAAAAAAAAAAAAAACACTGTCAGTTGCTGCTAGACTCGGGGATGATTTTGAAATGGGACAATCTTTTAATGAAACCTATTAATCCATGAGGAACAAGCATCTTGAAAGTGACCGCTGCTAAGTGAAATCTGGCAGCCCAAATCAGCAGCTTCCTCCAAAAATATAAGAGCAGAAGAATTTTTATAGCACTGTTTTATTCATTTGTGGATTTGGCGTTCGGCATAGTCATGTCACACATCAAGATACCTTTAGCTTTAAAATCAAGCAGATCATTACCATACAGTATTTTTCACCCCTAACCAAAACAAACTCCTTTAAAAGAGTTGGTCTTTGTTTACATTTAGAAAGTCTTGTAAAAGGAAAATGCTAATTCTGCTTTTGCTATCCCTTCTCACCGATTAGTTCACAACTTCTTTCTACTCTGTGCCTTGAGCTTTGTGCACTTTGCAGCTCCGTGACCATGTTGTCAAACTCACAGATGCTTCCAGGAAAAGCTTATGCTATCCTGGGTTAACCCTCTAAAATGTCAGGAGTGGCTTCATAGCAGGATGCTGAGTGAGTGGGCAAACGAAACGTCGCCTATTGGTCAGATTGCCCCCGCTTCGCCATGGCATACTCATGTTAACGTCAGGGACCAACTCTTACCGAACATTTCCATTCCCTCTGTCACTTAACATGACTTCACCAGCTGCTGTCGTATTGGCATCGCGCTAGTCCAGGCAATAAAGCTCCCCTTTCAGAATCATCCAACAGTAAAAGCTGGCTCCCGCGATGCTCTAGGAAGCGGATATGGTTATTAAATCCCAATGTAATCAGTGGTGTGGGATTCCTGATCCATTTCATGTTAAATGGGTAGGATAAATACTTTTTTTTTAAGTCTGTAGTCTGCATCTTGTGAACATTGTGTCTCAATCTGAAAAGAAATAGTGCTGCTGTTTGAGGCCCCTTCCGGCTATGGTCAAGCTGTGTTTTGTTTTTCTACACCCACTATTTAGTTATTTAGACTTTGAAGCATATTCTAGCAATTCTTAAAAGGCAAAGAAAAATAGGAAGATTTGGCAAACGGGAAAAAACTTTCTTCTCAATTCCGTTTGACTCTAAATGGAGCGTGATGCTTGAGTCGATGAGGCTATGTCAGACTAACGGTCACCTCTTCAGAGACCTTGAAGCAGAAAAAGAAGACGTTAGGGATACGTCACACTTCTGACTCGCAGGATCTTTTTCAGAGTTGCCTCTGCCAATTCAGTTTGTCCTTTCCTTAGGGAGTGAGAGAGAGAGAAGTGTGATCTTAGGAACATGTAAGTCATCTAATGGAAGTCCTCAGTGTGAAGTCATTACTCAGAGAAGTAAAAGGAAAGGTGGTCAGCTTTTATTTTTCTAAGCACTAGTCAACCAGAGTTGATAGATTTTGTGGAGGACGTGGGTTAGACTGTGAGTGTTTTGGATTGTATTGCTGAACACTGAATTACTGTAAGAATGTACACGGGTACTACCTGTGCCCTGAATAGTTTGATTTGCTGCACCAGTAACATTCTAGTATCAAGGAAAAATTCCACTTTACCACGAAGGCCAACTTTTATTTCTCAACGGCCTGCTTGTTGCAGGCTTATCAATAACACCTGCAGCTAAAGTCTCTCCTGAGTGGTTTTAATAGTAACTTCTTCGGAAATAAAATTGGATTTTTAAGAAAAATGTTGATAGGTTCTCCAGTAATTTAATAATATACCCAAATGCTTTTCTTGGAGAGACTATTGTTTGGCCAACAACAACAGAGCTTTCCCTATAAAAGCATTTTATTATAATGTGAATTGGCATTAAAACGTTTGGATGTTTTTGTATTAAGTAAATTGAGAAATATTTTATATTGTCTTCTTTTTATTATAGTATATGTCTAAACAAAAAGTGGGCAGAGTAGAATCTGTGAAAGTTAGTTTTTCTAAAGTTTTGGGCAGTGACTGAGCCAGCTCTGGGTCAGGGTTGGTCCTGCAAAGCTGGAGGGAAGGCCCTGTAGGAGGCATCTCCACGTTCTCCTGGCCCATGTGACCTGTCGTTTCTCATTTTCATCTCCGAGGTACATTGCATTATGAAGAACACATTTATTTATTTCAAGCCAAAGTTGACCTTGTTTAATTGGAGCTCTTAGCTAAATTCTTAGTTTGCAACACTAGAAGAAATAAGATTTGTCCTCCATGTTTGTTTTGATGAAGCATTTTTTGCCAGAAAGTATTTTCTCATGTTTACCTATATTCTTGCCAGGATAGAATATAAAATAGTTTCTCCACCCAGTTGACTTGTGTGGGGCCCAAGTCAGAAAATTGTACATGCAGGTCGATTATCAACAAGTTTATTTGGCTAAATTGACAAGTGTGTGTGTGCAGCCCACACCTAAACCCTTCCAAAAGCAAGCCAGTCCAATCCCATTGGAGTCCTGGCATGAAAAAGTATAAATAAAAGATAATGGTTTTGGGAGATGGTACTTTACAGTTGGCTCAAATCTTCAGTAACAGGGTCCTCTGATGCCCTCTGTTGTCACGGCCGTACCCTAGTCTAGCAACTACTTTGTTTTTTGTGGGGCAGAAAGCAAACCCTGACATACATAGTTCTTATGTAGAATGCGTGAGAAGAAGTACCAACCTGGATGCAGGAGTTGTGTGTTATTACATTTTCCTGTCCCTTTTACAAGTTTGAGGCAGCTTCCTCCATTTCTTTGGGGCACAGGATGGAAACCTATTTGCGAGTGAGAGAGATTGCAGGAGAAAGGATGCCCGAGGCTGTGACCAGTGCACTGCAGCCCCAGCAGTGCAGCCCCCTCAAGCTGCCGGTCCCCTGATCCATGCTTCCCGCCGGGTTGCAGATTTGCACACATAAAGAATTCCTCAGGAAGAGGTGGCACATACATCACCTTGCAGTATTCTGTTCTGACTGCAGAGGGATTCGAGCGCCCTTCAGCACAGAGTACTTGGAGTAGCGGTCCGTGCACACGCGCTAGCAGAGGAACGGTAATTCAGCGGGCACGATGGTTTCTGCAGGTATGAAGTGAGCAGGAGCACTTGTATCCTAGTCTTGCATAAATCCGTTTACTCGCCCAGTGTAACCTTCCAGGTTGGTCGTCATCTTATGGAGGCTGGCTGTAATTTCTTCTGTATTTACTCTGTTTTATCACAATTATTTTCATGATTATCATGCCAGAATTACTGCCCTTAAGCCAAAAGTCAATCTACCTTATAAAAAAGTAATATGCTAATTGACTGTACCTTTGCAACACCCACTAGCCAATCAGGAGTGAATATGCAAATTAAACCAACAAAGATGGCTTGTTAATTTGCAGGTACTGAGAGGCCGGGGGAGGGAGTCTTGTGTTGTTGCCATGATGATGACATAGGCATTCTGCACCACCACAGCACCTCTGGGCCTCTGGGCAGCGTGGGAAGGAGGAAGGTGGCTCTGGCCATAGAGAAGGCAGTGCCAGTAGCCAGGAGAAGGAAGGCCCATTCTTGCATGAATCTTTGTGCATCGGGCCTCTAGATGTTTAATAAGCAGCTATTGTTAAAATAACTGAACATTGTTTTAGGAATATACACTAATCTGAGATACTAAAAAACTTTACAACTAAAAAACCAACACAAGATAACCCACGTTAGCTATCCAGTCACTGTTTGGATGTTTTCAGTTGATTTTTTTTATGGTGTCTCATTGAGCTTCAGAGTATTATGTTTACTCCAAGTCTAGGCCTCTTGAAATTGAAGATCAGAATGTGAATTCTTTGACTGACACCTATAACTGATCGGACCTTTTTGGTTGTGTTACTGTTCACAATGTGATTGCATAAGATGAAGTTTCTGTTTATCAGAAGTTAAAATAGAGGTCACAGGAGTTGATGGAGAAATGGGTTTCTTATCATTTTTATTACTTTATTGAAATTTGCCTCAAAAAAGGTTTACCATTATTTCAATAGAAAATACTACAATAATTAATAAATACTACAATAATTAATTACAAAATTCTTTCTCATACAACTGTAAACCTCCTATGCCACATCCTGTATGTGAAAGAACCCCTATTATTTTCCAAAGAGAATAATTTTTCATCTGTTCCTGAATTTTATGAACTAAGTCAATGCCTTGAGAAACAGGGCAGTCTGGTAGGTGCTGTTCACTCATTGGTCCAATGAACAAGGGGACAGGACTTCTGAAACAAGGAGGCGTGCCCTGGCCCACACCTGAACTCCATCAGGTCTACGAGGGAGCAGAGCAAGGTGACCAGCCTGAAGCAGTGAGGAAAGCAGCAGGAACGCTTGTGGGCTGGGACAAGGTGACCCGCAGGCCGTCCTACGAGCAGCAGGGACCTAGGGAGGGTTTAGGGCCTTGGCGGGGAGGCCAGGTGGTCTGCGGGTAGCGGTCAAGAGAAGAGTGGGTTGGGGCTTAGGGCAACAACTGGAAGTGTTCCAGTGGGTAGGGACCTGGGGCAGTGCATGTGGACCAGGTCGAAAGTGGACGCAAACGCCCCACTTTGCTTAGCCATCGAGAGGTTCCCTTGTCCTCAGGGCAAGACTTTCCCCGGGAATGGGGCAGAAAGCCGGCCCTCAGGGCCCGCTAACCACACCAGTAAATACCTCTAGGGGGGCCCGGGCAGTGCCCCCAGAGTGGAAAGTGATTTTCTCCTACTTGACACAGATCTCTCCGGATGTCAAAGGCCACAGACAGGGCTGTGGGCCGCCCCTTGGTGCACGCTACAGCGTTTGGACATCCGCAGAGGCTTCTGAGGACCACGGTTGTCCTGAAGCAGGGGCTGGCTGGTCTGCCCAGGCCTGGTGTACATGGCGGCACCCAGTGAGCAGTGTGCCCTGTGCGGTTGGTAGATTTAGGCACCTGACAGGCTCCCAGAGGTGGAGGCTATTCTCTGTCTGAGGAGCAGGGCAGCCTGGCTGGTGCTGCTCGCTCATTGGTCCAATACAAAGGGGTGGGACTTCTGGAACAAGGAGGCGTGCCCTGGATACAACTGAACTCAGTCAGGTCTACGAGGGGGCGGGGCCAGGTGAGCAGCTGGAGGCGGGCCCGAGAACAAGGGGGCGGGGCCAGGTGACAGGCCTGAAGCAGTGATGTAAGCAGGAGGAAGGCTTGTGGGCTGGGTCAAGGTGACCCGCAGGCCGGTCTGAAGGCAGCATGGACCTAGGGAGGGTTTGGGGACTTGGCGGCGAGGCCTGGTGGTCTGCGGGTAGCGGTCAAGGGAAGAGTGGGTTGGGACTTGGGGCCACAACTGGAAGTGTTCCAGTGCGTAGGGCCCAGGGGCCCTGTGCATCTGGAAAATGTCATAAGTGGAGGCAAAAGCTCAACTTTGCTTAGCCAGCGAGAGGTTCCCTTGTCCTCAGGGCAGGGCTTTCCCCGCGAATGGGGCAGAAAGCCGGCCCTCAGGGCCCAATAAGTACAACAGTAAGTACCTCTGGGGGGGCCCGGGCAGTGCCCAAGAGTGGAAAGTGATTTTTTTATACTTGATACAGCTCTCTCCGTATGTCAAAGGCCACAGACAGTCTGTAGGCCGCCCCTTGATGCGAGCTACGCCCTTTGGGCCTCCCCTGAGGCTGCTGAGGCCCATGGTGGTCCTGAAGGGGGGGTTGGCTGATCTCCCCAAGCCTGGTGTACAGGGCGGCACCCATTGAGCTGACGGCCATGTGCTGTTGGTGGATTTAGGCACCTGACAGGCTCCCAGAGGCGGGGGATATTATGTGTGTGAGGAGCAGGGCAGCCTGGCAGTTGCAGCTCGCTCAATGGTCCAATAAACAAGGGGCGGGACTTCTGGAACTAGGAGGCGTGCCCTGGCCCACACCTGAAATCGGTCAGGTCTACGAGGGAGCCGGGCCAGGTGAGCAGCTGGAGGCGGGCCCGAGAACAAGGGGGCGGGGCCAGGTGACAGGCCTGAAGCAGTGATGTAAGCAGAAGGAAGGCTTGTGGGCTGGGTCAAGGTGACCCGCAGGCCGGCCTGCGGGCAGCAGGGACCTAGGGAGGGTTTGGGGGCTTGGCGGGGAGGCCTGGTGGTCTGTTGGTAGCGGTCAAGGGAAGAGTGGGTTGGGGCTTGGGGCCACAACTGGAAGTGTTCCAGTGGGTAGGGCCCAGGGGCCCTGTGCATCTGGAAAATGTCGCAAGTGGAGGCAAAAGCTCAACTTTGCTTAGCCAGCGAGAGGTTCCCTTGTCCTCAGGGCAGGGCTTTCCCCACGAATGGGGCAGAAAGCCGGCCCTCAGGGCCAGCAAACCACACCAGTAAGTACCTCTGGGGGGGCCCAGGCAGTGCCCGAGAGTTGAAAGTGATTTTCTCCTACTTGACACAGCTCTCTCCGGATGGCAAAGGCCACAGACAGTCTGTAGGCCGCCCCTTGGTGTGAGCTATGCCCTTTGGGCCTCCCCTGAGGCTTCTGAGGCCCATGGCGGTCCTGAAGGGGGGGTTGGCTGGTCTCCCCAAGCCTGGTATACAGGGCGGCACCCATTGAGCTGATGGCCGTGTGCCGTTGGTGGATTTAGGCACCTGACAGGCTCCCAGAGGCGGGGGATATTATGTGTGTGAATAGCAGGGCAGCCTGGCAGGTGCAGCTCGCTCAATGGTCCAATAAACAAGGGGCGGGACTTCTGGAACCAGGAGGCGTGCCCTGGCCCACACCTGAAATCAGTCAGGTCTACGAGGGGGCGTGGCCAGGTGAGCAGCTGGAGGCGGGCCCGAGAACAAGGGGGCGGGGCCAGGTAACAGGCCTTTAGCAGTGAGGTAAGCAGAAGGAAGGCTTGTGGGCTGGGTCATGGTGACCCCAGGCCGGCCTGAGGGCAGCAGGGACCTAGGGAGTGTTTGGGGGCTTGGCGGGGAGGCCTGGTGGTCTGCAGTTAGCGGTCAAGGGAAGAGTGTTTTGGGGCTTGGGGCCACAACTAGAAGTGTTCCAGTGGGTAGGGCCCAGGGGCCCTGTGCATCTGGAAAATGTCGCAAGTGGAGGCAAAAGCTCAACTTTGCTTAGCCAGCGAGAGGTTCCCTTGTCCTCAGGGCAGGGCTTTCCCCGCGAATGGGGCAGAAAGCCAGCCCTCAGGGCCAGCTAACCACACCAGTAAGTACCTCTGGGGGGGCCGGGGCAGTGCCCGAGAGTGGAAAGTGATTTTCTCCTACTTGACACAGCTCTCCGGATGTCAAAGGCCACAGACAGTCTGTAGGCCGCCCCTTGGTGCGAGCTACGCACTTCGGGCCTCCCCTGAGGCTTCTGAGGCCCATGGTGGTCCTGAAGGGGGGTTTGGCTGGTCTTCCCAAGCCTGGTGTACAGGGCGGCACGCAGTGAGCAGAGGGCCTTGTTTGGTTGGTGGATTTAGGCACCTGACAGACTACCAGAGGTGGGGGCTATTCTGTGTCTGAGGAGCAGGGCAGCCTGGCAGGTGCTATTCGCTCATTGGTCCAATAAACAAGGTGCGGGACTTCTGGAACAAGGAGGCGTGCCCGGGCCCACACCTGAACTCAGTCTGGTCTACGAGGGGGCGGGGCAGGTGAACAAACTGGAGGCTGAACAGAGAACAAGGGGGCGGGGCCAGGTGACAGGCCTGAAGCAGTGATGGAAGCAGGAGGAAGGCTTGTGGGCTGGGTCAAGGTGACCCGCAGGCCGGCCTGCGGGCAGCAGGGACCTAGGGAGGGTTTGGGGGCTTGGCGGCGAGGCCTGGTGGTCTGAGGGTTGCGGTCAAGGGAAGAGTGGGTTGGGGCTTGGGGCCACAACGGGAAGTGTTCTAGTGGGTAGGGCCCTGGGGCCCTGTGCATCTGGACCAGGTCGCAAGTGGAGGTAAAAGCTCAACTAGGCTTAGCCAGCGAGAAGTTCCCTTGTCCTCAGGGCAGGGCTATCCCCGGGAATGGGGCAGAAAGCCGCCCTCAGGGCCCGCCAACCACTCCAGTAAGTACCTCTGGGTGGCCAGGGCATTGCCCGAGAGTGGAAATAGATTTTCTCATACTTGACACAGCTCTCTCCGGATGTCAAAGGCCACAGACAGTCTGTAGGCCGCCCCTTGGTGCGAGCTACGCACTTAGGGCCTCCCCTGAGGCTTCTGAGGCCCATGGTGTTCCTGAAGGGGGGTTTGGCCGGACTTCCCAAGCCTGGTGTACAGGGCGGCACCCAGTGAGCAGAGGGCCTTGTTTGGTTGGTGGATTTAGGCACCTGACAGACTCCCAGATGTGGGGGCTATTCTGTGTCTGAGGAGCAGGGCAGCCTGGCAGGTGCTGCTCGCTCATTGGTCCAATAAAGAAGGGGCAAGACTTCTGGAACAAGGAGGCTTGCCCTGGCCCACACCTGAACTTGGTCAGGTCTACGAGGGGGCGGGGCAGGTGAGCAGCTGGAGGCGGGCCAGAGAACAAGGGAGCTGGGCCAGGTGACAGGCCTGAAGCAGTGATGTAAGCAGGAGGAACGCTTGTGGGCTGGGTCAAGGTGACCCGCAGGCCAGCCTGCGGGCAGCAGGGACCTAGGGAGGGTTTGGGGGCTTGGCGTCGAGGCCTGGAGGTCTGATGGTTGCGGTCAAGGGAAGAGTGGGTTGAGGCTTGGGGCCACAACGGGAAGTGTTCTAAATGGTAGGGCCCTGGGGTCCTGTGCATCTGGACCAGGTTGCAAGTGGAGGTAAAAGCTCAACTAGGCTTAGCCAGCGAGAGGTTCCCTTGTCCTAGGGCAGGGCATTCCCCGCGAATGGGGCAGAAAGCCGCCCTCAGGGCCGGGCAACCACACCAGTAAGTACCTCTGGGTGGCCCGGGCATTGCCAGAGAGTGGAAATTGATTTTCTCCTACTTGACACAGCTCTCTCCGGATTTCAAAGGCCACAGACAGTCTGTAGGCCGCCCCTTGGTGCGAGCTACGCACTTTCGGCCTCCCCTGAGGCTTCTGAGGCCCATGGTGGTCCTGAAGGGGGGTTTGGCTGGTCTTCCCAAGCCTGGTGTACAGGCCTGCACCCAGTGAGTAGAGGGCCTTGTTTGGTTGGTGGATTTAGGCACCTGACAGGCTCCCAGAGGTGGGGGCTATCCTGTGTCTGAGGAGCAGGGCAGCCTGGCAGGTGCTGCTAGCTCATTGCTCCAATAAAGAAGGGGCGGGACTTCTGGAACAAGGAGGCGTGCCCTGGCCCACACCTGAACCTGGTCAGGTCTACGAGGGGGCGGGGCAGGTGAGCAGCTGGAGGCGGGCCAGAGAACAAGGGGGCGGGGCCAGGTGACAGGCCTGAAGCAGTGATGTAAGCAGGAGGAAGGCTTGTTGGCTGGGTCAAGGTGACCCGCAGGCCAGCCTGCGGGCAGCAGGGACCTAGGGAGGGTTTGGGGGCTTGGCGGCGAGGCCTGGTGGTCTGATGGTTGCGGTCAAATGAAGAGTGGGTAGGGGCTTGGGGCCACAACGGGAAGTGTTCTAGTGGGTAGGGCCCTCGGGCCCCTTGCATGTGGACCAGATCGCAAGTGGATGCAAAAGCCCCACTTTGCTTAGCCAGCAAGAGGTTCCCTTGTCCTCAGGGCAGGGCTTTCCCCGCGAATGGGGCAGAAAGCCGTCCCTCAGGACCCGCCAACCACACCAGTAAGTACCTCTGGGGGGGCCCCGGGAGTGCACCCAGAGTGGAAAGTGATTTTCTCCGACTTGACACAGCTTTCTCCCCATGTTAAAGGCCACAGCCAGGGCTGGTGTCATCCCAGGGCACTCTGTTGTGAGCTGCCCCTTGGTGAGATCTATAGTGGTTGGCCTCCCCTGAGGCTCCGGAGTCCCTTCGCTGTCGCGAAGGGGGTGCTTGTTGGTGTGCCCACACCTGTGTACCGGGGAGTCACCCGGTAAGCAGAGGACTATGTGCGGTTGGTGGATTTAGGCACGGGACAGGGCTCTCAGAGGTTGGGTTATCCTGTGTCTGTGGAGCAAGGCAGCCTTGCAGGTGCTGCTAGCTCATTTTTTGAATGAACAAGGGGGCATGGCTTCCGGAACTAGGAGGTGGGCCCAGGCCCACACCTGAACCATATCAAGTCAACAAGGGGACAGGGCTAGGTGAGCAGGTGGAGGCGGTCCCAAGAACAATTGGTCCAAGCCAGGTGAACAGCAAGAAGTGGTGAGGTAAGCAGGAGAAAGGCTGGCTGCAGGGACATGGGTGACCTGCAAGCCGGCCTGCTGGCAGCAGGGACCTAGGAAGTGGTTGGGGGCTTGGCCTGGAGGCCAGGTTGTCTGCAGGTAGTGGTCAATAGAAGCTTGGGTTGGGGCCTGGGGCAACATCTGGAAGTGTTCCAGTGGGTAGGCCCCTCGGGCCCTGTGAATGTGGACCAGGTGTGCAAGTGGACGCAAAAGCCCCACATTCCTTAACTCCAGACTTGTGGGTCAATTTTTTAGATCTCTGTTTTGATCCAGTGGTCTACTGGTCCATTTTTCTGGTCTATTCTTGTGACAGTACACATGTCTCTTTTCCTCCTGGTTAACTTCCCCCCATCCTTTCCTGCTCTCTAGCACATGCCTCCACCCCCGTATTGTCTGTGTCCATTGGTCATGCTCATGTACATGGATACAATTCCTTTGATTGATCTCTTACCCCCCTCCCCCCAAACCCTCCCTTTCCTTCCCTGTGAGGTTTGACAGTCTGTTTGATGCTTCTATGTCTCTGGATCTATTTTTATTCATCAGTTTATGTTGTTAATTATCTTCCACAAATGAGTGAGATTACGTGATATTTATCTTTCTCTGACTGGCTTATTTCACTTAGCATAATGCTTTCCAGGTCCATTCATGCTCTTGCAAATGGTAAGGGTTCTTTCTTTTGTACAGCAGCCGAGCATTCCATTACGCAGATGTACCACGGTCTTTTAATTCACTCATCTGATGATGGGCACCTAGGATGTTTTCAAATCTTAGCTATTGTAAATTGTGCTGCTATGAACATAGGGGTGCATATATTTTTTTCTGATTGGTGTTTCTGTCTTCTTAGGATATCTTCCTAGAAGTGGGATTACTAGGTCAAATGGGAGTTCCATTTTTAATTTTTTCAGGAAATTCCATACTTTTTTTCTGCTGTGGCTGTACCATCTGCATTTCTACCAGCATTGCAAGAGGGTTCCTTTTCTCCACCTCCTCGCCAGCACTTGTCATTTGTTGATTTGTTGATGATAGCCATTCTGTCAGGTGTGAGATGGTACCTCATTGTACCATTGGTATTTTAATAGGGATTGTGTTGAATCTGTAGCTTGTTTTGTGTAGTATGGACATTTTTATTATGTTAATTCTTCCAATCATGAACATGGTATATGTTTCTTTATTTTTGTATCTTCTATTCTTTTTTCAATGTCCTACAGTTTTCCAAGTACAGATTTTTTACCTCCTTGATTAAGTTTATTTCTAGGAATCTTTTTGTTGTTGTTTTTGTTGCAATGGTAAACAGGATTGCTTTTTGTTGCAATGGTAAATGGGAATGTTTTTTAAGGTTCTCTTTTGAGAGCTCATTATTGGTGTATAAAAATGCTACCGAATTGTGATTTTGTTTGTTTGTTTGTTTGTTTGTTTTTTACCGGTTTTGGCTTATTTTATTTTTGTTTAATTAAATTATCTGTGTACATATCTTACCATCCCCCCCTTCCCATACATACCCTCCCTCCCCAGAGTTTTGCGTCCATTGGTTGTACTTAAATTCATGCACACAAGTCCTTCAGTTGATCTATTATCTCCCCCAGATCTTCCTACCCTCCCCTCTGTAATTTGACAGTCTGCTTGTTGCTTTACTGTCTCTATATCTATCTTTTGGTTCATCAGTTTATAATGTTCTTTATTATCCATAAATGAGTGAGGTCACATGGTGTTTCTCTTTCCTTGACTGGCTTATTTCACTCAGCATGATGTTCTCCAATTCCATCCAGGTTGCTGCAAATGATGAGAATTCCTTCTTTTTTATGGCAGCATAGTATTCCATTGTGCAGATGTATCATAGTTTTTCATCCAATCATCTGCTGACGGGCACCTAGGCTGTTTCCAAATTCTAGCTATTGTAGATTGTGCTGCTATGAACATAGGGGTGCATATATCCTTTCTGATTGGTGTTTCTAGTTTCTTGGGATATATTCCTAGAAGTGGGATTACTGGGTCAAATGGGAGTTCCATTTTCAGTTTTCTGAGGAATCTCCATACTGTTCTCCAGAGTGGCTGCACCAGTCTGCATTCCCACCAGCAGTGCACAAGGGTTTCTTTTTCTCCGCAACCTCACCAACACTTGTCGTTTGTTGATTTGTTGATGTTGGCTATTCTGACAGGTATGAGATGGTACCGCATTGTTGTTTTGATTTGCATCTCTCAGATAATTAGTGACTTTGAGCATGTTTTCATGTGCTTCTTGGCCTTCCTTCTCTCTTATTTTGAAAATATTTTGTGCTTCTCCTTAGAAGCTTCTTATTTCCAAATCAAGATATGCGTCCTATTCAATCATTTTCGTTTTGGGGCCAGCATTTTTCTAGTTTTCTTTTTTCCTGCAAAAAAATTAATTCATCTTGGCCATTTCTAAGTTGATATTTTGAAGTTAAATTTTCCGATTTCTGTAAATCATTTGCAAGAAATGGCTTCCTCTAAGGAATATTAATGAGGGCTAGAGTCCGGGAGTTCCCAGCCTTGGAGGCACAGTTTCCCATGTTAATTATAGGTGTGTTTGTTGTTGTTGTTTTATATCTTCAGAGTCTAAGCAAATTTTCTAGGGATGTTATGGAGTGGGTCAAAGTGTGCAGCTTCTGGCTCCATGATGCTCACACCCCTCGAGTCTCATTCAGCCCTCTCATGTGCCTCAGCTTCTCTCCCAGCTATCTCAGGCAACCTTAAGGCCTCTAGCCAGTTTGGCTCAGTGGGTAGAATGCAGGCCCTTAAAGGTCCTGTGTTTGATTCTAGGTGAAGGGCATGTACCTGGGTTGCAGATCCCCAGTCCTTCCTGGAACATCTGAGGGAGGCAACCAATCTATGTGTCTCTCTCATTCTCTCTCTCTGTATTTCCCACTCACTGCCCTTCTGTCTAAGCCCATGGGAAAAATTACTTCAGTGAGGACAAATAAATAAATAAAAATAAAAACCAGAGGAAGGACTAAGAACAATGGTGGACCACACCCTATGGGCTCTCCCCAAGAATAGCCAGTCAGTTGAATTACAGTTGAGTTGGAATTTCCCTTTGGAGCTTCTGCTTGGCTTGAGAAATCATCTCTGACAGCTCCACAAATATTCTTAGTTGCTTAAAAATAGCTGAGATCGGGGTCTGAGAAGGATGTACCCCTTTGGAGCTTAACAAGTTCAGCTCTCAGTTATACAGTGAAGGTTATTTTGGTCAGACACTCAGAAAGCAAATCCAAATGGAAACACAGAATTAAAAACCAGCCACTCATGTTTTCTCTTATCTCTCCTTAGCTCCACCTTGAGGATTTGAAAATACAGATCAAATATAGTCAGACCCTCTATCACAAGTAAAGGAAGATTGTGGATCCAAGAGACAACTTAGCCAAATTCACCTGACAGGCAGGGAACTGGCGGGACCAATGGGCCTTTGTTAGGTCTGAGAACCGGGTCTGGGCCTGCAGACTGGTCCTGATGAGCTTCTTTGGAGTCCTGCTGCAGGAAGCCAAGTAAATATCAATGTAAGCAGCATTCAACCCTGTGCAGAGTTTTTATGAGTTTACTGGAGCCCAACTGTCAAGAATTGCCTGAAAGCAAAATCTCAATGTATTGAGGTAGTGCTCCAGAGAATGGCAGTATTGCATCTTATTTTATACATTATAATAAAAAGTGGAGATGTATGTGGGTTACATGGAATCCATTGCTTGGGGAGGCAGGAGAAAGCAAAGCAGGGAAATCTCTGGAATTAGATAAAAAGTAAAACGATAGACACATGCATCTCTTATACAGGTGCCTACAGGTTAGTTAGCAGTCAGCAATGAACTCAATAGCAATGAGCATATCTGTGATCTCTGCAGAGCACAGAGCAGTGCCTGTGCTTGGAGGTACCCAGAAAAAGGAAAATTTCTTTGACATTACAAAGGTGTGCTAGTGTGGATACCAACAGACAATAGACAGGCTCAGTGAAAGTAAAGATTGACCTTTGTCAGGGAAGACACTGGCCTGCTTTGAGATAACAAGTTCTAGTTTCAGGCCAATTTTGTGGTTAATTTAGGTCTCTGAGTTTGAAAGGCCACCAGGCAGGCCTTGCCTGTGCTAGTCACAGTCAAGTATGTGACCATTTTTCATCCACTCTCTCCTTCCATCATTGTGTTCCACCTCTTGCCACCAATCATGTTCCTCCTCTGTCCCACCAAAGGGGGAGAAACCATCAGGTACCTGTATGCTGCAAGCAGCTGCAGCTTCCTCATCACCTGTGGGACTGGCCAGCTCACCCACCATGCTCAACACCCCAGTGCCCATGAACCTCTTCTCTACCTGGGAGGTAGACTGCTCCAGCCCCAGCTTTGTGCCAGGCTCTGCAGCCTGACTTTAAAGAAGCTGGTGATCTTGAAGGAGCTGGAGAAGGAGCCCATCTCCATGGTGATAGCAGTGCAGATGCAGGGCTCCAAAGGCATCTTGAGATCCTATGAAATTGTGCCGCCCACTAGTGGACAAGTGGAGACCAACCTGGCGCTGACCTTCTCCCTGCTGTACCCACACTTCCTCAAGGGAGAAGGCAACAAGCTCCAGATCATGCTGCAGCAGAGGAAGTGCAAAAACAACCAGATCACCCTGGGCTACAAGACACTGGCCACAGGTGCCATCCACATGGCTGAGTTGATGAAGCGACCCCCCGAGTGTGGCCAGGTGCTGAGCCTCAGCAGCAGCATCCAGGAGTCCTCCATCAGGGTGGCTGAGATCTGGATTTCCTTCCTGTCCAGTCAGCCCATCAACTACAAGGACGACACCATGCAGGCCAGCCCCAAGGCCAAGCTTACAAATAACTACACCGAAGGGAAATCTGAGAGCTTCTCTGAGCTGGAGGCCAGCTACAATGTGACACCCAGGCAGGACCTGGAAGAAGATAACTTTGACCTGAGGCAGACCAAGAAGCAGCAGGGAAGCATGCATGCAACGAAACTTGAAGCAGAAATTCATGGTGCTGCTTCCCAGGTTCAACATGTCAGAAGAGGTCCTAGACTCAGATCAGGACGCTACAGAGCCTGGAGGTGGAAGAGAACCTGGACCTTCTGTATCACAATCTTGATAATCCCAGCAACAGTGACCCAGACACAGAGGATGATGGCATCATCCTTAGCAGCACCCAGGCCAAGACCGGACAATACTCTGAAGGCCTGGCACACTATAGCTGTCAGATGAGGAGCATACACAGTGCCCGTTCTCAGAAGGAGCCTCCTCGGCTGGCCAACATGCCTGTGAAGGCCCAGGGCCCAGGCAGCAAGCTGTTCAGTAGCAGAGTCTCTGACTTGATGGCCTACAGCACCCCTGCCACCAAGGTGGACAAGACCTGTGTCTTCTCTCTATTGAGCCAGCCCATCAGGCACTTGGACAGAGCCATGCTGGCCAGCATCAAGGCAGATAACTTCTCTGAAGGAGACTCTGAGATTGTTTTCTCTGAGCTGGAGGTCAGCTACAATGCTGCCCACAGGCATGGCCTAGACAAGAAGCCAATAAGAAGAAGGAGGCACATTACCAGGCAACAGGACTATCAGCAAAAAGTCGCAGCCTGGCTGCACAGGTATCAAATGACGGAGGAAGTCCTGGACTCAAAGCAGGAGCCTGAGGTGCAATTCCCCGATGTGGACAAGGAAGTGGCTGATCTGTTTTACAGGCTGGTGAACCCCAGCCAGAGCAGCTCAGATAAGGAGGATGATGACCGTCTCCTAACCCCTCCCATGCCTGAGCTCATGACATACTCTGAAAGCCTATCAAGTGGCCTAGATATGGAGGAGGACGACAGAGTCCTAGGCACACCCAAGCCCAGGCCCAAACTCAGGTCATACTGTGACAGCCTGTCAAGTGACAGCAGCTCTGACTGGGTGGCCCTCAGCATGCCCAACCCTGGGGAGCAGCCGGCACAGCCTGAGGACAGCACGGAGGCAGAGAACTCTGCTCAGGACAAGCTCACTAAGAAGCTGCCACCCAGCAGGCGCACCACCAAGATCGAGTCTCTGGTCCTCCCCTCCAGCAACTCCAAGGGGAAGCAGCCCGCCTGCTGAGGCTGGAGCAGGTCCCTGAATGAGTCGTCCAACAGCCTAACCAAGGAGAGCTGCCCAGTGCCACAGAGCCACCTGCAGATCCCCAGGAAGACCATGTGCAATCAACTGAACACCATCCTCATCTCCAATGACTCTCTGCCCAGGAACATCATCCTCATCAGCACTTCTGACAGGCAGGGGCAGTTCCTGTCGGACATCCTGCAGCAGCACACGCTGCCCATCGTACGCACCGGCTCCATGGTGAATGTCCAGGAGGCCTTCAGCTTCATCATCTCCTGGATACAAAGATACTGTGACTGCAATACCCAGGCCCCGATGCTAGTGAAGATCACAGTGACGGGGGCTCAACACTACTTCAGCACCGTGCTGCGGGTCTTTGTGGAGCAGCTGTCCCACAGGAACCTTGACTGGCTGGGCTGCATGTGCTTCCTGGTCATCCTGCTGGGTTTCCACCCTGTGGCCAGCTACCTGGGCTCTGTGGATCATTGCTACAACAACCTCTTCCAGGACCTGGCCTGGCAGGACATGATCAACCATCTGGAGGCCCAGAGTTCTGTGCAGAACATTGTGTCAAGAATCACAGAGTACATCAGAGGGGCCAACTGTGTCCACCAGCTGCCCATTGCAGAGGCCATGCTCATCTCTAAGCCAAAGAGCCCGGGCAAGTTGTCCTCTCAGAAGTTCATTCCCTTTGTGGGGGCAGTGAAAGTTGAAATAGTGGGACCAATTTCAGCCACGTCAGGAGACACAGATGATGCGGTCCCCTCATGCTCCTACATGCTTAGGTCCCCCACCAGGGAGGCCTCACACAACCCAACCTTCCCCTTATCAGTGAGTGGAGGCCTACCTTCCTCCATCCAGGGTGTCAGTGCTGAGCTGATGGAGCTACAGGTGGATTATTGGATGACAGCCCAGCCCACAAACAGGAAGAGAAATGGGAAGAATGAAGACCTGCCTACCACCAAAAACACATTCCAGTGCACCTTCTGGTCTCTTCTGATCAGCAGGCTGTCCAGCAGTGGCAAGGATGCAGGCACGCCCGCAATGTCCATGACTGTGGTCACCAAGGAGGAGAAAAAGAAAGTGATGTTTTTGCCCAAGAAAAACAAGGGCAAGGACTTGGAGTCCAAAAGCCAGTGCAGCCAGGGCATTGGCCGCTTGCTCTGCTCAGCTAAGAACCAGGAGAACAGGCAGCTGGTCCTCATTGATGGTGTGGAGTGGAACGACGTGAAGTTCTTCCAGCTGGCAGCCCAGTGGTCCTCCCACGTCAAGCACTTCCCCATCGGCATCTTCGGACACTCCAATTCCACCTTCTAGCCCTGCCCCTCCCCCTGCCCTTCACTCTGCCTGAGCCAAGCCCAGAAGGGCCCAGCTGCTTTTCTGTTAACAGTTTAGTTTACTACAGACACGGACCCTGAAAACACAGAGAAACTGTTTTAAGTTAGAATGTGCTCACAGCCTGGAACCTAAGGGGGTTGCCCCCACTGAGACCCCCAAATGCTCTGATTAATAACAAGAACATTCCAGCAAGTGGGAGGTTAGGTGGTGGGAGGTCACTGTTGAACTGGAGCATGATGGAAGGTGTGTTTTAGCCTCAGGATCCTCAACACTTTCAGTAACAAGGGTTCTGGTCTTGGAGACCTGTCCTTCCTGGAAACCATGGCGCTGCTTAACCCTGGGAGCTGGCTCCAGCCTGTGCCCAGACTCAGAGCTGGGCTGCCAGAGACAAAGGGCTGGCCTCCCATTGGGGCATCCGGAGCACAACATGGAGGCCGGCCAGCCCAGCCTTGAGCCCCAGCTGCCAAGCAGCCAAGTGGCCCCAGCAGCATCCTCTTATGGTTCCCAATGAACCATGCCTCAGGGAGCAAAATGGAAAAAAAGAAAAGAAAAAGAAAAAGAAAAAAAAAGAGCTGCATGGTGCAGACCCACAGGCACACGGGCTGGACAACCCAGTGCCCTCCTTCCTGGCCAGCGACCCACCTTAGTCCCTCCCTCTTCATGTGATCACAGAACGTTCGCTGCCACACAGTGTTGGACAGCTATTGACCAGGTGAGTAACCTGCCTCTCCACAGCACGGTGGTCATTTGGCCACTTGCTGGCTGTGACCTCTCAGATCACTGCATCCCTCTGAGTGTTTGTGTCTAAGAACATGAAGTGAGTCAAGGAGCATCCTCACAGGGTTTTTGTAGGGATGCTGTAGGGTGTTCCCCTAAAGCTTTCTCTAGGCCTGCAGCAGGGGCTGTGGCTGTGCTAGCTGGTCATTTTTCTTCCTCATCTGTGATTCTTCTCAGGGCCTCTTTCTTCATGTCATAAAGGGACTGGAGATTCTGTTATTGGTCTCTGTCCAGGGTGAAGCCAGAATAGAAACCCCAGGGGTGAGCAGTGGGGCCCAGGCCCTCCCAGCTATCTGTGATGGGGCTGGTTTGGTGCTAACTCATTCAGCAAATATATCAGAAGTCTGCCAGTTACAGACGTGTCTCTCGGCACTGCCCATAATCCAGTGCACAGAGCAGAACCCATGCCTGCACTCCAGAGCTTTCTTCTAGTTGGGAGCGATTCAGTCACACTAGACTGTACAGGCTCGTAGTGTCCACGGGACAGCCAATGTGACGTCCTCCTGGCCTCCTCTACCTATGGCTGCATCTTCCCATACCGTGAAGAGGAAGGTGAACCTCTGTTCCAGCAGAAAACGTGAGTCAGTTTTGGGTCAGAGCCAGGAGGGGGAGTATGGAGAGTGTGAATGCAAGGTGCTGGCAGGACACCAGATCCCACACATGGTGTGGTTTCTGCAAGAGGGCAGAGGTCTGAATGCTTCTAAAAAAAAAAAAAAAAAAAAAAAAAAAAAAAAAAAGGAAGGCATCAAAGAGAGCTGTGCATGTGGATATGGGTGGTGTGGGAGAACAGTGGAAGCTCAGGGAGAAAGTCAGACCCTCAGAAAGTTCAAACCCTTCCGCTCCTAATCCCAGCCCTGCCTGCACCCCTATCCTGGGACATATTCACTAATCTGGTAGAACCTTCTTAGTGGCAGCTTGGCAATTGTAACCCGCCCTGTGTGAGATGAGTTTCAGTGGGAGGAAAAGAAACCCACAGGAAAGCTAGTGAATTAGGCAGCACGTAGGTGCAGAAGCCAAAGTTTGAGGTGATAGGAAGGCCCTTGGAAGACAGGGATGGAAAAAGAGTTTGTTTGTTTCTGATTGGTCAGCTATTCCTGGAGCACCTACTGTGTGCCAATGAGTGACATGAACAGGAAGGACACCAGCCTTCCTTGTCCTCATGGAGTTGGCATTTTGGTGGGAAGGTAGTGGGAGGGGACAGGGACACTGAGAGAGCATGTCAGGTTCCTTTGAAGAAAGGACAGGTGGTTCCCTCATTGATCCAGAGCTGTCAGTTAGGAGTGTTCTCTGCCAGCCCCTCCTGACCAGGCGTGTCTCTGCCAGAACTGCCAGACTGAAGGTGGACAAGGATAGGTCTGGCTTCCGGATGGGCAGGAGCAGGAGGCAAAGGACCTCCGGGAGGGCCATGTGGAAGGAAGGGCACAGCTCAGACTCTGCTGCCCACCTCTCTCTCCCCAGGTCCATCTGCTGCCTCCTGGGCATCTGGCTGGACCAGCACCTCCACAATTTCCCAGCCTGACGATGCTGTTGGCCTCCGTAAAGCCAACTGCCAAGCCCAGGCCCAGTGCCTCCAGTCATGGCGGGAGCACCTGAGCCCACTGAAGCCGAGACAGGAGGAGGAGGAGGCCTCCGGGGGTGGTGTGGGTAAGTGTGCCTTTGGAAGGCACACAAAACGCAGTGAGGGTGGTAACGTGTGCTCCTCTTGGATCTACAGAACCAGCTCCAGAGCAACATCAGCAAAACCCTCCAGAGGCAACGCCACCCTAGTGACCTCTCCAGAGCCAGAGCCGGATCCAAGCCCAGCTTTCACTGAACTTCAAGAGACAGAAGAACCACCTGCAGCATTTCAGCAACTCAGCCAACTTGTGCCATGGCAGACAGGGCACCCTCACCCCCATTTAGATACAATGTTAAAAGTTTATGTTCATGTTATATGTGTGTATAATTTACTGTAATTTTTATATTTAGCAACATAGAGTGTATTGTAGAGAACCTTTAATGAAACACTACTATACTTAACATTAATTTAGATTCTATAAAATTTAACCTTATTAACCCTCAGAGCTTTGAGTAAGTCTGTTTTTCTGGACCCTGACCCACGCAGGGAGAACTGTCCTCACCTCTCCACCTGCCCTTCCTGGAGCCAGGACTCTGCTTCCCAGGGGATCTGGCTCTCCACGCCCTGTGCCCAGACTCAGAGCTGGGCGGCCAGAGGCCAAGGGTTGGCCTCCCATGGGCCATCCTGAGCCCAACATGGAGGCCAGTAGGCTCAGCCTGGGCCTCCATATTGACCCCAACATCACTCACTGGGGCTTCCAAATAAACTTGACTTTCAGAGAGCAAAAATAAAATAAAAGGACGTACAGTGCAGGCTGCCCAGGAACAGTGACTGAACAAACTGATCAAATACTTAGTGTCTAGCTTCCTGGGCAGCATCCCCACCTTGGTTCCCACCCACCCTCTGTGTTAATACAGAACACCTGCTACTAACCAACGTGGGTGGGACCAACCATGACCCAGGTGAGCCCTGCCCCTCCACAGCACAGTGGCCACTCAGCCACCTTCTTGCTGTGAGTCTTGGGGTTATCGCATCTCTCTGAGTGTTTGTTTCTCTGACCATGGGGAATACTGAGGCCCAGCTCATAGGGTTATTGTAGGGACTTGGTGGAGGGGGGTTCCCCTGGAAAAAGGGCTCTCTGGTGCTTGGACACTGGAGTGGTATGCTGGAGAGAGTGTGGTTGTCTAATTGGTCATTTTCTCTTTTTCTTAAAGAAGCTTCTGCCATATTTGTGATTCTCCTCAGGCCTCAGGCTAAGCTATTTTCTCTTGTGATAAAGACATTGGAGATTCCATTAGGGTCCCCGTCCTGGGTAAAGCCAGATTAGACACCCCAGGGGTGAGCAGGGGGCCCCAGGGTCACCATGGTTAGAGATGGGGCTGGTTTGGGCTGATTCAGTCAGCAAATGCCCTGCCTCCAGGACTGCACTCCAGCGCTTCCTTCTAGTCAGGAATGATTCAGTCCCACTAGGCTGCACAGGCAGGTAGCATGCACAGGACAGTCAATGTGAAGTATCGCTGCATTTTCTCATATTTTGAAGCAGAAAATGGATCTCTGGGCCAGCAGAAAAAGTAAGTTGCCTTTGGATCAGAGCCTTAAGAGGAGTATAAGGACTGTGACTTGGAGAAGGTGGCATGCCTTGTGTGATTTCTGCCAGAGGTCAGAGGTCTGAGGGCTTTTCCTAAAAAAAAAAAAAAAAAAAAAAAAGGGGGGGGGAGGGAGTCAAAGAGAGCTGTGCCTGTGGGTTTGGTGGTGTGGGTGAGTGGGGAGGGAATGGGGCTTTACCACTCAGAGAAGAGCTCTCAGAGGCTGCTGTTAGGCAACAGCACAGAGCCACTCAGGTCAGTGCCCATGGCCTGCAGTGTGGAGGACTCCTGGGGAGTGGCTTGAACTGGGACTTCAGTGATGGAGATGGGAGGTTTCCTTCCTTGGAAGGCTCACAAAAGGCAATCATGGTGTAACATGTTCTCTTCCTGGATCTCCAGAAGCAGCTCCAGAGCAAGATGAAGAAACAAATGAAGAGGAAATGCCAACTCTGTTGCCCTCTCCAGAGCCAGAGCATGCTCCAGGCACAGCTGTCACTGATCCTCCAGATGTGGAACATCCTGCAGCTTGTGGCAACTCACCTCAGCTCCTGAGAGGCTTGTGGTCCCGCGTTCTGGACCACAGTGTGTGTCAGCTGCCACGGCAGATGGGGCTCCCACACCCCCTTTAGATGTAGTTTTAAAATATTTGTGTTTATTTTGTATAATGCTTACAATGTTACTTTATTTTTCTCGTGCTATTTGGTAACCTACAGTCCATTTTTAAAAAGAGGTAATGAAATATTCTCAAACATAAATTTAATTTAGATTCTATAAATTTAACTCTATGCATCTTCATAGCCTTGAGCAAGTCTGTTTCTTCTGGGCTCCATGGTGTTACTATGAGTCGTAGGTTGGGAATAACCTACGACTGTCAGGCGCCATCTACTCTACCAATGTGACATTCTTGAGGCCCAGGACAATGGGACTTTGGGGAAAATTGACTGATGAGCATTGGGGCGGGGACCCTTTATGTCAGGGCTGTCCCTGGGAACCCACATTTTGTTTGACTTCATCTCCCACTGGCACATGGGCAAAGCCTGGTCTTAAGCGCCCCCTGGCGTCCACATTGCAGAATGCTGTAGGGTTTAAGGATCAGTAAGCCATTCCTGAAAGCTGACTGCCACCTGCGCCTGGACAGAAACTCCACCCTGCTCCACTGGCACTGAACAGCATTCTGAGCATCTCCTGGGTTGGCCCATAGCACTGAAGAGGGGCAGGGAATGTCCCCGAGCCCGGGGTCCACACTCACCTCGTCCACAGGCATCGCTTTCATATCTCCTCTGGGGTCAGAGCCTCTCTCCACCCTGAGCCCCTGAGCTCTGGTTCAGCTGGGCTTTTTTCTGAGACTCTTCCATTTCACCAGAGCCTAGGGCCATTCTTTCTTAAGGCCCGAGACTGAATGTTGTGGATGCAACCTGGCTTCTCCCTCTACACCAGTCCTGTTCAGTGCTCCACACCACCCTGGAGAAAAGGGACTAACACCCTTCTAGGCACCTTACCCTGGAAAAAGCTGCAACGTCTCAGGACAAATGGGAATAAGTTTTGGACCAGGCACACAGTCCATGCCCTCAAGATGAGCACCTGTCTGGGCTGACACGGGCATTAAGGAAATTCTAGTGGGATGTGATGAGTCCTACAGTTGACTTGGTTCCATAAGCTTTGAGAACACGAGCCCATCTGGGGATCACACACAAGACTCTTTAGGATGATTTCCTAAAGCAAACCAGAAGATGAATAAGGATTTGTCTACCCACTTTGCCCTGATTTCTCATGTGGCATGGCAATTGAGGGAAGCATTGTGAGATTAAACAAAGGCTGGAGAAGTAAAGGGAAGCTAGGTCTACCTTAGAGGCCATGGCCTTTTTACATTTAGGATTGCTGGTAACAGTAGATGGGATGAACCAGAATTTGAACAAATACATTTTAACAAAAGATAGTTTTAGGATAAGTCCTAAGTGCTGGAACTGCTAAGTACTAGAGAGCAGTGATGCTAACGGCTTTTCCATCACTATTCTCGTTGGAATATAGATCTATGAGGATAATGACGTCATGTGGTTCCCATAGCACAAGTGGGCTTAGGGTGACAGGAAGAGGACATTTCTTTATGGAGAAGTATTGTGTGTCCACTTCCAAAGAGAGTCCCTAAAGAGAACCACCCATTCCTAGTCTGTGGAGATTAGGATATTAACTAGGCAAGCCGGGCATTGAGAGACATTTCAGACAGAGAGAAGATTTAGAAAAACAGAATTGAGTCAGGAAACAATAAGGGATGAGGGCATGGGGTTGCAAGTACTGGGATCATCAGGAGGTTGGTTCCCAGGACAGGAACAGGGATGGCTGAGCAGAGAGCAAGTCAGACACCAGCTCTGCGAGCCCTGGCATGGTGGTTCCTAGCAGTGACCAGCAGTCCTCGTGAGGAGAAGGAAAGCAGATGTTCCTGAGTTTGAGAGCAGGTGGAATGAGAAGGGGAAGGGAATGGGCAATAGTAAGGGGAGAGTGAAGTGTAGGCAAGGAGAAGTCAGGCATGTCCTAAATGATGACAAACTGAAGAGAATAGTGAGGACAGGATGTCCCTGAAGTGGAGGGAGGTGATGGTCTCAGCACTGAGGTACTAATGAATCAGTGAGGTAGGAGGTAGAGGAGGCAACCTCATGGGCAAGTACTGAGTTTCCTGCAGTTGGGAGAGAAGGAGATTTTGGAGACAGTTGGCTACTTTGTCCCTAAAGAATGTGGCCTGATTGAGGGGTTAGTAGGAGACTGTGGCAGGAGGTAGAAGGTAGGAGCAATCCCTGGAATGATGGAAGTAACAGAAGCATGACAGGTGAATGCTGACACCACGGAGATATCCCCACCTGTGGGGAGAGTCAGAGCTGCTCAGATAGCCCCTGTGTCCTGCTTGTTTCTGAAATCCTCGGCTGAGACCACTCTTTATGATCTTGAAAAGTCCAATGGTAATGACATGACCCTTCTGATGACATAAAGGGACCAGTCATTTAGGATGCTCAGCACAAGCTCTCCACTCTCCCTCAGTGCCCTCTCCTCCCTGCTCCCCTTCAGTCCTGTCTGCTCAGTGGGAACCCCGAGGTTGTCTGGAATCCAGGCCTAGCTTTACTCCTCACACCAGAAGCACCATCAGCAAGTGGTTTCCCGAACCCCCCAACTCCTGGCTTTTAACAAACCATTGTGAGGATCAACTCAGCTCACAGGGTGACTCTCTCACCTTCAGAGGGATACTCACACAGCCTTACATACACACAGATGCACAGAGAGAACACAGCTCAGGAGGCCAGGACACAGGACTAGGAATTAGGCCTCTCAGGACAGCTGTGTCTCATTCCCAGTGCCCCTGTGTTCCCAATGATCTCCACAGAGCCCCTGTTCACTGGTGACCTCTCTGTGCTCCACGTCATGCTGGGGCAGAAGCTGGCAGGCATGAGACTTGTTGATACCTGGGCTCCTACTCACTCACTGAAGTCCCTTGATTCTCAGATGCGGATCCAGACTTGAGTAGAAACAGCATGGCGGGGACCAGCAGAATGCTTTGTCCTGCTCACTCCTGGGACCTGGCATGGTGGCTGCACTAGGGAGCAGGGGCAGCTGAGGACAAAAGGCCCTGCAGAGAGAGGGGGTCACTTATGCTGGAGGCCAGAGGGAGGGGACCCTGCTGGCACTTCCATGGGTAAATCCCCGCTGCAAATTCCACAATTGGATTCGCCAAGAAGTGGAAGTTTTGACAGCAAATGTAGGCAAAGAAAAGCAACAAAGAGGCCATATCTGGGAGAGGAGACACTTTATTGATAACGTGAGAAGACATATCTCCGGAGGCCTCAGGTTGAGCTGGGATGACTGGCTTTTCCAAAAGGGTGTCGTTCCGTGGCTCTGATTGTGGCAGTCCATGGCTGTGTCCCCACCAAGGACAGAAACTCAGAACACTGAACACATCTTCACGCTTGTCCCTTTCCTCAAAGATATGGGACAAGTCACTTTCCAGAACAGCCCCACATCTAAGCTTAAGGTGACAGGTGAATGGGCCCATTTCCTCTGGGTCATGAAAGGGGCAAACAGGGCAGCTGACAGTGAGCAGACTTTCAGGCTCCAATAGGGAGGGAGAGGGACCAAATCCGAACAGCCTCGTTTCTCTGTGGACAGAGCAGGTGCTGAGCTGTGGGTGGGTGGGTGGGATGAAGGTGACTGTCAGAGAACTCAGGTTATGTGACAGTTGCTGAACCTGGACGTGAAGCCCTTTCAATCACACAGGTTTTTCTTCCCATAAAGACTAAGATGCCTGCTGTGCCCCTGGAAGGCCTTGGGGGTTGGACCTGTGGAAAACTGACCTGCAGGTTCCTACTCAGGAGACACACTTGTAGGGGGTGTATACCTCCCATAATCACACATCTCTAACCAATGAGATGTGCAAGCAGCCAGCCTGGTTTTGAGGAGACCTGACAGTCACCGTCCTCAGATCTCCCAGGTTTCAGAGTCTGTTTCATGGTCTTTATTTATGTATTTATTTATTTTGGTATGTAAAAAACATTTTATTTTTTTTACATTTTTTATTAAATTATTATCTGTGTACATATTTTAACATTGCCCCTACCCCTCCCATATATACCCTCCCTCCCCAGAGTTTTGCGTCCATTGGTTGTACTTATATGCATGTATACAGTCCTTCAGTTGATCTATTATCTCCCCCAGATCTCCCCACCCTACCTGCTGTAGTCTGACAGTCTGCTTGTTGCTTTATTGTCTCTATATCTATCTTTTGGTTCATTAATTTATAATGTTCTTTACTATCCATAAATGAGTGAGGTCATGTGGTGTTTCTCTTTCCTTGACTGGCTTATTTCACTCAGCATGATGTTCTCCAATTCCATCCAGGTTGCTACAAATGATGAGAATTCTTTCTTTTTATGGCAGCATAGTATTCCATTGTGTAGATGTATCATAGTTTTTTGATCCAATCATCTGCTGACGGGCACCTAGGCTGTTTCCAAATTCTAGCTATTGTAGATTGTGCTGCTATGAACATAGGGGTGCATATATCCTTTCTGACTGGTGATCTAATTTGTCAGATATAAGTATTGCTACCCCAGCTTTTTTTCATTTCCATTCGCCTGGAAAACCATTTTCCATCCCTTTGTCCTCAGTCTGTGTGCGTCTTTTTTTCTGAGGTGGGTTTCTTGTAGACAACAGATGTATGGGTCTTGTTTTTTTTTTATCCATTCTGTTACCCTATGATTTTTGATTGAAGCATTTAATCCATTTACCTTTAAGGTTATTATTGATAGGTACTCATTTGATGCCATTTTTATTTTATACCTCTGTGTTCCTTCTTCGCTTCCTATTTCTTTATTTTTATAGTAGACCCTTTAGCATTTCTTGCATTGCTGGTTTGGTGGAGATAAATTCCTTCAGTCTTTTTTTTTGTCTGTGAAGCTCCTGATTTCCCCTTCAATTTTGATTGATAACCTTGCTGGGTACAGTATTCTTGGATTCAGAACCTTCCTTTGCATGACTTTGTATATTTCATCCCATTCCCTTCTGGCCTGATGAGTTTCTGTTGGGAAATCAGTTGCTAGTCTGATGGGGGTTCCTTTATATGTAACATTCGGTCTCTCTCTGGCTGATTTTAAGATTCTTACTTTGTCTCCTCCTGCTTTTTAATTTTTTTTTCTAGAAGCTGCTCTAATTGGGTATTTTTTTTCCACCTTGTCTTCTAGCTCACTGATGCAGTCCTCTGCTTCTTCTAGTCTACTCTTGATGCTTTCTATTGAGTTCTTCATGGTAGCGATGTCGTTTTTCATTTCTTCTTGGTTCATCTTCATTTCCTCTTGGTTCTTCTTCAATTCCTCATGGTTCTTCATTTCTTCTTGGTTATTGTCAAATATCTCTCCCATCCTTTTTAGCCATCTTATGATCATTACTCTGAATTCCAGCTTTGGTGGGTTTTCTTGCCTCTAACTCGTTTACTTCCTTTTCTGGTGATGCCTGCTTTTCTTTCATGTGTGGGCTATTTCTTTGTCTGCCGATGGTCTCTCTTTTCAGGATGTCTGGTTATGTGGTTTTCTTTCTCCTGAGTTGATTTAAAGGCACAAAATGCAACACTACCAGGTACAATACAAAAAGCACTGAACAGGAATGTATTTACGATATTAATAACCTCTAATAAAGGTGATCACTAGAGAAAGGCAAATTTGGGGGTAGGGGAGAAAGAAGAAAGGTAAAAGAGAAAGAGAGAGAGAGAGAGAGAGAGAGAGAGAGAGAGAGAGAGAGAGAGAAAAGAAGAAGCAGACTAAGAAAGAAAGGGGAAACATACTATATATATGTGTGGAGAAAATTCTCATAGAACAACCACTAATCCCCGCAAATGCCAGCAACAATACTTGGAGATTAATACAAACTACAATTTCCACTATTATTAAGCAAGGCTATGATAAACAGAAGTAAAAAATAAACAAAAACAAAGCAATTAAAAATACTAAACAATAATAACAACAAAAGAATATGCATATCAATTTCACTAAAAAGCATAAAAATTCAATATAATCAACATTCACACAAACAATAACAAAAAGGATAGAGAGGACAACAGTTTTTTTTTTCTTTCTTTTGTTAACTAGTTAATATAGCGAAGAGAGTCATATTTATGCACTTGGAGCAGGGGGTTGAAAATTAGGTCTACAAGTATGGTGAGAATTTTAGCAGGGGGTATACAGAAAGAATAGGGAAAAAATAAATCCGGAAAGGGATAAGATAAACAAGAGATGAAAAGGGTAAAGGTTAGTAAGAGAATGATGGCATAAAGGTCAAGTTGAGATAGGGTTGAATGATGCTATAGTAGAGATTAAAATAGAATGAAGACTAATCCAAATGTAAAATAAAAATAAATTAAAATGGTAAGAAAAAAAAAGGAAACAAAAAATGCAAAATATCAGTACGGTAGTAATAATGATGATTGAAATTGAAAAATGTAATAATTGCAAAGGTAAAATCAAGTGAGGAAAAAAGAAAAAAAATATTTTTTTAATTAAAAGATGTAAAAAATGAAAATAAACTAACAGATGTAAAAGATAAAAATAAAATACAAAATAGAAAAATTAGCATAAAAATGTGCAGTAGGGGGTCATTCACTTCCTTTCTTATTATATTTGGCATGCTTACTTCTCGGTCCAGACAGTATTGCACCTCAGTTTTGTAAGCTAGTCCTTAATTTTAAGTAGGTTATTTCTTAGTTCTTTGTGTCCATTTACTTTTGATTAATTAAAAGTAATAAAAAAATAAAATAATTAAAAAAAGGTAAAAAAAAAAAAAAAAAAAAAAAAGGAGGGGGGATCAGTTTGTATTTCAGCCCCTAGGTGGCAGTGTTTCTGGTTTGACTTCCCAGTCTTTTTGGCTGCTCTAGCCTTCTTTCTCTTTGGCTCTATGTTTTGTCCAGGAAAGCTGCCTGGGTGCCAGCTCCCAGATTGACTTGGTTCCCAGATTGTTTCTTCTTGCTCTGATCCCCTGTTTCCAGGAAGGCAACTTCCCCCTGCAGTCTCCCAGGATATGCCCAACTGGGCAATCCTTCCCTAGTACTCAGAAGCAAGGGGGTGAAGGAGATCAGGCTCAGGATGGGTCTGCACCAAGGTGTCCAGATGTTCCGCTTTTGGCGGGATAGTCCGGATTCTTAACAATTTTTCCCGAGTCCCTTTTTTTTTTTTTTAAAGACCCGATTTTAGGGAAGATCACGCCAAACCCAGCACTGGGTCTTGCAGTGCGCGATTCTTTTGGCAGCCCCTGTCTCTTTTGGCACAGCTCTGGACGAGGGGCTGCTGGTGGTGCAGCGGGGAGGCTGGTGGTGGTGCAGGGCCGCTGGGAAGCGGGGTCACGAGGGGCCTCTGGAGGCTGGGGGCCTCTGGGGGCTCGGAGCCCCTGGGGCGCACCACGGGTACAGTCGCTGCCTGCCCAGTGGTGACCCAGAACCCTCACGTTTTCCCCACACACTCTGACCTTTCCGTGGGTGATTGAAGAACTCCCTTGAATCCACATATATGCGCCGACTGGGGTGTCACAGCTGCTCGATGGTCTCCTCTGCTGTGGGTTTTCCAGGCCTCAGAGAAGGTCCTCCTTTCTTGGTAAGATGGCGCAGCCTTCCCTCTTCAAAGTAATCGTAACTTTAAATAATAAAGGTTGGACTGTACAGTGGTCTTTGGATTGTGATTTCTCACTGCAGTGAGAAATTGGTATTTTTCTTGCAAAAAAATAAGGTTTTAAAATTGCTCATGGAGGAATCAGAAGATAGCTAATGATGGGCAGGCAGGCTGCAAAATAGTGTGTAAGTGAGAGAATGAAAGGAGGATGTGTGGACATACGGGGAGTGTCTATCTGTGAGTGAGAGACAGCAATATTCCAAGGGGCCGTTGGGGACTGCTGGACTGAGCTCCCCTGACTGGGCAGCCTCCACTGCTGCTGAAATCTCTCTCAGAGTGACTAAATGTGCTGCAGAGCCCATGCCTTCATGAAGGGAAGAGTGGCTGTTCTTGGAAGCCCAGCTTTATCTTCAATCAGGAAGAATCAGATACTCCCAGGATTCTACAACCACAACACCCAGGGGCCAGCAGTGAACCCACAAACTCACATTCAGCAATACTTTAGAAAGATCATACACCACCAGAGAGATCCAAGATGGCTGCTCGAGTAGACATCTAACCGCGGCAGCACGCAACAATTTCAATGGAATACAACTAAGATGTAGAGTGGACATTGCCCAGAGCTACAGGTAGTCCACTGACTGAAAATTCTACAAGAAGGAAAGAGAAAACCAGAAGGAAAATCAGAGGAGCTGAAAAAAAGCCTAAGGTACGGAGACATGCTGCGCGCCCGCGCGCACGGAGGGGTCGCAGCTGGAGAGGAGGAAAGGGCTTGGTGCTGCCTGGCATTCCCTAGCAGGAAGGAAATAAAACCCCAGCCTGGGCTGAACTCCTGAACCAGCAGCACTGAGACCCCGAACCAGCAGCGCTGGCCCCAGTTATGGGCCAGACCCTGGGGACCCAGGCTCCGGCAGGGGGAGACGGGGCTGTGAGGCGGAAAAGCTGCGAAAAGCAGGGCCCCCGGAGTCACGCGCAATGCGCGCGCAGAGGACTGAATGTTGACTCTGATGCTGGGTTACCCTAGCCTGAAGAAACAAGGCCTCCGGAGGTGCTGAGCCTCAGTCCGGACTGCTCCAAACCCCAGTTCTGGGCCAATCCCTGGGGACCCAGGCTCAGGCAGAGGGAGACTGGGCTGTGAGGTGGAGTCCAGAGCAGCGAAAGGCCGGGCCCCCGGACTCGAGCACACTGCGCGCAGAGGACAGTCTGTTGATTCTGATGCTGGACTCCCCTAGTGGGAAGGAGAAAAAAAGCTCCAGGCTGGGGGAACGCGGCAGGAAGCGGGAGCCCTTGCCGGACGCCGGCCAACCGGGCACCAGCAAGGAGGCGGGCCACAGAGCCCTTGCGGGGGTGGGTGCCCCTGAGCCTTCAACCGCTGAGTGCGGGCAATGGAGCCAAGGCCAGGGGCTGCTTCCTGGGTGGCGCCGTCCCCGGCAACAGGCTGAAGCAGCTCAGGAGCCCACGGAGAACAAAGGGGTGCCACAGGTCAACCGGCTGAGCTCCCAGGACAAGGAGGAAGAAACCAAAGAAGTTCTCAATGTGAAGAAATCAAGTGAGAGCAAAAGATAGTAAAATTACTTAAGAAAGAATACAAAGAAGTTCTTGAAAAATCAAAGACTAAGTCAGAACTCAACTCACCAGCCAACATTGCAACATAAATGCATTTAAAAAAAAAATTAAAAAAAAGGACAGAATGTTGGAACAGCGGCGGCCAGGCCTAGAGTGGCCAGGCACAAGGCAGTGACAGCCAGGCCCAGAGCAGCAAAGGCCAGGCCCCAGAGCAGCAGCAGCCAGAACCAGAGCATCAACAGCCAGCACTGGAGCAGCCAGACTTGGGGCAGTGGCAGCCAGGCCTGAGGCGGAGGCGGCCAAGCCCAGGGTGGCCAGTCAAGGAACACCCAGACCCGGAGTGGCCGGGCCCCGAGAAGCCGGGCCCAGAGCAGCCGGGGTGGGAGCAGCCAGACCCAGAACAGCAGTAGCCAAGCCCAGAGCATCCAGGCCAGGAGTGGCCAGGCTCGGAGCGGCCGGGCCTGGGGCAGCCGGGCCCAGAGCAGCTGGGTCGGGTGTGGCCAGGCCTGGAGCAGCGGCCGCCAGGCTGGGAGTGGCCAGGCCCGGGGGAGCAGCCGGCTCGGGTGCTGCCAGGCCTGGAGCAGCGGCCGCCAGGCTGGGAGTGGCCAGGCCCGGGGGAGCAGCCGGCTCGGGTGCGGCCATGCCCGGAGCAGCGGCTGCCAGGCTGGGAGCGGCCAGGCCCGGAGCAGCCGTAGCCAAGTCCAGAGCAACTAGGTCGGGAGCGGCAGTGACCAGACCCGGAGCAGCTGGTTGTGGAACAAACCAGAGCAACAGAGGCCAGGCCCTGAGCAGCCTGGCCCAGAACAGCTCGCTCCTCGCCTGCCCCTGCCCCACGGCTGCCTCTCAGACATGGCTGGAACTTTCGCGGGAACTTGAGGGTCTGCTGAATCAAGTGATGAAGGTTTAGATCTGGATGTGTTGAGTTAGTATAGGGCTGGGGTGTTGATCTGTGAGTGCCTTGGGTGGGGCCTGGATGAGGCTAGTTGACCTATTGGGAAATGTCTTTTGTGTGAAGTGTATCTTTGGGCATGTGGAAGTATTCTTGATATGAGAAAATGCTAAGTAACTGATTTACTATCTGAAAAGGGATTCACTATCGGGGAAAGGGAGGGAAGAGGAGACTGAACATAAACTGTGCACCTATGGATGAGGACAATGGGGGATGGGGAGGGGGCAGAGGGTGGGGTGGGAACCTGGTGGAGGGGGGAAGAAATGAGGAACCTTTGTAGTAATATGAACAATAAAGATTGATTTAAAAAAAAAAAAGAAAGAAAGATCATACACCATGACCAAGGCTTTATTCTGGGGATGCAAGGATGGTACAATATCTGTAAATCAATAAATATGATACATCACATAAACAAACTGAGAGACATAAATCACATAGGTATGTCAATTGACGCAGAAAAAGCATTTGAAAAAATCCAACAACCTTTCTTGATAAAAACTCTCAGCAAAGTGGGAATAGAGGGATCATTCCTCAACATAATAAAAGCCTATATGATAAACCTACAGACAACATCATACTCAATGGGGAAAAACTAAACCCATTTCCCCTAAGAACAGAAACAGGACAAGGATACCCACTCTCACCATTCCTGTTCAAAATAGTACTAGAAGTACTAGCCATAGCGATAAGACAAGAAGAAGAAAGAAAAGGCACCCAAATTGGAAAAGAAGAAGTAAAACTGTCCTTAATCGAAGATGACATGATACTATACATAGAAAACCCCAAAGATTCCACACACAAAAAAAACTGCTAGACCTAATAATGAATTTGGCAATGTAGCAGGATACAAAATTAATACTTTCTAAGAGTTTACTCTTAGAAAGAGAAGTGAAAAAAAATCCCATTCCCCATTGCATCAAAAAAATTAAGATACCTAGGAATAAACTTAATCAAGGACATAAAAGACCTGTACTTGGAAAACTACAGGACATTGAAAAAGAGATAGAGGAAGACATAAATGAAAGATCATACCACGTTCATGGATTGGTAGAATCAACATCATTAAAATGTCCATACTATCTATCTAAAGCAATCCTTAGATTCAATGCAATCCCTATTAAAATACCAATGACATATTTTAAAGATATAGAACAAACTCTTCAAAAATTATTCTGGAATAATAATAATTTTTTTAAAAAAAAGACCCAGTGGCTACTGCAATCCTGAGAAAGAATAAAGTTGGGAGCATCACAATACCAGACATCAAGCCATGGTTCTCAAAACTGCCTAATACTGGCACGAGAATAGATGTATAGACCAATGGAACAGAATAGAGAACCCAGAAATTTACCCAAGTCATTATACTCAGTTAATATTTGACAAAAGAGGCAAGAGTATATAATGGAGTCAAAACAGTCCCTTTAATAAATGTTGTTGGGATATTTGGTCAGGTATATGCAAAGCAGAAGAAGAAGAAGAAGAAGAAGAAGAAGAAGAAGAAGAAGAAGAAGAAGAAGAAGAAGAAGGAGGAGGAGGAGGAGGAGGAGGAGGAGGAGGAGGAGGAGGAGGAGGAGGAGGAGGAGGAGGAGGAGGAGGAAGAGGAGGAGGGGGAGGAGGAGGAGGAGAAAGAAAGAAAGAAAGAAAGAAAGAAAGAAAGAAAGAAAGAAAGAAAGAAAGAAAGAAAGAAAGAAAGAAACTAGATCACCAACATATATCATACACAAAAACAAACTCAAAATGGCTAAAGGACTTGAAAGTAAAATGAGAAACCATAAAAATCCTACAAGACTCCATAGGCAACAACATTGCAGACATATATTGTAGCAATATCTTTTTCTTTGTTTTATATTTTTTTTATTATGTTTAAACTATTACATGTAGTAGTACACATATCTCCTTTTTTCTGCATTGACCTTCCCTCAGCCTCCCCTACCACCTGTCACATGCCCTCATCTCCCCCCAGTGTCTTGTGCCCATTGTTGTGCTTCTATGCGTGCATACAAATCCTTCTGTTGCTCGCCCCCCCCCCCACAACACTCCCCTGCTTTCCCGCTGTAAATTGACTGCCTCTCTTTTAGTTCATAAAGTTATAATGTTCTTTATTTTCCATAAATGAGCGAGGTCATGTGGTATTTTTCTTTCATTGCCTGGCTTATTTCACACATAATGTTCTTCAGGTCCACACATGCTGCTGCAAATGGAAGAATTCCTTCTTTATTATAGCAGCACAGTATTCCATTGCGTAGATGTACCATATTTTTCTGATCCACTCATCTGCTGATGGGCATTTGCTCTGTTTCCAAATCTTAGCTATTATGAATTGTGCTTCTATGAACATAGGGGTGCATATATCCTTTCTGATTGGTGTTTCGAGTTTCTTGGGATATATTACTAGAAGTAGTATTACTGGGTCAAATGGGAGTTCCATGTTTAGTTTTTTGAGAAAACTCCATACTGTTTTCCAAAATAGCTGCACCAGTCTGAAATCCCACCAGCAGTGTATGAGGGCTCCTTTTTCTCCACATCCTCACCAGCACTTGTCATTTGTTGATTTGTTGATGATTGTCATTCTGACAGGTGTGAGATGCTACCACATGGTAGTTTTGATTTGCATCTCTTGGATAATTAGTGTCTTTGAGCATATTTTCATATATCTCTTGGACTTCCTTCAGTTTTCTTGCAAAAGGATTCTATTTAGGCCTGTTGCCCATTTTTTTAATGGGATCATTTATTAAGTTGTATCGGTTCCATGTAAATTTCCATGTAAATGTTGGAGAGTAAACCTTTATCAGTGATAACATTTGCAAATATGTTCTCCCATACACTGGGCTTTCTTGTTCTTTGTTGATAGTTTATTTTGCTGTGCAAAAGCTTTTTATTTTGATGTAGTCCAAAGTGTTTATTTTCTCTTTATTTTCCATTGCCCTAGGAGTGGTATCAGTGAAGAAATTGCTTTGGCATATGTCAAAGATTTTTCTGGCTATGGATTCTTATAGTATTTTTATGGTTTCCTGTCTTTTAGGTTTAAGTCCTATATCCATTTCGAGTTTATTTTTGTGTATGATGTAAGTTGGTGGTCTGGTTTCTTATATTTTCTTTCTTTTCTTTTTCATGTATCTGTCCAATTTTCCCAACACCATTTATTGAAGAGACTGTCTTGACTCCATTGTATGTTCATGCCTCCTTTGTCAAATATTAACTGAGCATAGTGGTTTGGATTGATATCTGGATTCTCTATTCTATTCCATTGGTCTATATATCTGTTCTTGTGCCAGTACTAGGCTATTTTGAGAACAGTGGCTTTGTAATACAGCTTGAAATCTTGTATTGAGATCCCACCTACTTGATTCTTCTTTCTCAGGATTGCTGTGGCTATCAGGTTATTATTATTATTATTATTATTATTATTCTAGATGAGTTTTTGGACAGTTCCTTCTAGGTCTGTGAAATATGCCATTGGTATTTTAATGGGGAGTGCATTGAATCTATAGACTGCTTTGGATCGTATGACATTTTAATGATGTTGATTCTACCAATCCACAAACATGGTATGTTCTTCCATCTATTTACATCTTCCTCTCTTTTTTCAGAGTACTGTAGTTTTCCACATATAGATCTTTTACCTCCTAAGTTAACTTTATTCCTAGATATTTTATTTATTTATTTATTTATATTTATATTTTATTTATTTATTTATTTATTTATTTATGTTTTATTTATGTTTTATTTATTTTTGGTGTGATGATAAATGGGATTGCTTTTTCAGTCTCTCTTTCTGTAAGTTCACTATTTGTGTATAAAAATACCATAGATTTCTTCATGTTAATTTTGTATTCTGTTACATTGCTGAACTTACTTATTAATTCTGATAGTTTTTTGATGGAATCTTTTGGGTGTTTTTATGTACAGTATCATATAATCTGCAAATAAGGACAGCTTTATTTTTTTTTCCAATTTGGATACCTTTGATTCTTTCTTGTCTGATAGCAATGGCTAATACTTCCAGTACTATGTAAAACAGGAATGGTGAAAATGAGCATCTCTGTTTTGTTCCTGTTCTTAGGGAAAATGGGTTTAGTTTTTGCCCATTGAGTATGAATGATGTTAGTTGTAGGTTTATCATATATGGCTTTTATTATGTTGAGGTATGATCCTTCTATTCCAACTCTGTTGAGAGTTTTTACAAGAAAAGGTGTTGGATTTTTTTTTAAATGCTCTTTCTGCATCAATTTATATGACTATGTGATTTTTATCTCTCAATTTATGTGATGTATCATGTTTATTGATCTGCAGATATTGTACCATCCTTGCATCCCTGGGATAAATCCACTTGGTCATGGTGTACAATCTTTCTGATGTACTGCTGGATCCAATTTGCTAGAATTTTGTTGAGGATTTTGGCATCTATGTTCATGAGGGATATTGGCCTGTAATTCTTTTTCATTGTGTTATCTTTGTCTGGTTTTGGTATTAGGGCGATGCTGGCTTCATAGAAGGAGCTTGGAAGGGTTCCTTCCTCTTGAATTTTTTGGAATAGTTGGAGGAGGATAAGGTTTAGTTCCTCTTGGAATGTTTGGTAAAACTCTCCTGTAAGCTGGTTCTTTGAACAAACCAAGGGGGTTTGCTGTGTGGCCTTGGGTTTTTTGTTTGTTTGGTTTTTTGCTGGAAGTTTTTTGATGACTGCTTTAATTTCTTCAATAGTTATTTGTATATTGAGATTTTTAGTTTTTTCCTGATTGAAATTTGGAAGTTTGTATTTTTTTAGTAATATGTCCATTTCCTCCAGGTTGTCCAAATTGTTGAAGTAGAGTTGTTTAGAGTATTTTTAAACAATCCTTTCTATTTCTGTGAGGTGTGTTGTTATTTCTCCTCTTCCATTTCTGATTTTGTTTATTTGGGTCCTCTCTCTTTGCTTCTTGATGAGCCTTAGTAGAGGTTCATCAATCTTGTTTATCCTTTCAAAGAACCAGCTCTTGGTTTGTTAATCTTTTTTTTTTTTCTCTCTATGTCATTTATCTCTGCTCTGATCTTTATTATTTCCTTCCTTCTCCTTATAGTGGGCTTTTCTTGTTGCTCTCTGTCTAACCCTTTAAGTGATAGGGTTAATACTTTATTACCATTGTTTCTTGTGTTTTTGTTTTTTTTTTTTTTTTGCAGTAGGCATGTAGAGCTATGAACTTCCCTCTCATGACTGCTTTCGCTGTGTCCCGTAGATTTTGGGTTGTTGTGTTTTCATTGTTGTTTGTTGCCATGATGTTTTTTTATTTATTCCTTGATCTCTCTGGTAATCCCGTCATTGTTTAATAGCAGGCTGTTTAGTCTCCATGTGTTTGATTTTTTTTGGATTATTTTTATTGTAGTTGTTTTTCAGTTTTAGGCCATTGTGATCTGAGAAGATTTTTTATTTGATTTCTATCTTCTTGAATTTGAAGAGACTTTGCATGTGACCCAAAATATGGCCTATCTTTGAAAATGGCCCATGCGCACTTGAGAAGAATGTATATTCTGTGGCTTTGGGGTAAAATGTTCTGAAGATGCCAATTAATTCCAACTGGTCTAGTATGTCATTTAGGATTGATGTTTCTTTGCTGAAAAAATTTTTAGAGGATTTGTCCATTGGTGATAGTGGGGCATTAAAGTGACCTACTGTTATGGTATTGCTATCAATCTCTCCCTTGATATCTTCCAGGAGGTTTTTTGGTTTTTGTTTTTTTTTTTTTTGTAATGTATATGGGTGCTCCTGTATTGGTTGCCTAAATGTTTACTAGAGTTATTTCTTCTTGCTGAATTGCTCCATTTAGTACTATGAAGTGGCCTTCTTTATCTCTTTTTAGGTTCTTCACTTTGAGATCTAATTTGCCAGATTTAAGTATATTGCTACCACAACTTTTTTTTTTCATTTACATTCACCTAAAATACCTTTTCCAGTCCTTTACCATCAGTCTATGGAGTCCTTATTTCTTAGGTTGGTTTCCTGTAGACAACAGATATATGGGTTATGTTTTCTTATATACTCAGCTATTCTATGTCTTTTGATTGGGGCATTTAATTCATTTACACTTAAAGTTATTGATAGGTACTTGTTTTTTACCATTTTTATTTTTATGCCTATATTTCTTCTTTGCTTCCTATTTCTTCTTTTTACTGCAGACCATTTAGCATAGGTTGGTGGTGATACATGCCTTATTTGTCTGTGAAGCTTCTGATTTCACCCTTAGTTTTGATTGATAGCCTTGCTGGGTACAGTTCTTTGGACAGACCCTTCCTTTGCATGACTTTGTATATTTCATTCCATTCCCTTCTGGGCTGATGAGTTTCTGTTGAAAATCAGTCTCTAGTCTGGTGTGGTAACTTTCTATTGCTCTCTGGCCACTTTTAATATTCTTACTTTGTTGTTGGTATTTGCCAATTTAATTATAATGTGCCATGGCATTGATCTTTTGGGGTTCATTTTGCTTGGGACTCTGAGCTTCTTGGACTTGTGTGTTTTTTCTTTTCTGTATCAGGGAAGTTTTCTGTCATTATTTCTTTAAATGGGTTTTCTATTCCTTGCTCAGTGTCCTCTCCTTCTGTAACCCCTATTATGCAGAAGTTGTTTTGTTTCATGTTGTCCCAAAGTTCCCTCAGGCTCTCCTCCTGCTTTTTAAGCTTTTTTTTTTCTTTTTCTAAAAGCTTCTCCTCTTGGGTATTTTTTCCTACCTGGTCTCCTAGTTCAATGATGCAGTCCTCTGCTTCTTCTAGTCTACTGTTGATGCTTTCTATTGAGTTATTAAATATATATATATATATATATATATATATATATATATATATATATAATATATTACTGATTTTTTACACAGATGAAGGGAGAGAGATAGAGTGCTAGAAACATCAATGAGAGAGAAACATCAGTCAGAAATCTCCTGCCCTCCCCTCCTGTACACACACACTGGGATGTGCCTGCACCCAAGGTACATGCCCTTGACCAGAATCGAACCTGGGATCCTTATTCCTCAGGCCAATGCTCTATCCACTGAGCCAAACCAGTTTTGGCTCTATTGAGTTCTTTATTGCAGTGATGTCATTTTTTATTTATTCTTGGTTCTTCTTCTTTTTCTTGGTTCTTACCCATATTATCAAATTTGTCTTCCCTTTTTTTCAGCCACCTTATTAACATTTATCTAAATTCTTTTCTGACAGGTTGCTTGCCTCCATTTAGTTTTCTTCCTTTTCTGGTGATGTCTGCCTTTCTTTCATATATGGGCTATTTCTTTGTATCCCCATGGTCTTTCTTCTCTGGGTGGTTGGTTTTGTAGTTTTCTCTCTCCTGCATTGATTTAAAGGCACAAAATACAATACTACCAGGTACAATGCACAAGGCATTGAACAGAAATGTATATGACATTAATAACCCCAAATAAAGGTGACCACCAGAGAAAGTTGAATTAGAGGATAGGAGAGAAAGAAAAGATTTTTTTAAAAAAGTGCAAAAATTAAATTGGAAAAGGGAAAAAAAATTAATTGGGAGAAGAAAGAGAATAAGAAAGAAGAGGGGAATAAACTATATATAGCAGTAGAAAACTCCTATAGGACAGCCACTAATCCCAACAAATGCCAGCAACAAGTACCTGGAGATGAATGCAAACTATGAACAACAACTAGTATCAAGTGAGGTAAGGGAAAACAGAAGCAAAGCAAACAAATAAACAAACAAATAAAAATAAAAAATAAGCAATACAATCTTAGAAATAAGCAGAAAAATATTATCAACAATTAAAACAAACAACAACATGACAGAGAGGAAAATTTTTTTGTATAGTGAAGAAATAGAAGAGAGAGGTGTGTATGGACTTGGAGCAGGAGATTGAAAATTACATATATAGGTAGGGTGAAATTTTAACAGGGGTAAAACGAAGGAATAGGAGAATCTAAAGCAGGAATAGGGTAAGAGAAACAGGAAAACAAAAAAGTAAAAGTTAGTAAGAGAGTGATGGCATAAAGGTAAAGTTGAGATAGAGTAAAATGATGCTAAAGGAAAGATGAAAATAGAATGTAGAACACTGATCCCAAAGTAAAATTAAGAGAAAATAAAATTACACTTAAAAAAGGAAGGTAAAATAGTAGTAGTAATAATACTGATTAAAAAATGTAATAATTAAAAAGGTAAAATCAAGTGAGAAAAAAAGAAAAAATGTTTCTTTAGTAAAAGATGAAAAAAATAAAAATGAAGCAGTAGTGAAGATCATTCCCTTCCTCTACTGTTCTGTTTGGCATGCCTGTTTCCTAGTCAAGACAGTATTATAGTTCCCTGCGTTCCACTGCTCCTCAGTCCTGATTTTTAAGCAGGCAGTGCATCTTAATTTCTTGTATTCCTTTATTTGTGTTTATACAAGAGTCAATTTGTGATTCAACCACTTTGTGGCAGTGTTTTTGGATTGACCTCTGTGTCTATAGGTTCTGTCTAGCCAGTGGTTAGAAGTTGCTTTCCCTGTGGCACTCAATAACAATTTGTGGGAATGGATTGCCCAGAGCTGGTTTTCTGATGGTTATTCCCAACTCTGATTCCCATGTTCTAGCGAAACAACTTTCCCCTGCAGTTGGGTGTCCCCAGTTGGGTGATCTTATGTTATGGGCTTAGAAATTAGATGCAAGGATAAAGAGAGAGAGAGAGAGAGAGAGAGAGAGAGAGAGAGAGAGAGAGAGAGAGAGAGAGAGAGCGCGCTAGGGTAAGTGTGCAAACTCTGGGTCTGCGTGAAAGTCTATTCAGTCTTTTTTTTTTTTTTTTAAATATATTTTATTGATTTTGTACAGAGAGGAAGAGAGAGAGATACAGAGTTAGAAACATCGTTGAGAGAGAGTCATCGATCAGCTGCCTCTTGCACACCCCGTACTGGGGATATGCCCGCAACCAAGGTACATGCCCTTGACTGGAATCGAACCCGGGACCCTTCAGTCCCCAAGCCGATGCTCTATCCATTGAGCCAAACCTGTTTCAGCTCTAGTTAGTCTTTTATTTCCCCTTGGGTCTAAGCAGATGGCACAATTTTTAAAAATTTCAGGTTGTCCTTTTGCACTCAGATCAAAGTGTTCCCTTCTGTTAGCAGCTCTGCAGATGCCCTTCCACATTCATGGATCAGGCCAGCCCCAATGGCCATGATTTTTCTAGGCACAGACTCCCTCAGGTTCTCCAGCTCCTGTGTGCGAGTTTCTCTCTCCTGCTGAGACCACAGACCTCACCTTATCCCAGGTGAAATCTGATCTTTCCGTTGTGGCGTGTAGAGCTCGTCCAAATCCGTGTGCTTGTACCAATCAGGGAACTCAATGTTCTTGGGTTCGCAGCTGTTGGTGGGTGCCGTATTTGTAGATTCCCTGGGCTTTTCAGGCTTCCGATAACATCCACTTTTCCCTTCAAGATGGCGTGGTCTCCGTGCCCCATTTTGTTACTGTGTGAGAAAACCCAGCAGCAGTGGGGACTGCCCAGTCAGGGGAGCCCCATCCAGCAGTTCCCCAAAGTCTCCTGGAGTATAGCTGTCCCTCAACTCAACAACAAACATAACCATACACTCTCCCTTTGTTTTCTCACTCACACACTCTCTTGCAGTCTGCCTTCCCAAAGGCAGCCATCTTTTGTTTCCAGTAGCAATATCTTTTCAGACAAAGATCCTAAGGCAAGAGAGACTAACGAGAAAATAAACAAATGGGACTACATCAAAATAAAAAGCTGTACAGCAAAAGAAACCATCAACAAAACAACAAGAAAGCCCGCTGCATGAGAGAACATATTTGCCAATGTTATTTCCAATAAGGATTTAGTCTCCAACATTTACAGGGAATTCATACAACTTAATAAGAAGAAGATAAACAATCCAATAAAAAAAAATGGGCAAATGACCTAAATAGACACTGTTCAAAGGAGGACAGAAGGCAGGCCAAGAGACATATAAAGACATACTCAAAGTCACTAATCATCCTGAAGATGCAAATCAAAACAACAATGAGGTTCCATTTCACACCTGTCAGAACAGCTATCATCAACAAATCAACAAAGGACAAGTGCTGGAGAGGATGGGGGGGGGGGGGGGAGCCCTTGTGCACTGCTGGTGGGAATGCAGACTGGTGCAGCCACTCTGGAGAACAGTATGGCATTTCCTCAAAAATTTAAAAATGGAACTCCCATTTGACCCAGTGATCCCACTTCTAGGTATATATCCTAAGAAAACAGAAAAACCAACCAGAAAGGATATGTGCACCCTATGTTCATAGCAGCACAATTTACAATAGTTAAGATTTGGATACAGCCTAAATTTGCATCAGCAGATGAGTGGATTAAAAAAAAACGTGGTACATCTACACAATGGAATACTACACTGATAAAAAAAAAAAAAAAAAAAAAAAAAAAAAAAAAAAAGAAGAAGAAGGAATTCTTACCATTTGCAGCAACCTGGATGAAACTGGAGAGCATCATGCTAAATGAAATAAGCCAGCCAGTGAAAGAAAAACACCACATGATATCACTCATTTATGGATAAAAGAACATTTTAACCTAATGAAAAAGAATATACAGAGGCAGAGAAGCATCAAACAGACTGTCAAACTATAGCAGGAATGCTGTAGAGGGTGTGGGGGGAGGTAAGAGATAAATCAAAGGACTTGTATGCATGCATATAAGCATAACCAATGGACGCAAGACACTGGGGGGTGAGGGCATGTGCCAGGGGATAGGAGAGGTCAGGAGAAGGTCAATTGGGGGGGGGGGAGAGAAGGAGATATATGTAATACTTTAAACTCAGGGAAGCGGCAAAAATGAGGAGACAAGGAAACAGATCACAAACAAAGAAATGGCGGAGAACAAACGACTGGACATAGAGTTCAAAACCATGGTTATAATGTTCTTCAAGAATTTCCTAGAAAAGGCCGATAAATTTAATGAGACCCTCGAGGATATAAAAAAGGACCAATTAGAAATTAAACATACACTGACTGAAATAAAAAAATATTATTCAGAGACCCAACAGCAGACTAGAGGAACGCAAGAATCAATTCAAAGATTTGGAATACAAAGAGGCAAAGGAAACTCCTCTGGAGAAGCAAGAAGAGAAGAGAATCCAGAAAGTTGAAGATAGTGTTAGAAGCCTCTGGGACAACTTCAAGCGTACCAACATCAGAATTATGGGGGTGCCAGAAGAAGAGAGAGAGCAAGATACTGAAAACTTATTTGAAGAAATAATGACCCAAAATTTCCCCCACCTGATGAAAGAAATAGACTTACAAGTCCAGGAAGCGCACAGAACCCCAAACAAGACTAATCCAAAGAGGACCACACCAAGACACATCATAATTAAAATGCCAAGAGCAAAAGACAAAGAGAGAATCTTACAAGCATCAAGAGAAAAACAGTTAGTTACCTACAAGGGAGCACCCATATGATTATTATCAGCTGATTTCTCAACAGAAACTATGCAGGCCAGAAGGGAGTGGCAAGAAATATTCAAAGTAATGAATAGCAAGAACCTACAACCAAGATTATTCTACCCAGCAAAGTTATTATTCAAAATTGAAGGGCAGATAAAAAGCTTCACAGATCAGAAAAAGCTAAAGGAGTTCATCACCACCAAACCAGTATTATATGAAATGCTAAAAGGTGTTCTTTCAAAAAAGGAAAAAGAAGAAAAATGGTAAAGGTAAAAATTATGAACAACAAATACATATCTATCAACAAGTGAATCTAAAAGTCAAGTGAATTAAAAATCTGAAGAACAGAATAAACTGGTGACTATCAAGGGCATAAAACGGGAGGGGATTGATAATTCTTAGGGGGGAAGGGGTGTCTAAATGGGGGGTACGGGAAGAGACTGGACAAAAATCATACACCTATGGATGAGGACAGCAGGTGGTGGGGGCAGGTAAAGGCAGAGGGTGAGGTGGGGACCAGGTGGAGGGGAGCTATGGGGGGGAAAAATGGAGAAACAATTGTAATAATCTGAACAATAAAGATTTATTAAATTAAAAAAAAAAAAAAAAGGTGCCTGCACCTCAGCCCTCTTTCTCTTTCCCCTCTGGAAGGCAGCCGGCAGTGGTACTCTCCTTCAGTAAAGCCTGTGTCCTGATCCCGGTCTTCTCCCCCTCTGTTTCATCTGTCAATTGTTTATTATTATTATTATTATTATTATTATTTCACTATCTACTTGCCCCATTCATATTATTACTATTTCACACCTTCACTCTGCCCTGTCCCATGGACCTGGACAATGTGCGTCCACCTGGACCAGATTCTACGGGTGCCCTTCCCTGCTGCCCCCTCTCTTGCCCTTGCCAGCAATCCCTAATCAGTCTTCCATCCAGAGAGCAGGCTCAGGTCCTCCAAGCATCTCTCTTAACTGCCCACTTGCTCCCAAAGTTACAGGATGCTCCTTGTCCCCATGGTCACATCTGGTCTGATCTCGTCAGGTATGACAGGGCACCAACACACAGGCATGCGGCCGACCTTCTGGCCTCTGTGCTCCTTATCAAATCAGAGTCCTTAGCAGCCTTTGTGTGAAGACCCTCCACCGTCTCCCACGCTGGGCCTGCCTAACACAGGCTCCTTCTCATCACATCCCCAGCTCCCCTTTCATTCAGGGGGCGAGGAGGGGAGGCAGCAGGAATGAAACGGGCCAGGGTGGCCCAGGCCACCCACCCTCAGGTCCTGAGCTCACATGTGCCCTCCCCAGTCACTGGGCCCTGCGCTGGGCTTAAGTAAAGTCTGGAGCCACACCTGCCATGTCCTTCACATTGAAGCTCTTAAAATAAAACTTTAAAAATCCATCTCATCTGTCATCTACCTACCACTTTTTGTATTAATAGGAAGTACACTAGAAAATCCCTTAAAATTGAAATAAAAAATGATTCTAAGAGACACGATGTGTGCATTGATCTGTTTTTATGTCTCAACATCAGCAATTCACAATATTTCCTCTTTGGGGACAATGGAGACACTCAGCTGCAATCCTTCCAATGGGCACTAGAGGGAAACCTGATGAGTTTACAGCTTCCCTCCCGAGTATTAAAAAAAATAAAAAATCTGGGAGAAAGGCAAGTAATCCAGATGCTCTTGGGGCTTGTTTGTTTCTCTGGTTTCTGTGAATATTTTGGTCATTCTCCTCCTCACCATCTTCCCCCTCCCCCAGCAGCCTCGAGGGTTCAAATCTTTCACTTCTTGCTGCTGCCCAGGCTTCCCTGCAGATGTCCACATGCCAGGGGTCAGGGCCACTGGGTAAATCTCTGACCCGGAAGGCGGTGATGAGTCCTTTGCCTTTTCAGCCCTTTATACCTGGCGTGACCACGCGTCCTAGTTTGCCGGGGCAGCCCCAGGGCACTGCTGCCGAGGCGTCACTGAATAGCACCCCCTCTGCTCTTGTGGGTGCCCAGTTTATAGGGCATAGGATCTGCTACCTTCCCTTCCTTTCTGCCTCTTTCCTCCTGACTCTGGGTACCCCACCCTAGTCTGCTTCTGGGGAACCACCCCTTTAGAGATGTCAGGAAGGGAGAGATGGGCAGGCCTGAGCCTGAGACAGCAGCTCAGTCCAGCAAGGACAGACTCCTGGCAATGGTCAGACAGGGGGTGGGGCTTTCTGGGTGGGGCATTCAAGGGATAAGGAGCAGCAAGTCATGGGAATTGGGGGGCACTCATGCCATCAGGGGATGTGGTTGAAAGCCTAGAAAGAGTGCCCCCACCTTTGCTGCTCCCCCAAACCCCAGCTGGGGCCTCTTCCTGTCAGGACAAAGAAGGAGAAGCAATTCTGAAGAGGGAGCCTGGGAAGCAGAGGACAGAGAGCCCAGAGGGGCCTAGACTGTTTCATCCATCACACCCTCCTGTAGCCTCCTGGGGGAGAGGGGCATGAGAAGGCACCCCTGGGTGGACTGCATCAGCTGCAGAAAAGGGGGTGCAGTCTTTGGGGGGAAGTGGGGGAAAGGCTGGAACAGAGGTGGAGAGAGATGGATAGACAAGAGGATAGTCCGAGACCAAACTTCCTGTTTCTACTCTGGACCTTTGGTATAAATGCCTGCCTGCCCCGTGTGGCTCTGTGTGACCGCGCCTGCCGCTAAGCCGTGCGGTCAGGGCTCGTCATGCTGTGGTGTGCATCGGCACGGGTCCCCTGTCTGTCCATCATTATCCCACCGCACCGTGGATCGCATCTCACTCGCCCATCCATCCTTCGGTGGGCATTTGGGTTGCTTCCACTGTGGGGCTACTATGAACAGCCATTGATCTTTTCCTGGGTACATATGTCTCCACGCCCCTCGAGTATATGCCAGCACACACCTATGAGTGGCATACACCTGAGACCCTGAGGCTCTGAGGAAGTTTGAGGTCCTACTTGAAATGCAGTGGGAAAGGGAGAGCAGAGGAAATGTTGACTTATATGAACAGGAAGTGGGCACGTGTCGATTAGAATGCCAAACTGGGTGAGTTTTAGAAAACTCAGGGGACCCAGCACCTACACGCGGCCACTGTGGGCTCTTGCCAACCTCACCCTCAACCTCTCAGGTGTGCCACTAGGAATTGGGAACCCTGCCCCAGCTTGGCTGCACGCTCCCCAGTGGCCACTGGAGGGCGCCCGGACCCCTCCCTGAGTCTCAGATTCCTGGAAACAATGTGGTTTCTGAGAGGTTTTTTTTTTTCCAGAGCTGAGCCACTGTGCTCACCCCAAAACTGCTCAAGGGGACCGCGCTGGGCTTAGACCCTTAACTGGAATTAGCGCGTGGATGGAAGACAGAAGTAGAGTATCCCTCAGCTGCATGCAAAGCTCACCCCAGAGCAGTGGAGCCTTGGAGTCCTTCTCTGCGGCCCTCAGTGACCTTGAACCCCTGTCCATCTCTGTAAGATGCTGAGAAGCGAGGGCATGCTGCCCATGGCGGGGCGCATACGGCCAGCACACAGCCACAGGAGGCTCCATGGAACGGCCACCATTGCTGCCTGGTTACCTTTTTGCTGTTTGACTGTGTGCAGGGGCGTTTGAAGAGATTCACAAACTCAGCAGCAAAGGAGACCAGAGTCCATGGGGCCTTGGGCTCATGATGACCGGAGAGATAGGATGGTGCAGAGAGGAAAACAGAGCGGGCATGCAGTGGGGCTGGCTTTGGCAGAGGCACAGACTGCTTCCCAAAAAGTCCCCTCCGGGTGGCCAGAGCGCGGGGCCTGCCTCAGGCCATCTCAGGGCCTGCGTGTCCGGAGGGCCTGGAGCCAAGAGCCAGCTCCTGGGGTCCGAGGCCCGGGGCGGTAAAACCAGCATTCCAGCCCCAGAGCCTTCACTGCTTCTGACTCAGGCTTGGACGTGCAGAGTCTCCGCTTTCTATAGGGAACACAGTTTCCCTGAGACACCAGAAGGGGGGTGCACACACACACACTCACACACACTCACACACACGTCCACACTCAAACACACACACACATAGTCACACACTCACACACATGTCCACACTCGGTCACACAGTCACATTCATACATACTAGTCATGCTCACACTCACACTCAGACACACACACACACACACACACACACACACACACAGAGTCACACACACACAATTTCTCAGTGTGCCCTCTCCACCTTCTTGTTCATCATTCCAGCCGTTCTGAGTGACTTGTGGTGACTTTTTTGAGAGCTTGCTTTTCTTTTTAAAAGAATGTATTGAGGTGTAAGTCACATCATATGGAATGAAACATTTTTAAAGTGAACACTTCACTGGCATGCCCCATGGCTCCAAGCAGCCGCTGCCCCTCTCTGTGTGTCCACTTTTTAATGCTTACTTATTAATTATTTATTGGATGTCTATCATGAGGCAAAATCTCTGTGGTGGTGCGGATTTTTAATAGTTGAGCCTCCATAGACCAATTTCCTGAACCTTCTCTGAGAACAGAAGCATGGACTGTACTGATTGGTCAGACTGGGCACAATCCCACCCCAGCAGTGGGAGGGGCCTTGGCTCCACCAGCATTGGGAGGAAGCTACCCAGAGGAAACCGGAACTTTGGTGACCAGCGAGGAGGACTGAGGCCGAAAAACATGTTCAGACTGTGAGTGTCCGGGGCCAATGCTGCCCCCTACAGCCCGCACAGGGAGGCACGGGCAGCCTCGTGGGGCCGGCTGTGATGTGTGCGTGACAACAGAGGGCACAGCAGTACATGGGGACGCCAAATGCATGGGGAGGAGATGCAGGAGGCTGAAGGAAAGGCCTCTGAGCAGAGGCGATGTTTCAGCTGGGTTTTAAAGGATGAGTAGGAGTTCGCCAGGGAGTGCCCATTGGGCTGGGCAGAGAGCAAAGGTACTGAGACACTGACTGGAGTTTTAATCCTGACTCTTCTCCTTTCTAACTTCCTAGAGCAAGTGACTTCATCTCTCTGAGCCTCAGTTCCCTCCTCTAAAAACTGGGGGACAATCATAGTATCTCCCACGAAATCCGAAGGAGGAGGGAGGAGGATACAGCTGGGGACAAAGCAGTGGACGTGACAAAATCCCTGCTGCCCTGGAGTTTGAATCTTCTCATCTGTGAGGTGGGGATGACTGTACCTCCTCTACCCACCAGCAAGCGGCTCGGCACAGCGCCGCCTAGCGTTACTGCCCACCGTTGTCGTTGCTCTCTGTGAAGTTCTGAGATGACCCGGCGGTGTGGCCCGGGCTGCAGGCGGGTAGGATGCCCACATCCAGGTGCCAGCGCTGCACCAGCCGCCACGCGGCCGCGGGCAGCTCCCTCCGGCCGCCTGCGCCTCGGATGGGGGACGGACAGGGGGCCGCCCTGCTGGCGGGGTTATGGGTTTGCACAGGAGGATCCCGGGCCCTGAGCGGGGCTGCCCCGCCCGAGAGAGCGCCCAGCGAAGCGGGTGGGGGCGGAGCACGTGCTGCCCCTGGGGCTCCGAGGACCGTGCCCGCCACCCTGAGTCCATGGCCACACCCGGTGATGCTGACCGAGTCCGTCTCAGGCCGGAGACCCCGCGTCCACGTCAGCAGCGGCTGCGAGCCCCGGACCCGGCGGCCCCGCCGAGGGCGGAGGGGGCACCGCGGAGGCAGCACCGTGGACTCGGGGTGCGGCTGGCGCAGCCCTCGCAGCTGGCTGGTGGCTACCAGGTCCCACGTGCCGTCCTCCTTAAGCTAAACATCTGTTTATCTCGTGTGTGAAGAGGGAGCACACACAGCACTCGCCCGTGAGGACGCCTGTGTGGCGGCTGGTGAAGGCGCCGGCGGCTCCGCGGGGGACGCAGGGCCGGGCTCGGGCACCCCCTGCGCCCTCCAAGCCCCGTTACCGGAGCGGGGGGCCCGGCGAGGTCCGCGAGGGGCCGGGGCTCCAGGCGCCTCTGCACAGCGCGGCCACCGGCCTCCCCGGCTCTGCTGCCCCTTCAGCGTCGCGGAACGTCCCCGGGTCTGAGGTCCCGCAGCGCGGGCTGCAGCGCGGCGCGGCTCCGGGGAGACCAAGGTCACGGCGCCCCTCCGCGCCCCCGCCCGGCGGAAGGGCCGGCCTCCGGGGGCGGCCCCGCCCGCCCGCGCCTCCGCAGCCCCGGCTCCCGGTGCGGGCGGCCCTGCGGTGGGATGCGCGGCCAGGGCGGGGGGCGCGCCCGCTGGCCGGCGCCCGTGCGCTCGCTGCTGCGCGCCTTTGGGGCCCGGGACGCCGCCGCCGCCGCCGCCCGAGGCCCGGAGCGAGGTAAGCAACGCGGCGGGAGCCGGAGCCCTGCCCTTGGCCGCTGCTGGGGCCCGGGAACCCGCTGCTGGGGGGCCGGGAACCCGCTGCTGGGGGGGCCGGGAACCCGCTGCTGGGGCCCGGGAACCGGCTGCTGGGGGCCGGGAACTCGCCGCCGCGCCCCCAGCCCCGCCGGCTCGGGCTCCCCTGCAGCCTGGGCGGGCGCCGGGGGCCCAGGACAAGGGCAGAGCGCGCAGCGGTCCGGAGCGCGGGCCTCGGGGTCTGACCCCTCTGGCCAGCTGCGTGACTGGTGGGTGCTCAGGGCATCGGCTTCTTTGTGCCTCAGTTTCCGCATCTGTAAGAGGAGGCGATCTTGTACTTGAGTCGTGAGGCAGCAGCTGGGATCACATAGCCCTGCTCGCCACCCAGGGAGAGTTCAAGGGAGTTCTGTGAGCGGGCCTCCCACTGTGCGGGGCAGGAGTGACCTGAGCCCCTGCAGGCGGACACCTGGTCCTGGAGCGGGGCCAGCCGCGGTTAAAGGGACGGATCTCTGGAGAGAGGCCTAGGAAGCTGGAGAATGGTGAGGGCCCACCTGGTCCAGGGAAGGGGAGCTGGGGGGTGGGAGCCGCTGAGGCCCTGGGAGGAGGCCAGGGCAGCCCTGGGTGTAAGGTGAGCAGCCGGCTGAACACGGTGGGGCAGGAGCCTGAGGCGGTGTTTCCAGACTGGCCCGGAGAATGTCCTGGACCTGGGGCCACGTATTACAAACAGCCGGAGGCCCCACCAGGCTGCCCCTCAGCTTCCTGGAACCTGCATTTCTGGCCAGAGCCCCAGGTGATTCCAGAACCGGTGGTCTGGCAGCTCTGGTTTCCACAGCCCCTGATTCTCACCAGTGGCTCCAAAGGAGGGCTTCTGCCTGCCCTGTTTTTGTTTGTTTACAACTCCCCCGGTTAATGTGACATCTGGTGGGGAGGAGCCAGGGTGCAGCTGAGCATCCTGAGGTCCCAGGACAGCCCCTCCCCAAGAGAAAAAGAAAAAAGGACAAGAGCCATTTGGGTACAAGTCAGGGTGTGGCGCTGGGGAGACTCAGAGGTCATAGGAGGAGAAGGGGCCCTGGGCTGTTGGGCCAGCAGGTGGCATTGGGAGCCTGCTGTGTGCCAGACTCTGGGAAGTGTCTCCAGGGTGAGCCGCCCATGGTGAAGCTCCGGGCACTTACTAAGGGAGCACCCAGGCCCGGCACAGGACGGGTGGCCCTTCTGCGCCTCCACTCAGTGTGAGACCTTGTTCTCGGCTCTGGGGGCCAGTGGTGACCCCGGACACACACGCTCCACTGGGCACGGAGCTCCCTCCCCAGCACCGGAGCTCAGTGGGTGCACAGGCTGCCCCCAGGGTTCAACCTGCTGCCACCAGTCATACCGGGGCCACTCGGGCCTCCGTCCCAGGGACCTCGGCCCCCACTCCCAGCTCCCCTGCGATGCTCGGGTCCTGCGTTTGCTCCGGCCCCCTGGGCTGGGTTTTGAGAAAGGACGTTTCACACGCTCACGGTGTATTCAGAGCCCTTGCGAGGGTGTGGTCTGCCCGTGGACATACACTCCTGCTGCACACGCTCCTCATTGCGGGGAGTTTTTAAAATAGTTCTGTGGCCGCTGTCTGGGCCGTGAGACCGGCAGGCTGAGCCTCAGCTAACCCACTTTGGCCACGTTGAGAAAGCTGGCCGTTTAGGCTGCGGCCGTCAGATGTTTGCTAGTCATGGAAGAGGGGGCAGGCACTGACCCAGATGCCAGGATGAGGGCAGCAAGCAGGTCTGCTTCCTGGCCTCAGGGAGCTTTTCCTGGGGGCCGGGGGGGGGGGGGAAGGCAGTAAACGAAACCAGAAGATCCTCAGTGCAGGGTCGTGCGGGGAAGACGGGAGCGCTGACTGAGGGTGTGAGCTGCTTGGCCGGGGAAGGCTCTGCAAAGACTGGTGTGTGGCCACAGACTGAGTGGGGGAAGTGGGGCCACGTGGGGGTGGGGGTGAGAGCGTCCCGGCAGGAGGAAGAACAGGGCAGAGGCCCGGAGATGGTAGTTGGCTCGGTGGAACTGGGGAGCAGAGAGGGTCATGAGGCCGCAGACTGTGTGCATGGAGAGTGGGTGGGTGCCCTGGACTCCAGGGTCAGCCATGGGCATTTCACACAGGCGGCCGCGGCCACTGGCGGGCTGTGGCGGAGGACTTGCTGAACGTGAGAGAGGGCTCCTCTGGCCGTCAGCGGGCTCAGGGGGCAGGGAGGCGCCTGCTGCTCTCAGGACCCAGAGGTCCAGGTGGCTGAGGCCACAGGGCCTGCTGCTGCCCCGGGGCCTGAAAGCCAGGAAGCCACCTCGGTGTGTGTCTAAGCACCTGGGGGGAGGCTGGCTGTGGGGGAGGGGTTGGAGGGAGGAGGCTGAGCCCTTTGGAGAGGCCTGTTGCCATCCTGAGGTGGGGAAGTGGGCATGTCTGAGTCCGGAGCTGCGGGCAGTGGTTGGCCTGGAGCCCCTCTGAGGACCCTCAGGACCATCTGTCCTCTCCAGGGCTGGGGCTAAGTCCTGCCTCTCCGTGTGGCGTCAGTCCAAATACCAAATGTTGGTTTGGAGCCATCAGGGACCCAGCATGCTGACAGCTGGACCGGGGGAGGTCCCCTGGCCCCTCTGCCCTGTGCCCACGAGGATTTGTCCAGCTGCCACCTGCAGCCTGGCTCCCATCTTGTGTGCCGCTTCCCAGGACTCTCTCTGGGAGGGTCCTGGTTTCCAGACCTGGAGGGACAGTCATGGGGGGACGGTCGTGGAGGAACAGTCACGGAGGGACGGTCATGGGGGGCATGGTCATGGGGAGATGGTCATGGAGGGACGGTCATGGGGCGACAGTCGTGGAGGGACTCTGAGCTATTCTTGTGGCCAGCGCTGCTTTATTTAGGAACAAATCAACCAGCCATTCTTCCCAATTTCGACTTTTGATTGGAAGCTCTGACTCGTACTGGGATATTTCTGTCCCAAATGAGTTTTTTTATTTAACATTTTTGGAAGGGAACGGCGTGATTGATGATACCATGACACATGTCAGCTGATGCTCATTAAGAGTCGTGTCTTTGGGGCTGTTTGGGGCAGTTGGACGTGGCGCTGTGTTCCCGGGCCAGCTCAGGGCTGGGCCAGGCTCCCGAGGGCAGGGACTCTCCAGACCCACGTGGGCTCTGAGCTGCAGGTTCTCCTGAAACCCTAATGACAACCAGCTGGACCGGCAGGCTTTTCTGGTGGCAAGTGACCAGCCCTTTGGAAGCAAAAGCAGCATTTGTCAGCTCAGGAAGCTGGGTGTCCAAGGCCAGGCGGCCTCAGGGGCTCCTGCGAGTGTCCCCTTGTGCGTCCCGGTCTTGTCTGGGTCACACTGCCGTCTCTGACCCCATCGCTGTGGCCTGGGAATGGGGGGAGCTGGACGGCTGAGGCCTGAGGCCCCTGAGAAGACCATGGGTGCCGGCAGAGATGGAGAGAGAGCACGGGGCATCGCCAGCACCAGCAGGGTTCTGGCTGCACCAGTGTGGGGCCTGCCTGTGCTCACGGACCTGCACCTCGCACCACGGGCGGGGGCACCGACTGGCAAGTCCAGGCATAGCAGCAGACTGGGAGTCACCTGCCCAGGTGCCCCTCACCCAGGACTGCTGCCTGCTGGGAAGCTTGGCTGAGGAAGGTGGTGGCTCCATTTGTGTTTTAAGAGACATGAGTGATCCTCAGGCGTGGGACCAGGCCTGGCCTGCAGCTAGCACTGGTAATATCCGTCAGGTGATTCCTAATGTGCTCTATTCAGGCATCTGCTTTCTTTGGGGGTGCAGGGGGTGGGGGAGATAATGACACAAAGTGTTTCCTGGATACTGATTCTAAGTGAGGAGTGAAGATGGCAGATGAGGCCAACCTTTGGATCCAGCTCCTTCCTCTTCCCCACCCCCCCCAGGTGACCTTTAGAGTTTAGGGTGCCCACTGGACTCTGGCACTGCACTGGGTCTCAGGGAGCCGGTCAGCACTCTTTCCTGTAAGGATTTTAAAGAAATGGCATCTGAAAACAGGACGTCCTGTTCTGAAACGTGTTGTTTCCACTCAGTGAGTCTTGGAGATTTATCTGGGTTAATAGCGCCTTCCTAATTGCTGTAGAGCATTCCACTGTTGTGTTAGCCTTTCTGAGGCCGATGGCGGTGGGGATGGTCTCAGACCTGCTCCACGGGGGGTGGGCCTGCGTGAGCATCACACACACACACACGCACACATGCACACACACGCGCGCACACACACACATGCACACATGCGCGTGCGCACACATGCACACATGCACACACGTACACACGCATACACACACACACACACGCAAGCACGCGCTGCGGCCTCTGTTGCGCTCTCCCTGGCCGCAGCTGTCCCCAGCAGCAGCGGCTGAGGTCCCTTCCTCCAGGGGCCTGTGGGCTCAGTCTCACAGGGCCCGAGAAAAGGGAAATTCCTGGGACTAATTCACATTCCCTTGGTTGCTCCAGAGGCTTTTTCTGATGCTCACTGACCGCTCGGATGTCACTCTTTCCTTTTGCTTCTGTGTCTGCCAGGTAGTTAGACTTTCTGGTTGGTCTGCAATAGCTGCTTCTGTGTCCTGGACTCTCACTCTGTCTGCTGCCATTCGGGTCTCTCTGCGGCTTGCCTTTTGACTTTGTTTACAGTGTCTCTGGCTGTGAAGGAGGTTTTTTGCTTTGTTTTTGAATATGCCTGACATGTGACATGATGGTGCTTCCGGGCGTGCGGTACAATGACCTGATGTGTGTGCTTACTGCGAGTTCACCACAGTGAATCCAGCTGACATCCGTCACTTCCGAGTCACAGCTGCTTTCCTGGTGGTGAGAACTTTTAAGATCGACTTCATAGCAACTTTCAAATACGCGACACAGTGCCGCTCACTGGAGTCCCTTTGCTGTGCGTGCACCCCAGGTTTTTACTTTGAAGCAGTAAAATGTATCACATTTTTTCTTTATTATTTTGTGTCTTTAGTAAATCTTTTCTGGCCTCAAATCCAAAGTAGGCACCTTCCCCCAGTCTGCCAGGGTTTAGCTCTGGGCATCCATATCCCAAAGACCCTGTGTCCACATCAGAAATGTCCAAACTAGAGCATTTTTGTGAGTTTATTTGAGCCAAACGGATGACACTTGCAGGGAAGCAAAATCTCAGCAGACTGAGGAAATGCTCTGAGACGGGCCGTTTTGCAGGTATTTTATACATTAGCATCAAAGGGGAGACTTCAGGGGCTGCACAGCTCCCCTGGGTGGCAGGTTAAGGAGGCGGGAGAGCAGAGCGGGAGCCTCTGAGGCCTGATGGAAAGCAAGAGGGGGAGTTGCGCCTCTTTTACCCTGAAGGGCTCGGGGCAGGTCACATGGCCTGGGCTGGAGATGGTGCTCCCGGATCAGGAGAGCTTGGGGCTCGGTGGCCCCTGTGCTGTGCCGGGAAACCCCGAGGGCTGTGGAGAGGAAATTACCGGGACAGCTCACAGGCCTGCTATCTGAGATGCAGGGTGACAGAGCCAGGCTCGCTTTGGGGGAAGACTGGCCCCGTCGGGGCAGCTGCAGGCCTGGGGCAGACCCTCTCCGAGAGGAATGCGTGTGTTCAGACCATCTCGGGTGCTGCATTCCTGGGGCCCACCCTGCTGGCCTCCTGGAGCTTGTCCAGGTTCCCGTGTGCCCTCTTGTCACACCTGAGTCCTGGGCAAACCTGGATGCCGGTGGTGAACATCCGTCCGTGTTCCCCGGAGTGAGTGTCCAGCTGTTGGCATTGCATCTCCTTTCACGCCCCTGTAATCTACCTTCGAGACGGTGTGAGAACGTGGTCTTAGTGGGAAATCTGGTGCAGGTTATGCTGACCCCGCATGCCTTCGGGGGTCCGGAATCTGGGTGTGTGCCAGGCAGCGGGTGCCCGCAGGGCCTGCCCAGGCGCACACCCTGGGTGCCAGGTCTCCGTGGCGCCCGCGGGAGACAGCACCCTCACGTCCACACAGCTGGCACACCCGGTGCATCCTGGCGTCTCTCGCGACTCCACTGGGAGGAGACGAGGCCTCCGCTCCACCAGACTCCGCCCTGTGCCCCAGCCGCCCTCGTGTCTTCACTGCCATCAGGCACAGTGTGAGTATGGCTGTGTCTGGCCTGGCATCCTTCCCTTGGCCCCTGGACCGGAGACTCGGGGACCCCTGCACAACTCGTCTGCTTACTGGCCGTTAGTGATGCTGCAGATAGGTGCACACATGTGGCCCAGGGCCTGCACGGAGTAGGTGCTTTGTAAGTCTCTGGGCCTTGCTGAGAGCATGAGCAGCCGGTCTGCGGGGAGGCCCTTCCTCCTCCCCGCTCTGCCCCCCACTCCCCGTGGGAAACAGTGGAGCCACCCCAGACTCACAGGAGTGTCTTCCCTTCGGCCGCGTCTATTGCCACGCAGAGTCCCTGGCTTCTCCCCGAAGGCCGGGCATTCAGCACCAGAACCCCAGCCCGGCTGCACTTTCCCTCTCCAGTGGCAGGAGGCGGGCTCAGGAGGCCCCGCCGTCTCCGGAAGCACGTCACACTTCCATGCAGTTGGAAGGATTGCACACGTGTGAACAGTGCGCCTCGAGGTGGGCGCCGAGAGCCGCTGCAGCCTCTCCTCGGGCCCTGACCCCGCGCCTTCGCTCCGGGGCGCCTGGCAGTCACTCCCCCTCAGCCTGGGACCTCCCCGCACTGGGCTCTCCATCCCTCAGTGTGTGGCTCCTTCTGCCACGGGGTGGCCCTGGCGGGTGACAGGCGTGGGGATGGGGTTCCCAGGGGAAGGGCTGGGAAGAGACCGTGCCCTCCATGAGGTCTCCACTGCCCGCTGGGGCTGCCTGTCCGCACACCTGTGTCCCCGCAGCGGCCTCCCCTGTGGCACCTGCCGTCCGGGCGAGGCCCCTGCCAGCACCGCCCGGCACACTCGGTGGGAGGGCCCGGCACGGAGAGTGGGCGGCAAGCTTCGGTCTCTGCTTTTGTTTTCCTGGCTTTGCTGCCTGCTTTCCTACAGTCCACTGACATTCAAATCAACTCCATTTTGTTTGCCTCTTGGTTAAGCATTTGGAAAATAACAGATAAAGGAGACAGTCCTCTTATATTCAGGAGGGGGTGCTTTCACCTGTGGGGAAGGATGGTCATGAGTGAAAGTACAGCCTTCACAGCTGTCATTGGCGCTGGGTGTGTCTGGGGTCCCCTGCGGGGCCCTGAGGAGCCGCCAGAGGTCTCTGTGGGGACAGTGGTGGTCACAGGAGCCGGGGGTGGGGGCAGAGGAGCCTGGCCTTGGGTCTGCCCTTCCCCTGCTCAGCTGCACGTGAGGTGTGAGCCCATTGTGCAGATGAGAAAACGGAGGCACAGGGAGCTGGACTGACTTGTCCAAGGCCACACAGCTGGTGGGGCTGAATTTGACCCTGGGGCAAGCTGGGTTCTTACTCGTTTTGTTCTCCTGCCTCCCACAAAGCGTAACTCCATTCTCTGCCTTTTGTTCTGGGAGGCAGGGACATTCTCAGTGCCTGACTCGGGGACCCAATTGGACTCCCTCACTCGGGCTCCCCAGGAGCTGTCTGCCTTGGGATGAGGAGGCTGGCGGCAGGAAGCAGCCCGTCCTGCCGGTGGGAGGCCATGGCCCACCCATCTCCCCCTTCACTCCGAGGGACCTGTGACTCCACAGGGCCATCTGGTCTCCAGAATGGCCTCCCAGCCTCGGCCAGCCCAGTGGGCAAAGCCTTCCCAGCAGGCCCGGGCAGTGCCTGGTCACGTGACAGGGGCAGGCGTCCTGGGGATCAGAGTTCTGCCGGCCACACTGCAGGGGAGCAGACCAGCCGGGCCGGCCCCCAGGCGGCCGCTCGGTGCACGTGGGGTAACGCCGCCGTCCTGTGCCCTCAGTGCGTCAGCTGCGTGAGTTCCGGGGGCTGGGGCGGCTGAGTCCTGCTACGAGGAATCCTGGCATTAAAGTGGAAACCTCCCTCAAACGTACAGAGCACATGAGTCAGTCGGTAATTGTCTGAATTTTAACAGTAATTGTGTGCAGGAATTTTTCCTTTATTGCAGGTTCGCTGCAGGTACCTTTGAATTAGGGGGTGCTGAGTGCAGCTACAATGTATCTAGTTCCATCCACTGCTCTGCATACCCACTGCCCCCGCCCTCCCTCTTGAATACAGCATCTCATGTGCCCCTTGTCTCCCAGCCCCGCCTTGCCACCCTCCACTGTATTCTACTCCCCGTGGAACCAGAACCTTCCGAGAGAGAAGGTAAATCCACTCTCTCTCCTGGCTGGAGGCGCTGCTGGGTTTTCCATTCCTCCTAGTATAGCTCCACCTCTGTCCCAGGGTTCATGAGGCCCTGTGAGTTCTGGGGCCTGCACCCCACCCTCACCCCACGCTGCTCTCCCTGTCTCAGCTCCTCAAAGCTCACCCCGGGGCCATTGCACGTGCTGTTGTCTGACTACCAGTACTCCTCCCAGTACATGTGGAATGACTGGCGCATACTCTGTGCTCAGGGAACAGTGGTCGGCAAACTCATTAGTCAACAGAACCAAATATCAACAGTACAACTATTGAAATTTCTTGGGAGAGCCAAATTTTTTAAACTTAAACTTCTAACACCACTTCTTCAAAATAGACTTTCCCAGGCCATGGTATTTGTGGAAAAGCCACCCTCAAGGGGCCAAAGAGCCGCATGTGGCTTGAGAGCCGCAGTTTGCTGACCACGGTACTAGAACAATGAGCCAATGAATCAACGAATGCGTGAGCCAATCAGTCCAGCCCAGAGCAGGCCGGAAGTTGTTCGGGACGTTTCTCTGGGGTCAGCCTGTGGGTCCGTGGGGAGTTCAGGCCCGGCCTTTCCTGGCGAAGGCCAGCTTCTCAGCTCTGCTGAGAGTTAAGGTTCTGGCAGGAGCCGAAACCACCCACCACGGGTCTCTGTACGTTCACTCCCTCCCGACAGCCCTCCAGGGCCCACTTCCCTAAAATCCTGGGGCTCCGTTTACACCACAGCCTGAGTGAACACGGGTCCCCCAAGTAGCCCTTGAAGAGAGCCAGGAGGGCCGGGGGTTCCGGATGCCGCCGTGTGAAATGCCAGCAGTAATTTCTGTTGCACCCAAGTCCCTGGACTGGTAACGGACATGAATGTTAACAGGAATCCCTGGCGCTGTTATAATATACAGAACAGAGCCTGGCGAAGGTGCCAGGGTCACTGCCACAATCACACTGTGGCAGTGATGTGCCAGCGGCGAAGTGCCCAGCGGTGTAAGGAATCGGGGGCCCCAAAGAGCCGCAGCCTCAGTGAAAACCTGGGCGCAGCCGCCATATTCATAGGTCTCAGCAAGCGGCCTGGGAGCTGTGGCTGCAGCCCCAGGACTGTGACTTACTTAGAAAGTGCCGCCTGTCACCGAGCCTGTGGGTGTCTGTGACGTACGGAGCAGGCGCGACGCTGCACACAGGCAGGCGCTGTGTCTGGGACGGGCCTGGTGGCATTGACCCCCCTCCGGGAGGCCCTGAGTCCGGCTCTGCCATCTCACGCTGGAAAAGAGACGTCCCTTTAGTATATAAATCCAATAAACATCTGAAGATGTCCACATTGAATTAGAGAAAGAGCTTGGGTGACACAGACCATTTTGAAACATGAATTGTCTTCTTATAGAGGCTCCGCATGAGCAGCGCTGTCCACGGGATTGTGTTGGCCCTTTTATTCCGTCGGAGCGTTCGGAGCGTGGAAGGCTGCAGCCTCCTGGTCACTCGGAGCGGGAGCAGTGATGGGGGAGGGCGATGGCCCCAGCAGGGGCCCAGCCCTCCTCTCTCCTGGAGGCAACATGCCCTCAGTCCAGGACAGAGCTGCCCAGTCCCCGCTGTTGCCACGTTCATGCTAACTGAGGGCCGAGGGAACACGGGGTGTCTGTGGCTCTGGGGGAATCTTTACCTCATGCTGTGCCCACTCACCCAGGAAGTAGGGAGTTCCAGTGATGTTCGAATCCACAGATTTATGTCAATAAGAAGCTGGTTGTAATATTGCCTAGTGTGGATGCCCTACTGGCCAGCCATTTGGACTTAGGTTGTTTGCACTTTATCTGCCTTACTCACACCCCCTGCCTGGGATCTCACACAGGAGAGATCCTTGGTAAGCTGCAAACCTGCAGTCATCCTTCTGTCTCCTGCTCCTCGCCCTCCTCATCATCCATTAGGGGGATCCAAAAAGGCACGAGGCTGCCGGATCTGCCACTTAGCGTGTGTTTGATGCAATAGTATCCCGAGCTGCAGAGCAGAGGGCCTGGCAGACCTGGGCGGACCTGGGCGGACCTTGGCCCTGCTGCTGGGGCAAGAAAGGACTTTGCATCTGACTTGCAGAGCGTGAATCTAATAGTGCCTACCATGTGTGTTAATTTTTAGCATTAGTCGTATTCATAATTACAAAGTTCTTAGAACAGAGTTTGAAATGTGATGAGAGCTACTTGTCAAGCAATTGAATACCAGCTAACTGAGACCTAAGCTATAGGATGTTTGCTCCTGTTACAGGAGCTCTGCAAGGGCTCGTTCAGGTGTCCGTCCTCGGTTGCTGGCATTCCATCCTCAGGAGTGTCACTGCAGTCACATGGTGCACGTATAGCTTCCCACCCTAAGGGACACTCAGAGGCAGGAAGCATGCAGGCAGGTGGCCGCGTTGGGCGTAGTTTCTCCCTTGACCAGCAGAGGGCGCGGCCCACTCCCTTATCATCTACTCAGTGGGCGTGGCTTTGTCTTCACTCTTGTCTATCCCTGGACCTGGAATGGCCTTTGCCCTCTTGTCCCACTCACTTGGTTCCCTAAGAGCTTGAACTGCGATGCTGACCTAAGCAGTTTTGTTGTTGTTGTTGTTTGTTTTTTAGTTTGCTGGTTTAGTTCTGTTTCTGTTGATGGATGAGGAGAAGCCACATGGCCTGTGGTCTGGGGCGGGGGCAGCCTCCTCTGTGCCCCGGAACCATTGGAGGTGACGTGGGCCCTGGGGAGCCAGCCCTCACTGCTGCAGCAGCGGTGCCAGGGACAAGCCACCGCCTTGTGCGTTCACGCATTCAGTTAGCAAATCCTTGTTTTCCCGGTGAAGAGGCCAGACCACCCCCTGAGCATCCGACACCCAGTGCCAGGTCCTCGGCTCCAGCTCTCCCAGGGTCCTGGGAGAGAAGGAAGTCAGCATCGCTGTCACCCTCCAGGCCCTGCCACTGCAGCCTCACATCCACGGTCGCCTGGTGCAGAGCCACCGCGCGCCTCGGCGCCCTTTAGTGTTTGGTCGGGGGCTGCGGGCCTTCCGGGCCTTCCTGAAGCCCAGCAGGCGGTTCTGTGAGAGCCACCACCAGCGGCTCAGCACTTGTCCCCGATGGTCGTCATGGAATGGCCAGGCAGGGGCGACCATGCTCGTTCCAAGATAAGGAATTGGAGGCCCGAGAGGGACCACCAGCCTGCAGCTGGTCCCAGCGGGTCTGTGGGACCAGAGCTCGTGCCCTTTCCGTCATCCCCTCGTGGGACAGAAGTGGCCATGACTCTGGGTGGTGTGGCACCGGGACAGCGGCATATCTGCATCATGTCTAATGCCAGGTGTCCAAATGGGTGCTCCTCTTCTGCCCTTCCCGCCCCTCCTCTGACCCTCCCACCCCATTGTAAATATCAGACTGAAGGCTACCTCACCCCCTCCCCCCACGCCCAGGCAAACATCAAAAAGCAAAAGTGTGGGAGTCCCTTTCACTTGGCCAATGTTTCAGGGCCCAGCCGTGTCCTGGCAGGTGGCAGGGTTTTGTGGCTGAGTGAGGTAACAGTGGACGGGTGGCTTGGCCACACTTTATTTATCTATGTGTTGGTTGGTGGGCATTGGTTTCTAGTTCGGGACCATTATGGAGCTGGGCTGGCCCGTAGGCTTTCCAATACCGTGCTTCCCCGTCAGGAGGGACAGTTGATGACATTCACAAAGACCCCCGGAGCGTCCTCCAGGCTGGGACCTCTGACAGAGAACTGTCACCCCCCAGCTGTTCCCAGGCCCGGCTGAGTGACTTCAGGGCCAAATTCACCAGGAGGCTTTATTTTCTGTTGATCAGTAGGCATGGGGCTCCTATTTTTTTTTTTTTAATCTGAAACTTTTTATTACAAACATTTCAAAACCAAGATAAATATAATGACAGCCCGGCCCATGCTGTAACAAATCACAGTACTTCGTTGAAGTATGTATTTTAAGAAATAAGCTTTGTTGTCTCGTCCTCTGCCTCCCCATGATCCATAGTCCTGGGCAAACCCGAGTCTGGCCTCTGTGCCTGCAGCCCGCCCCGAAGGGGGGCAGGGGATGGGACTGCACTAGGCCTCCTGAGTGTCAGCAGAGATTTTAGGCGGAGCCCAGACAAGGCAACACAGAGCGCTGGCTTCCATGGAAAAGCCCGGAAACACGGAGGAGAAGGAAGCTGTGCAGCACTCGCGCAGAGAAAGCACTCTTTCATTCATTCATTCATTCAGCCAGGCAGTCAGTCAGTCAGTCAGCCAAAATGTGCACCGAGCCTCCTGCGCTGGCACAATGTTCTGATGGCATCTCTTGGTGGGCTGCACCCTTCCCGGCTCCTCTCTCCTCCTGGAGCTCCTGGGGTGTCTGCCTTTGTTCACTGGGGATCCCCATGTCTGCGTGCTGCCTGGATGGCAGAACTCCCCTCCCGCCCGCTCAGCGTCCTTTCTAACAGGCAGAGCGCAGAGGGGACTCCCCCAGGCTGCACCGCGGTCCTGGTCCTTCCCGTCAGCAACAGGGACTGCATTTCTGTAGCTGGTGATGGTTCCTTTTTAAACACTTTTAAGTGCAATGAGTTTGTTAAAAGAAAATCCCCAAGTCAGGGGCAGTGCCAGTGGGAGGAGGGAAGGCCAAGAAGCTGAGGGTGGTGAGCGAGGGGCAGAGAGCGGGAGCCATGGTGCCCCTTCCTTCTCTCCTCCTGCAGATGCCCTGCGCTGCCCTCTGCCCGAGGGCCCCCTCTGCACCTGTGCTGGCAGGGCAGCCAGAAGCCTTCTCAGGTGGCTGTGGGGCTGGTCATGTGAGGTGGGGGTTCGGAGACCTGCCTGGGCCAGGTCTCAACATAGCTGGGAGCTCTGGCCCAGGGCTGCCCGAGGACCCCCAGGGACAGACCCCAGGCGGACAGTATCCCTGCCCTCTCACGTCCTGGCTTGGACCTGGGCAGGTGTCCTCAGCTCTCAGGGGGGCACCACAGCTCCCAGGGCCTGCGGGGGCCTTTTATCTGGGGCTGAAGCGCTTGGCCCGAGGCCGACCGTCCAGCTTCTGATGTGGATAAAAGTGGAGGATCCGCCTGCTGGTTTCTCTCTCACTGTACTCACTCACTGCCAACTGTCGTTAAATGCTGTGTCGGCATCTCTTGGTGCGCTGCACCCTTGCCTGCTCCTCTCTCCTCCTGGAACCCCCTGGGGTCTCTGCCTTTGATCACGGGGACCTCCCTGCCTGGGTGGTGCCAGCGGCAGGAGGCTGGTGCACATTTTGGCTGACTGACTGACTGGGCGCTTTCTCTGCGCGACTGCTGCCGAGCTCCATGCTGTGGACGGTGCCCACGTTACCCCCACATCGGGCCTGTCTCGGGCCCTTGGGTGGGTTTCATGCGACACTCCAGGCCGCTCCCTCAGGCTGTGCCCCTCTTCAGAGGCTGGCCAGTAGGAAGGAGCCATTCCTGTCCCTGGGTCATCTGAGGGGCTGACACAGGAACACTGCACACACCTCAGCATATAGGTTAGAACACAGCTCAGCACACAGCTCAGCACACAGCTCAGCACACAGCTCAGCACACACTTCAATACACACCTCAGCACACAGCTTAGCACACACCTCAGCACACAGGTTAGCACACACCTCAATACACACCTCAGCACACACTTCAATACACACCTCAGCACACAGCACATACCTCAGCACACAGCTCAGCACACAGCTCAGCACACAGATTAGCATACAGCTCAGCACAGACCTTAGCACACAGCTCAGCACACACCTCAATACACACCTCAACACACAGCACAGATCTCAGCACACAGCTCAGTACGCAGCTCAGCACAGACCTTAGCACACAGCTCAGCACACACCTCAACACACAGCACAGATCTCAGCACACAGCTCAGTACGCAGCTCAGCACAGACCTTAGCACACAGCTCAGCACACACTTCAATACACACCTCAGCACACAGCTCAGCACACACATCAACACACAGCACAGACCTCAGCACACACCTCAGCACACACCTCAGCACACAGCTGGACTGGGGCCTCCTGAGACAAGCACGTTGCCTTCACGCCCCCCCTTCCCCATCCCCCACCCCGTCCCCAATGCCAGCCTGGCTCATCAGCACCCGGAGGACGCCAGTCAGTGGCAGCCCTGGGGGTCACCCCTTGCCTGGCCCACCCCTTCCTCCTGGGCTGGGGAAGCCTCCTGGGAAGCAGGTGGCCCTGCCGCTCCTGGGCCCTAGCCAGGGGCCTGGAGGATGACAGAGGCTCTGTCAGCCAGTGAGTCAGTCCACTTTCAAACTGGGCCTGGGGAGGGCGGGGTGGGCGGGATGAAGCCAGGATGGGGCGCTTCCCCCTGGCAGAGCCTGGGCACGGGAACCAATGGCCTTCAAATCCCAGGACTCCAGCTGGCCGCGCTGCTGGGGAGACTGGCCCTGCCTCCTGGGGAGGCGCCCGCGGGGTCTCCTCCCTCCGGGGGTGAGGGGAGGGCGCGGGACCTGGAGTCCTCTGGTTCTAGGGCCGCTGGGGCATGGGGGGCGGTCCCTCCCAGGACCCAGCCCCGCCTCCTCAGGGCAGGGCTGGCAGTCCAGGTATGTGGGACCCCTCCCCAACACCTCGCTCCTTCGCACTCCCCTCTCTCTGACGTCACGCTCCTCGCGCGGCATGATGGGAGAATCCTAATGTTTTCCAACAGATGCTCCAAGAACAGCTTTCAGATTAAAGCAATTGCAATAGCAAAGATTCTTCATTTTCCCCTTCTCACTGGGGGGTGGGGTGGGATGGGGTGGGGGGAGGGAGCGCCCTTAAAAATTCTGGACGTCACCCCGGCCCCAAGCACGCACGAAACACTGACAAGAAAAAGTTTTTATTTCCTGGTTCAACTTTTTTTTTTTTTTCCTGGAATACAGACCGAAGAATGGGAATAAACGCGAATAAATAACCGCGCGAGGCCGCGCGCAGGGATGCGCCTGGCTGCGGCCTCGAGGCTATTGTCTGGTGGCCTCGGCGCGGTCCTCCTGCTCCTTCCCTCTCCGGGGCCTGTTTCCTTTTGCTTTTCAAAAAGACGCCCCTCCGGCCCCCTCGGCAGTGACCTTGGCCGCCTCGGATGCTCTGACTCCCGGCGGCTCCTCCAGCGCGCCCTGCGCCCGGGCCATGGCCGCGTCCGAGGACAGGAGCGGCTGCCCCGGGGCGCGGGGCCGCTCGCAGAGTGACCCCAGCGCCCTCGCCGACACCGCGGCCGCCGCTGCCGCCGCCGCCGCCGCCGCCGCCGGGGAGAGCCCAGGTAACCGGGCGGGGCGGGGAGGGAGGCCTGGGCGGCGGCGGAGCGCGCCCGCCCCGCGCGCCCCGCGCCCCGCGCCCCGCGCCCTCGGTACTGCCCCGCGCCCCGGCACTGCCCCGCGCCCCCGGCACTGCCCCGCGCCCCGCGCCCCCGGCACTGCCCCGCGCCCCCAGCACTGCCCCGCGCCCCGCGCCCCGCGCCCGGCTGCATTGGGAGCCCCTGCGGACCCGGCGCCCAGGCTCCGCGAGTCGCACCCCCTGTCACGCGGCGGGGGCGCCGCGGAGCCCTTTGTCCAAAAAGAGGAGGTTTCGCAGGGAGAGCCGGGGCTCCTGGGCCTCCTCGCCGGCTGGTGGGGGCTTGGGCCTCCTGGCTTCCCTGCCCGTTGCCGGCCTGGGGACGCGGACCTGAGCCCGGTGCCGGCCTGGGGACGCGGACCTGAGCCTGGTGCCGGCCTGGGGACGCGGACCCCAGCCAACTCCGCCGCCCAGCCAGGCGCTGCCCCTCCCCCGCCGGGCCTGGTGCCGGCCCCGCCCTGCAGGCCGCTCCCGGGCCGCGGAGGGGCTTCCTGGGCGCCCAGCCAGAGTGGCCGGGCACAGGCACTGCCCCCTCCCGGGCAGGTGTGCGCCAGGGTGGCCAGTGGGAGCCGGAGGGGGCGTGCGCCCAGACAGAGCCCGGGTCAGTGAATTACAGGGACCTGGTCCTCTCCCCTCCTCTCCCCTCCTGGGCAGCCTGGATGGTGTAGGTGATAAATCCGGCCACAAAGGCGGCTGTGTGTCCTGATTGATTACTTTCCAGAGAGGAAGAAAGGCCTAATAAAGCAGGAGGGGGGTGGGCTCTGCACGCCGGTCGCCATGGAGACTCAGGAAGCAAAGTGATCATTAAAACCTTTCTCCACCAGAAGGCAATTTTCACTTCACAGGCAGAAGTCTGAGCTGAAGCGCAGGCTCAAAAAAGAACCAGAGCCTGTGCTCTGGAGGCGGCACAGGACCCCGTTCCCTCTCAGACCCGTGCCATCCTTCCAGGTGCTGTTTGGACAATAAGATGCCCAGCCTTCCCTGGAAGGGCTTTCTCTCTAAATGATGACCCGGATGGGGACTCCATGGTGATCGATACACGGTGGGCATCCAAGTCAAGCCCATCCCTGGGGCCGGGTGGGCCCGGCTCCGGGGCAGTCCCTCCGCTGGAACAGAGGGGCTTTCCTGTCTGACCGCAAAGAAAGACCCATTAAGGGCAGCTCTGTGTGCACCAGAGCCCCATTTGAAATTTTAAACAATAAACCCATTCAAGGCTTGTGCAATTTCTTTGTTAGGCTATTGACGCTGTATCATCCAGTCAAACTAAGGTACCGGGCAGAGGAAATCCCTGGCTTTTCTCGGCCTGGGAGGCCAAGTTCATTCCCATGGAGTTTCAAGCGGAGGCTGCCAGGGCTGACCCTGAAGGCTTCATTAGCGCTTTGATTAGGAGCTGGGATTAAGCCCTCAGCGCTCCGAGGTGGGGTGGTGTTTCTCTGCAGCCCGTGCCGAGCCATGATCCTTCCGATTATGGAAGTTGGTAGCTCATCATGAGAGAATCCTTCCCGGCTCCTTTTGTCTCCCTGGCAGCCAGAGGAAGCAAACTTGAAACGGAAAAGATGGAGGGTTTGGCTTTTTGACTGTCTGGAGGGGATGCCTCTGTCCGTGGGAATGGGGGGCTCGCGGGGAGAGCCGGGCAGGTCGCTGATGCCTGTCCACCAGGAGAGAGGCCGACGGGGCGTGGGTGCCCTTGGCCAAGTGCTGCCAGGGCCGGGAGAGTCACCTGAGTTCATCTGTGGGCCAGTGCTGAGCCCGGGACCAGCGGGCGGATCGGAGGTGTCAGTGTGGCTGTGTCACTCTGTGAGCGCTGGGACCCTCCTAACCAGCAGCCAGCAGTGAGGTTCTCGGGGACGTGTTAAGCGGAGGGGTTCTGGGGAAAGGGAGTCAGAATCCTCAGGTGGGAAGCTACCTGGATGCTTACAGCAGGAGCAGTGGGCGAGGGGAGCGTTTTCCACCACCGCCTTGCCCGGTTGGCGTGGCATGTGCCTCACACCCTTTGGGTGGGCACTCACTTCCTTCTGATGCACCGCATGCTTCTCTTTGGGCGTCGAGTTCAAGGTTCTTCTTCAAATGGCTCGGAAGAGGCTGCTGCCCACCAGTCCCGAGGGGACCCTGTCCTGCTGTGTTACTGGGGCTTTCGGAGAGTGCGGTGTTTGGGGCCAGTATGGCCCACCCTGAGGCATCTTGTCACTAGGCTGGAAAGCCTGTCCCTCACCCTGCTCTCCCTGAGGGACCTCTTTACTGTCCGCCTGCTGCTCTGAGGGCTGCTCCTGACGCCGAAGCCCGTGCCTGGCACCACGTCAGGTCGCACCCTCCCATCTATGATTTTCTAGTGTGTAAACCAGCCCGCAGTGGCGCTTATCTCTGCCCCAGATGCATTTTTGAGCATCGATATCGCTTAGTAAAATCTTAGAGCACTGACAGGGGTGAGCGGTGACACCCCTTTCTCTCCCCAGGGGCGATGCCTGGGGGGAAGGAGCTGCCCTGCACCTGTCACAGGCCAGAGCCACCTGCTCTGGGAAAAGGCGTGTCATGAACCTCAGGCTCCAGTGCAGGCACCGGGCTCCTCAGCTGGAGAGCCTGCTCCCCTCTGGATGGCGGAGCTCGTACCTCGTGCCACTTCTCCACCTTCTTCTCTCGTTCAGTAGCCACCTGTGGCCCAAGGACTGTGCTGCTTTCGCTGTTTAGCTAGTAGACATTTGCACTGTGTTTAGTTTTACCCACAACAAGCAACAAGGTGGCGGTTACCCAGGCGAGCTTCCTTGTGCTCACTTGTGAGTGTCCTCCAGGGCAGGACCTGGCGGGTGGGAGTGCTCTCCTCTTGAGTGTCCTCCAGGACAGGTCCCGGGGGTGGGAGTGCTCACCTGTGAGTGTCCTCCAGGGCAGGTCCCGGCGGTGGGAGTGCTCACCTGTGAGTGTCCTCCAGGGCAGGGCCCGGCGGGTGGGAGTTCTAGGTCTGCTCAGCGTGTGAAATGCTACCTTGGGGAGAAGACCTGCAGTGTGGGAACAGAGGAAGGGCTTACGGGAAGAGCCTTGTAGAGACGCAGACATGTGTTATTTCTGTGATGCGGCATCCTTCTGGAAAAGGTACCCATTGGAACTCCTTCCAGAATCTCAGAGGGCACTTTCTCCAAAGCTTCGCCAACACCAGGAGTCATTGATCTGGTTTTTCTTGCACAAAAAGTGACAAACGCTGTCTCGTTGTGGAAATTTGTGGCTCCTTGGTTGCCGGTGAGCCGGAGCATCTCTGTGGCCGTATTATTATTATCACTGAATCTCTCAGGGGCCGCAGACTGAGTGGCAGGCAGGAGGGATGTCCCCGAGGGCCAACCTTCACTCTACATCACGGCTCCATTAACCACTGTCTGCGTCTCTACAAGGCTCTTCCCCGTCAGCCCCACCTCTTCCCACACTGCAGGTCTTCTCCCCGAGGTAGCATTTCACATGCTGAGCAGCGTCTCCACACCCTCTCCTTCAGAGGGGCTCCTGCCCACCAGGGGTATGGCTTCCCCTCCCCGAGTGTCTCCATGGCCCGGGAAGGCTGCCTGTGCCTCCACAGCCGGTGGCCTGCCCTGGCCGGGGCCCAGCACAGAGAGGGCGGTCTGTGACCTCCTTCTAGTCCAATCCCCTGCCATCTTCTCAGCCTCCTCCATCTTATTCCCTAACTGCCTGGCCCTGGCTTTGGTCCACTGCTCTGTCCCTCTCCCTGCCTATCCGGTGCCTTGGCCTCCACTGCCAGCTCCCTCCCTGGCTGTCTCCTTGGTTCCGGATGCCGAGACTAGGGACTGGGCCAGGGGTCACCTGAGATAGGGTTCAGAACATTTCCGCATGGCCTTCCCTTTGCCTTTTTAAAGATTCTACTCAGGAGGGACTGATGTACAAGCAGGTGGGGGAGCCTTGCTCTTGTCCGGGGTAGAGTCTTCACCTCAGCACCGCTGAGGGGCATCCGTGCACTTGGGGTGTCAGCAGCATCCGTGGCGTCTATCCACTACATGATGGTAGCACCCGCGCCCCTAGTTGTGACAACCAAGAATGTCATCGGACATTGCCAAGTGTCCCCTGGGGCTGACATGGATCATTCATTGTCACCTGTGAGGCTTGGCGGCCATGCCCAGTGTTCCTGACCCAATTTGTGCGGGGTGAAGGCGGAGGGTGGGGGAGAGTCTGATAATGTGCATTTCCAACAAGTCACCAGGTGATGCCGAAGGGGCTGGTCAGGTGACCACACGGAGCCCACAGCTATGGTCTTAGACTCTTCTGACAACTTCTGTGTCTGTGTGTCCCTGCAAGTTCCCCCGACCTACCTGGCTTCTGTTCTCCAGACCTCGGTGTCCTGCCTTTCCCTTCTCCTCCTGCAGGTCTTGGGCCCACGTCACCTCAGAAGGCCCTCCTGTCCACCTGATTGGATTCCAGCAGCTGCCCCGCCCCAGCCGGCCCTGCCCCTGCCCCAGTTCAGATTTGCCCATGGCACTCATCCTGGCCCAGGGTCCTGGTCTCTCCCATTCTCTATGTACTGTCCCCTCTTGGCCCAGAGCCCCGCCCAGACCTCACACGCAGGAACCCTCAGTGAGCATATGGGGAAGGAGCGAACAGGGACAAGCAGCAAGCAGACACCAGGCTCCAGCTAACAGGTGTGGGGCTGGCCGGGCGCTGGGCCCTCCTGCCAACCAGACTGGTCTCAGTGGACAAGCCGCTAAGTGACAGCCAGCCCTCTTCCTGCAGGGACAGTCCAACCCCAAGCTGGGGACACCCGCTCAGAGCACTGCTGTCCTCCCAGCCGCAGGCAGACACGGACACATGGCCACTCCAGGGCGACTCCCGGTCACATGCAGGTCCTTTCCTTGTCACACTCCTCCTGGGGACGGAGTTGTGTTCCCAGTGGCTGTGCATCCTGTGCTCATCTCAGCCATCACCTTCTCCCCAGACACCTCCGCCCGGGCCCGGGCCTCTCCTCTGCCCATCGCCCGCGGGGGCGAGTTTCCCAGACATAAATCTAGCCATGTCTCTCCTTGGAGTCAGCCCTGGAACAGCACCCGGCCTGGTGGGCGGTGGGGCACACCCAGCCCCCTGCAGGGGCTCTCCCAGTCTCTTTCTCGGACCTGCCCTGGCCCGGAGTCCTGGGTTCTGAGGATCGGCCCTGGCACCTTTCGGAGTGTCTGTGTGGCTTAGTTGGCAGTATGCTGTGCAACACTTACCCTGTCAGCTTCTTCGGGGTTATTAAAAATAGACGCTGGCCACTCTGAAAAATACAGTTTCAAAAACTTAGTGTTTTCTGATTGTGAAAGTTCTGCGCATCGGTTACAGAGAATGACTGGCTGCTTTTGAAATTTCTGTTCCCACCCCCTTGTCCCCTGACTGGCAGTGAAGAGGGACCACTGTGTCCTGGGCCTCCCGGGGCCTGTGTGGCTGTTTGGCCAAGACAGTGAGCTGCCCACCAGCTCCTGGCACCTCAGCGGGCTTCCTCTTCTTGTCTCCCTTTGAAGTGATCTCGCTTTTTATTGGACAAACTAGCTCACTATTTGCCTCTCTCTCAGATGGTCTTGTCCAGTAGAGTAGCCGCTAGCTACCCGTGGCATTTTAAGTCTGCTAAATAAATGAAAATGAAAACTTTTCCTACCAGACCACATTTCAAGTGCTCAGTGGCCACATGGGGCAGGCGGCTGTCGTATTGGACAGTGTAGACCCAGAATATTCTGTTCCCTCGGAGGCACGGTCACACTGCTCTGGACTGGGCCCGAGCACCACAGTGGGCCAGACTGGGGGTGCAGTGACGAGGGCTTCGAGCTCTACTGTGGACCTGCCGCCCTCACTCTCAGAATCTCAGTCTCAGGAGAGACACCTCTGGTCGCCGTCCATCCATAGCTCCATCTTCTGAAGTCGGGAGGCGTGGACCCCAGGGCGGCCCACAGGTCTGTCACCATCCACCCCAGCTGTCTGTGTCAGGGCCAAGCCAGCCCCTCGGCACTGTTTCCCCCACCTGTGAGATGCAGATTGGTGCTCTGCCCGCTGGCCTGGGGCTGGTCAGGACCCTCTGTGTCTCAGGGCAGCACCAGCCACAGGGTCCATGCCCAGGAGCTGGCTGAGAGCAGCAGGGAGAACTGAGTTCTGGCTCTGATTCTGGTCCACGTGGAGGGCAGCAGGCACTGGGTGCATGCTGCCTCTGTCAGTCTCTTCCTGCCCAGCCTCTGTGCTGCCCCCTGTGCACTCCCATCACTGCCATTTCCCAGACCGCCTCTGCCCCCACCTCCTCCCGAATGCTGCCCTACCCCTGGGGCCCCCACTTTCTCCTAGTTATTGACCCTGGTCCTGTAATTATGGGCTAGTTCACTGCTGGGCTTATGGTTTGAATGTGTACTTATTATTTCACTTAACGCGTTGGCTTAGAGAGCACTTTTTGGGAAGGGCACCTTCTTGAGGGACTCGGTGAGTCTTTTTAACACGAACCTGTGCAGCAGCCCTGGTGCTGGGGCTGCGGCCGTGGGTGTGGGTGCGTGGAGGCTGGGTGCTCTGTGCCCATCGGCGACTCCACTGGGTGGGTGGTAAGAGTCACAGCAACGGGCAAAGGGGAAAAGCTGGGGTCTAACCGAGACGTGCGGAGCAGTTGAGATGCACTGCTGTTGGGTTTGAGAGCTGGGACCTACTCCACGAGTTAGGAACTGTTTAAGGTGGGGTCCCCAGTGTGGGGCCTGGGGGCTGGCATTCCCGCCAAAGGCGGGGGGGAGGGGCAGGTTGCGGGGCTATTTGGGGCTGTTTGTGTCCAGCGGGTCATCACAGTGCGGGAATGTGGGCTCAGGGCGGCCAGATCATCCTATTTTCAGAGATACGCTGGAAATCCTTACTTCTGTGTGAAATGGGATTTTAAATATTGGCTGGTTTTGGGGTTAGGAATTGTGCTGGCTTCCTGGGGTAAAGAACCTATAGCACTGGCTAGAATAAGACAGGTGTATTTTTTAGTCAGAAGTGCAGACAGCCACTGGCCTTGGTCTCAGGGTCAGGGCGTGGCCACGCCCCGCCAGCTCCTGGGTATAAGGCGGTTCTGCAGCTCCAGGAACAAATACAGGTTCCAGGCGGAGAAGGGGGTGGCGGCAGGACAAGGGGTGTCTTCCTGCTGAGTCAGGACTTTGTCTCCTTGGAGCCGACCCAGTGACCACACCTCTGCCCATAGGGCGTCCGGTGCCACGGTCAGCTCTGGGGTGTGGAAACTGGGCTTGTTGTTTCTGGGCTGTTTGTCTTAGGCATGCGCACACCTCCCTGACAGGAGCGGACAGAGGAGGGAGAACAGAGAGGCTTCTGCCTCGTCAACGCTAGTCCTTGTCGTGTCAACGGAAACACAAGCAGAAGAGCTGCCCCAGCCGGACGCCTTGGGCTGTGTGTGCCGCCGCGGGCTGCACTGTGAGGCCCCCGTACAAAGACTCCCAGGGAGGCCCGAGCATTAGGCTCCATGGCGTTTCTTTGTAAGAAACTAAAGGTTGTACTGAGATGAGTGATTCAGGCCTGAGCATGATGTCTGTCCAAATCTCATCTCATAATGTCTATCAGGGAAGCAAGCCTGGGCAGGTCGCTGGCCCTCACTGTGCTGACCATCTGGTAAATGAGCGATGGCTGGAGCAAAAAGGTGCTTGTTGTTAATTCTGGGCCATCATAGTTCTTTTTATTCAATCTTCCTCTAAACTCCTAAGTTAGGGTCCCAGGGCCAGAGGGTCAGAGAGGCTGGGTTACCCGGCCATGGCACACATGTATGAAGAGGTGGCGTTGAATCCAGGTGAGCTTGATGCCACGCCTACCCTGTCTGCCCCGCCTACTCTGCCTGCCCGGCCCACTCCACTCCCACCTTCTGCTGGCCTCATCATGCATCCTGCTGGACGACATGTGTCCTTTAGAGGGAAGAGTAAATGTGGTTCTTCCCACTCCTGCTTCCAGCATCCATCCCACAGACGTATACATATCTCTCAGACACAGCCGTGGTCTTCCATTTCCCAGCTCATCTAACTGGAATGGCCACTAGAACAAGATTCACCTATTGAAAGTCAACCAGGTAGCGGCAGAAAATCAGCAGGGTTTTCGAAGTTCCTGTCTTTAATCGTCTGGGGCTGGTGTCTCTTTGTTAAAGCTGGTCACTTGGATGAGAACTTGGCCACACCCCTTAGCTCACGTGCATGACGACATAAGCAGATGCCTTTGATTAGTTGGCAGCCAGGAGATGAATCTGCCCAGCACAGGGTGTTTGTGTGTGTGTGTGTGTGTGTGTGTGTGTGTGTGTGTGTGTGAGCGCTGTGCTGGCAAATACCATGTGGCACATTGCTATCGGCTCTTTACATGTGACCCTGTTAAAGTCAGCCCTGGTCTCCATACTACCGGGGAGTTATACCGTGAGTGCTTTAGACATGCTGTTGTCTACTTCTTGGAAGCTTGTGTCCACAGGCAGACAAAATGTTTTCCTTGTCACCATCAACTCAGGGGATGTAAATGACGTCAGGGAGCAGTGCCAACAGTGACCTTTCCCCTCCCTGTGGCAGGAAGGCACCAACTCAGGCAGCGTCCACTCTGGGGCAGCTGTGTCTGCAGCCCGGGGAGCCAGGCTGCTGCTGGCCTCGGGCATGTGTCAGCCGCGCTCGTGTGCAGTGCTCTGGAGTGCGCCCAGCGTTGGGTTGCCTCTGCACCCGGGACTCCGTGCCGGGACCCTGGCGCTTTATTTTCCTGTTTATCCTCATGTCTGACTGGGGATACACGTCAATGAAGATGGGCTTAGAGTATTAATAAAGGGGTGGTAGTCATACACTGAAGTGTGAAAGGATAGGGTTGTGGCAAAGTCATAGAGGTGGTGCAGGTCTCAGCCAAGTGAGGGTGCTGGTGTTCGAGGCCGGGACCCTGCCAGCCTTTGTTCCTGTTTGTGTATGGGCCCACCTGGTAAGCACCTCTGTGTGTTCCAAGCACGGTGAGGAGTTGATGTAAACATCCCCATTCATCCTGGATGCTCGCAGTCTGGGTAGAGACATACCACGTGGACAAGTAAAAGGAGAGGATACATCTGCAGTAAATGCAAGACGCTCACACATGTCCACTTCTGTGTTGTGTCCAGTTTGTTGTCTACCAGGCATGCCGGTGCTGCAGAGGCACCTCCAGACCTCAGGGGTCTATGACGCTGAGCGACCCTCCTGGTGTCAGCAGGTTCATGGTGTTACCGATGTGGCTGAGATCCAGGCTGGGCTCAGCAGGGTGGTTCATCTCCACGCGCCCCTCTCCTTCTGGCCCCAGCAATGTCACCTCGTGGCAGAGGTGGAAATGCACAGGACCTCTGAGGGTTGGGGCCTGTTCTGCCTCGTTTTACTAGAATGGTACATGGGCCAGGTCAAGGGAGCATAGTCTCCTCCCCTCTGGGAAGAGCAGGCAATCGCACACAGATTTGGGGGTGGGAGGTGGGGCGTGCTGGGGCCATGGGTTCCTGCACAGCAGGCCTATTGCCCTGGTAGACCAGGGCCTCCCAGGGCTAAGGCTGTCAGGCCCATATCAGAACCTTCTGCTTCCTCTAACACAGGCGGGTCTTGGCATTGGAAGGCCCACAGCCAAGGTCTGGAGGGCAGTGGGCAGGTGTTGTGGGTGCTTTGTGTCTGACACTTGGGTCTGTGTGGATTGATGGACCCCCCTGCCATCTCTTAGCCTGAGCTTCCCACCTGTAAAGTGAGGCTTGCTTGCTGCAGGGCCGACTGGAAGGGTGGTGGTGAGGCCAGATGGCTGGTCTGTAAGCGTCGAGCACGGTCCCTGCTCTGCGGGCAGATCCTGGTGACTGCGAGCTGCTATTAGTGATCTCCCATCATGCGGAGAAGCACCAGTGAAAGCCCCTTGGAGGCCCCTGCACATTTGGCCGTGACAGTGGGAGACCTGACCCTGCAGTTTTGAGGCTGCTGGTGCCTCAGAATGCCTTCTGCTGGTGTCCTCTTGGTGCCAAAAGAAGGGTCCCTCCTGCCTGAGGTCACACCGCTGGGTGCAGTGGGCCTCCCTGTGGGCCCTTCTGCCCTTCCCCCCACACGGTGGCTGGGACTGGTGTGCCATGGGTCTGCTCTCCAGGCACTGCTCCTGGCTTCTAGTCAGGGAGCTGGGCTGGGGGAGGGGCGAGAGGAATGTGGATGTTGGTAACAGACCCAAGTGAGAGGCCAAGGTTGCAGGCTGAGTCTGCTCCAGCAGGGACACAAGGTGACTGCCCGGAGCTGCCTACAGTCTCCTGGGCTCCTCAGGTGGGTTTGGGGCTCAGGAGGGAGTGAGCCTGGAAGGCTGGCAGCCCCCAGTTTCTCTGTGCTTCCTTCTTCACTAATCCTCACAAGTAGCTGGTTAAAGATAGCAAACGATCAGGAATAGTTTATTCTCTCTCTTTCTCTCTCTCTCTCTCTCTCTCTCTCTCTCTCTCTCTCTCTCTCTCTCTCTCTCTCCTTCTCTCTCCCCCTGCTCTCAGCAGGAGGGGTAACTAGGGACATTTAATAACATAAAACATGGAACAAGAGAACAGCATAGCCTCAGCCTCCACTGGCCAGGCAGCCTCCCTGGGGGTGGGGGGCTCCTGTCCCCCATCTTCCCTTGAATGTAATGGAACGCGCCTTTTCCTTAAGATAATTATTGCAAACAGCCTCGGCATGTTAAAAGGATGTCTTCTCATGGTTTCCTGATTTATCTTCCTCTCTGGAGAGACCTTTGTAACTTTTCCCTCAGGGGTTTGTACGCTCCACCATCCTCAGCTCTGAGCAGCCTTGCTCAGGGCGGTGCTCAGGCAGGTGCTTAGCCCTGAGCACGGGAGATGACGCCCAGCCCCTTCTCATTCCTGTGTGTGTCCCTGTAGAAAAGCAGATCTGAGGGAAACCCCCAACAACAGCAAAGGCAGAGCCTGGTGACTCCAGGGGAGCCTGCCACGCCCTGTGGGAAATTCGGGAGCAAATGGGCAGCCTGAGGGCAGGAGCTCAGAGCCAGACTTATTAGGAAGAGCCTCGGCTAAAAATAAGCCTAGAAATTTGTTAATAATTGGTCTCTATGCCGTCTTTAAATTTACTAGTAACAGTGTATTCCAGGAGGAGATTAGCACAGAGCAGCTGTTCTCTCAAAGGAACAGCTGCCCTATCACTGGTCTTGAGTTTCTCTGTCTCTGGTTCTGACCTGGGCAGAGCGGACGAGGCCTCTTGTTTGGTGAGCTCTTCAGCCAGGAGGCTGTGGGGTCATTTCTCCCATTAGCACCAGGGGGCCCCATTAATATTTCTGGGGTGACATCCCAGGAGCCAGTGCTAGTTGGAGAGGGGGTGTTACTGATGTATGCCCCGAAAGGAGTATAGAGCCTGGGTGGGAGAAGAGAAGTCACACCAAAGACGGATGACATATGCCCTGGTCAGTGTTTCTCAGTGGTTAGAGTGTTAGCCCAGGTTCAATTCCCAGTCAAGGGCAAGTACCTGGGTAGCAGTTCTTGCCCTGTCCCTAGTCAGGGCATGTGCAGGAGGTAACTGATCAATGTCTCTCTCACATTGATGTTTCTCTCTCTCCCTCTCTCCCTTCCACTGTCTCTCAATGAACAAAATACCTAGAGTTAAGGTTAACACAACAGAGGGAAGGAAGGAAGGAAGGAAGGAAGGAAGGAAGGAAGGAAGGAAGGAAGGAAGGAAGGAAGGAAGGAAGGAAGGAAGGGAGGGAGGGAGGGAGGGAGGGAGGGAGGGAGGAAGGAAGGAAGGGAGGAAGGAAGGAAAAATGACATACATTCAGTGTGTTGGAAGTGTTAGAAAGAAGGTGAGCCCCAAAACCAGGGGTCCTAATAGGACACAAAGGCTACTCAGGACCCCAACAGCAAGGCAATGCCTTTACCCCTGCAGGACGGTGTGCAGCCAACAACGGGTCTGCATGCAAGCACACTGAGCTGGGCAGTCTGCTAGGGTTTTGTCCCTGACACACAACCTCTGTCCCTTGCTCTTGATGGGTTAGAGCTTAGCTTCACATTCTTGCATGATTGGCTAATTCAGTGGGCCACCAGCACAGGACAGATGGAACTCTGCAGCAATCTGAGTTCTAGCCTTAGACTCCTTGGCACTCCTCCTGGAACCCCAATGGGATCTGTGTGTGTATGGGATCAAAGGGGCCCCGGACTCTCTCTCCTCTTCCTAGTCTGTCTGTCCATTGAAGAAAGTTTACAATGTGCCAAAGGGGAAGGGAGAGCCAATTGTATCAGAGCGCACGGTCCACTCCATTTGCTGGGCAAGGCCCAAGTCAGAGTCCCCATGACACACCAGACACCAGCACGGGGTACCACAGGGCAGCATGATGGGCTTCCGGGGATACTCGGCCATTTATGCATCCGGATACATTTCTCATAAACTCTGAGCACTGTGCCCCCACCTTGGGAGGCAGGAGGCATAGTTTATGTCGGAGGATGGGGCCATGTCATTTGGGGGTGAGTCCTAGCTCTTTACATCTGTTGGATGGAACAACAGGGCGGGAGTCTTACAGGAAGCGTTTCCCCAGGCGGTTCCCTCCTGGTACAAGGCAAGCACACATCCCATCCCGGGACTGTCTGCGGTCCATCTGAATGGGAATGGGACCGCTTGGGCCTCTAGCCTTCCTGCCATATAAGCCTAACAGTGGCTTTTATTTAGGGCGAGTACAGAATACTTAATCCATCCCACCCAGGCATTCGTTTCCTTATAACTTACTTCTATTTGTAAAGTATGTCTTTGATTCTCTATTTTAACTAGGGTCACCTTTGTAGGGTCATTCTATGGTAGAAAGGGATTTCCCTGGTTTAGGAGTAGAGAGAGCAATGGTGGTGGCAATGGCGATGAGGTGTACCATCTCAGTGCGAGCCTCCCTCAGGCATTTCGTCCTGCGATGTCTGCCCTCAGCTCATATATTCCAGCGGCTACCTCAGGAGGCTGGGCGGGCCAGCCAGATCAGTGATAGGTAGGAGTATAGGGTTGCACTCTCATTTTTGCAGCAGTCCAATGGGATACGTTTGGATAGTCGTATTTGGCCTTAAGAGATGCCCATGAGTATCTCATGGTCCACCCCCAGTATTTAGTCATCCACCTCACGTCATTCCAGCTGGGACAGGGCCTGGTCCAGTTCAGGAAAGAGATGATTGCCCTCTGCCAAGAGTTGCTTTGACTTTCTAAATTCCTACAGAGTAAGATCTGACAGAAGCCAAACCTGATAGTTTGAGGTGATGGGATTCTGGTTACAGTTATTACTAAACTAAGTGGTTGATTAAATGTCATACCTGAGTCACAAAGCACCCAAGCCAAAGTAACCTGACCCAGCACATGATAACAGTTAAGGCAGCTTCTTTAGTGTTAATTTCAAGGTGTTATGCCCAGGTATGGCTGTTCAAGTTGAGGTGTCCCCACCTGGAGAGGTTGGTGGTACCCCTTAACCCACATGTGATGGGTCCAACCACATTCTACAGTCTCAACAGTGGTTTCTGTGCTGAGCAAGACAAGGTTGGGCCTTCCCAGGAGGGTTTTCCTTCAAGGTCTTGATGAGAACCTAGTCTTCCAGGCCATGGAGATGAGCTGAAAACTCAAGAGGGCTTTGAGCCAGGAGGCCTTCCAACCTGAGAGAGGTTAGAGTAGAAGAGACACCCAGTACATAGTTCTTAAGAAGTTACCTTTAGTTTCCATTGTAGGAAGATCTTGAGGCTTTCTTAAATACGGAAGGCCATATAGCATCTCATAAGAGGATAGCCCTATATCCTTCCTTGGGGTTTTTCTAATCCTGGGGAGTGCAATAGGGAGACATTTAGTTCAAGGAAGCTTGGTTTCTAGTATCAATTTGGTAATCTGTCTCTTTAAAGTTTGGTTCATTCTTTCTATCCCTCCAGAGGAATGTGGGTGCCAGGGGGGATGATACTCCTATCTTATACCCAGCCCTTCCATAACATCCTTAATAATGGTGGCAGTAAAATGGCTCCTGTCATCCGAATCTATGTTTTCACAAGTCCAAATCTGGGGATACTGTGTTCTAAAATCACATTGGTTACATTTATGGCCATAGCACTAGGAAGTGGAATAGCTTCAACCCAATTTGTTAAGTGATCTACTGTCACCAGAGGGTATTTCGGTCTTTCTACTTTGGGCATCCTATATAATAAAAGCCCAGTGACTGAATAGGGGACAACCAGAATGACCTGTCGACCAGTTGCTATGATGCGCACTCCCCCTGGTGGTCAGTGCGCTCCCACAGTGGGAGCAGCTGCTCAGAGGGTGGGCCCACAGCCCCTCGGTTACCTGGGATGAGTGGCTCTCTCACACAGGCTGATTCCCACAGGCCACACTCCACCACCAGTGCATGAACCCTGTGCACCGGGACTCTATTTTCTGTATAATCCACCTGGATGCTCTGGGAGGGCTAAGTCAGAGGCCTCCCCCTCGGAGCTGCTTCCTCAGGCCTGGGCATCAACCTTCCTGCAAGCAATGCAGCCCTCTTGGACCTGTTGGCCACTGTCCTTAGAATGACATCACACATAGCTTGTGGTACCTTGGTGAAGGAGGGCCGTAAGCTCTCTCATAATGGGTTTTGTAATCATTTCCCTCCCATCAGGCAGTTTCCACTTTCCTTCCTTATCCTTCACAGCTCCCCACTGTATGGACTTCCTCTTCCTCCTGGATAAACTTTGGAATAGCCTCAAGTGGAGGCAGGACTGGGACCAGAGTAGATATAGGAGTTTCAGATTGTTGCGCTGCCTCTTTAGCGGCCTCATCCGCCAACCTGTTTCCCCAGGCTTCCAGGGTTCTCCCCTTTTACATGGGCAATAGCAGTTTCTTCTGTCATCATCAGATTGTCCAGTACCTAAATTATTCACTCCGTATGAACACTATCTTTCCTCTTGCTATTGATTAACGCTCTCTCCATCCAGATTTTTCCAAAGGTACATACCACTCCAAAGGCATACTTAGAGTCATATAAATCATTCCTTCCTTTCCTGTTAGCATCTTTAGGGCCTGATTGAGAGCATAGAGCTCCCAGGTTTGCACTGACCAATTGTTTGATAGCCTTCCTGCTTCTAGGAGGCTTGAACTTCCATCTGCGACAGAAGATCCATTGTGTCTTTGGCCTTGTATTACTCTAGAAGACCCATCATCAGGCAGTTTAGGGCCAACCAACTCCCCGCCTTCTGGGTAAGGATGGTCCGGACCTGAGGAGGGTGCCACGATGAGGGCCCCTCTGAAAGTTCACTTTCTATTTTCCTCAATTGGAATGGCTGTCTCTGCGACCCATTGAAAGCATGCTGGCCCTCCCCTAGATATGGGCCCAGCAGTTTGGATATAAAGGCCACTGGTTGTCTCTGTCCCCTGTGCTCCTGAGTTAAAACTCCAAGAGTGGTTCCCTGATCCACAGTGAAAACACACGGAAGGCTTTTCTAGGGAGGGCAGAGACAAAACAGGGTCGTAATAAGAGTTTGCTCCAGGACATCCACCTGCCTGATGCCCTCAGGATCCCAAAGAAGGGGGCCAGGTCCTTCATCCAGGAGTTTGGAATATAATCTTTTGTTCTAAGGGCATATAGTCTGAAGTACCTGATGAGTCCCAGGAATTTTCCAAGATCCTGCTTTATTCTAGGCAGAGGCAAGTTTATTATTCCCAAAACTTTTTCAGGGTTTAGCTTCCTTTTCCCTTCACTAATCAGGTGACCCAGGAACTTACTGTCCCTCTCCACACATTGTAATTTTGTTCTGGAGATTCCTAATCCTTCTTGTTCCAGGAAAGGTAGGAGACCTATTGCTGCTTCGGTGAGTTGGTCCTTTCTGACCCCGGAGATCAATAGATCATCCACATATTGGACAAGTCCTGTAATGGTGGTGGTTCAAATCCGCCGATATTCGTTCTAAAATTTGCCCAAACAAAATTGGGAGATTCTGTAAATCTGTGGGGAAGGGCTGACCCCCTGCACTGCTGTTTTCAACCTGTTGTGGGTCTTCCCATGCGAAGGCAAACGCGTCTCTGCTCTCCTCAGCCAGGGACGGGCCCAAAAGGCATCTTTTAAGTCTACTGCACTGAACCATTTATGGCCATAGGGAGTCATACCAAGCAGAGGGTAGGGATTTGGAATAACCAGATGTTTATTTTGATAGTTTGGTTGATCGCCCTTAAGTCCTGCACCAGCCCGTAAGAGCCGTCTGGTTTCTTAATTGGCAAGACGGGAGTATTATAGGGTTCCGTGCAGGGTTCAAGTAACCAACCCATACTTAACCAATTCCTCTGTAACCGGCTGTGAACCCAAGAGGGAAGGGAAAGGGGAAAGGTGTGCTGGACAGAGGGAATGGCTCGTGTAGAGGAATGGGGTATTGTTTTTGCCTAACGGTTTCACCATTATTCCTAAGTTCTGTATGGATGGGCGGGATTTAAGGCTCCTCTGTTGCCCTTTTGAACCCACACCTCTGGTTGAATTAGATGTTCATCCTCCTCAGAAAGGAAGTTTAAAGCTTTACTTCCAATCCAATCCCAGCTTTATCATGAGGTCTCGCCCTAATAGGTCAGCCTCTGGCACACACGCCAGCATATTCATCCTTATACTTTATAGGTGTTTTGTCACAGATAGGAACTTCAAATCCTCTCCCTTTACCCCTGAGAACCAATACTTTTGTCTCTGATAAATGTAACCCTTTAGGAATATCGGTAGCACCCGAGTCTGTAGGAAGGCTACTGCCCACCCCCCCACATCTATCAGAGGCTCCTGATAGGTGGTAAGAGCCCCCGTCTTCCCTAGTCCTGGCCAGAAGTCATGAGCAGGACTGTCTTACGCTCCCACCCCGGCCAGGACGCTCTCCTTGGAAATGCCTGCTCTTTCCCACATGGAGCATCTGTGACTCCCTCTGTCCCTGCGTGGTTCTGGAGTTTTGAACCCTTTTGAATTCCACCTTTGACTTGTTCTTTGCCCTGAGAGTCAGGGACCAGCCTTTCCCTGAGTTGCCTGTCCAGTTGTGGACAGCAGCAATTTCACTTCCTGCTTCTGCTTTTCCTCACCACTCTTCACATCTACTTCCTGAGCTTCTAGTCATAGACCCTAAGCCTCTGTCTTTCCAATTTTCCAATTTCTGTAATTTTCTTGAAATGTTGGGGCAATTATTGGTAACAAAATGCAATTTCAATTTTCCTTGATCCAATGGGTCCTGGGGGTCTAACCCACAGTACTTTCTCATTTGATCTTTAGTCTTGATAAGAACTCGGAAGGCCCTTCTTCTTTGCCTTGCTGAATATTAAAGACTTTATTTAGGTTCTGTGACTGGGAACTGCTTCCCTAATTCCTTCAATGATTAGCTTCCTAGGGTCTCTCATGTACCCTCTATGGTCCATGTTGTTATGGTGCCATTAGGCCTCCTAGTGTGTGAATTTACCGTCTGCTGGAAGTGCCCCAGGGCCAGTCGGGTGCTCTCATTCTTAGATTGCCATAGCTGACCTTCGAAACATTCTTCTCTCTTCCCCCAGAATGGGATTCCTAAAATGGACATTAATTTGGCCCATGTATGTACTTGTGGGCCTAGAAATTGATTTACTTGGTCAGCTACACCATGTGGGTCTTCCAGCTCTTTCTTAAGCTCCCTCACCTCTAAGCTGGTGAGTGGGGCTGGTAATGTGAGCACAGGGATAAAGTTCTGCTCCGATTTTATGCCTGATGTTCAGTGTCTGTTCCTCACTCTTGATCGGTCAGAGCTTAGGTTCACATTCTTGTGCTAGTGGCTAATTCAAAGGGAAGGGTTGATACTTTCAGAGTCAAATTAGCATTTGCCCAGTCATGTGAGTCAAAGTGGCTGCGCTTAAGCTAAGAAACTCCATTCTTTGACAGAAAAGTTGACTTGTTTATTCTCACAATTCTCAGAGAAGCGCGGTTCTTCCTCTCCTCCTGCCCTTTCTCCTCCCCGCCAGTAAACAGTGTTTCTCTCGCACCGGCTGTGACACCGGGCCCAGGAACACCGAGAGAGGAGTGGCGGTGCCCCATCCATGGGGTGGCCCAGCGGGGATGGGCTTGGGGCACAGTGCCCCACCGGAGAATGCCCACTCCTGCTGGGTGAGGGCCACCCGAGGGCTGTGAAGGGGCTGGGTGAGTTCAGACAAAGAGTCCAAGGGCAGTGCCATTTGAGAGCCAAAAGGGGGTAGAGTTGAGAGCCCAAATGGGAAGGGAAAGGCCCGTGCAGAGGCCAGCAGGGGAGGCAGAGTGGGGAGTGTAGGGGCTTTGGAAAGCCAACAGCTGGTCTTTGTTGCTTAGTGGCTGGCCCACCAACAGCCCAGGGCTGGACCAGATTTTAAAGGTGTTCAACCCAGGCATTTAGATCCAGGAATGCTCTTTGTAACCCTCATGGGAGATTAAATGTGAACTCCATCCAAACTCTGTCCATGGGATTCGGGCTTGGGACTGGGGATTGGGGTGCCGGGGAGATGCCATGCCCGGAGCTAACATGTGGAGGGGGTCGTCTGGCTGCAGCATACAGATTGGACTTCCCCGTCAAGGCAGGTGTGGACGGTCATGTCCTCCCATAGTGGTGGCTGGGAGCACCTGCCTGCAGCAGACACCATGGTGCCTGCCTGCATCGCACTCCCTGGGACCGCCCACCTGTCCTCTGCAGGCTGGGTGACAAGGGGTAGGACATGTGAGCATGGCTCAGCCTGACACACAGGAGCCATGCCTGCATTTTTGGGAATGGTTTGAGCTGGTGGGCATTGTGTTGGAAGCTTGAAGTTGGCACTATGGAATTGGCAGGTATTATATCCCTGCCTCCCTCCATCGCCAGGTGGTGGTTAGAGACTCACCAGCTCACACCACCAGGGTCTCCACTCAGGCATGAGCCGGTGCCCGGCCTCCTCCCACACAGCACAGCCAGGAGCGCCAGGGAGCTGTGGCCCCAAAACCTTCGCCTGGGGATGGGTTAAAGTCCCAGCTGCCCCCTTGGGTGGCTCGTTCTTGGAGCTCTTATGGAATCCCACCTTCCCCCCAGCAGTGATCTTGAGAAAGAGCCCGAGTTGGTTCTCCCTCCCTCCCTTTATCCCCCTGCTCCCTCACTCCTGCTGTCTGGCATCTTCCAAATAAACTGCCTGCACTTAAGTCCACCTCAAGCTCTATTTTCAGGGGAAATAAAACCAAAGCAGCAGTAGAGATGGAAATGGTGAGATGTGGCCACAGTCTGGATATATCACAAAAGTAGGAATTTGCTGAAGGATCAGATCTGTGGTGTGTGTATGTGTTCACATGCGCATATGTGTGCGTGAGACACACACACACACACACCCACACATACACACACACTGAGGGTAAGGGAGGGAGAGAGAGGGAGAGAGATTGAGAGAAATCAAGATCAGGGATGACCATGGGTCTGGCCGGAGTGCCTGGAAGAAGGAGGCTTTCTGAGCAGTGACGGGGACACCTGGGGATAAGCGCATTGGAGTCCGGCAGACCGCACTCCCTTCTGGAATGGTGCTCACCCGGAGACCTGTCAGACTCCGTGTGGGCACGGTGCAAAGTTGGGGAGAGGTGTATGGTGCGTATGGACATCTGGGACCAGTCAGCGCTGGTTAGTCAGGGTCTCCCCCCACCTCCACATCCGCAATTCAGCTGTGCCTTCCTGTTTAATAAATAGATACTTTTTTTCCCTTTCTTCCTTCTTTCCATCCTTCCTTCCTTCCTTCTTCCTTCCTTCCTTCCTTCCTTCCTTCCTTCCTTCCTTCCTTCCTTCCTTCTTCCTTCCTTCCTTTCTTCCTCCCTTCCTTCCTCCTTTACTCTCCCTTTCCTTTTTATTTTTTATCATATATTTATCTATATCTACCTACCTACTATATATACATATTTTTTTCTATATCTATCCATGTATCTATTATCTATCGTCTGTCTCTAGCCTATCTTCTCTATCATTTATCTATCTATCGTCTATCTATCTATCTATCTATCTATCTATCTATCTATCTATCTATCTATCATGTATCCACCCATCCATCCAGCACTTGCCTTCCTCCATCATTCTTTAGTCTTTCTGCCCAGTTAGTATTATCCCCTCTTCAATGCCCCAGGTGAATCCCTCCCCTTAAGAATCTGCTTGGAAGCTTCCAGTCCAGTGTGGTCCAGGACTGTGCTTCCCTCGCTTCCTGCCCAGGTGTGCTGAGTGTTTACACTCCTGCTTGCCCTGGGAGGCGCTGGGCCGAGGGGCTGTTCCCCGCAGGCCCACCCCGCCCAGCTGCTGGAGAACAGAGCTGGGCCAGTCAGCCGCATCTCCATGCAGCCTCTCTCCTGGGCTCAGGGCAAAGGCGGCTTTGTGCTCCTGGGACAAGGCCCGCCATTGAGGCAGGCCAGGGGACACTGGGGGAGGGAACGAGGCTGGGAACCAAGATGAGGTGTCAGAGGAGCCCCGCGCTGGGTCTGCAGTCTCTGGTCTGTGCAGGAGTGTGTGCGGCTGCCAGGAGGCTCGGGGCTGGGCCCTCCCCCTCGGGGAGAAAGCAGCCCTCTCCTCCCGGGCTGTGACTGGCCGCAGGGAAGGATGGAGGTGCAGGTGGTCGTAGAAAGAACAAGACAGGCCTGGCCTCTGTGCTGGGGGAGGAGGGTCGTCAGGGAAGCATCGTCTCCAGCTGACATTCCGGGCCACGTGCCCATGCTCCGGACCCTTGAGTGGCACCATGAGCAAGAGGCCTCAGCTAAGGAGGTGGAGCGCTTCTCAAACCCCTCTGTGTGCAGACCCCTGGGCGTCAGATTGGAATGTGGCTCTGACTCTTCGGGCCTGGGCTGGGCCCGAGACTGCATTTCCAATGAGCATCCAGGGAACGCGGCTGCTGGACTCCCCCCTGTCCTCCCCCGCCCACTCCACTCCACCGCCCCACCCCCACATCAGCTCAGGGCCATCCCTCTCCAGTGCTGGGGGCAGAGTCCTGCAGGGCGGAGAGGGGACGGGACGCTTATCAGGCCCCTTTGTTAAAGGCAACTCAACTAAGAAAGGAAGGTGAGCACGGGTGGCCAACTTTTAAATCTGGGTCAGATAAGGATGTTTGACAACAAAAGGCCGATGAACAAAACAAGAGGCACATCTAACTATTATTTCCTGTAAGAAATGGAATTTCAGTCCAAAGAATCAGGGAGCCTGCCCCCTCAGAGGCCAGCTTCTTTGGGTGCTGAGCCGGCCCCCCTGTGCTGCCCATTGTGGGGTCTCGGGATGTCTCCAGGTCCGGCCTGGAGCCACAGCTGCACGTGGGGCCATGGCTGTAAGATTGGGACGCCGCATGGAAGCCAGTGCAGCATCCGGTGGCCACTCATCCTTTCCTGGGGGGGGTGGGCAGCGTGGGCTGCGAGACGAGGAGGCAGGGGCCTTCTCCCTGCCCTCCCTCCCCTTCCCCTGGGCGCTGCACCAGCTGGGGCCTCTCATCTGTGAGCCACCGGCATTGGGGACTTGGTTCCCCAGTTCCCGAGCCTCCATCCCAGGACATGTTGGGCTGAGCACCAAATTGGGGCAGCCCTAGGCATGCACCTTTTCCACACGTGCCCCCTGTCCGCTCGTGAAGACACACCTCCTGTCCCACCTGGTCCCTCTGCCCATGCTCTGTGGTCCTTGGATGACACAGAGTCTGGCCCAGGACCGCAGTTGGAGCTTTGAGAAAGTGGCATTCTCTGTCCACGCAGAGGTGCAGAGGTCAAAGTGCAGAGGTCACGAGCTGGTGGGCTCAGGGGCTTCCTGAGAATGCAGCTGGTGCAGAGGAAAGCCAGCAGGGACCTGAGGCCGATTTCCTGGTGGGGAGGCAGCCTGGGATGAGCTGTGTGAGGCCATGCCTGGACTTCTAGTGAAACAAAGGTTCCCTTTCATGCTCCCGCTGGTTCCCACCGGGGTTCTGCCACCTGCCACTAGGAGCTCTGGCATCGCAGGCAGGCAGAGGAAGCAGGTGACTTTGCCCAGATCACAGGACACGCGGAGTCCAAACGCCCACCTGCACCCCCACGGCGCCCTCCCTCTGAGCCCTGGCCCCCACCTGTCCTCAGGTGCTGCCCAGTGCGGTTCCTGAGGGTTCTGAAAGCAGAGTGTCCTTGAGGGCTGTGGAGCGGAGGGGTGAGAGGAGCTCTCTGTGGGTGCCCTCGGTGCTGGAAGGACTTGGGGTGCCAGGGGCTCGGGCTTTGTCATAACAGTGGGGGTTTCTTGGATACTTTTACACTGCCTGGCTTACGCATCCCAGAGGTCTGTACTCACTGAGAAGGCGTCTGGAGCTGCTCAGAACATATTTAATTTTAGGGTCGCGCTCCCACGCTCAGGATTCTGTCCTGGAGTGGCGGGAGAGTTGCGGTTAATGGATCACAGGACTGATTACTGAGGACATGGAGACAGGAGTTCTCACAGAACCAGACGTTGTAGCTGGTTAACTAATAGGCTCCTATCTTAGCTATCATTTTGAGTTTCCCAAAGAGTATTTTCTCCAAAACCACTCAGCTGTATGCAGTTATTGGAAACATCTAATTTTTACATTATTTCTTCGCTAGGTGGAAATACTAATGTTCTTGCTATTTGCTCAGTTCAGCACTCTGGGCTTTCATGCCATTGCCTGTGAGACACAAAAGGTGGAATTCGGCCCTTGTGGTGCCCACGGAGGGGCTGTTCCCCCCCCCCCCCCCCCCCGGAGGTGATGTTTTCATGCCTGAGGGCCAGGGTTTGGTAGGGTTTCCTGTCATTTCCCTGAGGGGCTGGTGGTGGTTACAAGTGCAGCCTCTAGGCTCCATGAGCCAGGGGTGGATCCAGCCCCTCCCCTTGCGTTGGTTAATTTACCTCTGTGATTCAGTTTCCTCTTTTGTTCAATGAGGATAATAATAGGATTAACCTGGATGGGGTCAGGGGTAAAGATTAAATGAGAAAATTCGGGTAGAGCACTTACTAGTAACTAAATACCCAACACAGGGCAGTAGTATGGTAAGGAGCGCTGGCTGCTAGTGATGATAGTAATCCTAGTAGCACTAAGATTCAGTAGGATAATGACCTGCTTTCACGTGATAATGGCAGAACTGAGTAGTTGCCCAGAGGAGTCTCACCCACAAAGTTGGACATAGGAGTCTCTGGCCCTTTGCAGGGACATGTGCCGCCCCTGCTCCAGAGCCAGGGGCTCCTGCTCACGCCTGTGGCTCTGTGTCAGAGGTTTGCCACAGCTGAGGGCTATCAAACTGCTCGCCGGTGCTGTGCTCCTCACGTGGCAGCCACCGGCCACACGTGGCGACGAGTGCTTCAGATGTGGCCAGTGGGACTGTGAACGGAATCTTACATTGTATTTGTCTTAGATGGATTTAAATTTAAACAGAGTCCATGGCTAGAAGCATTGCTTTGGACAGTGTGGGACATGGTCTTCTCCTGGCTCAGAGTGTGATGGCAGGTGACACCCCGTGTGGCTCATGCTGGCACCCCGTTTGGAGTGGGTCAGGGTGGAGGGCGCTGGCTTTGTTGGAGTCAGGGGCGTGGGGGAGGGCTGCCTGCTTTGTGTTCCATGTTTATACAGTTCCCGGCTCCCTGTGACACCCATGTGCCTCGCACGCCCTGCGAACGTCATCTCCCACATTGTCCCGGTTCCTTCTGGGTCCCGGACGACTCAGAATTAGGGTGCGCAATCTGGGTTCTTGCCCACCGCTGATGGGCCGTGACCCTGGGTGGGCTTTCTTGACTCAGTTTTCTCGTCTGTGGCATTGGGGTCTGGGTTGTGCCATTTCTCCGGTTCCTACCAGGTTTGAACCTTGCTGCCGGCCTCTCTCATGTGGACGGGATGCTGGGTTACACTCTAATGCTGACTTAGGTGATGTGGGCCGGGCGCCTTCCCGTCAGCCAGCTCCTCATCGGATCGGTCAGGATGCTTCCGGTTGCCCAGAGCTTTATTGTTGGGGACAATCCAATCCCACTGGCTTCCTCGTAGGAGGGTTTGCTGACTGACCCATGTGCTTGGTCAGGGAAGGAGATGCAGAATCCCCTCATGTCTCGGCCTGTTCTCTTCGGTTGGCGCCTCCTTTTTCTGGGGACCCTCGTGGGCTTAGGGCGCCAGCCAACCAACTCGGGGAAAGAGGTGAGTTTTTCTATTTTCTACTAGTTCAAAGCAATACTTTGGAAATTGGGTTTCGTTGGCTGGAAGTGGTCGGCCTCTTCCAAATCATATGGACCAGGTGGGCGAGGCGTGCAAACAGAAAAGGGTGTTGGCTGTTAGGAGGGAAGAAAAGGCCCACCCCAGAGTCCGCAGGGAAGTTCTTCACCCAGTGACTCCTCACCAGCAAGAGGATGCTGGAGCTGGCCTAGCCGGGGCTCGGGGCAGGATGCTGGGAGGGAACTGAAGACTGGACCTTCTGGGGTTGAGGCACCATTGCTGCTTCCCAGGAGCAGGCTTGCGCTGACCTTGGTGCTGAACGGGGTCTCCTCTCCCTGCTCCCCACCATCCCTCACTGTCAGTCCTGCACTAATAAAAGAGGACACGTGTGGCTTAGGGAAGTGACTGATTGGGTGATGTGACATTGTGGGGTTGGGGGGAGAAGCTCTCCAGGGGGCAGACCTCCTGCTTCCCCTGCAGGAGCGCTGGGCAGTGGCGGCCATCTCCTCTGAGAGGTGCCAGTGTCAGGGCGGCCTCCTGCTCTCCCAGCCCAACACCTGTGTTGAACAACGAGGCGCGAAGTGTGCCTGTGGAGCCCCAGCTCTCCTCGCTCCGTCGGGTTAAGCGTGGCTGACTCCGGAGTCTGATACAGAAACAAATGATTTCCCCAGAGTTTATTTCCCCTCAATTAATTTCTGAGTTTTATTTCTATGACTTGGCCTCACAAAAAAAAAAAAAAAAAAAAAAAAAAAGGCTAAAGAGACTGAAATTTTAAGCCAAGCATATTAAAAAGCAAATAGGAAATAGCCCATCTATGAAATTGTTATAAGGAAAGTTATCATGGTAATGGTGAGAGCAAAATGACTCTATTTAATGCTCGGTGGTTATAGAGTCTGCTACAGCAAAGAAATGTACTGTTCTTAGGAGATTGTCCAAGGCACACATGTTAGGGTCTCCGTCCCGCACAGGCACAGGTATCCGTGAAGTAAATGCAATAAAGGGTTAACCACGGGCCTAGCCTTATGTGCAGCAGGTCCTGAAATACCCGTTCCTATCCGGGCCGTTTGTCTGTGTGGAGTTTGCGTTCCTCCCCATGTCTGTGTGGGTTTCTCCAGGGCCCCCTGTCCTCCCCACCCCACAGATGTGCTCCGTTAACTGGGGTGATGTGTCTGAAGTTCTCCCAGTCAGAGCAGTGTGGGCGTGAGTGACCTGTGATGAAAGGTGCCTGTCACTTCTGCGTCACCCACAACCCCGAACTGGAATAAGGGTTGGAAAGTCATGATTTTACTTGTTTTATGAATCTTTCTTAAGTGGATGTATATGCACATTGATCTCAACGTTAATATTAGGAGTGTTTCAGGTCTCCATTAGAAGTTCAACAATGATTTTGTGACAGAAATACGCCCTGGGATCTTAACAGTTGTTGCTGTCGATTGGCCTGTGTGTGGCCAAATTGGTTTCTTCATCGTTTTGCTTAAAGTCACAGCTTCTAAGAACCTATTGACAATGTGAAGTGAGAATGTATGTATTTCCTGTAAATTAGGGGCCAAATATACAAGATGGATTTTGTGGTAATGTGATGAGTATTTGGGTCTTATTGGCTTTCTATTTATTTTTATTTATGATTTGAAGAACTTCTCTGTACCTCAACCTATTAAAAAGCATCCTCCCATTAGGTTCAGTTGGAAATGCCAGGACAAATGGATTATTTTGAAGACTTTTTATCAGTTTGACTCAGCAATGCTCAGTAGTATGGCATTTCTTGTAGTGTAGAAGAGCCACTGATAAATGAGACCACCTTCCAAATAAGACACAAATTATCCCAGAAGCACTGTCTCGTTGTTAAAAGTAAAGCAAAAACCTTAGCATGTGGCTTTTCCCGTTATCTTTGCGGTGAGGATACGCTTTTACAAATGAGTTCTTCTTTGCTGTACATGAGCTGGTTCGGAGGTTTTATTGCATACTTGCTAATGGGCGGGTTTCCAATTTCTTCACTGTTGAAAGGCAAGCAGTATTTTCCCGCATTTCCTAATATTTTCCCCGCCAGATTGAAAGGTGAATTTGGCACATGTGTCAAACTATAGATGGATAATCTATAGATGTGCACACCTTTTATTTTTCTAGATATAAACATGGATGTAAAAGGGTGTGGGGAATGAGCATTTGGAAATGAGCATACAAAACTCCAACTGTAAAGAAGGAGATATTAGGCTCTGGGTACAGCGTGACATGGATAATACAAGATGTGGAGGGGTTTTGGCCACGTTTTCTAAGACATGGTTCTTGAAACCTGTGTTCTGCTGGGAACATAGAAAACCAAAACACTCAAGCCCCAGGAAAGCCATGTATTCAGACAGCAGTGGGGATTCCCGGGGGACCTGCAGGGGTGCGCTCGCGTTTCCTCTACAGTTCACCACCCGGACGCAGCCTTATCCATGGCGTGTTCCTGAGCTTTCCACAGGGCAGCACATGAGGCTGCTGAGTTCTCAGGGGGGGGAAACAGAACGCAGAAAGCTGTCTTCTGTCTTGGCATCATGGCGATGGTTCCTGTGGGAGTAAAAATTAATTTGAAAAAGCCAATTGAAAGCAGATTTTACCATTAAAGAAAGACACTGTGGTTTTAAAACGGTGCCTCATTCAATGCAAATTAAAATGAGATACCATTTCCACCCATCCGAGTGGCAAAAGTAAAAACATAATAATGGCTAGGGTTGGCGAAATCTGGAGAAACAGTAGTTGTCTCACATCGCCGGTGTTGGGAAAGAGGGTATAACCACAGAGGAGAGCAATGTGGAGTGTCTCCTGGAGTTCAGATGCTACGGTCCAGCCCTGACCGGCGTGGCTCAGTGGTTAGAGTGTCACCCTGTGCAAAGGGTCGAGGGCTCAATTCCCAGTCGAGGACACGTACCTGGGTTGCAGGTTCCATCCCGGGTTGAGGTAAGCATAGGAGGCAACCAATCAATATATCTCTCTCACATCAGTCTCTCTCTCTCTCTCTCTCTCTCTCTTTCTCTCTCTCTCTCTCTCTCTCTCTCTCTCTCTCTCTCTCTCTTTCTCTCTCTCTCTCTCTCTCTCTGTTTCTCTTCATCTCCCTCTTTCTCTATCCCCTTAACCCCCCTCTCTCCCTTCCACTCTCTCTAACAATCAATGGAAAAAAATATCCTCTCATGAGGATTAGCAAACAAACAATGCAAACACTATGGTCCAGCGATGCTCATCCAGACCGTTGCCCTGGAAAAACCACAGACTGGCGTGATTAACAGGGACAAAACCACGGGTGCTTTTCACAGCAATGATCTGATAGCAAACCTGGGGAGGGGCCATGACCTAGGAAACCCCAGCAGGAAGCTGCGTGGCACTCACCTTTCCTGGTCTCTGCAGAGGTGGTGGGCTCAGCGTGCCATTGGGGCTTAAACTGTGTCTGTAATGTTTGCTGCTTCTAATAAAAAGCCCTCTTCAGCAGCTGTGTGCAGAGATTACTCTTTGCTAATTCTCGCTACTGGACATATGCATGTGCATCTTCTGTGCATGTGTATTACTCAGAAGAAGTCAACCCATTCAGATTGCATCTTTAAAGTAGTGTATTTTCTTTTAACATCAGAAACTAGATTACATCAAGGCTCAGAAGCATGGAGCACATTATGAACTATTGTATTGCCTACATAGTAGTTGACAAAGTCTTGCCATTGTGTATTAATTAGTAAGAGATATAAACATAGGTATTTGGACAATTAAAACACTATGTTAGACCATCATTGCAAACTAGTCACATAAGCTGCATGGAAGGAAATTTGGCTATATTTAGCAAAATTATGGATTCAGTACCCTTTGAACCAGCATCCCCACTTTTGGAAATCTATCCCCAATATCTTGGCAAAACATGAAAGAGCACATATGCCAGACTATTCATTTTGTCATTCTGTGGAGACATCTCACATATTCATACATAGTGGGTTGGTGGGGTAAACAATGCTATATCCACACCGGGTCAAATGAGGACTCTATGCCATGTGGAGTCACCCCCGGATATATCACTGAGTGGGGGGAAATCGAGATACTGAAGTGTTGGTAGGACATTGCCTTTTATGTATAGAGGGAGGGATGAAGGAGGTGTGTGTGTTTGCGTGTGTGTATGCACACATGCACTTGTGTGTTGTGTACTTAATATCCAAAGGAACACTGGAAACTTAAGGCAAAAGCTAAGACAGAGCTTGCATATAGGGAAGGGACCACCTGGGTGAGGCCCAGATAGAGAAGTGAGACCCCTATAAGTGTATTTTATTACATAACTTTGAGTTTTGAAACATGTAACTATTCTATATAATAAAAGCCTAATATGCTAAGTTTCTGGTTGTCTGGTTGTCCCTTCAACCAATCAAAGCATACTATGCTAATGATATGCTAAACCCACTCACCCGCTTGCTATGATGTGCACTGACCACCAGGGGGCAGACTCTCTGACTGGTAGGTTAGGTTGCTGCTTGGGTCCAGCCGACTGGGACTGAGCGAAATGGGCCAGACACACCCTAGAACCCTCCCGCAGTCCCTCCCTGGGTGGCCAACCTCCCGCATCCCTCCCCGGCACTGACTGTGCACCAATGGGGTCCTTTGGTCTGGCCTGCATCCTCTCGCAATCCAGACTGAGGGAATCCCCCCTCCCCAACCAGTGTACAAATTTCATGCACTGAGCCTCTAGTTTTACATATTTTTAAAAGTTAAATTTAAAAAAGGAACAGATTGAAACAGATGTAGTAATTGAACTTAACTATATACAATTTGGTAGCTTTACTTCGGAGAAAGTAATTTTTTCAAGTGACCATAACACTCAGTATTTTATCCATCCCTAGTAGGGTATAGTTTAAGGACACATATGCATGTATAAATACAAGGAAATCACAAACTACAGTAATTAGTATTGAGAGCCATAATGCTGATACTGATACTTTAAAATTATAATAGGAATAATTTTGGAGAAAGCAAATAAGTGATATGTTAATGTTAATAATCATGATTCCTTGCATAATGAAAAATAGATAAAATATATGTTTTAAGTTACCTAAAGTCCTATAATCTTATATTTGGGTTGGAAGTACCAATATGAATTAAAAATATACTTTGCTTTTAAAAATAGATACTCTATACTTTGTCCACTGAAAAGACCTAGAAGCAGTAATAACCCTATGGTGATAAATACTCCCAATTGTCCAGATTTTATTCATTAAATATCATTTCCTAACAGGAAGAGAGTTCTTTGAAGATGTGACTATTACATAATAAGTCTGGTAAGACTTATTATGCCAGAAAGCAAGGACAGTATTAAGAAAACAGTGGAGCTATGTCAAAAATATATATAGGAATTACATTGGGTGATTTCCTGATGGCTAAGATGGGCTACTTGCATATCAAACAGAGTAATAACTTAGATTGATTCAAATACATCAAAATTATAAAAAGGTATGCCTTCAGAAGGATATTTCAAAAATATTGGTCACCAGTACATATTACTAGGCTACCAGCTCATATTATATTTATATACGTTACAAACATACATTATTATAATTATTACTAGAGGCACACTGCATAAGATTTGTACAATCAGAGGGGCCTCCCTAAGCCTGTCCTGCGGCCCCTCGCAGTCTGGGAGCCCTTGAGTGATGTCCAACTGCCAGCTTAGGCCTGTTTCCCACAGTCAAACATTCTTAGTGCTACCACAGAGGCAGGAAGGTCTCTTGCCACCACCACTGTGCTCGCCAACTAGCCAGCTGTGAGCCCAGCTTCTGGCTGAGCGGTGCTCTCCCTGTGGGAGTGCATTGACCACCAAGGGGTAGCTCTTGCATTGAGTGTCTTCCTCTGGTGGTCAGTGCACATCATAGCGACCAGTCATTCTGCCATTCGGTCAATTTGCATATTAGTCTTTTATTATATAGGATTTTACTAAAGGCCCAGCATGCACAAAACCCTGCACAAGTAGTTCACTTCACTTGCCTCAGCTGGCTGCCCTGCCCATCACCGATTGTAGCTCACTGCCCCACCTCCACTGCTCATAGCTCTCTGCTGCTAGTAGCTTGCACCCTGACCCCCTCACTCCCCCCCCCCCCCCCCCCTCCACAAGAGCCGCTGCTCATTTGGTTGTGACAGTGTTATGGTGTGACAGCCATGGGCCTTTTATTATTGAGATATGAATTTATGTCTTTTAAAGAAGTGAAGATAAAGGACAGCAAGTATATATTTATAGAGTTTGTTATATTAACCATCGTATTTACCTCTTATGGTTCTGTTCATTTGTTCCTGTGAATTCAAGTTACCATCTGGTGTGATTTCCTTACCCCAAATACGGTTTTGTTCCCACACACTTTCTTTGTGTTGTTATCGTCACACATAGGTATTACATTTCTATATTTAATAGTCTCAATAAAATGTGTCTGTATAATTATATTTGTGTCATCTTATGCAATTGGTTTTTAAATCCATTAACAGAAGAAAGCAGAAGACATATGCATTCATGCTTCTTTTATAAATACATAATCAGCTGGTGGGTGTTTTGTGTGTGTGTGTGTGTGTGTGTGTGTGTGTGTGTGTAGACTTGAATTACTGGCTAATATCACTTGCTTACAGCCTGAAAAACTTTCCTAGCATTTCTTATAGGGCAGGTATGGTAGCAGTAAATTCTCTGTTTTATTTATCTGGGAATGTCTATAATTAAACTTCACTTTTAGAAGATAGTTTTGCTGGATATAAGATTCTTGGTTGACAGCTCTTAAAAAATAACAGTTTGAATTTTCATCCACTGCCACCTTGCTTTAACTGTTTCTAATGAGAAGCTAACTGTTAATCCTCTTGGATTTCCCTTGTATGTGACTGACTACTCATTGTCTTTTATTTACTTTCAAGATGTTCTCTATGTCTTTATCTTTCAACATTGTGTCTGGGTTTGGATCTTATTGCATTTATCCTGTTTGGAGTTTATTAAGCTTCTTGGATGTATAGATTATTTAAATAAACTTTGGGAAATTTCAGCCATTATTTCTGCCATTGTTTTTCCTGCTGCTTTTCTACCCCCTCCCCACTCCTTTACTCTGGTACTCCCATTATGCATATGTTGGTGTCCTTAACGGTGACCCAACATTCTGAGTCTCTGTTTATTTTTCTTGACTCTTTTCTTTATTATCTTTTCTCTTTTGTCAAGTTTGATGATTTTTCCTGCAAGTTCAAAGGTACTGCATTCCTCATTTCTGATACTGTACCTTTCATTGTAGCATTTCCATTTGGATCATTTTTCTATTTTCTATGTGTTTCAGTTCTTCATCTCCTCAGACATGTTCACCTCCCACACACTATTCTTTAGAATTTTTATCATAGTTTTTTTAAGTCCTGAACTGATCATTTTAATAGGTAGGCTATTTGGGGTCTTCTATTGTCTGTTTCTTTTCTCTCTTTTTTTTTTTTTTCTTTTTTCAATATATTTTATTGATTTTTTACAGAGAGGAAGAGAGGGATAGAGAGCTAGAAACATCGATGAGAGAGAATCATCAATCAGCTGCCTCTTGCACACCCCTGTCTAGGGATGTGCCCGCAACCAAGGTACATGCCCTTGACCGGAATTGAACTTGGGACCTTTCAGTCCGCAGGCCGAAGCTCTATCCACTGAGCCAAACCTATTTCGGCTGTTTCTTCTCTTGATCCTGAATAACATTTTCTTGCCTTTTCCCACATCTTTTATGCTTTTTTTTTCTTTCTAGATTTTATATTATATAACAGTATGTGTCTCTTCATTCAGGCTATAGAGTTGGCACCCCGAGACAAGCTTGTCTGTCACTGAGCTGAGTCTGGGTGGTTTTGTTTTGTTTTCTTTTGTTTTGTTTTGTTTTGTTTTTATAGCTTTACTTTGATTCAGTTTACTACCAACTTCAAGTGCTTTGAAAGCAGAATCGAGATTTTCCCTCAGCATGGCGTGGGCTCTGAGCACTGAGAGGTCTATTTGGTACCAGCTTCCCTGATCTGGAGAGTTCTTCCTCTGCATTACAGCCTGGCCAGCAGGTAGAGGGGTCAGAAGAGGGTGTTCTATGGGAGAGCTTATCTCCCTGCTACTCTGCTCCCAGACTCAGAGGGCAACTTTCATACACTCAGCGAAAGCTTGCAGCACCTGGGAAGGGTTTCCTCCAGCTCTCCCCTGTGCCCAGGCTTCAATGGATGAAAACCTAGAATCTCCAGGTTGGGTTTCTCTTGACTTTCGTCATCAGCCCCCGACTCTCAGAGGGCTGCTGCCTTTCACCTGGCACTACATGTTTCAGGGGTCATTCGGTTTTGTTGCTTTACCTGTGGGAAAGCATAGTCAATTGGTAAAAGCTCTCTCTCTGGCTGGCTGGCACTGCCTCACATTCTAATCCATCACCTGACAGTCACAAATTAATGAAAATATCAGCACATTTCTCCTTCCGATTCTTCCCTCATCACTCAACAGTCAGCTGGCAAACTCCTGAAATAATGTTTCTATCACTCTATTTCCATACTCTGGATTTCATTCCAGTGTTAGTCATATGCAAACACTGCTATCTGCAGTAAGGGCATCGTTATTTCTGAGAGCCAGAGAGTGAGTTGTTTTATGAAACAACTATAATTTAGTCATTTTTCTAAACAGGGAAACTCTACAATAGTCATTGCTTTTGCCTGTGAAAGTTATGGAAGGGGAATCATATGATAACAATTGCTTCACATCTGGAAAACAGTTTCTGTTTGCCTTTACTTATTCAAAATTTTGATGGACAAGGAAGGGGATGTGGTAGCTTCACTGTCTGATGACTGGACTCTTCATTCTATAGTCTTCATATGCCTAATGTCAAATTTCAAAATGTTAAAGCAGACCATGGGTTGTCCAGCTTCTCCACATCCCTTATGCCACGGCAGTGAAGGGAACGTTGGGTTCAGGCTGACGGCATCAACAGCCAATGAGACTGACTTTGCTCAGGACTAGGCAAGCCTGAGCCGGGAAAGTGGCCCTTTCCAGCGTGACTCTTGTGTTGTATTGTTCGGTATGTGGTACCAAGGTTGTTCCCTGTGTCAGGACCAGTCCAGCTGGCCATTCCTATCCTCACACTCACTGGAATATTACCAGGATCCCTATTTTAGGACTTGGTTTTTCAGCCTCTGTGGTTGCAACATGTGTCAGCAAATATGTTTGCTCCAATCTTCTTATCCACGTTGGAAATTTGTCCAGCTTAACCTTCTGTGGGCTGTTACTTCTGTGTCCAGAGAAGCCAATACATGTTATTTCCTACCTGCTTGGAGCCTTGGCTCCCTCGCACTTCATGCTAACCATGCAGTGCCAGACCTGCTCTCCCTGGGGGGCCTCGGGCTGTCTAATCAGATGGAAACTAGCCTGTATGCATGACTACCTTTGGCAGGAAGACCATGCGGAAACCAACCTCCCTGCCTTCGCTCACCCACAAAGTGGCCAGCAGCCACAGGCCTGCTTGCTCTGGGCCTGTTGTCTCCGGGTTGGATTGCGATAGTTGTATCAGTTTCTTCCGACCACTGCACGAAGGAGACATGTGATACTTGTACTCAGAGCTGCTTGGGGGACCGTTTGGAGGCATAAACCTTGTATTCTAGAGCTTTCTGTGTGCGTCTGCAGACTCACTCATTCCCTCATTCCTCACTCATTCCCTCATTCCTCATTCACACATCCATCCTCTTGTCCCATTCTATTCTGATTCTACCTTGGCCCAGGCTTCCTGCATGGTGCTGGGGTTATAGGGATAAGAGGCGATAGCTCCCCCCAGGGGCTTGCAGTCTGGAGGGAGAGACAGACACGGGACGAGAAATAACACATGGAGTGTGTGAAGCGGTCAGGGGACAGTCAGGCAGGCAGGGAGACTGAACCTAGCTGGGGGCAGGGGCCAGGCTGAAGTGTTTTCCTCAAGGAAGCAGCCTTTCCACTGAGGAGTCACATTTCAGAGGAGGAGGGAGAGGTGGGAATGGAGCGGGTGCTCAGGCTGAGGATTTTATTAATATCCCAAAAACCAGGGGAAAGAAGTCAAAGGCTGGTACATAGGGAAGTGGTATAACTGCATTGCATTTTTAAGGGATCTCTCTGGTTCAGAAAGAGCTGGTAGGGGCCTTGCTGGGGGAGGAAGGAGGGGCTGGTTTGGAAGCCCAGGCAGGAGTTTCGGGGGCTGGTCCTGGCGTGGGTGTGCAGTGGGGTGGGGCATGTGGAGTAACCCAGAGTTGTTTCAGAGGCAAACTTCATGTGAGGGAATTCAAAGGGAGTGTGAGGCTCTGCGTGTCCCAGGACCAGAAATGTCTTAGAGGCTGAAGCCTGAAGGCCCAGGTGAGCAGGCTGCTCCCTCCGCTCCTCAGTCGGTGGCCGCTGGCTCGTGCTGGGTTACCGTGACTTGTACTCTGTCATCACGGCCCTTGAAACTCCTTCCTGGGCATCCAGGATGAGACCTTATTTTGAAGCAGGGTCTTCGGAGATATAATTAGCTAAGTTGACATGAGGTCACTCTGGAATCAGTAGGTCCTAAAACCAGGCACCGGTGTCCTCGGAAGGAGAGGAGAGGATGCAGAGCCAGAGGCACGGATCTGGCCACCAGTGCCATCGCTCACAGCAGCTCCTGCAACCTGTCCTTCGCACCAGCCTCTGCCTTGCTCCTCAGAGGAGAGTGTCCTGTTCAGGGCACAGCCGGCCGTGGGGCTTGCCCGCCACAACGTGCCCGGCCCCCACACCTGCACTGTGTGCTGGCTCTCACCTCCCTGTCCCACCCCAAAGGATACAACCCTCATTCTGCATCTGTTTCACGTTTTTAAGGTTTCATAACTGAAGAAAATGGTTTATTTCAAGTCGTCCAAGATTGCAGGCATCAGCCGTGTTTCAGTGGAATACCCACTTCAATAAAACGTACCTAGCTGGTCTCTGCTGCTGGGCAGCTTCAGAGCTTCCACATTCCACTGTGACCCTCAGAGCAGGACGGACTCCCTGCGTGGGCTTCTCTGTATTTAGGGTTCTTCGGGACAGATGCCGAGACTCGGAGTTAAGAAGGGAAATGTTCTAAGCCTCTTGAAAAGGAATTCAGGTTGCCACGCACAAGGGTTGAGCTCATTTTCAGTGCCACTCGTGTTGACCTCAGCGCATCCTCAGAGGACTGGCAATGGGTTAGAAAGTCAGCTGGGGCGAGCAGGGCCTCGGTGCGCTCGGTGCTCGCTGATGCCACAGGAATGAATCTATTGGAGAGCATGTTGCCACGGTGGCTTTTCCCAGCAGCCACTAAGCTATCTGCCTGGAAGCAGAAGTTGGGCCAGGAGGTGGAGAGGAGGGGGGGTCCCAGGAGTGAATGAGCCTCCCGTGCTACTGGCCACGTGGACCACAGTTGGGGGAGGCTGCTGTGGAGAGAAATAGCAGCTAGAGGAGCTGGCCCAGCCTGGACAGGTTGGGAGTCGGGGAGGGGAGACGGGGCATCAGGCTTTCTGTTGGGGTGCCTCTCCGAGCCTGCTCCCATCTCTCATGTGCAGACGAGAACGCCCACCTCTCCCAGGTATGGGGTTGGTAATGAGATGACCTGTGACTTTGGTGCATGGTCAAGGCTAAGACCTTGGCTCTGGGATCCCACTCTCTGTTCCTGTGACCTCGGCAGGTGACTGTCCTCGGTTTTCTCACCTGGACATCAGGGAGAGGGATAACGCACCTTCTGAAATGTGAGGAGAAGATGGGACTTGTATTCTGCACAAGGCATGCGAAGATGCAGGGGGCGGGTGCACGGGGGCACTGGGGGCAGGGAATCTGGCCTTCATCACACGGAGGCCCTCCCCTCAGCACACCTGTGCCTCTCCTCATCCCTCCACCATCCCTGCTCCTCAACCCCATATCCCTTTGTCCCCCTCCCCCAGCCCACTCACCCGGTGCACAGGTGCATAGACTGTCAGACAGGAGATAGGAGGCGGCTGCCCCCGGGGTTGGTGAGGAGGGGAGACTGAGCCAAGGAGTCGTCCGTAGATCAGACATGTCGGTGGCAGTGCCTTGTGAAGGATCTGAGGGCAGAGGGCGCCCCATCTTCTTGTGTCTCCCCAGCGTCCAGACCAATTATGGCTTCTGGATTTGTAAACGTGGGGCTTTCTTAGACAATCCTAATTCGCGTGTCATCTCATGATTAACGTATCAGTGTGGCCCCCACAGCGCCAGGCCTCCCTCCACCTGCCCCCTGCTGGCCTTCCTGGGTCTCAGTTCCCTCCTCTGTAAAATGGGGCCAGAACCCCTCCCTCCATGGCCCTTGGGGGAACCTAGTCAGACATTGGAAATTCCGGGCAAAGTGAGAGCTCCCGAATCTCTCGGGAGGAACCTGAGGAGGGACCATCTTCCTGAGGCAGGTCCCAGGGCACCAAGGCCTCGTGGGAGCCTGGCATTTGCCAGGGGAGTTTCTCGCTGCAGAGCACAGCCCATCCCTGAACTGACTCCAGCAGCGGAAGGGTCGAGGGGTGGGGGGGACCTCTGGGTGCAGGGAGGGGCCTCCCACATCTTTTGTTCTGTGGTTGGGGTCAGACCCTGTTCTCCCGCTGAGGGCTTGGGGCTTGGCTCAGGGCAGCCGCCCTGCTCTCAGATGGGGGTACTCACCTCACGGCTGTGTGGGGCCAAGGTGCCCTCCGGCCAAGGTCTGCATGGCTACAGGAGGCAGGGGAGGGAGAAGGGTGAGCACCCCTCTAGTTGGTTACTGGAGCTTGCCTGGTGAGAGTTGTGAATGGATTAGGGCTCTGCTTCGGGCAGTGTTTGCCAGGCTCCGTCCAGCTGCCTGCCTGGGCCCTGAGCAGAGCTGGGGGCTCACTGGAGACTGGTGTGGGTGCTTGGGCACTGAGCTAACTCCTCAGGCCCTGGGCGGCCCCCTCACCCCACCTCCATCCCCACCCCGCACTCCTGCACCATCTGTATTTTAAAATGTTTACAGATAATAACGGTGTTCAGCCCCAAAAGGCAGACAGGAACTTCCTGACAATTGCAGTTCTGTGCGCGGTGGGGGTTGTTCCCGGAGCCAGGAGTCCTGTGAGCCGAGCCGGGGCTCTCTGCCAAATGCCTCTGGGGAGACAGGACCCGGAGCCTCCAGGACGCCCTTCCCTGCGAGGGTGAGGACCTTCACTCAGAGCGTGCCTTTCCCCATGGGGTGAGTGGAATTCTCCCAGCCACTAGACCAAGGCTCCTGGGGGAGGGGGAGGGTAGTGGGCATCCTTTGGGGGTGCTTTCGGGGTCCTCTTAAAGGCAAATGCTTTGCACAGCAGCAGGGCCAGCAGCTGGAGAGTCCCCTCTCTCCTACCTAAGTCAAGTGGCCACAGTGGGGCCCAGGGTGAGGAACAGCCAATACCCCTTTCTAGTGTCTTGTTGTTGGGAGGGGGGAGAGAGGAGGGGTATCTGGCTGAGGCAGCCAGGAGCCTCAGCCAAGAGCCCCAAAGAGTCTTCTGTTTCCACACAAAAGTTATTGAAACTACTCCTCTGGGCTGAATCTGGAAGTTCCATTTGGTGTCCTCTCACCCTGCCTCGGGAGGGCCGTCTGGGAAGGAATGGCTGTGGCCACTGTGCCTGGCTGCAGGGGACCTGCTCTGAGCCGGTTTGTGAGAATTCAAAGCAGGAGGTTTCCGCAGTGGCAGCTGCAGCTTCGGCTTAGAGGCCAGAAGAATTCGTCTCTGGGCCATTATCCCTGGAATCTCCACCAGACGCCGGCGGGGCGGGCAGGGGTGCACACTCTGCCCTCCGGGTTCTGCGTTTAGAGTCATCTGTGGGTTTTTGCAAGTGGGGTTGGATATCTGGAGTTGGGAGAGCAGGAAGCTACTTCCTGCTGTGAATTTCCTGGAAGAAGGATTAGAATCTGGATGGGAGAGTGCCCTGCGGTGCCCCTGAGCTGCCTGTTTGGGACCTGGAGGGAATGGCCACAGGGAATGGAGGGGAGGGCAGGGAATGGAGGGGAGGGCAGGGAATGGAGGGGAGGGCAGGGAATGGAGGGCAGGGAATGGAGGGTAGGGCAGGGGATGGAGGGGAGGGCGGAGAGTGGAGGGGCGGGCAGTGTCTGGGACCCAGGCCCTCCCCGGGCTGCTTGCTGCTCCATGGGGAGGAGGGCGGCCAGCAGCCTCCTGTGCAGTGGCCGCTGTTACTTTCCGAGGGTGACGGACAGAATTAAGCCAAGGATGGTGACAGGCTGCTAATCTGCATGTCGCACAGCAGAGACACAGCTTGAGGTCCCTTCAGAAACAGGCGGGTGTGATGTCTGACTGGGGAGAGGAGCAGAAACCCTGTCCTGCAGCCTTCGTCATCATTGCCACTCTGCCGGAGGGGCAAACACCCAGCACATTGGCTGCGGTTCAAGCCCACGCTGCCCCAGGCCGGCCCAGGGACGGGCACTGAGAACCATTCCCCGCCCACGGACCATCTTCCTCCCTCACCACACCCCGCGGAGCTGGCTGTCTGCAGTCCCTGCCTGCGGGAATGGACATTCCAGTCCAATACAGATGCCTGTACATTCACTAACGCTGGGTCGCCGGCCAGTTGAGCCCTGAGTCAGCAGATTGGACCCCCAGCCTGCGACTTCATGCAGGTTTTAATCATATCGTTACGTAAGGCGCTGCTTGCGGGGTGATTCTATTTTTAGACTGGAAGACGTCATCTTCAGGAGGAACCTGCCTGTGCCGGCCTCCCCGGGTCCTGGGCTTGGCAGGCCTGAAGGTGTGGCGCCAGGGCATGGACCCAGGGGTGGTGCCTGGGAGCGAGGCGTGGCCACGGGCAGCTTCTTCCTGGTCCAGGGCTGCTCAGCCTGCTGCCATTCCTTCCCCCTCTCTTCGTTGCATCTTGACAAATTTGACCTGTCACAGCCAAACCCGTCCATTCGCAGAGGTTCTGCCACCTGCGTTATGGGGCAGGAGTCCTGCCAGAGCACACTGAACTGTCACTCCTCAGGTGAGAGGTCGAGAGATGACCAGTTAACTCCCAAAGACGCAGGCAGAATTAAAAAACCTCCTTTCACTTCTCTGCTGATTGCCCGGCCAGCCCTACACATGGGGGAGGGGGGAGGGGAGTGGGGGGGGATGAGAGGACCTGCCTCCAGCTGCTAACCCTCTGGGCTGAGGACCTGCCTCAGGTCCCACCCTACCCATGAGGTCCTGGCTCTGCAGGTCTGGGCCGTGAGGACCGCATTTTCAGTGTGCGCCCAGGTCCTGCTGCTGGCCCGCTCCGCTCTTAGAATCAGCGCCGCCGACCTCCGTGGAGGGTCAGTAACACTTAGGGGGTGGGCTAGCCTACCTGTCAAGAGGCAGCTTAGACATTCAGAAGGCAGAGAGGTATATTCTGTCCATATGGCGGTAGACGGACTTCATTATAAAAGAAATTAAAGTTTAGGGTAGACCTTTATTTAATCACAGAGGCTGGGTATTACTTAACGGTGGTAGATGAGCTAATGCTAGGTCAGTGGGATGGAGGCTGAACCCTTTGGAAGTGAGGTCTCCCCTCTTGGGACAGCAACGTGGAGACAGTTAGCAGGCCCACAGCTGAGAGAGAAGGCTGTAGTGTGAACCTGTGACACCTGGACAGCAGGTGTGAGCAACTGCCGAGCCTGGGGGTGTTCATTATCCTATTCTTCATGCCTTTCAGCAAGTCCAAAAATGATATCGGCATGTTAAAAACACCGAGAGGGCTTAGGACCCAGCTTTCCTTCCTCGTGGGTGCTAAGAGTGGGGAAGTCAAGGCACCGTGGGTGTTTAGAGCTGAGCTCTGGGTGTGTCCCACACGTGCGTGGACACACGGCTTGGAGGTGCTTTTGGTTGTTGATTCAGCTAGTCCTCGGGATGCGATTGTGCATCTGGTCCATGTCTCCTATGGGCTGTCCTACTAATCTGGGAGCAAGTCCTCTCCTGGCGCTGGGTTAGAAAATTTGTGGATTCTTACCCCAAATATAAGCTCCCTGCTTCCTGGGAATTACCCCCCCGCCCCCCATAAACAATGGAATTCCATATGCTTAGGACCTGAGCCACTGTGGCATCTCGCCGGTTGTTTCCTCCACTGTTAGTGCCTAGACAAACCACTGGTAACTCTCACGTGAACAAACGAATGAACAAATGAATGAAGGAAGACATGGCTGAGGGCTGTACCATTCACCCTGCATGGGGTGGGGCTGCATCCTGTTCCTGCCTTTGCCTGTGTGAGGGCTTTCCTTCTGAATTCGCAGGCCTGGCCTCCATACCGTGTGGTAGTCCCTGACAAGGTGTCTGGCTCTTGAGCACAGTGTGATGTCAATGAGATCAAAGGGGGATGAGAAGGGTGGTCTGGAGCCCATGCGTGATCCTGATCTCTATCCAAGTGACATTGGCAACTCTATTCGAGCCCTTTATACCTCAGTCTCCTCACCTGTAAAATGGATGCATGGGTAGGGTCAATCAGGGCCTTCTAGCTGCTGGCTGGTTGCCAGCTGGGGCCTTCCTTCATTCCATGCCGCCCCCTGGTGGTCAGTGTACATCATAGTGGGCAGTTGAACTCCAAGGGGACAATTTGCATGTTAGCCTTTTATCATATGGGATTTAAAGGTCCTGGAACAGTGTCAGTGCCTGGTACCTTGCAATTGATAATGGAGCTGTTGTGATGATGGTGATGGTGGTGATGACAGATGATGGTGGTGATGATCATGACATGATGGTGATAGAGATGGTAATGATAACAGATGATGATGATGTTGATAATGATGATGATGGTGATGGTGAAGATGGTGATGATGATGGTGATGATGATGATGGTGAAGGTGACAGTGATGTGATGGTGATGATGATGGTGATGACCATGACAATGATATGATGGTGATGGTGACAATGATGATAACAGATGATGATGATGATGACAGTGATGAAGATGGTGATGATGAAGATGGTGATGATGATGACCGTGACAATGATATGATGGTGATTGTGATGGTGACAGTGATGATGATGGTGATGATGGTGATTGTGATGGTGACAGTGATGATGATGGTGATGATGGTGATTGTGATGGTGACAGTGATGATGATGGTGATGATGATGATGGTGAAGGTGACAGTGATGTGATGGTGATGATGATGGTGATGACCATGACAATGATATGATGGTGATTGTGATGATGACAGTGATGAAGATGGTGATGATGAAGATGGTGATGATGATGACCGTGACAATGATATGATGGTGATTGTGATGGTGACAGTGATGATGATGGTGATGATGATGATGGTGAAGGTGACAGTGATGTGATGGTGATTGTGATGGTGACAGTGATGATGATGGTGATGATGATGATGGTGAAGGTGACAGTGATGTGATGGTGATGATGATGGTGATGACCATGACAATGATATGATGGTGATTGTGATGATGACAGTGATGAAGATGGTGATGATGAAGATGGTGATGGTGATGACTGTGACAATGATATGATGGTGATGATGATGATGGTGACAGTGGTAATGATGGTGAGAGTGATGATGGTAATAATTATGGTGATGGTGATAACGGTGATGACTGTGACAGTGATGATGTCACGATGGTGATGATGCTGCTGATGAAGGTGACAATGACTGATGATGATGATGGTGGTGGTGACGGTGATCATGATGATGTTGTTTTGTCATTGATTTCAAAACATTGTCAGTGAGAAGAGAACAAGGACACAGGGAATGTTTGCCAGCAAGTGAATGCAATGAATTCAGTCTCACGAGCTTCACAGAAACGGAAAGGGGCTGAAGCTGTCACCTGTTCCCCGTGCAGCCGCAGCCCAGCGCATCAGAGTGTCTCCCAGGGATGCATCTCACACCCTCGATGGGGCAAGGCCTCTTTTAAAATGTCCAGTCCTTTGCAAATGGATTCTTTCTGACTGTGGAGAGAAACGTTGTAACCCTTTTTCCTTAGGGAGGAGTTTGAAGTGGGTTGGTACCTGGGCAATCCTTACCTGGTGGCCACCGGCTGCACACACTTCCCAGGTGGCCGGTGGCAGGGCACCTGTGAGCACCATTTTCCACGTAACTCGCGTGGCAGCATCGCGTGGTCAGATGGCGTTCCCCTTGGATTCTCTCTGAGTCGTCTGGCGTGGGCATCAGGGAGGAAGGCTTAGTTTGTGGCTGAGTGTTTGATGCCGAGTGCTGGCTGGTCTCCCTCTTCTAACAAGCGCACAGCCTCAGGCACGGAGCCCTCACAGGGCGTGATGGCTGCCAGAACATAACTACACTGACTGGTTACCTCTCATTTATGGGGTGGCCACTCAGCATTTCTGGAAATTGATTCTGACATTTTTACCAAAGCAGAGGTGTAAAGTTTCTTTAACAGATACATTTATTTAGGTACATAAAGTCAGTTGACTTAAAAAATAAATTATGCAGATGGTTGTGCATATATTGCAAGAATCGTGACAGTGGGGCGGGTTTCTGACAGATCTGCAGAGGACTCTCAGAAAGGCAGGGTGCGGCCTCCTCCCTCTGTGCACCGGGAGGTAGTGCAGAGACCACAGGAACCACTCTGCTTCGTCCTGGGGAAGCCTGCTCTGCTCTGGCTTTTGGATTCTGAGCCTCTCAACTTGGCGGTGTTGCTTCCTTCACCAGGCTTGCTAGGAAGCCCAGTGCCCAGACTTTATTCAGACCTCCAGTCTCTGCGTGGACCCTAGTGTATGTGTCGTGTGAACTTAAGCCAGAATCGTGTATTTTCTTCCCTCCCTGTGTGTCTCTCTGTCCTGGCCTTGATTTTATCTCTCCATTTTAAAGTGCCAGGTCAATTGTGTGAGCTCCCTCACCCCGTTTTGGAGCAGGGTGGGGGTTACGAATGAATGGCGCATGAATAAATAATGAGGAGACTGACTCTGTCCTCCAACCATGATATGGGGTGACTTCCTTACTGAAGATATTTGGGAGCAGCCAGGACATCGTAGGACGTGGGCCTTTGTTCTGGGAGGCTGGGTCAGGTGGCGCGCGGCCCCTGCTCTGTGCTAATTTCTGTTATTTGGTAGTGCTCGTGCCTCGGGCCTGTATTTAAGATCAACATAGATTTCTTCAAGGCACACATTTGCATTCTGTGTGGGCCGAGGTGCCTGGCTGCTCTCTCTCCATACCCACACATCCCGGGGGTATTTTTAAATGCGCGTCTGAAGAGCCAACTTCTCCGCAGGGCGCAGGCTTGCCATCGCACAGGGAGGGAGTGTGAGGCTGAGGGCAAAACTGCTAAGTCGTCTCAGGAGCTGCTCTGCTGGCTGCCCCGGGCCAGCCCCCCAGCCGCAGAACTCAGCCTCGGGCGCTGTGCTGAGGGCTGTTCGCTGGCCAGAAGGCCCGGTGGACTGCAGGGCAGGTCGGAAGCTGCAGAGAGGACCGCAGAGAGGACGGCTCTGTCAGAATGGAGCCGGTTTATCCCTAGGAGAGCAGGACAGACAGACAGCAAGGCAGTCGAAATTGCCGAGTCCTGTGTTTTTTTACACTTGTCTGGGCATCTTTCAAAGTCTCACGAGGTCCACTCGGAGCTGAGGGCCATGCCAGGCTCTCCACCCTGAGTGCTCCACCCCCCTCTTGTCTGATGGGTTTGGGTACCAGGACTGCGTGCATTGGTTTCCACTCCAGAGGGGCTGATGACACTCGTTGGAGAGCCCTGCAGTGGCCCAGCTCCTCCCTGGACACTGGGGAAACCGAGAACAGAAGAGGGCTGAGTGCACGTCCTTGTCTCCTGCAGTGTTCCCTGCGTGGCACCACTCTCCACCGCTGCCGAAGCCCGAAACTGGGAGTCAGCCTGCCTCCACCATTTCCCTCCTCGCCCACCTGGCGCCCTGCAATGCCCCTGCCCCTGCAGACCTGTCCAGGGTGCTGCTTCTCCCCATCTGCACCCCCACCTCCACCCCCACCTGAGGCCAGGCCTCCAGGGCTCTCTTCTCCCCATCTGCACCCCCACCTCCATCCCCCCTGAGGCCAGGCCTCCAGGGTGCTGCTTCTCCCTATCTGTACCCCCACCTCCACCACCCCCTGAGGCCAGGCCTCCAGGGGCCCTCTGGGAGGGTCCTCTCCAGCAGGCCCGCCTCATCGTGTTTCTGCTGGGTAATTAGTGATTTTTTTAAACCTCAGATCTTATTAGGCAGTATCCTGTGTCACTCCCTGCCATGTGCCCATCTTGCCTAAAGTTCCTCAGGGGCTGCTCATGACTTGTGAGGTTAAAATGCCCAATGGCTCCTCGGCTTGCCCCTCTGGCCTCCTGGTGGCTTGGTGAGCCTTCCTGCCACAGGACCTTGGCACATGCTGTAACCTGCCTCAGACCTCTAGCTTGTGAGCTACACCCCCAGCAACATGTGTGAACACGGGTCTTCCCCAGAGTGACTCCTGCTGCCCCCGCCATGTCCGAGCACCACTTCTTCATGAGGCCCGTCTCGTCCTCCTGGTCCTTGGACACCCCGAACCATGCCCGTGTCCCAGCTCTGAGCACAGTGCCTCCCAGAGCAGCCGGTTCGCGCAGATGGATGGAGACCCTCGGTGCTGTGAAGACCTCATATTCTGAAGTCCAAGCAGGAAGTGGCTTTTCCTCCTGGTCGCCAGCTAGAAAGCCTTCCTCCCCATTGGGTCACTGAGGCATCCTGCTGGGGGGAGTTTCACCCTGGGAGCCCCAGGGATGGGAACCAGCTGAGACTCACCACTCGCAGAGCCCCACCTTTGGTCTCTGGCAGGGGCTTGGAGCTGACACTCTCACAGTCAGTATGTAGCTAGCTGCCTGCTGCATGTGTGGCCAAAGCCCGCCACTAGTGGCACCAGCGGGGCCGGAGTCACTCAGGCACTCGGCTTTAGGGGGCTGGCGGTGGCGCGGGGACAGGCCACCGGGGCCTCGGCAGTGTCCAGTATGAGGGCCAAGGTTGCTTCTTATGGGGCCAAGGCATGAGCTGGATGATTCCAGAAGGAGCGAAAGAAGCGAGAGCCAGGGTTGGATTGTTATTGCAAGAAAGGGGCCTTGCACTGTGGGGTGGCCCAGTGGTTCTTGCTGGGAGGACAAATGGAGTCGGGATGTCCTGGGTGAGAGCCAGACTCCCTCCCATGAAGGGTCACTTCCAGCGCCCACCCGGCCTCGCCTGTGTCAGCATCCTGCTCGGAGCGTCCACGGGCTGCCTTCCTCGCCCCGCTGACACTGGCTTCTTTTCCTCTTCTTTGTCCAAACTCATGCACTCAGGAGCTGAGCTCTTTCCTGAGACAGGACTAGCAAATATTTTTTGTTTGTTTTGATGCTCGTCTTTCAGCTTTGCCCATAGTGATTTTTGACATTTTCATGTAGATGCGTTTATCAAGATTTTCTTCCTTTTATGGCTTCTGGGTTCCATATCTTAGCTAGAAAGGCCTTGTTACGCCAAGATTACTTTTCCAGTTCTTTTTCACTCTTCCTATGCTTTCATTTTTTAGTATTGGACACTTTGATAAGGCTGGAATTGATTCGGATGGGAAATGTGATGGTCAGATCCCAGCTGCTGTCATTCCAGTTTCCCACCGATTGTCCTCCTCCATTTGCTGCGTGATCCCGCTCACCCTGCTTCCTTTGCCTTCTTTGTACGAACGTTACATCCCACGGGGTTTCGGCTTTGTGTTTGGGCTTTCCATTTTGTCCCATTGAAATCTGTCGTGTTGCAACCAGCCCACGCTTTAAAATCATTATCACAGTTTTAGCTGTTTAATGACAAAGAAGCTTGTCCCCTCATTCCCATCCCTCGTTTGCTGGTTCTCCTTTTTTAAATTTCACCTCTTCTGCTTATCCATGGCTCAGCAGAATTATAGTCTTGGGAGTTGCTGCATTTAAATCTGGAAGAATGCTCGGAGACCCTTCTCTAACATTTTCTGGAGAGTATGGTGATTTTGTCAGAGTGACGCTGTGAGCTGGTGGTGGTGACAGACCAGGAAATCCCCACGCCTGCTCCTCCCTGGGCCCCTCCCACACCAGAGCCCCAGGCTCGGCCACTGTTCTGCCCACTGCCACGGGGCTGTGGTCAGCAGGTGACTTGTGGCTCCTGTGATTGAATCTTGACACTTTGAGCACAAGCACCTCCGCCTGTTGATCGCAGAGGGAAGGACGGTGCGAAGGGGTGCAGCCTGGCTCTCCCTCTGCCCGATGCTCCGAGGAAAGCTGTGGAGGAGCCAGGGCCGCTTTTCGGCTTCCTCCTCAGAAGGAAGCTGTGTCAGAAGGTCGACTCCATTGATTCTGTGGATGGAATCTTACCAGAGCCCAGGCCCAGCGATCAGCAGGGAAGCGAGCGGCAATCCACCCGAGGAACCTAGGCCTCCCAGCGGTTCCCAGCGGCTCCCAGCAGGCCATGGGACTGGAGCATGAGAAATCGTGCTGGGAGGAGGCGGTGAGTAGGGAGTCTGCACCCGCGCTGGCGCTACCGGGCTCTGGGGACACCAGGGTCCCTTCTGCCCTGCAGCTTTCATGCCGTGCAGGGAGTAGTCCGGCAAGGAGATGACTCCTACATCTGGTCTGGAAGGACTAAGTCAAGGGATTTCTAAGCACAGAAGAGACAGGCCGCTGTTGGAGAGCCCAGATTATGTCTTATCTCAGCATCTGGAAGACCTAGCACGATGCCTGATACTATGCAAAAATCGATCTGAGGAACTAAACCATCAACAGATAAATACTTTTTCCGGTGGAATCCGTGCTATCTGGTTATTGGCTTGGAGCCATCGGACAGGGAGAGAGCACCCACCTGGCGCTAGCAGTCAGACACCCAGAAGTGAGGGAGGAAGATGGGCTGTTTCATTATGAATGGCACCGCAGGAGAACGGGAAGCCAGTGCTCAAAAAACACCCGATTCCTGATGTTACACATTATGGAGGGCAAAACCATAAGACCCTGTGGGTTAGGGTCCGAGGTCGTGGTGGGAGCTGATTGGTAGGAGTGAGGTAAGGGTAATAAGTGATTTGTTCCGGCTTGAGGACAGTTGTGAGAGCCATTCCAGCATCCCGCTGTCTGGTTTCATGGGGAAGCAGCCAGGGATCTCTCCACCTTAGGGCTCTGAGGTTGAAACATATTAGGCCCAAATGTTGTCTTTAGCTGCCAGAGGTCCAGACCGTGACCCCAGGCTCAGCACCTGTCTGCTGCTGCCTTGGGGTTGCTGATTACCCAGGGGAAAGGCTAGGTTTTTGAAGGATCTGGAAAGAGAGATAATTTCTAAAATTAGGATTTAAAGCTAAATTTAATCAAAAATCATAAAGACCCTCACCCCATAGCACCAAGTTGCATTAGAGCTCCAGTATGGAACATTTTTTTCCTGTCTTTTCTTTTTCAGTTGGTCTATTAGAAAACTCTGTATTTTTCTTTTTTAGTCAAAACCTTTTATAGCTGTATTAGTGGCCCAGTGCACAAAATTTGTGAATGTTAAAAGGGAATTAATTAGAGGAAATATTTTAATATTGCTATTTGCCCTTTCTCTATAATAGAAGTGTCAGAAATTAGTAAAATGTATATGAAAATAACATATGAATTTATTAATAAATGATAACAAATGAAATAATAACAACAAAGACATGATATAAAAACAACAAAAACATGACATAAAAACAACATTGATGCAAACAATGAAGTTCCAGTACTGTGATGATAAACTTTTCGTGTATTCTAAAACACCATGGCTCATATTCTGATGGTGATGCAATATTTGCACCTATTGAAGCAAAAGCAAAAGAACTAGTTATGGAATGAATATTTTCCATGAAATTTAAAAATATATATATTTTATTGATTTTTTACAGAGGAAGAGAGAGGGATAGAGAGTCAGAAATATCGATGACAGAGAATCATCTATCAGCTGCCTCTTGCACACCCCCCACTGGGGATGTGCCCGCAACCAAGGTACATGCACTTGACTGGAATCAAACCCGGGACCTTTCGGTCCACAGGCTGATGCTCTATCCACTGAGCCAAACTGGTTTCAGCTTCCATGAAATTTTTACTGTCAGAATCTTCGTTTGTCATTAGTCTTTTTGAGTATGCTGGGTATTATGGAAAATGTATATCATTTGGACAAACTTTACCTTTGCTACAACATTGAGTAAATTTTCCATCAGATGGTTTTTCATCAGAGAAATTTAGTGATAGGCAAACTTAACATCTAACAGTCAAGGCAAAATTAACATCTAACAGTCATTCCACCACAAGTATGTTCAAGAATTGCAGCCTCATGTGCTACATTTTTGCTGAGAAGGCAGTTCCTACAGGATTGGTAGTACTTGTTGAGGACTACTCTTCAGACACATTCTGTCCATAATGCTGGCTTCTTTTGGCTGCAGAACTATGTTGTGTCAATAGTTGCCCTGAGACGTATTCCCACCTTCCTGCTGTCACGTGAACGAGAGTCCTGGCTGTCAGGTCGCTGAGAGCTGGCTGACCTGTGGCTGATTCTGGCTGATTCTCTGGGGAATGAAACTCCCTCCTCCCTGCTGTCAGACCCTGGACCGGTGCCCCACACCGACACAGTGTCAAGTCCACCTGCGACGGGAGACCCAGAGTCAAGTCCCCACCCCACCCACTTGCATGTGCCTCAAAATACCGTGAGATCCAGACCTGCCTGTATCCACACAGACAGACACAGCATCAAGCCACACAGAGCCACGCGACCCTCCATGGAGCCACCCCCATGGCATGCAGGGCTGAGGGAACCCCAGTGGAAGCTGTGCAGAGTGGCAGCCAGGCATCCTACCGCCCCATGGGCCACGGAAACTGCAGCAGCAGGCGTGCGGAATGGCCAGTCCCGTCCCTGCTGTGCACACCATCATCTTGTGATGGTATTATGGGGTGAGGGTCAATTTGCATATTACCTCTTTATTATATAGGATTAGTACCACTGCTTTCCTTGGTCTTAACATAGCCTGGAAATCTTGGCCATGTTCTTAAGCTTCAAATATTGTAAGAAATCATCCTCTCTGGTTTGGCTCAGTGGATAGTGCATCAGCCTGTGAATTGAAAGGTCCCAGGTTTGATTCTGGTCAAGGGCACATGCCAGGGTTGTGGGCTCAATCTCCTGTGAGGGAGTTGTAGGAGGCAGCTGATCCGTGACTATCTCTCTCATCATGATTGTTTCTATCTCTCTCTCCCTCTTCCATCCTCTCTGAAATCAGTTTAAAAATTTGTTACAAATCAGCCAGGACCAGTTTGGCTCAGTGATAGAGCATCGGCCTGCGGACTGAAAGGTCCTGGGTTCGATTCCGGGCAAGGACATGTACCTTGGTTGCGGGCACATCCCCAGTGGGGGGTGTGCATGAGTCAGCTGATCGATGATTCTCTCTCATTGATGTTTCTAACTCTCTATCCCTCTCTCTGAAAAATTAATAAAATATATATATTTTTTAAAAATTTGTAACAAATCAAACAATTAAAAAATTGTAGCACATTTTTGTAATAAAAACCTGAAATACAAAGAATCAACCCAGCCGGTGTGGCTCAGTGGTTGAGTGTCAACCTATGAATCAGGTGGTCATGGTTTCGATTCCAGGTCAGGGCCCATGCCCGGGTTTTGGGCTCGATCCGCCGATGGGGGCATGTAGAAGGCGACCAATCAATGATTCTGTCTCATCATTGATGTTTCTTTCTCTCTATCACATCCCTCTCCCTTCCTCTCTGAAATCAATAAACATGAAGAAGAAGAAGAAGAAGAAGAAGAAGGAGGAGGAGGAGGAGGAGGAGGAGGAGGAGGAGGAGGAGGAGGAGGAGGAGAAGAGAAAGAAGAAGAAAAAGAAGAAGAAGGAGAAGGAGGAGGAGGAGGAGGAGGAGGAGGAGGAGGAGGAGGAGGGAGAAGAAGGAGGAGGAGGAGGAGGAGGAAGGAGAAGAAGGAGGAGGAGGAAGAGGAGGAGGAAGAGGAGGAGGAAGAGAAGAAGGAGAAAGAGAAGGAGAAAGAGAAGGAGGAGGAGGAGGAGGAGGAGAAGAAGAAGGAGGAGGAGGAGGAGGAGGAGGAGGAGGAGAAGAAGGAGGAGGAGGAGGAGGAGGAGGAGGAGGAGGAGGAGGAGGAGGAGGAGAAGAAGAAGAAGAGGAAGGAGAAGAAGAAGAAGCAGCAGAACTGAGTGAGACCCAGAAGGTCCTGAGCTTCAGCTCGGTGCCCTGTGTGCTTGTTCCGGGTTAGCAGCTGGCCAGCAGCCCAGGGATGATGCTGATCTCTTACCAAAGGCCTGGCCTGGCGGCTTGCCTGTGAGTCCGCCAGGTCTCTGACTCCTGGAGGAGGGAGGTGGACCACAATGGATGCAGCTGCTGTTAACGACCCACGTGTTTGGACAGCAGTGCCTGATGCCATTCTCTGCACTCTCCACAGGTTAACCCTTTAGCCCCCAAACAACCCTTTGCAGGAGGTGCTATTTTCATCCCCATTTTACAGATGAGAAAACTGAGCTCTGTGGAGGGGATGGCAGAGCCACCACCAATTGCCCACAGCCCCACAAGGATTGTAGATATATGACAATAAAACCGTCAGCCACGGAGACAAGCACTGTGGACATCCTGGTCTTACTAGCCCTGTTCATATGTGTGCAGCTTAGATTCCAGGAGGAAGCTGGAGTTGAGCTGTTTATGGCCACCATGCATGTAGCCTCTATTTTGACCTGATATCAGTTGTGAATGCCTTTCTCTGACTCTCTTATGGGCTGAGCACTTTGGGGTCTGGCATTTTGTCATTTTATGCCTGGCACTCGATTTCTATCTAGAAAACGGGGGTAATAATATCTTCCTCGTAGAGAGGTTCATGTTGCTTTGATCTGGGGATGTCTCCATGAGCAAATGCACTGCCTGCTCTGTAACCATCACCCCCAGCTGTTCACTACGCGTTTGGGGAGAGAGCAGGGTGCTGGGTTACTCGGGAGGTCAGACCTGGAAAGAAATGCTCTGTCCGCTGTGGTGGCAGCACAGAATGAAATACAGGGAGGTCAGAGAGGGGCTGAGGGACTCCTCTGCAGTGCTCCGCACAGGCTGTCAGTCACAGACCCTGGCCGGCAGCGCCGCCCCTGGCTCTGAACACGGCCCCGCCTCAGGAGCTCCAGAGAGTGGCATGGACATCGATGGAGAGACGAGGAGAGGTGCCCACAGCACCACCTTCGTGTGGGTTGACCCATCCTGAGGGAGGACCTGCCTGTTGGTTCGATGTGGCCGAGTGTGGGGGTCCGCGCCTGCCGCTGGCTTTCACCCTTGCCTCATTGGGATGTGGTTCACACCCCCAGGGAGGTGTGCGTTTGGCTTCGGTATTCGGCATTGGCATGCCAGCCGCTTTGCTGAGAAGTTCCAGCAGCGACATGCAACTGCTAAGGAGCTGCCCTGCCCGGGCTCGGCAGGGCTGGCTGCCAGTGGGGAGCCCAGCCTCGGCCTTTGGAGGGGCCAGCTCCCCGCCACAGGGGGGTTGACAGGCACCGCAGCTGCCCCTCGGAACCTGTGGGAGCCTCAGAGGCCAGTGTGCTTTCTTCAGCCTGCTCTCCCTGAGTCAGTCCTGGGACATGGGCCTCCTGGTGTGTGGTCTCTGGTTCCCCGGGCAGATGTACACTAAGTCTGTGAGCTACACCAGAAACCGCCCCAGGACGGCACAGGGGCCCGGTGCCCGGCGGAGGGAGGAGGGGCGGTAACAAAGTGATGCAGATAGTTAACAGGTCTCCCTAGGGCTCTGGGAGGTTAGTGCTGCCCCCCATACAGGTGGTGAAACAGGCTCAGAGGGTTGGCCTGAAGTGCCTGGTGTGGGCAGGAGCCAGCAGCCCGCCTCTAGATTCTGCAACAAAGGATGTGAGCACAGGGTAGCTGGTGGGGCGCTTCCCTGCCTGCTCTGTGCTAGTGTTTTCATTGAAGCTGCGGGAAGCCCAGACTCAGAAATCCTGCTGCCAATAGGAAAGGGGACTTGGTTCCCTCGGTGGCCCAGGCCTTCCTTACCCCCGTGCTCACACACAGGTGGGAGGCAGAGCTGGGAGACAGGGCTCCAGCCAGGGGCCTGCTGCATGGCCCTGCTTGCCCTTGGCCCCCGGAGGTGGCCATCGCCCTGAGGGGCCCATGAAGGCGGGGCAGGCGTCACTGTGGGTGCATTCCTCGGCCTTGCACAGGCTCTAAAGCAGCGGAGATTAGAAGGAAGAGGGGAGAGAAAGGAAAGGGCTGGACATGTTTCACCCAAGAGATTGACAAATAATTTTAAATTTGACAAGTCAAGTGCCGACACCGTGTGGGGAAACCGCGCTCACACTTCAGATGTGCGCAGCGTGGCCATTCCAGAGGTGCCGCTCGCAGCGCCAGGTCACATCGGGGTGTGCTGGCTCCCAGGTCTGTGTCCAGCGGGTGAGGTGGGCACACAGGCATGTGCTGGGGTGACGTTACAAGGACTTTGTGTGTAACTTCAGAAACTTAACACAGCCGGATGGCTGTTGGAGGGCCAGGTATGTGTGAGGTAGTGTGTCCCGACCCAGGGTCACTGGGCAGAGGGAAAGCAGTGAACTAACGGTCCCTGACAGGGGCAGATTGCAAGCCAATATGGACAATGTGACTCCAAGTTTGTAAATCCAAACCCACAATTCAGTATCATGCAGATCCTGTCAGTGTGGTGTGAGGAAGGGCAGGGAGGGGAGCGTGTGAGCCAGTTCAGGGAGAGGCTGGACAGACACTTATCACCCGGGGTTGGAGCTGGCCTTTATCAGTAACGCTGCATTTCATATAAATTCTACATATAATCTCACACACATACACACACACACACACACACACACACACCCCAAAACAGAAGCTTGAGCCAGTGCCAGTTTAACGCAATATATCATACTCTGTGCTTTTTAAAAATATATATTTTATTGATTATTGTACAGAGAGTTAGAAACATCGATGAGAGAGAGTCATCTATCAGCCTCGTGCACACCTCCTACTGGGAATATGCCCGCAACCAAGGTACATGCCCTTACCGGACTCGAACCCGGGACCTTTCAGTCCCCAAGCTGATGCTCTATCCATTGAGGCAAACTGGTTTTGGCATACTCTGTGCTTTTTAATTTTAAAAAGTTACTCAGAGAAACTAGATAAGTATTTTGAAAAGAGAGTTGTATTGGGAGAAGCCTGGAGGGGTGGGAAGGCTGGACAGCTGCAGATCATATTTTAAGTTCAAGGTCTGATCTGACTTCCTCCCAGAGGTCTTCCTCGTCGCCTGGCGTGTGCAGAGGCCACGGAACTGTCTGTGGGGCTGGTTCGTAAGCTGCCAGGCACGGGAAGTCAGAGCGTTTGTCTAGGAGGGGTGTTTTGTCTGTTTGTTTGCCTTTGTTTTCTGTGTTTGATAAGAATCCTCACTTGTCCCACTCCGGCAGAGCCTGGGAGGACCGTGAAGAAGCAGGACTGCCCCGAGCTCCAGGGCTCGGCCAGTCAGGGAAAGGCCACAGCTCAGTCAGAGAGACACCCTCGCCATTGGAGCTCAGGTGCAAGGATGGCTGCTCTCTTTCTCTTACCGCCCAGAGGACTCTGAGTCCCGAGGAGCTCCCCAACCAAGTCAGGAAAGTTAGGAGGCGCCCACCCCTGCCTCCATCCAGGGCTCAGAGCAGCTTCCTTAAGTAGCTGGTAATCCTTTTCCCATGGATTTTTTGAGAGCGGAAGGCAGGGGGAGGGACTGAGAGAGGGACACATTTGATTGGTTGCTTCTTCCAGAGTATCTGACCCTGACTGGGCCAGAGATGGCAAGGAGGTACTTGCCTTTGACTGGAATTGAACCGGGACCCTCCGGTCTGTGGGCCGACACTCTATCCACTGACCCAAACCAGCCAGGGCTCCTTGTTTTAAGTCTTGGGACCAATACAGCTAAATCCTCTGAATTCAAGGCAGGAGCTACGGGAAACATGGCTCGAGTCAGCAACTTCAAATCCAGGGTCTCCGATTCCTGAGGTCCCGCTGTCCCTCCGGTGCCACTGTGGCCTGTGGCCTGGTGTTTCCTCTGAACGTGATTGAGAAGAAGGCCAGCTGTGCGGCCTCCCGCCTCCACTGTGGTATGATTCCTTTCAAATCTCAGCAGAGGGCCAGCCTTTATGTTTAGTCTGGCAAAAGTTATTTCCCCTCTTCCTCCTTACACTTATTTAAAATAACTATTGGAATGGCTAATGCACGCATGTAAACCTTTCAGCAGCGAAAAGGTGCCCTTGGCTGTTCGCTGTGGAGGTGCTGTTGCTGTCATGGCACTTCGTTGGACAGTGGGAAGTGTCCTTCCTAATCTTCTCCGACCCACGGTTCTCTCCCCAGGCGCCTCTGGGACCAGCTCCTCCTTTGGGACCCCTCACGGAGGTGCTGAAGGCCCACGCCATAGACAGGTGCCCCGGGTGTATGCACACTTAGCGGCTGACAATTCACGGTGCCATGAGACATTTGTGATGGGGACACAACAAAGATAAAGTTTCCACTCCAGAACGGCAACAGTCGGCGGTCTGAGGCATACAAGTACCGGAGGAAGTGATTCTTGATGCTGTGATCCCGTTGCTTCTCGTCATCAGCAGCACCTGAACCAGAACGGCTGTCAGTTTGAAAACAGGCATTGATTTAAAAACAAAAGAAACAAAAAAAACCTTCATTTCATCAGATTCTTTTAAAATTTGAAAATGAGCTGTGTGAGGAAATGCTGACAGATTAGGCATTCAAAGTGCAGTTCATGTTGGGGTCCCCTGTGTGGGCCGTGGCCTGTGTTCCTGCTCCCGCTGCTAAGGGCCTTTCCGGGTACACTGGCTGTACCTTCCCTTGCTCTCCCAGGTTTCTTGTCGGCCCTTCCCGGTCAGTCGGTCTTCGCACTCCTTGTAGGGGCCTGACGGTCTGAGGACAACATGCAGCGAAGTGTTCTCCATTGCCGGCGGCAGAGGCCCAGGTGCTCTCCAAGCAGCTGTCGTAGAATCGTCTCCCTGACAAGACTTTCACCGGTGTGTGCCTTTATTCTCACGTTCAAGTTTATGTGCCACATGCTCCGGCGACTGCTGAGTCACATGACAGGTGCATTTTAAGTTTGAGTAGATGGGAAATTCAATGCAAACATATAATAGAATGATTTCTGATCACACAAGGCAGTAAGGACACTGTTCCTCGGCCCGCACCAGGCCCGCTACTGACCATCCTAAGACTGTCAGCAAGAGCGGTGCTTGAAAACAGAAGGTCCTTGGGGCTTAAGTTAAAACCATATGTGCAGTGGAAATGGTATCATCTCTGGTATTTTCTTCTAAGTGGTGCAGTGGTGTGTGGGAGCAAGGGGGGTCCCCAACAGAGACCAGCTTCACCCAGAGGCCTCGGGGATGAGTGGGTCCCAGCACTTCATGTTTCCATGCCTGGTCATTTGTAAGCATTGATTTCTTTATACTTTAAAGATATTTTAAAATTATTTTTTATCCTTACCCAAAGAGTGAGGATATTTTCCCATTGATTTTGAGAGCGAGTGGAAAGGAGCACGGAGAGAGAGAGAAACATCCATGTGAGAGAAATACATCGATTGGTTGGCTGCCTCCCCCAAGTGGGGGCAGAAATCGAACTCAACCCTCTGGTGCGCAGGCTGATGCTCCGACCCTGGCGATGGGCCGGGCCTGTGCTTGTTAAAACAGACATTCCAGGTCAGATGTGAGGCAGTTTCACCTCTCACCGCACCGTGGGAAGGTGGACAGTAAGTTACGATGCTCTTTGCGTTCCTGTCTGCACGCTGTAGAAGCTGGAGGTGTTGGGGCAGCAGGCTAAGAGCCTGGCTGGTCACCGCTCTCCTCGGGGTTCCCTGCCGATGGACAGTGATGGCTTTAACTCCCTTTCTCAGAAGAGAAAGCAGAGTCTGAGAGATTAGGTACCCAAGTTCAGTGAAGCTTCCTTGCGTGTGACCAATCGTCCCTGTGCCAGCGGCTGCCCTGAAGGCCACCTGCCTGCCCTGCCTGGTCACCTGAGGGTCTGGTTAGACAGGCCCCGGTAAGTGGGAAGGACAAGAACGCCTGCAAATGGATTATGCAAGCACTCTAACAGCAACTCCTGAATTAAAAGACATCTTATTTTACGGAGCAGCTTTAGCTTTACTAAAAAAATAAATAAAAATAATACAAATTGTACATCTCTAGCTGGTTTGGCTCAGTGGATGGAGCATCAGCCTGTAGACTGAGGATCTCAGGTTTGGTTCCAGTCAAGGGCACATACCCGGGTTGTGGGCTCAACCCCCAGGAGGGGGTGTGCAGGAGGCAGCCGATCAATTCTTGATGTGTCTGTCTCTCTTTTCCTCTCCCTTCCTCTTTGAAATCAGTAAAAACAAGAAAAATTTGTAGACAGCACCAAGTTCCCGTAAACATTCTCTCCCCACCAGTTTTTCTCACGGTGACGTCCTGCAGTGCTCTGGTGCTTTGTTAGCCGGTGAGGCCATGTTGATGCCTCATCCTCTACTGAAGCCCAAGGTTTCCTTTAGGGCTCACTCTTGGCATTGTGCCTTCCGTGGGCTTTGGCAAATGGATAGCGTCATCCGTCCACCCTCACAGTAACTCACAGAGGGCCCACTGCCCTAAGGCCCTCTGCTCCCCTCTCATCCCTCCCTCCTTCCCTCTCAGCTCCTGGCAACTGCTGGTCACTTTACTGTCCCTGCAGTCTGCCTTTTCCAGGGTGTCAGAGTTGAAATCATACAGTATGTCGCCTTTTAGACTTGATGCTTGGAATAGGCCTTTTTCTCATGTCTTAATAACTCATTTCTCCTTGTCCTCAAACAACATGCTGTTGTCTACTAGTAGATCCACCACAACATGTCCATTTACCTGTTAAAAGGCATCTCATCCTAAAATTTGGTTGCTTCCAATATTTGACATGTAGCCTTTTTACATATTTTCAAAATGGTTACATTTCACACATAAATCTCATTGCACTTAGCGCTTCATCCCAGATGCTCCCCTGACCTGAGGCCCCAGTGGCCTGGATTTCACTGCCCTCTCCTCCTCCCCCCCAGCAAAAATCTGGCTTCCTCTATCCTGTCCCCACCCTCCCACTGTGGCCACTCCAGTCTCTTCCTGTTCTCCCACATGCCACCAGGGTCCTGCATTCAGCACCACCATGCTTATTCTTCCCTCTGTCCAGAAAGCTCTTAGCCCAGGTCTTCCTGGCCAGGTCTCAGCTCAAGTGACACCTCCCTGCACCTTCTTGAAAGGAGTCAACACAGCCCAGCAACTATTCTTCCCAAACTCCTGCTTGGACTTCCTTTATTGGGTTTCTCACTCCTTGAAATGTTGGTGTGTTTGTTACCTGCCTCTGCGGTGAGGGAGGGATCACACCTGGCCACATCCTCAGCCTCGAACAGCACCTGGGCCCTGGTGCAGAGGTTTGCAGACTGTGTGATGAACAGGGATTCCATGGCCACACTGATGCTCCTCGAACTCACAGCCTTCCTCCACGCTGGCACGTCCTTCCATTAGGAGAGCCGGAGAGCCCAGCGTGGGAGGACGTGGTCGCACTCGGGCGGTGTGGGTGGGGCCAGGACATGCTGCTTGGAACCTGCTGCTAGAGGTCAGTCCACACCCTCCTCCCTCCCGACGAGGTGGAGCCGTCCATGTTGGATCATCCTAAGTGAACGTGTTGCGGGATCTCGTTCAATGAGACCCTCTCTGAAGGCTCCTCCTCTCCCTTCCTCCCCGTCGATTCCACCCCAAATAGTCCCCGTTCCTGAAAGTGGATAAGCACCATAAGTACATTCGTTTTGAACTGGTCCGGAAATGACCGACATAATTCCCATGTTCTTGTCGGTGCCTCAGAGCAGGACGGCCTGCCTGTGGAGAGTTGGGGACAGTTTGAGGAATTTTACGAGGACACTTAGTCAGTAGGATCACTTGTTTCTGAGTCATGGGTTTATTTTAGGTCCAAGTCTTTCGAACGGTCATTTCGGTTTTTCAAATATAGAAGGCGGATCGCTGCCGCAGATTCTTCCCCCTCGCCCCGTCTCGCTTCTAACAGGGAATTGTTCTCGGGGAGAGAGATTTAGGGTAGTTCTCTGTATTTAGCTTTACATCCTGCTTTTTTTTTTTTTTTTTCATTTAAATTCCTCATTTTCTAAAGGTTTCTTTAAAAACGTGATTTTTAGTAGGGAATGGTATTTCATTGTGTGGAAACTTATGCTAGAAGCTTCTTCCCACTGGGACCTGAGGCATCTTCTTTCATTTCCACAGTCAGCCTGTAGCCCTGAGTTCTCGTGTGCAAGGGCCTGGACATGCTTGTGCTTTCACACACTTCTGCTAAGTAACGCTTCAGAGAGAAGATACTGAGCTTCAAGCTCATCAGCAAAGAATGAAGTGTCTCCTCCAATCAACTCCCATCCCCCATATGTTCTTTTTAAAAAAATTTATTTTTTTATTTTATTTTAATAAATCTTTATTGTTCAGATTATTACAATTGTTCCTCTTTTTTCCCCTCCACCTGGTTCCCACCTCACCCTCTGCCTTTACCTCCCTCCCACTATCCTCATCCATAGGTGTACAATTTTTGTCCAGCTCTTTATGCACCCCCACACCCTCTTTTCCCTTGAGAATTGTCAGTTGACTCCCTTTCTATGCCCCTGATTCTATTATATTCACCAGATTATTCTGTTCATCAGATTTTTTTATTCCCTTGGGTTTTAGATTCACTTGTTGATAGATATGTATTTGTTGTTCATTATTTTTATCTTTACCTTTTTCTTCTTCTTCCTCTTCTTAAAGAATACCTTTCAGTATTTCGTATAATACTGGCTTGGTGTTGATATGCTTGATGAACTCCTTTAGCTTTTTCTTATCTGTGAAGCTCTTTATCTAACCTTAAATTCTTAATGATAACTTTGCTGGGTAGAGTAATCTTGGTTGTAGGTTCTTGCTGTTCATTGCTTTTTAAAAAAATATATTTTATTGATTTTGTACAGTGAGGAAAGGAGAGAGATACAGAGTTAGAAACATTGATGAGAGAGAGTCATCGATCAGCTGCCTCTTGCACATCCCCTACTGGGGATATGCCCACAATCAAGGTACATGCCTTTGATCAGAATCGAGCCTGGGACCCTTCAGTCCCCAAGCCGACGCTCTATCCATTGAGCCAAACCAGTTTTGGCTGTTCATCACTTTGAATATTTCTTGTCACTCCTTTCTGGCCAGCATAGTTTCTGTTGAGAAATCAGCTGACTGTCATATGGGTGCTCCCTTGTAGGTAACTAACTGTTTTTCTCTTTCTGCTTTTAATATTCTCTCTTTATCTTTTGTTCTTGACATTTTAATTATGATGTGTCTTGGTGTGGTCCTCTTTGGATTCTTTTTGTTTGGGGTTCTGTGTGCTTCCTGGACTTGTAAGTCTATTTCTTTTATCAGGTAGAAGAAGTTTTCTGTCATTATTTCTTCAAATACATTTTCAGTATCTTGCTCTCTCTCTTCTTCTGGCACCCCCATAATTCTGATGTTGGTATGCTTGAGGTTGTCCCAGAGGCTCCTACATTATCTTCAAATTTTTGGATTCTTTTTTCTTTTCCGGTTCGGTGTTTTTTGCTTCTTCATATTTCAAATCTTTGACTTTATTCTTGCATTCTTCTAGTCTGCTGTTAGGCCTCTGTATAATATTTTTTTTATTTCAGTCAGTGTATTTTTAATTTCTAGTTGGTCCTTTTTCATATCCTAGAGGGTCTCACTAAATTTACTGGTGGTTTCTAGAAAATTCTTGAGAAACCTTATAACTGTGGTTTTGAACTCTATATCCAGTAGTTTGCTTTTCTTCATTTCTGTCATTTGTGATATGTTTCTTTGTCTCCACATTTTCACTGTTTCCCTGAGTTCATAGAGTAGCTTTGTGTGCTAGGTGTCCTATAGGGCCCATTGGCTCAGCATCCCCAGTGGATACTCTTAGTACACCCCTTTGTAGACTGTGTGCACAGCCTTGTTGTAGTTAAGTCTTGATTATTGTTGGTATCACTTGAAGGAATTGACCTCCAGGCTTATTGGCTGTGAAAATCAGCTGTGTCTGTTGGAAGAACTTCTGTGCTGGAAACATCCTTATAAGACAAGACTTGCAAAATTGCAAAAGCCTCTGTGCTCATCTTGAATGGGGTGGAGTCTTAGGGAGGAGCATATAGCCTCAGCTTCCCATCATCTCTGCCCTATGAGGCCCCTGGATCTCAGTGTCCCTCAGTAATCGCTGCAAGCACCTCTGAGAGAAAGCCACCCTCAAGTTTTGCCTGCTGCCAGAGAGTCCAGTTTCTACCCAAATGAGTCTGGATTCCCAGATTCTCACCTGGAACTGGAGTTCAGTGCAGGCAGGAGCTTCCATCTTCTTCCCACTAGAGAAAGCCAGCCGCACACTCAGCAGTCAGTCCTCTCCGCCTGTGCACGCCTTCAGAACTCTGCCTTCTGCAGCTCCCCTGAGTCTCAGTGTTCTTTTCTCTTTTCCTAACAGTCCAGATTCCCCCTGTTTGAGTCTGGGTCTCTCCTGGAACTGGAGTTCATCACAGTCGGGAGCTTCTGTCTCCCTCCCACTTGAGAAAGCCAGCCATGCACTCAGCCACCAGGCTTCTCTGCATGTGTCTCCATACGTCAGCCTTTTGCAGCTCCTCTGAGTCTCGGTGTGCTTTTCTCTTTCCTTCTAGTTGTAGAGTTTCCACTCAGCTAGCTTTCCTGTGGTTCTGGATGATGTCCATTTTGTCTTTTAGTTGTAGTTTTGAAATTGTTGTGCGAGGCAGCAGTTTAGGTGTTTACCTATGCCACCATCTTGGTTTCTCCCTGATATGTTCTTGTAAATGTTAAAAATATTTTCTCCATTTAGTAGCGTCTTGGTGTGTTTTTTGTTGTTGTTTTTGTTGTGCGTTTTTTTGTTTTGTTTTTGATGGTGTGTTTTCATGATCAGAAGATTATTTAAAGACTAGAGGTTCGGTGCACTAAATTCATGCATAGATGGGGTCTCTGGGCCTGGCCTGTGATCAGGGACCATCAGGGCCTCCCAGAGGCCGGCTGGGGCCTTCTTGTTCCACCCACCCCCAGGAGGTCAGAGCAGTCTCACAGCCAATTCCCAAAACGACACTTTGCGTATTAGCCTTATATACATATAAATTATTAGGTAAATGTATGGGTATTTTTTTTAAGGCTTTGTTAATTGCTACTTTCTTAGATGGTCGTCAGATAAGTAGCTACTCACTTTTTTTTTCTTTCTTTCTTTTTTTTTTTCTGGTTCTTATCTTTATATTTGTCCTTCATCTCATGACATCCTGACCTCCTGAGTTAGGTCAGAGACTCAGCCCAGACTTTAAATGGTCCATTGTTGCCATAGATGTGAAATGCATGCTTCATAGTAGACCACTTCTCTAATTCACACTAAGTTCTTCTTCTGGATTTTTAATAACTGCAGCTTCCTTATATATGTAACCACCTAGCCTCCCTCAGCACATATTTAGATATTATCTATTAATTATAATTTTATATCACTATGAGGAAATGACATGGCTAGATTCCAAAACCGCAGCGTGTTTGAAATATTTACCCCTCCTGGGCCCCTCTGACTGTATGGACTGTCTCTTCTGAGGCTTTTGTGAACATGGGGATCATAATAATGACACTCAGACCCCAGCTTGTGGCCTGGCCTGTAGGATGCTCTTGTGGCCCCTTCCATGACTGAGACCAGCATTCCCCCCTCTCAGAAGCCAGTGCTCCTCAGGCTCCTGCCAGATCCTATTGGCATTAATGGATGTTCCGCTTGTGGCTGGAAAGATCATCGAGCCTTTCCCCAGAGCAGGTAATTGGGAAAAGAAGTGTTTGGTTTGCTTTGCCCATTCCAGGCTTGTTTTTGCTTAGAAAGTGGACACACAGGGTCACTTACACACACACAGGAAGCCAGATCGACTAGCAGCCCCCCCTTTGGCAACCCAAGCTCAACAGGCGGGTACTGTCCCCGGCCTGGCCGGGGGGCCCGGCTTGGGCTGTGTGGTGTGGAGCTGGGGGCTTTGTCTCTGGGCTTGGAGCCCTGGAGCTGTTTCAGATGGTGTGCGGGCCTTCCCGTGGTGCTGCTCTCGAACCCGCTCCGGTTCTCTTCCTATGAAGACGCAGAATCGAAGTGCTTAGTGACAGGTGTGGGCAGAGATGACTGAAGTAGACGAGTGCAGAGGGCTCATGGCTTCGCAGAGCTGAGCCCAGGGGGTCGCCCAGGGGGTCACGCGGGCGCTGCGTGGCCCCATGGCGCCGACCATGTCCGCAGAAATCTCTCCCTAAGGCCTCTCTGCAAGTGGCTGGGAAGACCCAGGCTGGTTCTCAAAGCCCAGCAGTCCTGCTGTGAAACAAGTGTCAGCCCCAGTTCCTAGCGAATCCTGGCACTCTACCTCCTGGGCCCCGCTGAGTCCCACTGCCACCCGGACCCCGTACCTGTGGCAGTGATGGACTGACCGATTCGGTCAGGCTGGGCCTGTGTCTGTACACTGGCCAGGGAGCGTGGGCGGGAAGGGGGATATTCGTCAGAATGAGCTGAGCTTCTGCTGCTGTGAGCCCCAAGACATCCGTTCCTCTCCGTGCTGTGCATAGATCACAGGCAGCAAAAGGATCTGCTTATCACACCAGCGGGCAGGTGCTCCTCCCTACACCCCACCCCACCCCCACCTGCCTGCCCGGCCACAAGCAGGAACAGGAGCGGGAGAACAGGAACGTGGCTTCTGAAGTGAGGATCTGTGAACACTAATAGTCTGCAGTGAGCTGGCCCGCCTGTTCCCAGATATTTAATTCCTACCCCTTCCCAAGGGGGACAACCCCCAGCCCCAGCCAGTCACTGCCTACGGCTCACCGTCTGGGATCTGCATAGTGACTCATCTTTATGTCCTGTTCGCATGTGGTTCTTGTGGTCGGAGACTCTGACCCCCTTGCAGACCCTCGAATTTCCGATTCTCCTTCCCGAGGCGCCGGGTTATCTGCACGGCGTCTCCCCAGCACTTGGCTCTGTTCCCGAGGAAAGAGCGTGGTGCACTGCCTCGTCTTGGATGCGGGATCAGAATGCTTCCCATGCCCAGCGCGTCCATCTGGTCCCGTTGGGCGGGGGTGAGGACGCTGTGGCGGTGGCCGAGCGCCAGCTGGTCCCAAGCCCCAGGGCCAGTGCCTCCACCAGCTGGGCAATCTGCAAGGCGCAGCGCCTGGGCGGAAGGCAGGGACGGTGGAGCAGCATGACGGCATGCATGGACTCAGTGTGGGGCGAGGATGTAGGAGAAAGTCTCCCCCAAAACGGTCCAGCCCTATTCTGTCTCTGTATCTTTCCTCGTACGGTAAGACCTAGTTTCAACCCACAGCGGGGGCCTCTGTAGGAACGGACACTTGGAAGTCAGTGACAGCCACACATTGGCAGGTTCGGATGGTCTGGTCTGAGACAGCACATGGTTAAACCTTGAGGAAATCAGCTCCTGGAACAGCTCTGTGTTCCAAAGGAAGCCACGGTCGTCAGCCACAGTCCATCCAGTGCCCTGAGCAGCTTTCGTGAAGCCACCGTGACTGGCCTGTGTGGCCTCCTGTCCTCACCAGAGAGCCTGGTGACAGCCCTCCCCCCGCCCCAACTCCACTCCCACCTCCGCTCGAGAGTGCCACTCCTCACCCAGATGAGCGCCCATTAGATCTCGTGAAAATTTAATGTGCTGAGTGGGTCGTTAATGAGGTTTTTAATAGATGAGTGTTCAGCCCTCGGGAATGCCAGAGGAATACATTAACGATGGGCCCCCAGGGGCTGGGGCAACAGGTGGCACACTGGGGCGCAAGTCGCTTTTCCTTATTTGCAGCTTCTCTTTAAAGGGGTTTTCTCCTTTACTTTCTTCCTGAGTGACCCAAGCCGCCAGGCTCTGGGGTTTAGCTGGATTCTGTGCTCTTAGCCCGAAGGACACAGCATCCTCCCCCCTGGGAAATGGTTGGATCAAATGAGTCCTCCCAACTCAGCCTTGGTTTGGGGAGCTCCAAACAGACTTTGTGGCTGGCTTCTCCGCACCCCCCCCACCCCCCGTGTCATCATGGGCATGACCGGTGTGAACATGGGCAAGTCACACATGCGAGCTGACTTCAGGGTGGGAGCTGAGCATCTGCGAACACTAATGGTTTGCATGAGCTGGCCGGTCACAGTGGGATCCCCTGAGAGCCCCAGGAAAGGTGACCTGGTCACGGGGGGCCCTAGAGAAGGTGACCTGGTCACAGGGGAGGATGGGGCCTGACCGTGCTCCTGCTTGGTGTGAGGTGGAGCCCGCTGTGTCCCCTGTGAGGAGGCCCGGGCCTTTTCTGTGCGTCTGTGGACCACAACCCCGAGGCAGCAGCGGGCTGTGTTTCTCCAAATCCCCTTAGTCTCCAGGTCTCCCCGGCATGCTGAAGGGCAGCACAGCCTCCACGGGAGGCCAGCATCAGGGCACCCTTTCCTGGGGGGAGCCCAGCCAGCTCACACAGACGGAGGCCACGTCCCTGTCTCTTCATTGCATCCCCTCTGCTTCATTGCATTCCCCCTGGGCTGGGCACCGTGGTGTGTCCTGCAGGGCTATCTCTGGCTGGGCCCTCCGGGGTACCCAGCGGATGCAGCCACTCGACGGGCCGCACTCCAGTCCCCACTGTGCTGGGTCCCGGCCCGGCTCCCGCACAGCCCCAGCCCTCCCACCAGGGCCCTTCCGCAGGAGCCTGGGCTGCACGCGCTTCCCTGCATCTCCGTTGATATCAGGACACGGTCTCTGCGAATATCCTGGCTGTGGATTTCTTTCCGGGTCTTTGACTGGGACTGGCTCTCCAAGAAGCTTAAGAATCTGCCCTGGGCCTCCCTCCTGGCAGCATCCCACTCAGACCTTACAGGGTCTCCCAGGAACCCCTGGTGGTTTTCATTTCTCTTTGTGTTTTGATGTCGGAAGGGAAACCCCGTTCTGTTGAAAATCAAAGACTTGTTCAAAGCGCTTGCATTTGTGATTCCCTTGTAAACTGCAACTTTGCCCAGGGCCTGCGTCACATCTTCACTCATCGGCAGATATTCACTGAGAGACGAACTGTGGTCAGTGACGGCAATGCAGGGAGCCAGCTGAGACTCAGGGATGCCGACGAGGGGACGGCAGCTGAGCTGGCTGAACAGCGCCATGGCCAGACACCGCAGGGAGTGTCCATGAGCCTGCAGGCTCTCGGTCCTGACATGGCCATTCCCAGGCGGTGCCAACGCCATCCTGTTTTATAGACGTCAGGAGGCCGTGGCGCGGGGAGGGAAGTGGAGGGGATTGCCACATTTCAGCTGCGAGTGGGGACTTGGTTCACAGCCAGTCCGTTCTGGCCCATGGAACCCTCGGGGCAGTGCCACTGGGTTTGGGTGGGATTCTGCCCCTGATGGATGGAGTCCTTCCAGAAACAAGTGCAGGGACCCGGCCGGGCCATGGCTCTGTGTGGGATCGGCGCCAGCCCAGCTCCTAAGGGATCCAGGTCCCACACCCTCACCCACTCTCGTGATTGTCCCAAACATCTCTGCATACCTGGTCACACTGCTCTGAGCACCTGCATGTTGAGTCAAAAACTGGTGCCTACAAGAGCACCCACCTCACTTCCTGTCCCCACGAGCAGGGCCACCGCAGGGGTCCGAGGCTCCCAGCAGCGCCCTCCTGCTCCCCAAGGTGCTCCTTGCAGTGGTCTGGGCGTAACCTCATTACTTAATGGGCCCGGAGGGATGATGGCTGAGGCCAGATCCAAGTGGTCCCCACGGACTCACTTCTAACAATGCATTAAATCTTCTGACACGTTATGCTTATAAAGGGAGTTGCAGAGTCATGACATTTAAAGAGACATCTCAGTGGGAAGAAGAGTCATTTGGGGCCACAGCCTCTGAAGCAGGTGGACAGGTGTGTGCTTTGTCATGCTCTGGGTTGGGCACTGTGGGCGGGTGAGCAGTGGACCTGTAAACCCTCCTTCGCCTGGTGAGAGGCTCTTTAGCACAGGGCGCCTGAGGAGAAGCAGGCAAGACGAATGGGCAGTTAAGCTCCTTGGAGAGAGGTGTGAGGGAGTCTCTTCCCAGGGGATTTGCGCTTTTTCTTTGCAATAAAAAGTGCTCGGCCCTGCTCATTCTTCTCACCTGAGCTTGAGTCACCTCCTGTAGGAAATTCGTCCAGATCCCATTACATGCTCTCTCCTGGTCGTAAACACTTACCTGGCTGCCACATGCACCTGTGCATTTGATTCACTGATTGATGTCTGAGAGCCCAAGTGGGCCGTGAGCCCAGGGTGGCTATGAGCCCAGGGGGGCCGTGAGCCCAGGTGGACCATGAGCTCCATGAGGTAAGCACCACGTCTAGTTGTGCTCATCAGCACCACTCCAGCACCCAGCATAAAGTAGATGACTGTGTTAGTTTGGGGTTCTGCAAGGTGACTCCAGACCAAGGGTTAGAGGGAAAGTGCTCCCAGGAGACACTGGTGACAGACAGGGAAAGCCACACAGGGAAGGGGCTGGGGCCAAGGCAAGGGGTGCGGAGGAGAGCTGCTCCTCAGAGTTGGCCCCACCCAGAGGCCAGGGGGCTGGGCGTGGCCTGTGTGATGTCGGTCATTGGCTCAGGCCAGGCCAGCTCTGAGCCTGCTACGGTGTTCTGCTCATCCCCCGAGACACGCCTGGAGGAGTAGGCTGCCATCTCATTCAAAATCTGCACAATTTCTGATGTGCTCTGACACAAGGCAGAGTTGAAGAGTCAGCTACAGTCTGCTGGTGGTCACGGGAATACATTTATGATTCCCACAGCCAGAATGCTGTGAAATACACCATCTTTACCAAATGTCTGATTTAAGGCTGGTTCAAAGTTTGCCCACTGAGTGAACCTTTGTTTTCCTGGCTCGTCCAAATCTGCGTGAGTCACAGTCCTGGTGTGTGTGCTCTCACTGGCTGCTTCCCCTAGACCCCAGGTGCCCAGTTCTGCAGAGGGCGGGCTGGCATGAAGGGAGGCGCCAGGCTGTCACTGCAGAGGGAGCTGCCACAACAGCGGGAGCTTCGGGACATCCTGAGCAGACAGGCTCCATCTGCAGGGCAGGTTCCCAGGCTAGTCTGTCACCGTGTGACTTTCCAGAAAGCGTGCACTGTGGACTTGTGGCTTGTTGGGTTGTATCCATCTCACTCTTCACTTCCATGAAAATCACCAGCGGAGCCAGGGTCCAGCCAGGGCCCATGGTGAGGCAGGTGGCCATAAATGTAATGGAAGCACAGACATCTGCAGGCATTGGAGCCCAATACCCTCCACTCTGTGGTGGGAACTCTCCAACAGCCGCCACAAATCAACTTCTCAGTGCCAGAACGAGCAGAGCCAGGCAGAGTGTAGGGTGGCAGAGACTCACCCAATCAGGAAGGAGCCGGTGCAGTAAGTCCCGGACACCTGCCTTGTTCTAGTGGGATCATTCATCCTCGATGTGCCTGGACCAGCTCCCAATGCTTAGAAGCTGGGAACATGAGCAGTGCCTTTCCTTTGGATTCTCAAATGCTGGCTGACGTCTTGCAGGGCCTCCCTGGATTCTGTTCTAGTGCCTGGGCAGCGAGTTACACAGGATGCATGTGGTCTCTGTTTTCTTGGTTAGATTGCTAAGAGGAACATTAAACTAATGAACACACACGTCAACAGCTAATTATAGGAGAAACCAAGATGGCGGCATAGGTAAACATCTAAACCGCTGCTTCACACAGTCACTTCAAAACTACAACTAAAAGACAAAATGGACATCATCCAGAACCACAGGAAGGCTGGCAGAGTGGAAATTCTACAACTAGAAGGAAAGAGGAAAGCACCATGAAACTCAGAGGAGGTGCGGAAGAAAAGTGCAGAGGTATGGAGGCACATGAGAAAAGGCTGGCAACTGAGGATATGGTTGTCTTTTTTAATATGGAGGGAGACACATGCTCCTGACTGCTCTAAACTTCAGTTCTGGGCGAGACTCTAGGGATCCAGACTCATACTGGGGAGAAACTGGACTGTCTGGCATCGGGCAGAACTCGAGGGTGGTTTTCTCTCAGAGGTGCTTACAGCAATTACCGCGGGACACTGAGATTCAGGAGCCTCTTAGGTCAGGGCTGAGGATCAGCCATAGCTGTTTGCTCTGTCCTATTGATTCCCTAAGACCATCACCCTACTCAAGCTGTGAGCAGAGGCTTTTGCATACAAATGGCCTGGCCTTTTGCAATCTAAAATTACATAACAAACTGTAGCTGAGTCAGAGAAACACACAACATCCAAAAGAAAGTCCAAGGCCCCACAGCGGCTTGCATTGCTTCATAGCTGGGCCTCATCTAGGCACCTCCAAAAGCTAAACAAAGAAAAGGAATCTGCAGATCTCTCCATAGCTCTGGCTGGGTGGCCACAGACACAGGCTAAATTTGCACCTCCTTGAGATCCAAGAGCCATTGTACCATCTGAGTGGGACCATCTAGATTACACCTCTTCAGATCCATAAGGGACATACTCAGGGGGCATACTCAGTGAACACCAAAGCCCCACTGAAGCAAGTCTTGTCCCATAAGGGTGTCTCCAGCACAGAAGTTCTCCCATCACAGACACAGCTGACCCTCACAGCCAATTGGCCTGGAGGTCAATTCCTCCCAGTGATACCAACAACAATCAAGACTTACCTACAGCAAAACTGTGCAAAAAGCCCATAAAGGGGTGCACTAAGAGTGTCCAACTCAGGTAATTGGGGAGGCTGAGGCACTGGGCCCTATAGGACAACTAGCACACAAAGCCACTCTATCAACTCAGGGAAGCAGCCAAAATGTGGAGACAAAGAAATAGGTCACAAATGACAGAAATTGAAGAAAGCAAAATACTGGATATTGAGTTCAAAACCGTGGTTATAAGGTTTTTCAAGAATTATCTAGAAACCACCGATAAATTTAGTGAGACCCTTGAGAATATGAAGAAGGACCAACTAGAAATTATACATAATTGATTGAAATAAAGAATTATATACAGAGATCCAACAGCAGACTAGAGGATAGCAAGAATCAAGTCAAAGATTTGAAATATGAAGAAGCAAAAACACCCAACTGGAAAAGAAAACAGAATCCAAAAATTTGAAGATAGTGTAAGGAGCCTCTGGAACAACTTCAAGTGTACCAACATCAGAATTATGGGGGTGTCAGAAGAAGAGAGAGAGCAAGATACTGAAAACGACTTTGAAGAAATAATGACAGAAAGCCAAAACGGGTTTGGCTCAGTGGATAGAGCATCGGCTGGTCAAGGGCATGTACCTTGGCTGCGGGCACATCCCCAGTAGGGGGTGTGCAAGAGGCAGCTGGCCGATGTTTCTCTCTCATCAACGTTTCTAGCTCTCTATCCCTCTTCTTTCCTCTCTGTAAAATCAATAAAATATATTTTTTTTTTAAAAAGAAGAAGAAAGAAAAAAGAAATAATGACAGAAAGCTTCCCCCACTGGCAAAAGAAATAGACTTACAAGTCCAGAAAGCACACAGAACTCCAAACAAAAGGAATCCAAAGAGGACCACACCAAGACACATCATAATTAAAATGCCAAAAACAAAAGATAAAGAGAAAATATTAAAAGCAGCAAGAGAAAAACAGTTAGTTAGCTACAAGGGAGTACCCATACGACTGTCAGCTGATTTCTCAATGAAACTATGCAGGTCAGAAAGGGGTGGCAAGAAATATTCAAAGTGATGAATAAACTCCCAACCAAGATTACTCTACCTAGCAAAGCTATCATTTAGAATTGAAGGTCAGATAAAGAGCTTCACAGATAGGAAAAAGCTGAAGGAGTTCATCATTGCCAAACCAGTATTATATGAAATGCTGAAAGGTATTCTTTAAGAAGAGGAAGGAGAAGAAAAGGGTAAAGATAAAAATTATGAACAACAAATACATATCTATCAACAAGTGAATCTAAAAATTAAGTGAATAAAAAATCTGATGAACAGAAACTGGTGAATATAATAAAATCAGGGGCATAGAAAGGGAGTGGACTGACAATTCTTGGGGGAAAGGGGTGTGTGTGGGTAAATGAAGAGACTGAACAAAAATCGTACACCTATAGATGAGAACAGTGGGGGGAGGAAAAGATGGGGGGAGGGGAGCTATGGGGGGAAAAGAGGAACAACTGTAATAATTTGAACAATAAAGATTTATTTTTAAAAAACAGCTAATTATAAATCGCACTGAAGACTATGGCAGAAAAAAATAGCAGCAAACCTTTCACAGTAGTTGGCAAACTCATTAGTCAACAGAGCGGTGAGCTGCGGCTTGCGAGCCACAGTTTGCCAACTATTGACCTAACAGATGGGTATGGAGGATGAAACCACGGGGATGACTAGGAGTTTGTCGAGGAAAAGTGTTGCCTCAGAGGGATTGGCATGGGAGGCAGCCCTGTGGTGTGAGGAACTTGAGTCGGAGCAGACAAGAAAGAGCTACAACTGGAGAAAGTGGGGCGGGCATGGCGTGAGACAAGCTCAGGAAGCAGTGGCCAGGAGGTTGGGGTCACGGTTGGGTTTGGTGTTTCATCATGAACGTCACTGTGGCATTAAGTGTGGGAGTGGTGTCAGACCCTGTTTGCCTCGTGAGGCAGGAATCGAGGCGTGGGGAAACCAAGGAGGCAGACTACTGCTGCAGTTTGTGGGGGAGACTGAGGCTGGCCTGGGCCTCACGTTAATGTGGGGGGCAGGGAAAGGGATCAGGATCAGAAACTATTCCTTTTCTCCCTCTCCCTTCTTAGAGTGCCCACTGGAACTGTCTCCCTGAAGACATTGCCAGAGGGACCATTGAAGGCAGGAGTTGGCAAATGAGGGCCCATAGACCAAACCCGCCAGCCGTTGGTTTCTGTAAAACCGTTGCGAGGAAGTGTAGCCCCGCCTCGGAACTGGCACACCGTCAACAGCTGCGTTCACCCTGCGGCAGCCGAGTGGGAGCGTCACAACAACGTGGGGCCCGTGGAGTCCAAGATGTTTACTCTCTGTCCCTTCCCAGAAAGCACGTGCCTGTTTCTGACCTCAGCTAACCGAGTGCAGAACATGTTTCAAAACACAAATTGTTTGGCACAGAATCTTCCCAGCATTTAAAATGTGTTCAATTCCTCTATAAAAAAAAAAATTGCTAAAGTGTGCATATTTCTAAAAAAGTAACACTTGTCTGTCTTTAAGGTTTGACTGATGTGCTGGAACAATGGTAGGCAAACTCATTAGTCAACAGAACCAAATATAAACAGTACAACAATTGAAATTTCTTTGGAGAGCCAAATTTTTTAAACTTAAGCTTCTAACGCCACTTCTTCAAAATAGACTCGCCCAGGTCGTGGTATTTTGTGGAAGAGCCATACTCCCTGGGCCAAAGAGCCGCATGTGGCTTGAGAGCAGCAGTTTGCAAACCATGGTGCTAGAAGAACCTCATCTCACACCTGAGCTTTCGAAAATCAGGGGTGGGCTCTGGCCTGTGTGGGTCCGTTGGTTGGAGGTCATCTCATGAACCAAAAGGTCACCTGCTCAGGGCACATGCACAGAGTGCAGGAGGCAGCCAATCAGTGCTTCTCTCTCACATCAATGCTTTCCTCTCTCTCTTTCCCTTTCCCTTCCTCTCTCTCTAAAATCAATAAAAACATTTTTAAAAATTAAAAAAAAAGAAAGTCAGTGTTGGGACTCGGGCGTTGAAGTCAGACAATATTATTTGTCTAAACTGACACTGCTTTGCTAATCTGCTCCTCGAAACACTCATTTGTCTCTTCTGTCAAACGCGGTCTTTAGAGGGATGTCTGTCAAATCAGTTTTTAAGTCTTTGCAGAGTCTTGGGCATCTCCCCAAAATATTTGTGTATTTGTGTGTGTGTGTGTGTGTGTGTGTGTGTGTGTGTGTAGGTGTGTGTGTGTGTGTGTGTGTGTGTTTTAATCCTCACCCAAGGATATTTTCCCATTGATTTTTAGGGAAAGTGAAAGAGAGAGGGAAAGACAGAAAGAAGCATCAATGTGAGAGAAACACATCAATTGGTTGCCTCCTGCATGGGCCCAACCAGGGTCCAGGCCAGTGAGGAGCCTGCAACGAAGGTACATGCCCTTGACTAGAATTGAACCCGGGACCTTTGGTCTCCAAGCCGATACTCTATCCACTGAGCCAAATCAGCTAGGGCCCAAAAGCATTTGTATAAGAATTTGTGTGCGTGCAAATACCTGGCGTCCTACTAGGCCCCGTAGCAACAGAGGGCTGGGATGATGCAATGAGGAGGCAGCTTTCCCAGGTGTGCCCCCACTTCCCGGACCCCACCTCTTCACATGTAACCCCAGGTTCGAAGCTCTGTGGGCTGTGTCTCAGAACAGCCTTATTTATGGAGCTAAGCTGGCTTTCACTTGGAGAACTGGCCATATGTCTGGCAGGCCCGGGCCCATTGGCAGAATCACGGGGTTGATACTAAGCAGATGGGCCTTTAGTGAGATGCACTGTTTTTTCCACCGGACATGTGAGGGAGAAGAAGGCACGTTAATCACTTTAATCATGTCTTGATTTTTCCATTGGTGTCCCAGGCACAAAGGGTGCCCAGTTATCTGGTCCCAATTTCAGTATCCTTGCTGGGGGGAGGGGGGGAGGAGCTGCTCAGACAGCTGGAAGAAGCTTAGAGACTTGGGAAATTTTGAGGTCCAGCCTCTGCTACAATCTTAGAGAATCCTGTTATCTTTGGAACAGAGATATCAGGGAGAATATTGCATATTCCCAAACTACGTCGTCATTAACACTACTCAGCAGGAGTGGGTTCCTCAGGTCTATTGCGCCAGCTCTGTCTGACAGCTTTCCCCTGGTTTTTGCTATCTGGGCATCAAGGTGTGAATAGGGCTGCTTGGCCCATCTGTTTAGAAAAAACTGGCTCAATGGATGAATAGGAGTGCTTACTGCAGGACTTCTCAGAGCCTTTCCTCTGATACTATGCGATGAGACTCTTCAGGGAAGGCTTTGAGTGTAGACAGTGTTTCCACCCACAAAGCATCTCCCGTGCTAGGGTTCCATGGAGCACACTTTGAGAAACACCGGTGCCATGCCCAGATGGTGGACATTAGATCAGTGAGCCTGGATGCCAGTCCCAGACCAAGCACTTAAGAGCCGTGTGTCTCCGTCCTCACTTCCTGACTGTGAAATGGAGCTGAAAAGGTCATCCCCGCCCCCTGGGGTTGTCTGCTTGAACTCACAGGAGAATTCCTCAGCCACCCCCCGGAAATTTAAAAATCCCATCCCCTACGTCAGGCAGGATCCGACTCATCATACTTCAGGGCCTTGCTTCCTCCTTATGTTCCTTAGCATCTCCAGTGATGAGCAAGGGAGAGGGATGCCTTGGTGTTAGGGGCGGCGGCGTAGGGGGCTGCCAGGAGAGGTGACGGCCAGCTGGAGGCCGGTGGTTGCTTAGGAACGGCAGTTATTCCGCGTTGAGGGGCTCAGAGGTGAGCCCAGGTGGTTGTTGATAACCACGGACATGCGTTTCGATTTTGTTTCAGTTTTCATAGCTTAATATGACTCTCTCTTATTCACTCACTCCTTCATTCACTCACTTACTCCTTCATTCTCCACTCCAAGTGCCAGCACTGTGCTGGGTGTCAGAGGAGGAGGGAGAGGTGCTGCCCGGGTCATGGTCCTCGGCTCCCGGGCGGTTACCGTGCTGCTGACGTGGGCTAGCATTGACCTCGAGTTCTGATGGGTGTTATCTCAACCCAGGACAGCATCAGAGGCCCTGAGAACGCAGCCCCCTCCCCCAGGAGTTGTCTCCTTTGAATGAATTAGCCCTTGTTGCTGCCTCCGCCTTCTCTGCCTGACCCTCCCGCCCAGTTCAGTCCCGCCAGTGCTCCTGCCTGGATGTGCTCACGTGGAGCCCTAGTTCTGTTCAGATTGATCAGTGCTCCCAAGTATCTCCTCTCTCGTTGTTACGCAAAAATCTTCCAGGAGGAGTGGACCAGGCCTGCAGGGGTGCTTATGCATCTGGGAGACCAGATCTGAGTGAAGATGTGGCTTGGGAGGTCCAGACCAGCCCTTCCGGTCGGCGGGGTGGTTAGAACGCCCAGCGCTTGCTTTGTAGACGCCATCAAGCTGTGTCTTGCAGCTGGGACACGTGCCACTGGTCTTTTGTACCCTAAATACCCTGACTTTACCACAGTTGCAACTATGATGACCTCTTTCCTCCCTGCTTTCCTCCCGCATGCTGTGTCCCTGATGACAGTATCTGTTCCCTGTGCTCTAACCAGGGCTTAGGACAAGGGCTTTGGCCCTGTGACCTGGGAAAATGATTTCAATTCTCTCTGCCTCCATTTTTGCCTTTGCAATGTAGGCAATGAAAACAGTCACCTGTCCTCTAGGGTCTGTGTGGGAACAGGACAAGCTCATCCATGCTAGGGGCTCAGAGCACAGCTGGTCACACGCACGGGCCATGATGGTGGCAGCAAAACAAAACTTGGTCTTCCCGGTCTCTCATGGGCATCCATGTCTCCCCTTGATCCCTCTCCCTATTCTGAGGAGGACCCATCTTTGGTGACATCTCTGGTTCCCTTCCTCCTTTCTCCACTGGTCCCCTGCCCTCACCTGCCTGTTCCCTCTCAACCAGCCTCCCTGCCTTCTGTCTTGTTCCCCTGCAATCTGCCTATCGCCCCAACATTCTATGAGGCCTTCCTGCAATGCTGATCTCACAGCAGGTTCCCCAGTGATTCCTGCACCCTCAGGGCTTCGGTCACGGCCACACACAGCTCCTCATGGCCAGGCCGTAGCCTCGCTCCATCCCCTCCATTCCAGCAGCCAGGAGCTCGGCCTAAGAGTTCTCAGATTCAAGTGCACAGACCCTGCCAGCAAGCTAGTACATGAAGGACAACCTGGCCTCATTATTTTTCTCATGTATTGATATGTGTTTAATTAAAAGATACTTTTCCTTCTTTGAGATTATATCCTTCCTATTGTTATGGATGCTAGTTTTGTGTATGTTTATTTGTGTGTGTGTATTGGTCATTAGTCAACACCATAGAAAGTTGGCATATCACTTTTGTGCATGAAAATGTTACTCAACCTCAGGCTAGGGACATCAGCTCTCACTTCCCTGCATTACCCCCCATTCTCCAGTCCCATTGTCCTGTCAGCTTTGATGGATCCGCACCTTTTATTTAACACCTACTCAACCTGCGAGGCCCAATTCAAATGCCCCCTTCTCAGAGTTTTCAGAACTGCTTCTCAAAAGTGTTTGCTCTGAAGTTGCAATCCCCATCTGTTCCTGCTGGTTCCGGGCACAGGTTCCCCTGTGGTCAGGGAGCCATCAGAGCAGGGGGTCCAGCCCCACTTCCCTCTGCTTCTGGGCGGAGACGGACTCAGGGAAGACACCGAGGCCATACACTGTTGTTCCTTATTCCGGCTTCTCATTTACAGCTTCAGTAGTGCATTCTGTTTCGAGGGACACCTCATTGTTCCCATGTTCGTTGTCTTCCTGCTCCCTCGATTAGTAGGTGAGCTTCCAGCCTGGTGAGACAGAACCTCTTGTTGACTGGATTCAAACAGCTCAGCCCTGGCGCACAGCTGGCCTTGGCTGGTGTTGATTAGTGAGTTGGTGAGTGAATAAATAAACATGCAGAAATCATGTTCCAACATTATCTAATGCAGATGGTGCCTGTCTCCCGAGAGGCCAGCCATGCAGCATGTGGCATTGGTGCCTGACCTCTCCTTCCACTGCTCTTCAAGGCCGGGTGTCCCGGGGATGTGGAAAGGGGAGTCAGGGTTGGCTCAGTGGTCAGGAGGCAAGAAAGCGGAAATGCCTGGCATGATGAAGGGTGGACTTTGGACTCAGATGGACAGGGCCAGGCCCTGGCTCCCGCACTAGCATCCCAGGTTCAGAGGCTGAGCAGTTGTGTTTATTGGAGCACTTCCTGGGTGCCGGGCGTCAGTGAAGATGCCAGGGACACAGTGATGTGCCTGTGCTCATGGAACAATAGCAGTAAGCCCTGCACCCGGGATGATACCAAGTGGCCAGGGCTGGGATGGAAGGGAATGTTATGAATAAGGAAGTAGAACCTGCACCAGGCTTGAAGATGAGCTGTAAGCTCAGTGAGCGAGGCTGTGGCATTGGTGTTTCTCGCTGCCTGTTCTAGAACTTGCAGGTTTATGGGATCCACCGATGAGGAGATGGGTGGGGTTGGGTACTGGGGACAAGCTCCAGCTGCCCTGCGCATGAGAGGGGACTGGGAGGGAGCGGCGCCTGTGCCTTCAGCTCGGTGTGCAATGTCAGCAGGCGCCCGCCTGCCCCATCCTTCACCTGGGCACCCAGGGCCTGCCTGCCCTGAGGCTGTGTGTTTACCTCCTTGTGCTCCTGTGGAAACACTTCCATTAATTAACAGCTAATGTTTCACAGGCGGCAGAGGTGCCGGGACTTAGCGCCTGAGCTAATTAGAGGGCAGAGGCTTGCTAATGCACCTTCCCCGCAGAACGCCCAGGACAGGGCGTTCCCTGGCAACTCCAGAGACGCTCAGGGATTCAGAGGCCGCGACAGAGGGAAGGGGCAGCATGCCCAGCCCGCCCTTTCTGAGGGCACACATGTAGGGGTGCATGCACACCCACCCAGGTGTGGACATGCTCACACACATACGTAAATGCCCGCCTGCAGGTGCACATATTCCCACACCCCCATCTCCTACATACCTACCCACCCACCCACATTCACACCCACCTTCACACGTGCAGAGCCCGCTCCATGCCCAGAAGGACCCAGGCCCACCTCCGCTCACTGGGACCCCCATGCCCACAGCTGTTGACACACTCATGCCATCCTGCTCTCGGGTGTTTATACGGAATTCCTGCACCGAGCTGCACAGCCTGGCTCCTGAACTTTCTGTTCTTGGGTTGCAAGTCCCAGTGTTCAGGAGCCCCGCCTGCCAGGCCCTGGCCTGAGCCACCTGTGGAGGTGGGGAGCAGGCCCCTGGGCTCGGGGGTCTGTGCTCCCTGATGAGAGCAGGCCCCGAGGGGTCCCCCAGACCAAGCATGCTGCACGCCCAGCACAGGAACGAGTCAGGCCATTGGAGCGGAAGGTCCCCAGGCCCCTCACAGCTGCATTCTTCCTCCAAGCACTTGACCTCACCCTTCTTGCATCTGGTGACCTGGCCCAGGGTCTCAGCAATGCAGGTAGCAAGTGTGGTGGGATTTGTGGTCCAACCTGTGGTCTAGCCTTCGTGCTGCTCCTTCTGCTTTGCCCACCAGGAAGCTCAGAGCTGCATCAGTGAAGTTGCCAGGGACACAGCGATGGTGCCCGTGTGAGGGGCTGGCCCCGTCCAAATCCCCTTTCTCTGGTTTTCCCCCATGTTCATTTTGCCTTGTTAGGCGTGTGTTTCTCATACCTGCCACCCTTCCTTGGTGGGCCAGGCGAGGAGGTATACAGAAAGGGTTGGTAATGCTTCATCATTCCCAGGTCATCTCTGGGGTCTTGTCTTCATCTTCACAGGAGCCCCGGCTTGGGGAGGCCTGGCCAGGCCTTCGCAGATTATGCCCACAGTGCCTGCCTCTAGACAGCTGGCACTCCGGAGCAGGTGGCACTGGCCGTTCTGCTCCATCTGGCGCCTGTGGGCGCAGGAAGGAGTATCAGGGAATAAACTGTCTCCAGGAAAGGACTGGCTGCGTCCTACACACCTGCGAGAAGCTGGGGCAAGGATGGAGGAGGGATCCTGCCTGGCACCCTTGGGTCCCCCTGGCTCAATCATTTCTCACCTGCATGACCCAGGCTCCTACTGGGTGCAGGGCCTTGGGATTACAGTGGGAAACCAAGGGAGAATGCCATTGCTTTGGTGCCTTCCTGGTTGCTGAGCCTGGAGGGAGAGGTTCTGAAATAAGACGCCCAAGTTTGTCTGAATAAAATACCTCCCACCTGGCCAGGGCTGGTCTATGGACCAGCTGTGGCCGCAGCCCCTCACATATGACTCCTGCTCCATTGAGAGAGAGAGAGAGAGAAAGGGAGAGAGAGAGAGAGAGAGAGAGAGAGAGAGAGAGAGAGAGAGAGAGAGAGAGAGGAGACACACCCATTGGCCTGGCCCCTGTTGGCTTGGCACATCCTTACTAGTGTCCCATTATCGACTCCACCTTGGGTGGCACATTGCCTTAGTCATGTTTTGTTTTTCATTCTATTTTTTTTTAAATACCCCTCTCATATGGCCTTTGGGGAGCCCACGCCATTCTCTCTCCCAGCCCCCAACCTCCCAGACTATCCCTGAAACAGAGCAGGTGTCTGCTCACACCGTCCGCTTTATCTTCCCACGTGTGTGCATGGTCTCAGAAGAGGTACAATGACCCAGCCGCACCCTGTCCACGGGCTTGTGGCTGCCACCAGTCTCCGGTGTGGCAGCAACGCCGTGCGCTTCCTCGGCCCCGTCTCTGCTTCCTGCGAAGCGTGCCAGTGGCCTCGCTTTCTGGGCGAGGAAGGGATCCGGCCGCTTCGCTCTGTCCACTCCGGGCTTAGTCATTCTCCACTGCCCACGAGGAGCACGGCCAGGCCTGCCCAGGGCCGCGGCAGAGCTGGCCGCTGAGCCAGCGGCGGGGTGGGCGCCAGCTCACAGTGGCTCCTTGGTGGCCGTGCAGGTCACTTCGGAGCAGGGGCCAGGGCTGGACCTCACCTGGGATGGGGGAAGACAAACTCCCTGAGGTGGCCGGGCCCCCTGAGCAGCGGCAGGGCGAGCAGCACAGGTGGAGGGCGCAGTGCGAGCCGAGGTCCTGGGGTGGAGTTCTGTCTTCAGATCGCGGTGCTGCAGGCGGGGTCTGGTTAGGGCTTCCGGGGGCTGTGGGGAGCTGCAATGGAGGGGCTCGCAGAGGGGAAATGAAACACGCGCTCTGGGCCGGCTCTGCAGAATTGCAGTGGCTCCTCGGGTCCGGGGATGCGTGGCCCTGAGCCCTCGGTGTTGTCTTCCAGGTGAGATGGACCCCACGCCCCCTGTGCGCTCCGAATATCTGGTCTCAGGGACTCGCACGCCCCCCGCCCGGAGGAACAGCAGGCTGGCCACGCTGGGCCGGATCTTCAAACCCTGGAAATGGAGGAAAAAGAAAAACGAAAAGCTGAAGCAGACGACGACCGGTGAGCCCGGGAGCGAGGCGGTGTCCTTGTTGCTGAGCCTTTCGTGGCCGGCGTCTCCCCAGCCCCACGGGCGGGCTGCCATGGCCTCTGACAGCCAGGAGCTGCCCAGCCTGCGGGTCACCCCCTCCAGGGGGCCTTCCAGGCCCATCCACCTGCTGGGACAGGTCAGCACCATGACCCGCTTACCACCGGCCCCTAGGGGTGCACACGTCACCTGGGACCTCGTGAAAAAGCCAGGGCCAGGCTGCACTGAGACCCTGGCTTGTCAAGCTCTCCTGGCTGACCCGTCCCCTGAGGAGTAAGCACCCATCTTCCTGCACAGGAACCCACTTTGACAAAGCTGGGCCCGGGGTCCCCAAGAGCCCCCTGGAGATTTGGAGGGCGGCCCTCGGCTCTGCACTCTTCCTGAAGAAGCTGGGGGGGAGAAGGGGGGGTACTGCATCCCCATCCCCCCCCTCCCCTTAGAGGACCCGCAGGTCCCCCACCCTCCTCCGGCCGCTCCTCTGCTCACCTGTGCCGCTGCCCCGCAGGCACACTGGGAACTGTGACCATTAGCAACCGAGAGGGGCGCATGTGGCCGCAGCGAATGGCCATACAGCACACAGCAACAGGGCGTTCCCAACACACAGACTCCGTGTTCCCACCGCACACGCTCCGAAGCCGTGTGGCCAGTGCCGTTGCCGGGTCTGGCCGTTAGGGAAGGATAAGCTCAGAGGGAGGACACACCGCGGGGCCAGGAGCTGAGAGTAGCCCAGCACCCTGCTCAGTCCAGCCCCTGGACCCGGCATATCCAGGGTGAAGGGAAGGTTGGCCTTGAGAAGCAAACCCAGGGAGACAGCATCTCACCCACAGGCCCTCACGGGTGCCTCTCAGCTCTGCTGGGAGCCATTCGTGAGCGGCTGTTCTTGTGCCATCGGCTCCGGCCACGGGACTTGTCTTGGCGAGTGCTTAGCTCAGGCCGTGGCCACTGCGGTTTTGGGGTTTCCGTTTCCTCCGGGGCTCAGATGCTGTCGGAGACAAAGCTCATGGGGGATCGCTCATAGCAGCAGTTGGCCCTCCTCTCACCTTTTTACACTTCTTACATAATTATTATTATTAGTTTGGTTAGTCCTCACCCAAGCATATTTTCCCATTGATTTTTAGAGAGACTAGAAGGGAGAGGGAGGGAGAAAGGGAGAGACAGAGGCAGAAAGAGAAGCATTGATGTGAGAGGAACATATCGATTGGCTGTATCCCACATGTGCCCCAAGCAGGACCTGGGATCGAACCTGCAGCCCCAGTATGTGCCCTTGATCAGAGTCGAACCTAGACCTTTGGTGTTTGGGGGTGAGGCTCTAACCATTGAACAACCGGACAGGGCTAGATATTAATGTTTATTTATTTTCTTTATTGATTAAGGGATGACGTATGTGTCCTCCTCTCCCCACTGTCCCCCCTACATGATAATTTTTTAACCACCCACCAAGCTGATTGACTAATTCTTCTTGTCCAGAACCAGAGCTAGATACCGTTATTCAGCGAGCCTGAGTGAGCGGAGAGGTCCAGGAGTGTTTAACGATAACAGGAAAGTGCCCAGGACATTGGGCAGAGAGAAGCAGTGCTAGCCGTTTAATTAAGGAGCATTTGGTGGAGGGCAGAGTGGGCAGTGGGGGCCGGCCGAGAAAAGGATGTCATCCAGGCTTGCTGCTCAGGTGTGTCACGTGGCAGCTTGGTCAGTGAGAAAGCTTGGGGTTCCCAAACAGACGGCCCGGGGGGCCAGGCCCCCTTACCCTCCCTCCTGGGCCTCCCCGTGTCTTCCGGAGCCCGCCCTGACTCACCTGGTGTTTGTGTGTGTGCAGCTCTCGAGAAGAAGGCCGGCCGGCAGGGTCGGGAGGAGCTCATCAAGAAGGGGCTGCTCGAGATGGTGGAGCAGGGTAAGTGGGGTGCAGGGCGGGGGGGGGGGAGGATTAATGAGGAGCAGATTGGGTGGGGGCAGGGTAAGTGGAGGCAGGGCTGGTGGGGAGCATGGTGGGTGGGAAGAGGGTAAGTAGGGGGCAAGGTAATTGGGGAGCAGGGTAGGTGGGGAGCAGGGTGGGTGGGGAGCAGGGTAGGTGGGGGACAGGGCAGGTGGGGGACAGGGCAGGTGGGGGGCAGAGTTACTGGGGCAGGGTAAGTGAGTCAGGGTAAGTGGGCAGCGCTGAGCCCAGGAGCACAGAAGGCATCTCTCCTGGGCCCGGAGGCCCGTCGGGTAGAGTGGAAATTGGAGAAGCCTGGCGTCCTCCTGGGGCTGCTGGACCCTGCGGGCTGCGTGGCTGCAGGAATTGCCGGAGTCCCGCCCCACAGGGTCAGCCCCAGCCTCTGAGAGCTGAGGGCGGTGGAGGCCCCTCCCTGGCACAGCTCAGAGCAATCTCCTTCCCCGGGAGGCCCGAGGCTTCCCGCAGAGCAGTGCGTGGGGTTTGGCTGTGGCTACTTCCTGAAGTGGCAGCAGTGGCTTTGTTACTGCACATTCACATTCAATCCTTGACTCAGGAAAGTTATTTTTACTGCCACCTACCCTGCTGCTGGCATTTCTGAGCCACCCTGATGGCGCTGTGCTGCGCTGGGTGGCGGGCCTGTATCCCTTTGGTCCTCACGGCACCCTGGCCGGTGCGTCCTCTCCGGCGTGCAGGTAAGCAATGGGGTGTCTAAGGCGGCCGCCAGGGTCACCCCGAGGGCCCCGACACCGTTAGCCCCGGTCCGGGGGTCTTTGTCGTGGTCGAGTCTGTGTGGCCACCTGTGTCTGCATCTTTAAGAAACATTGGTCATCATGGACAGCGCCGTTCCTCCGTGAGATTTCCGAGCTCCTAGTCTTCCTCTCTCTGTGGCACAAAAGGCACCGGACCGGGGGCCCTGGTCTCTGGTCCTCTGACACCCCGGGCTCAGTGAGGGTTCACCACCCTCATTCTCGGAAGCTGGGTGGGCTCTCGGTCCTGACTGAAGGAGCCTGGCCTCCGTGGGGGGTTTCTATCAAAACCCCTCTTCCCCCTCGTCATCATTTCTTTAGACTCAGAGACGGAAGTGTTCTGAGGATGTGTGTAGGGCAAACCCACATGGGCACATACGTGGCGCCAGGACTCAGACTTGGCACGTGAAGGAGAGCTGTGCTGACAGGCCTGCAGGCCCGGCCCTGTGAGCGAGGACTCAGGACTGGTTGTCTGGATGGGACACGACGAGGCCGTTTGAACGTGTTGCCAACAAACCTTCCTTTGGGTCTTGGAGAAGTGAAAGTAAAAACAGAGTTATGGCCTGTTTATCTGTTATAAGACATGACCGCTGCTAATGAAGACTCATTGGATTGACTCCTGGAAGGACAGAGGGAGGGGATGAGGAGGAAGAAGGTCTAGAGGGCAGCTTGCCGCTCCTAAGCACCGAGTCTGGTGACCATTTTGTTTGACGGTTGAACAGAGACCCGGCGGGGCGGACTGTGGCGGCTGCCAGAGTGTCGGGGTGACCACCAGGCGGTGTTGCTGCGGAGGAGGGGGTTCTGGCCTCCACCCGCCTCCAGCTCCATCGGCTGGCAGACCTTTCCCACAGAGGATCCGACAGCGGAGTGCAGGCTCTGGGGCCATGGGCCCAAGGGCAACCACTGACAGCCTGGAAAGGCAAAAGACAGTAGTATGTCTCAGCGAGGGCCTAGCAGCTGGGACACCTTTGTTTGTGGATTTGGAAATTTGAGTTTTGTGTAACTCATGAACTACTCTATTTCTTTCTTTTTGTTTGTTTTGCATTCTCACCTGAGTGAGAAACATTGGTGTGAGAGAGCCACATCGATTGGTTGCCTCCCACACATGCCCCCTGCCCCGGACCAGGGTCAGGGATCAAACCTGCAACCCAGGTCCGTGCCCTTGCCTGGGAATCGAACCCACGACCCTTTGGTTCATACGCCAATGCTGTAACCACTGAGGAAACCAGCCAGGGCTGCTATGTTTCTTGTTATTTTTTTTAGCTACATGAAGGCGAGGAGTCCCCTCTTCACTGGGGCATGGAGCAGGTGTGGGCTCTGCTCGGCATCTGGTTCGATTCTCAGTCAACGGCACCCATATGTGGTCATACACGCTGAGCACTGACACATGGTGCATGCACACATATGGTACACACATGCACACATGGGTGTACGTGCACACACTGTGCAACCACATGGTGCACACATTGTGCACACACCAGTGCACATGGACATACAGGACACACATGTGATACACATACATGGCACACACATGGGTGCACTCACACACACACACGCATGTGCCGCCCCGCACATGCACATGCTACCACCCATGTACCCCACACACATGCCCCCGTGCACACATGACCCCACATGGTGCACACATAGGTGTAAGTCAACCTGGAGTTTGCCCACACCGCCATCACCAGCGCAGCAGTGGGAGCTGACCCTGGAGCCTTGTCCAGGACACGGTTTGCCTTCCCCACTCACGCGATTGGGGTGGGTTTAGTGCTATTGTTCGCCCTGTGTGCAGACCCTCTGACCCTCTGCTCTGGCTCCGGGGCGGCAGTGACCTTCTGAACCAGGTGGGACACCTGTGCGGCTGTGCAACAGATGAGATGGGACTCGGTCTGTGGGGGAAGCGGGGAAGGAGGTGACCCTTTTTCTGTCTTCACTGCTGTGGCTGCTCTTCTCTGACAGATGCTGTGAGGGCTGGCCAGCCTGCCAGCCCCTCCCCGGGCCCTGCCCAAATGCTAGCAGTGAGGGCAGGGGCCCGCAGGTGTCTCCATGCCAGACACTGCGTGTTTCGGGTAACTGTCCTCCATCTTCCTGCTCATGTCCATGAGGCATTTTCTTAAATGACAGGGAGCTTCATACTCCATCATGGGCTGTGAGAGCGAGCTGCCACCCGTGCTGTGCTCAGCGGTGCTTTCCTCGGAGACTTGGGCAGGGACAGCAAGTCTGTCTGGAATGCCAGGGCCAGTGTGAGCATGTGTGTGCTCAAGTGTGGGTGCTTGCCTGCACACATGTGTGCCCATGTGCCCATGGGTGTGTTTATGTGCACGTATGTGCAGACGTGTTCATGGCATGTTCCCTTTGTCTACTCTAGATGACACAGGTTTGGCCTCGTGCTCCCCCTGTGGCCTCAGAGGGAAAGGGCGGCAGTGGAAACCGGGCCGGAGAGGGCCGCCCACAGCTCCCTACCCCAGCCAGTGTTTCCTAGCAACCGCCCTGCCACCAGGGCTATTTTGGGAACTGGAAGTTTTCATCAAACAAGATTCCGAGCTGCAGCTCAGAGCCTGCTGGAAGCGGGGCAGCCGGGCCTGCATGCTGGTGGGCAGCTCCGCTGAGCCCTAGGAGGCTGAGACCCGGGCGCCCTCCGACCAGTGTTCTGACTGGCTTGCCACTGATGCTGATGAGGAGGGAGAGGGGTCATTGTGACAACAGCACAGTGTTGAGGCAGCAAACAGCCGCGCCTTCTAAACCTCGTGTCCATGTCTGGGAGCGGTGGTGGCAGCCTCACAGGGAGCACGAGGCCCGGGTGCTGCTGCCATTCTCTTCCTGCACCGCACGACCGAGCGAGCGAGCGAGCCGGGGCGGAGGTGGTCACGACAGTGTGTCAGGCACGACAAGGCTGGTCCTGAGAGGGGCCAAGAAATGGGTTTGAGCGGTGACAGCAAACTTTGTCCATGAGGCCAGGGACCTGCTTGCACTTTTCTGGGACTCTCCCCAGGTCAGAGGTCGGTTGGCAGACTCTCATTGTGGACCCAAACCATGGCCTGTTTTTATAAGGTCCTGAGTGGAGAATGATTTTTACACTTAAAGGATTTTTGTAAAAATTAAGAAAACGCAGCATGGCCAAAACCGGTTTGGCTCAGTGGCTAGAGTGTCGGCCTGTGGACTAAAGGGTCCCAGGTTTGATTCCAGTCAAGGGCACATCCCCAATAGGGGGTGTACAAGAGGCAGCTGATCAGTGCTTATCTCTCATTGATGTTTCTGACTCTCTATCTCTCTCTCTTCCTCTCTGTAAAAACTCAATAAAATATATTTTTTTAAAAAGGAAAGGCAGCATGGACCGTATGGCATATGGCCCACAGTCTAAATGATGGGCCATCTGGCCAAAACCAGTTTGGCTCAGTGGATAGAGCGTTGGCCTGTGGACCGAAAGGTCATAGGTTCAATTCCGGTCAAGGGCATGTACATTGGTTGCGGGCACATCCCCGGTGGGGGTGTGCAGGAGGCAGCTGGTCAATGTATTTCTCTCATCGATGTTTCTAGCTCTCTATCCCTCTCCCTTCCTCTCTGTGAAAAATCAATAAAATATATTTTAAATAAATAAATGATGGGCCATCTGTCCCTTTCTGGGGAAAGCTGGCTGGCCCTTGGCTTGGTCCCCCATCAGGTGGCATGGCTGTGCAATGTGAGCTTTCTAGTCCAAATCTGCAGGCTCCTCCTCCCCCAGGAGACAGGTGTGCTGCAGAGGGGACGAGGTGAGCTGTGTCCAGCTCAATCCTTCGTGCACTGCACGCATGGGACTGGCCAGTGCCCTGGGCGCAGGGCGGGAGCTGTAAAGTTGTTATCATGTGGGCACGTGGGCCCCAGCCTGGTGATCAGACCGTCACCACCTCCTCCCCATCAAAATTCCCTCAGTGGCCTGCGGTGTGGGTCGGTTGGAGGATCATCCTGTGCAACAAGAGGTCGTGGGTTCCATCCCCCACCACGGACAAACCCAGGTTTTAGGTTTGATCCCCAGTCAGGACGTGTACGGGAGGCAACCGGTTGATGTGTCTCTCTCACATCGAAATTTTTCTCCGCCACCCCTCCACTCTCTAAAATTAACAAAAACACTTCCTCAAATGAGGATTTAAAAAACACACAAACCCTCATCAACAGCAATAATGGCGATTGCTAGCACATTGCGTGTTTGTTCCAGGCACGTTGCAAGTGTTAACGCACTAACTTCTCACACCTTTGCCGTGAAGCTGGTGGTCAGACTCCTCTCATTTTATGGCCGAGGAGCCCTAGGCCAGGGACACTGTGGGTACAGACAGTTCCGCCGTGAGGGCTGGGGGTGTGCGGGCAGGGTGACCGCACATTTTACCCGGCTGTGGCATGCTGGGAGTGAAAGCATACCCTGTTGGTGGAGACAAAGACAGCAGGCAAAGGGGGCCCCTGACTCCACAATCCACTCTACCCCCACCTCCCACGCTGTGCGGGAGGCTGCCCGGAGCAAGCTCTCCAGTCCCGGTCCCTGCCCTCACCCTGCCGCCTCCGGGCCACGTGAACCTGCACAGGGGACGCTGCCGCTCTGCACTGCGATGGCCCGATGACATGGCGATGGGGACGAGGGCGTCCACAGGGACTGCGGTGGGTCTCAGAAGGGGCACGTTTTCAGCTGCTGAGTCTCCTTGTGGCTGTGGGACCAGGACCAGTCACTATGCTCCTGAGCGCCGGACCCTCATCAGTAAGATGAAACCCTGAATGATCAGGGGTCAGACCCTCAAAGGCTCCACAGCTGAGCCCCAAACAAGGGGAGCCCAGTCCTCCTCTCCTCCCTGCTAGGTGCCTGATGTCATCCTTCTGGGATCCCTGCTCTGTGATGCCCCTGGTTCTCGGCAGTCCCCCCATTTCTGGGCTCATGAACCCCGAAGTGTGAGTTAAAGGGGTGAGGGTCACGCTTACTGCTCTCTGCCTTCCTGGGGCTGACTGTGGTGAATCTGTTCCTGTAGCCACAATGTCATCTAACAAACAACCCAGCACCTGGGGGCATTTGTTGTCACCTGTCGGGGTTGGCCTTGGCTGCCAGGATGGAGGCAGCTCAGCCCCGCCCCCAGCCGTGCATCTGTCTCCCCTCCCCCGCCCATCCCACGCTAGCCCGGGGTGTCCTCCAGGCGGGGCCCAGGACCAGGAGCAGCAAGCAGGAGTGAGCATCGCTTTTGAGGTTGCTGTTGCGTCAAACCTGGTGGTGTCCCACTGACCAAAGCTAGCTCCGGGCAGAGGCCAAGGTGAGGGGGAGACACCCAAAGCTGCAGTCTGCACAGGTCGGAGTGAGAGGGCACGGGCAGGTGTGTGAGGCTGGGGTGTCGCGATGCTTGGAGCTGCCTTAGGAAGACAGGGTGTGCACAAGGACTCCGGGGCCCGGGCAAGGCTTTGGCATGGAAGCTGCTGAGCTCTGGCCAGAGTTTCTAAGTGGTTAGAGTATCAACACCAAATGGTTGCAGGTTCGATTCCTGGTCAAGGGTATGTACCTCAGTAATGGGTTTCCTCCCTGCCCCCATTCCAGGCATGCGCGGGAGGCTACCAGTTGATGAGTCTCTCTCACATCAATGTTTCTCCCTCCCTCCCTTCTACTCTCTGAAAAAAAGCAATGGAAGCAAAACAAAAAAAACAAAAAACAATAACCTCGCTCAGGTGAGGTGAGGTGAGGATTAGCCAAAACACACAGAGCATGTAGGGAGGGAGGACAGGCAGGCTGACAGCTGTGTTTTCTTGCAGACACTGAAAGCAGAGCGGGCAGCCGAGCCACACAGAGTGAGCCGTCCACTCCCAAGCAGCAGTTCCCCGAAGACGCCCAGCCAGGAGCCCCCTCGGCCACCAGGACAGGCCAGGCCTCCCTGGAGGAGCCACTGTCCTCGGACAGCCTCTCCGAGGATGCAGGTACCTGTTGGAGACCGTGTGGGGATGAGGTCTCCCAGGAGGGCCACTGGCCTGGGTGGCAGCTGGGGTTCCCAGCCTGGGCCTGGGTTCCATCACAATCGCGGCCCTCTCAAGCTCCGCCCGCTGTGCCATGCGTATAAGTGTTTGCTGGAACGTCTCAAACCGTGTCCTCCCAGTCGGGCACAGCCGGTGAACGGAAGTGCCCACGAGGCTCACAGTGCACCATCACCGGCCTCTGGACATCCTTGCTTCTTCACGGAAACTTCAGGAAAGTCTCCCCAAGGCCAGTGTCCACTAGGAGCAACCTCGTTGAGCCCAAGCCCACAGGGCAGAACGGAGTGGAGGGGCCCCAGCGTCCTCCACAGAGCCCACCTCTGTCAGCGAGGACTCCAGTGCCTGCCGCGGGGAAGCCAGCATGCCGGCTCCGCAGAGGGGAGGTGCTTCTTGCCACGTCTCCGCCAGGCGTGCTTGTTGCTCTGCTCCACGCTTCACTGGCTCCCTCTGTTACAGGCAACAAATGTGGGGCTTGTGTCAGATGGAAGGACTCACTCAGTGTGGCAGGCGCTGTGCTGATTACTGGAGATGATGGTGGTGGCAATAATGGCGGTGGTGGTGATGATGGTGGTGCTGGTGGTGATGATGGTGATGGCGGCGGTGGTGGTGGTGGTCATGGTGATGACAGTGGTGGTGGTGGTGGTGGTGCTGGTGGTGGTGATGGTGATGGCGGTGGTGGTGGTGGTGGTCATGGTGATGACAGTGGTGGTGGTGATGGTGGTAGAGGTGGTGGTTATGGTGGTAGAGGTGGTGGTGGCGGTGGTGGTGGTGGTGGTCATGGTGATGACAGTGGTGGTGGTTATGGTGGTAGAGGTGGTGGTGGTGGTGGTGATGGCAGCGGCGGCGGTGATGGTGGTAGTGGTGGTATGATGGTGATGGTGGTGGTGGTGGCAGTGCTGGTGACGGTGGTAGTGGTGATCATTATTTTAATTGAATGGACTGGGTGGTTGGCAGCTGAGAAAGGAGAGACAAAGGGAATGATGGAGAGGAAGGAAAGCATGAACCCAGGAAAGACACGTGTGGTGCTTTGAGGTGACGGCGCCCTGCTCTCGGACCGCTTGGCAGTGTTTGTGGAGGTGTCTCCCAGGAGACTTCACTGCAGAGCAGGGAGCCTGTTCCTTAGTGAAGCTGCATCCGGGAACATGGCAGGCACAGTGAGGGCTGCAACTTCAACTGTGTCCCCACAGTTGTGGATGCTGGAAGTCCAGGCCACGAGGACAGGCTCACCAGGGCTCCTGTGGACAGTGGGGGCCTTTCGCTTCACAGCCGGGCGAGCATCTGTCCTCGGCTGCCTCCTCCTGCCCACTGGGGCTCTCCCTGTCCTCTCCCATGGCCCCACCCACAGCGTCCCCTCAGCATCGGCAGGCACCCGCCAAGAGGGGCTGGCTGTGCCTCTCCAGTTTCACCCTGACATGGGGAAACATGAGTTTGGGCCTGAATAGCTGTGGCTGGTGAGACACCCTGGCCCCTCCTGCAGCGGCCCCTTGGGCACCGGGCACCTGCCTTCCCCAGGCATCAGCCTTCAGTCGGGGTGGAGGTTGGTGGATTCCCATGGCCTCACTCAGCTTTGCCCTCGGCCACTGAGCCTGCCGCTCTGCAAGGCGGCTGCCGTCCTGCCGCTGGCGCCCCGAGCTTGCCGGGCAGGTCCTTTCTGCTTGTTCAGCTCAGGAATGTGCTGGCTCCCGTCAAGGCCCACCTAACCTCAGGCGCTCTTGCTCTCCAGCTGGTTTGGGGATGGGTTTCAGAGCACACTTGGTTTGCTGAGCACAAACTTGTTATTAAGAATCTTTCTGTGGGCGGGGCATGCTACTGAGTCTGGGGTCATCCTCCCAGGGTGATGGAGAAGGGGAGCTTCTGGCTTCACTTCTAGATCTGAGCCCCGCACTGGGGTTTGGAGCCTTCAGTGGGCGCGCAGCTCCCTCTGCTGGTCAGGGCAGGACAGGGCCAGCCCTGAGTGAGGGATCTCCAAATCAGAGAATGCCCGGAGCTGTCTTCTAAGGCTTTCCCCCGCCCCCCATACTTGAGATTTGAAGGGCTGTTAACATTTCCGTTTCGATAAGATTCCAAACTACAATGGTAGCTACACACTCCTATAGAAAATGCTGAGGAAGATGCAGGCTGAGAGAGGAGGAGAGGCGGCCCTCAGACAGGTCAGGCACTCCGGGGTCTGTGCGGTGAGCAGAGACTAGGTTTGTGCAGAGGCTTTGGGGGAGGACTAGGCTTTGCTGCTGTGTGGAGCCCTCTGAGCAGAAGGGGGAGCCGCATTCCACTCTGGCTGTTGGGGCGGGCACCTCTGTGGAGCAATTAGGAATCAGCCCTCTGATGCAGAGCCCAGGCTGCCTGGAGGGGAGTGGGGTTCCTTTCGGGTTGTGCTCTGTGGCCAAAGGGAGGGCCAGTGCCACTATGGCAACGTCTCCATTCCCATGAGCTTCACAAGGGCCTGGCCAGAGAGGCTTGCCACTTCCGCCGTGGACATTGAGATAGTAGAAATGCTGATGAGCAATGGGACCCCGCACGCTGCATGATCCTGTGGACGTTCCCCAAGGGCAGGGATCCCGCCCGGTCCGCAGCAGGGCTTTCAGCACCGCGGGCAGCGCCCTGCCCCGCCTGCCTGCCTGAGGAGGTCCGAAGCATGGGAAGATGTATGGGTCCGCTCTGATTTTAGGATCTACTCTGAAAGGTTGTTCCTGGATGTTAGTAGCCTCAGGTGGTTGTAAAAGCGAAACAGCCAGGGCCTTGCACAGGCCTGGGTACCTGGGTCCCAGGTGGGGACAGGAGGCTGCCTCTCACATTAGAGAGGGAGGAAGGAGAGAGGAAGGGAGGGAGGAGGGAGGGAAGGAGGAGAGAGGGAAGGAGGAGAGAGGGAGGGAGAGAGGGAGGGAGGGAGGGAGGGAGGAGGGAGGGAGGGAGGAGAGAGGAAGGGAGGGAGGGAGGGAGGGAGGGAGGGGTGTAGGGACAATATATTTGTGTGTGAGACAGGATTGCCCCTGTCAGATGGCCTCAGTTTCCCCTGTAAATCTGGAGGTGAGGCTGCATGGCAGGAGGGAGGTGGGAGACGGGAGCAGGAAAAGGCCCGGAAAGGTGTGAAGCAGAGTGACTGAGGGGGAGGCGGTGTGCTGAGTGCGGGTTGGGGGCAGGTCCCGAGGTGGCTGGGGCTGGGCCTTCTGTGGCACCTCCACAGGGGTGGGGTCATGGGGGCTCCATCCAGAGGTGGGGCTTTCCGGATGTAAATGGAAGGAAGTCAGGCAGGGGAGCTGGGTGTGGAAGAGATCCTTGCTGTGGTGGATGGTGGAGACTGGGCTGGATGGAGAGAGTGGAAGGGGGAGGGTTGATGGGTTGGGAGAAAGCAGGGGAGCATGAAGTTGGGGGGCCTTCCTGGGGGAGCTGGACATGCAGGAGGAAGAGAGGATGGGTGGGGTCTGGGCAGGCTGACCTTCCCCATCACTCACCTGGCCAGTGTGCCGGGGGCAGAGCTGCTGAAAACCAGACCTAGAAGCCAGTAGCTGCTAAATGTGTCTGTGATGTGAAGGCACACGTCATCTCTTCCATCATTATTATTTATTTTATTAACTATTTATTTTTAACTGTATTTTTTACTGATTTCAGAGAGGAAGGGAGGGGGAGAGAGCATCAATGATGAGAGAATCACTGATCGGCTGCCTCTTGCACATCCCTTCCTAGGGATTGAGCCCACAACCCTGGGCATATGCCCTTTACTGGAATCGAACCCATGACCCTTCATTCTGCAGGCCAATTCTCTATCTATTGAGCAAAACCAGCTAGGGCATGGCATCTCTTGTTTAAATGTCACAGCTGTCTTGTGAGGGGAGGGACCCCTGTTGTTAGTTCGATCCCATGGAAGTTCGATGTGTGGGCAGATGAGGCAGAGACCGACCCAAAGGCACAGGGGACGTGCAGGGGCCGGCTGGAGCCCAGGCGTGTCTGATCCCAAAACCTGTGATTGTGGACGACCCCCACCCCCACCCCCCAGCCCCGCCCCGCTTTCCGCAGGCCAGGCGGGAGCTTTGGCACCACCCAGTGAGTGAAAAGGGAACTGAACCACTCGCTCATGAAGTGATTTCCTCCTCCTCTCTGCTTCTGATGGCTCTAGTGATAGTTGAACTCACAGGAGGTCAAGTGTGTATGTGAAGTGGCCCCTGTGGATTCTGCTCCATGCCGCACGCAGTCCAACCCCCGCCCCCCACTGCCCTCGCTCACCTCACAGCCTCCATGGTTTGTGAACTCTCTGTTTTTGTCTTTGAATCAGCCAAGACGCCCTCAGCACCCAGAGGTGAAGAAGCAGACGCCACCAGCAGCCTTCCGCCCCCCACGGATGAGTCCTCTCAAGCCTTAGCTGGGTCCGACTCCCTGGACAGTCCTCCCAGAACCCTGGAGAGATCCGTGGGCCAGCTCCCCAGTCCCCTGCTGCCGCCCACCTCACTGCCCAAGGCAGGCTCCAAAGCCACAAAAAATGCCGCAGGTGGGTCCTAACGCATTGTCCATCCACCCATCCATCTCCCTCCTTCCCTCCTTCCCTCCCTTCCTCCCTCCCTCCCTTCCTCCCTTTCTTATTTCCTTCCTTCCTCCCTTTCTTATTTCCTTCCTCCCTCCCTCCCTCCCTCCCTCCCTCCCTCCCTTCCTTCCTTCCTTCCTTCCTTCCTTCCTTCCTTCCTTCCTCCCTCCCTCCCTCCCTTCCTCCCTCCCTCCCTCCCTCCCTTCCTTCCTTCCTTCCTTCCTTCCTTCCTTCCTTCCTTCCATCCTAATGGGGCTCCCTCTGGGGGCTGATTGGGCATTGGTCCCTGGGCAGGTCCAGGAGCAGAGCTGGGGCCGGAGGGCTGTTCTTCCGTAGTAAGGACCTCTGGGGATCAGAAGCAGACCATTCAGGACCCTCTGGCAAGCAGGGCAGAGCCTTTGCAGTGGTCTGGGGTCTTCTGAGTGCATGAGACACAGCTGGCCCCCAAACGAGATCTTTTTGTCCAAGTGTCTGTCCTATGTTTCTCTCTCTTCCTCTGTCTCCCCTCCCCTTACTTTCTCTCCCCTCCCCTCCTCTTCTCTCCCCTCCCTCCCTCCCTCTTCTCTCTTCTTCCCTTCCTCTCTCTCTCAGTCTTTCACTGCCTCTGTTCATCTGTTTCACTGATTATCTCTCCCTTCTGGAAGGCAGGTTAGGGTGGTGGTCAGAGAGGGCAGCATGGCCAAGCAGAGGCCCCAAGGCCTCTGTCTGCAGCTTTGACCATGCCAGCTGAGCAATTCCAGGTAGCTGAGACATTTCCACTCCAGGCTTGTGCTCTCTTGTGCCATAATTGCTGGAAGCAGGGGCAGCACTGGCCTCAGGAAGAGCAGGCCCTTCCTAGGAGGAGGTTGCTTTAGGAGCGAGTCCTGGCAGGTGGCCTTGCAGACAGAGGTGGCAGGTGACAGCTCTCAGCCCCTGACCTCCACCTGTAATACGACTGTTTACCGCACGGGGTGCACCAGCCCGGCACCAAGGACCCCGAGGGCACAGGGCCCGTCACAGTCCTGGAGTGGAGGAAACTGAGGCTCCAGCAGCTTGTCCAGGGCCCCCAGCTAATGGAGGCTTGAGCTGTTTGGGGCTCATACCCTCCACACGCCCCCCCTCCCCCCTCACCCCCCGCTTTCCCTGCTAGAATGTTCTTTCGTCTCCCTTCACCAGGTCAGTGCATCCTTGTCCTTTCTTCCAGGAGCCTGTCCTGGCCACAGCCCCCAGGTGGGCGCACGGTGCCCTCGGCATTCACCCTGTCAGTTCACCTGGTACAGAGGAGCATCCAGGGCATAAATCGGACATGTCACCCAGTCGCCCAGGCACCCATGGATATGGGGACTGGGACAGGAACGAAGGGACAGGAGGGTGGCCACAGGGCTCGGGCCGGGCTCTCTGGCAGCTGAGGACATTTGGGAGTGTCTTCTTTTCTCCAAGGTCCTTTTTCCTTTTCTTTGGGGAAATGTTGGCTTCATTCTGTGAACACTAGGTGGCAGCAGTGAGGAGAGAGACCCCTCACCTGGGCTTACCTGGCCAGGATAGATAGCACACAAGCGCGTCCCATGGAGCTCTCTGGCCTGAGACACAGCAGCCCCTCACCTCCCCGGATCCCACTTCAGACTTGCTGTGCTGGGCTTATATGATGTTTGATTTTTTTTTAATGTGTTTCCAACATTTAAAACATATCAAAGTCTATTGAAGTATTAGATGTTAGTATGTATAAACGCAGGAGTTCTCACCTATATTCCAAATTTCTGGCTTTTTTTTTTTTTTAAGTTCATATTTGGCAGCCCTGAGTCACAACAGCCCCCTTAAGATGGACCAACCTCCTGTTAGCCACAGTCCCCGACCCCCTTTGTATGGATTGTCCCCTCGCTGGCCTGCATTTCACTGGCCTGGACCCTGGAGACACATGACCTGCCCCTCAGGCAAGCTTTCCCTTGCCGCCCCGCGGTGACAGTCTGCTCCTCTATGGGGTCTCGTGGCCTCAACTGCACCTGGGTCACCTGCCAGGGACCAGTCCCAGCCCCGGCCCTCCCCACCCCCACCTCCTGAAGGAGCACGACCTGGAGTTGGCTCCTGGGCCTCAGTTTCCTCGCCTGCGAGAGGTGGTGACAGGGCCCGGGGCAGGTGCAGCTGGCCGGCGGCATTGCTCTGTGCAGCTCTGGTGGACCGCGGGGCACAGGCCCTGGGAGCCCAGCTCACCCGGCAGGGACCTGCGTCCTCTCTGCTCCTCGGTTCGTGTCGCCTCCCTGCCCAGGAACTTAGGTTCTCCTGGCCTCTCACTCCCCAGGCCAGGCTGCGCTCCTCCAAGACTCCGGCGGGAAGAATGCTGACCCTCCCCCGCGAGGACAGCTCCCCACGCCCACAGGGTCCCCGCATCCCACCACCATCCACCGGCCGCTGCCCCCCAGCCGCGTGATCGAGGAGCTGCACCGGGCACTGGCCACCAAGCACCGCCAGGACAGGTAGGCCCCGCCGTGGCCGAGGGCGCTGTGTGCCAAATCCCCCCTGGCCAGCTGGTGGGTGCACCTGGGAGGTGTCTGGGCTGGGTCACTGCTCTGTGTCACCAGCTTGAAGTTCTCAGTCATTTTCTTCGGCAGCGAGCCGGCATTGGCATTTGGCACCCAGCTTTGCGGCTGGTCTGTAGCTGGGCCGGTCACGCTCTGTGAGGGGTCCCGGGTGGCTCCCGAGGCTCACCTGGCCCTGATCTCCGTGGTTTGTTGCATGTGAAGGAGAGGCAAGCTGTTGGCGGGCAAAGTGGGCGACGCCAGACACGTGCCCTTCCCAGCTCTTGGGAGCCTTGGCCTGAGCACGCTGTGGGCGGTGAGGCAGGTTTTGTTACATGCATGTCTGTGCTGCTAAAAGCCCATGTTCTCAGCGCCACTGCCGCGGACTCAGTGCCGTGTGTGCACGCCTCTGCGCTTCCCGTGCTGTGTGTTCGGGACAGAAGCCCGGGCGTCGCTCTGGCACTTGGGCCATTGCAGCACCCGCCAGCGTGGCGGCTTTCCCAGGGGAAGATGCCAGCATCTGAGCTGACCTGCCTTTCTGACTCAGTTTCCAAGGGAGGGACAGCAAAGGGTCCCCGAAGAAGCGGGTGGACGTCCGCCTGTCGCGAGCATCCAGCATGGAGCGGGCCAAGGAGCAGGAGGAGGCCTGGAGCACGGAGGGCGCCTCGGAGGGCAGGTGGGCGGCCACCAAGGCGTCGGAGGAGAACAAGGAGAACCTGCTGGTGAGCGCGGAGCTCCCGGACGACCTGCTCCTGTACCAGGACGAGGAGGTGCTGAACGACTCCATCATCTCCGGTGAGCGGGGTCCCGCCGTCCAGCCCCCACCAGGCCCTGTCACCGAGCGCTGAGCCTGAGTGTGAGGTGGCACTCCCGCCACAGCCAGGAGGTCGGGGGGGGTCTGCCCTGTGAGGGTGAAGGGGGCCCTCCAAAGCTGAGCAAGCGGGGTACAGATGGCTCTGGCGCCGACGTGAGTGAGCTGGGCTTGTTTGGATAGTGGCGCGTTCACGTGTGTGAGGAAAGACCGCTGCGCCTCGGCAGGCGGCGTTGGCCGGGCACGGCACGGGTGCACGGCCGGTGCTCAGGGCCCGGGCTGGGGAAGGGAGCGGAGTGCTGAGGGAGAGGGAGATGAGGCCCACGGGGAGGAGGAGAGGGATTGGTTCCAGTGGATGAAATGGTGTCCGTGTGACAGCCGTGCCCTGGAGGTCCAGCTCTATCCGTCTACACAGTGTTCAAGGTCAAGGTCACGGTGACTGCTCTGACCTACCCTGGGGACTGTGGGCTCCAGGAGACAGCGCTGTAGACACCCCCTTGATGGGGGGGGAGAGGGGGTGCCCAGGCCTGTGCAGGCCGGCTGAGCGGCACTGTCGCTGCAGGAGGGTCCGGGTGCCCTGGCTGCAGGCCCTCCAGGTGGGTGGTGGCTGCTGAATGGCGCGTCATCGTTCTTCCTGGAAGCTCCTCCTGGGCGGTCGCAGCCGTGGATAGAGGAGGGGCTCTCAGCTCAGGGGGACCAGCCTGTGGCCCTGGCAGGTCCGGTCTCCTCGCGTTCTTGTGACCAGCTCTCCCTGGGCTCCGGGGTGGGGGCTCCAGCACAGCGGCAGTTTTACACGAGCTTTTGTCATCTCACTAGGTGCCCGTCTCTCTGCTGATTTATCAGTTCCTGATTGTTTCCATCCCCTGACATGTGCGTCTCACAGGGCTTGGGTCCGAGTTGGAGTTGGCAAGCAGCCACTGGCCGGTGCTCTGCGTGCTGCCTGAGACCCACGGTCCCGGGCACTCCGCCAGCCCTTGGCCCCGGCACCAGGTGTCTCTCCATTGACTGGCGGACCAGGTGTCTGCAGGTCCGAGTTCGGGGCCTTTGCCTCCAAACCTGGACTGTGCCTACCCCTGAGAACGGAGACATGGGCCTGCAAAGTAGTGCTGTTGTGTCCAGAGACCCCTCGGCCCAGCCGTTGTGAGATGATGAGCCGTTCCTCCAGAGCTCGTCCAAGTCTCCCGGGCTTGTCTCTTACCACCTGGTATTTTAAGTGAACACGGGTTCGTGGTCTGATAGGATGCAGGGCGGGTCGGCCGGTTCCAGAAGCTCTGCCAGGGCTGCCGTGCCCCGCTCACGGCTGCTGACCGTGCCAGCCGACTCCCAGCAGAGTCTCCGCCGACAGGGGCCCTCTGTGGGCAGCCGCGCTCGGGGCTCAAGGTCAAAGTTCACGCTCAGCCCTAAGAACAGCGTGTGGAGGCGGGGCCCGCTGTGGTCAGGCCTGCTGAGAGTCCTGCCATCTCACCGAGCTCCCCGTGCTGGACCCGCGGAACCTGGGTCCCAACCTTGCAGGCGAGCCAGCACGCAGGTTAGCTCTGACCGTGTTCTCATGTGTCACAGCTCCCTCAGCTCCCTCTCCATTAGCAACCTCGGAGGCCAGACGCTCAGAGGGAACTTCAGTGCTGGTTACAGAGAAGTCTGTAAAGGAACGGCCACTGTGGGGGGCAGTAGGAGAGCCCCATAAACCCTCTGCGCTGCCTGTGGGTACCAGCAAAGACCTGTGGCTATTTGCTTCTCTCGAGTCCAAACCCTCTCTCTTGCCGGGGCTGCCTCAGTGTTTGTGGGGCTCGGTGGTGCCGAGGCCGAGGGGAGCCAGGCAGCACATCCGTCTGCTGTTCATCATGGGAACCGTGCTGTCCGTTACCTCCTTCCTTACCCACTGAGCTGCTGCTGCCAGCCCTGCAGACATCGTCTCGTCCGCTGGAATCCTCTAATCGTCAGCAGCAGATGCCTCCCAGTTTCTAGGGCTGGGGAGGCCCCATCCCAGCAGCCGGCCCTGTGAACCCACGGCATGCTGCCTGACCAGGTTGTAGTGAGACGTTCCTGTTTCAAGCCGAGTGTGACCATTGGTTTCCATGCAGGACACATACAGCGTCTTGGTCAGCACGGAGAGGCGCGTCACAGTGTGTGTGCCCCGTGCAGTCACCCCGGCCTGCAGTGCACACACACACTCCGCAGCACGCTTACACACGCACATGCCCGCACACACAGGTCACCACAGCTTGCAGTGCACACACACACTCCGCAGCACATTTTACACACGTACATGCACATGCATGCACAGGGCACCTTTTGCGTGTGCAGCCAGCACCAGGAAAAAGCAGCACAGGGTGGGCATTCTCAAAGATGATGTTTAAAAGGTTTTGTTTTATGAAGCAGTTTTAGGTTCACAGCAAAATAAGTGGAGGGTACGGAGACTTCCTGTATACTTTCCCTATCGCCTTTCCAGACCCGCAGAGCCCCCCATCATCAGCACCCCCACCGATGAGCCCACATTGGCGTGTCACCGTCGCCCGAACTGTGGTTTACATGAGGTTCGCTCTCAGCGCTGTGCAGCCTGTGGGTCTAACAGATGCATCACGACGTGTCATCCATCATTGTAGCGTCGTGTGGAGCCTTTTCACTGCCCTCAAAGCCTGCACTCTGCCAAGCTAGCCCTCCCCACAGCCGCGGGCACCCCCTGGTCTTCTTGTGTCTCCACAGCTTTGCCTTTCTGGGATGTCACAGAGGTGGCATCAGGCCACCTTTTTCAGAGTGGCTGCTTCACTCCGTAGTGTGCATGTAAGATCCCCGCACGCCTGTGCGTGGCCTGATAGCTTATTCCTTGTCAGCGCTGAGCAGCAGCCCGCTGTCTGGACGGACCACGGTTGATGTAGCCCTTCCCTAGCGGAAGGCCGTCTTGGCTGCTCCCAGCCGCTGCCGGTAGGAACAAAGCTGCTGCAGCATGGTGTGCAGGTCTCTGCGGACATCGGTTTCCAGCTCCTTCGGGTAAATGTGACGGAGCACGATTACAGGATTGTATGGGGAGAGTATGTGTGTTCCACTTTGTAAGAAACCTTCAAACGGTCTCCCAAAGCGAGTGGATCACTTTGCGTTCCCACCAGCAGTGACCAGGAGCCCCGCTGCTCCCCGTCCGCCAGCACTTGGCGGGTGAGCTCTGGGTTTGGCCCCTCGGACAGAGGTGCAGTGGAATCTCCTGCACTTCCCCAAGTGGCACGTGGAGAAGCTTTTCATTGGTTATTTGCCATATGTGTGTCTCCTTTGGTGAAGGGTCTGGGAAGGTTTGGGCCCATTTTTCTATTGGATTGTTTGCTTCTAGTTGAATTTTAAGAGTTTGTATATATTTTGTATAACACTATTTTCTTTAAAATGTGTTTTATTGAGTTTTAAAGAGGAAGGGAGAAGGAGAAACATTGATGAGAGAAACATTGATAGGCTGCCTCCTGCACACCCCCTACTGGGGATCAAGCCCACAATCTGGTCATGTGCCCTAATTGGGAATTGAACCAGTGACCTTTTGGTGCATGGGCCAATGCCTAACCACTGAACCACACTGGCATAGCTAGTTATAGTCTTTTATCAGGTATTTCTTTTGCAAATATTTTCTCCCAGACTATGGTTTGTCTTCTAATTCTCTTGACACTGTCTATTGCAGAGGAGAAGCTTTTGATTTTAATGAGGTCCAGCTTGCCAGTTCTTTCTTTCAGGGCTGGCGCCTTTGACAGCATTACATACAGAGTCTCCTCCGTATTCATCACCTCGGTGTTTTCCTTTGTTGAATTACGAGTTTTGTAGTTTTGATTTCACGTTTAGGTCTGTGATCCACTTCCTAAAGTGTCTAGGTTTATATTTTAAGCTGATCTGCTTCTGGTGGCTGCCCTCCCATGGAAACCACTTAAAAACTGGGTGGAGTGTAGGAGACACTGTTTGGGGTGTCAAACAGCAGGTCATGTGAGCTGTTCTGAGGCCTGGGGTGTTTTGTGGGGGCCACAAGCAGAGTCTGGTTCCACCCCGATGGCAGTGTGGGCTGTGTGACAGCTGGGGTTTGTGGGACAGGGACCTGGTCAGGAGGGTGTGTGCATGGGTGCTGGCCCAGCCGGGCTGTGCCTGTGTAGTCCACGGACTTGGCACCCGGGCGTGGCAGCTGACTGGTGATCCCAGCCCAGGCAGTGAAAACAGCCCCATGAGCACACAGTCAGTCTCTCTTTTTTCCTTCCCTGGACCCTGTGGGAGGAGGTCTCTGAGACTTTCAAAAGGCTCTCAAGTTCAAAGCTTTTCATAGCGGCACGAAAACTGTTTGCCTTTCCCACTCGCCTGCCTCATGGGCGCAGAGGGAGTTTCCTGGGAGCCAGATGCAGACACAGCTGTCCCTACCAAGCCCACAGTGACTGAGAGGTCCAGACAGTCCCTGGAAACCTCGGGAAGCCCAGGCCTCAGGAGTGGCAGGCACAGATAAACCATGGAAGACCCAACCTGGTAGCATGTCCAGGTCTTCAAGGACAAGATGAATGAACAGATGGAGGATCTTAGCAGAGAAACAGAAACTATCCGAGAGAACCCAATGCAACTTCTAGAATAAAAGGTATCATCTCCGAGGCTTTCACAGCAGCTGAAGATGGCCCCACCGTGCCTGCCTGTGTGAAGACAGGAGTCACATGTGGGGACTCCTCTGGCCAGGGCGGGCGCCAACCCCATTGGCCTCCTCTCTCTCCTGGCACCTGTCCCTCCTCCCTCCCCGTCCACGTCAAAGGCTGGCCGTGAGCTCGGCCTCGCCCACCGGGTTCCAGCTTGCCGTTTCGCCGGAAACAGCGGCCTCGGCAATGGGAGGCGCGCCGGCATCCTTGCCGCTGCGACTTGTGCGTCTCCGTGATTATCCTCGGGGCGCGCTCCAAACGTGGGGCTAATTGAGAGAGAGACAGCGAGCTCCTTTCTAACGCCAGAGCTCCTCGGCCTCGTGCTCCCATTTTACGTTATTTCTCCTCCTCCCCAGCGGGGGCTCAGGGCCGGGTCTAGAGGCGGCAGCGGCAGGACGTGCCCATGAGACCTGAGAGAGGCAGCGGCCTTGGCTCGAAGTCCTGCCCGTCCCAGGGATGGGGCTGATGAAATAGTCATACATGTGCCGGGAAACGGAACGAGGACATTCCCTATGGCTTTGGTAAAAGAGCAAAGCCAAACAGCTCCAGATGTCCGTTCTCGGCGGCCTGCACTGCCAGTGAAGAGGCAGCTCGGCATCCACACTCCGGAGAATGTGCCGCCGCCTGGAACCCAAGCCGCCGCCTGAGCTTGGCGTGGGCCGGCGTGGAGTGGGAGCCCCGGGGCGGGGGGGTGCAGTCAGGGGACTGTGAGCGCTGATTGCGTAGCCGCAGTCTGGAAGGAGCATGGGCAGCTCTGTGGTGGTTTCTAGAGGTGCGAGGTGCAAGGGGGTGGGGGGCGATCTCCCACCACAGCTGTGACCATGAGCTGTTCACAGCGAGCCTGTGTCATGTCTGCGCCTGACGGGGAGAGCATGCTTCTCTGAGCCAGACCTCTGCTGGGACCCAGGGCGGCCCCCATCTTCCTGGATGGCACTGTCCCTCCCCTAACCTCCCGGGCCAAGTCTCCTGAGTCTTCAGCTCTGGCCAGGGCCAGGCCCAGGTCAGAGCGTGGCTGTGGAGGCCATCACATGCTTCTCCTCTGAAGTTTGCTGATGTGGAGAGTGATGCGGTTGCTTTTCCAGTGCCGGGCCCCTCGCTCCCCGCTGGCCAGGGCAGGTTAGCGCTTCAGCTGCCGAATTGATTTGCTGAAATTTTGTTTAGAATTTTACATCGATGTTCATAGGAGCGGTTAGTCTTTTGTTTTCTTTAATTCTCTTTTCTGGTCTTGACATGCCAGAGAATTCTAGCCTGATGGCATGAGTTTTAAGTATCCTCTTTGCTTCGATGTTCTAGCATAATGTGTATAGAACTGGTGTTTACTTCTCAACGTGTCTCACAGTTTATGAGAGCACTCATCTGGCCCTGCAGGGTTCTATTTGTAGGTGGAGGAAGGTTTTAACTGGAAATTACATTTGTTGATAGCGGTAGGCCTGTTTTGGTTCTGTATTTCTTCCTGAGTGAGCCTCGAGGGCTGGCATGGAACCAGAGGCAACTACCGTCTTCCGCTTCCTGATATTGGGTTCTCTCATTCACCTGCCTCACCAATAAGTCTGGCTAAGTTTGATCAAATGGTTTTTTAAAATAACTTTTTGTTGATCTCAGAGAGAAAGGAAGAGGGAGAGAGAATCATTGATTTGCTGCCTCCTGCACATTCCCCATTGGAGATCAAGCCCACAACCCAGGCATGTGCCTTGACCAACGGGGAATTGAACCCTGACTGCTAGTTCATAGGTCGATGCTAACCACTGAGCCATGCCAGTCAGGCAGTTTGATCAGTTTTATTGCTCTTCTCAAAGAACCAGCTCTCAGATTCAGATATTTGCTTCGTTATCTTTCTGTTTGATTTTATCAGTTTCTGTTCTGATCCTTATTAGTTTTTCTACTTCCTTGATTTTATTTGCTCTTCCTTTCCTAGTTTGTTGAGATGGACTCTGAAGGCACCAATTCGAGTTCATTCTTCTTTTCTAATAGCGACATTTGGTGCTGTAAATGTTTGCCCCAAAACCCTAATGATATGTTGTGTTTTTATTTACTTCAAAATGCTTTCTAATTTCCCCTTCGATTTCTTCTTGAAACTATGGATTATTCAAAAGTTATTTATTTAGTTTCCAAAGAGTTGGATATTTTTCTAGAGATATTTTTATTGTTGATTGCCAATTCAATCGCACTCGAGCAGAGCACATGCTTAGTGTAACCTGAGTACTTTTAAATGTATTTGGACTTCATGTGGTCCAGAATATGGTTTCTCTTGGTAAAGGTCATATTCTGATCGGACCTAAACGGGCAGTTGGACATCCCTCAAAGGGTCCCAGATTGAAGAGGGTGCAGGCTGGGCTGAGGGTCTCCAGTGGTTTTATAAATGTTAGTCAAATCCAATTGCTTGAGAATAGTGTTCACACCCGCTTCGTCCTCACACGTCTGCCTGCCCATTCCGCCCGCTGCTTGGAGATTCCGACATCTCCAACTGTGACTAGTCTATTTCCTGCCTCTGACCTGTCAGTTTCTGCCTCATGTATTTGAACCGCTTAATAGGGTCATAAGCATTTAGGATCGTTGTCTCCTTATCGCTGTGAGAGCCCTGTCTTTGTTCCTGGTGTGGCTCTTTGCTTGTCTGACTGCAGCTTTCTTTTGATTAGTTTTAGATTGGAATATCATTCTCCTATGTTGTTTCAATCTATTTGTGTCTATTTTTTCTTTATTGATTACGGTAATACATATGTGTCCTTATTCCCCCATTGTCCCCCCCCACCCAACTGGTGCCCTCACCTCCCTAGTGTCTGTGTCCATTGGTTAGACTTACCAGTATATGCATGCATATAAGTCCTTTGGTTGATCTCTTCCCCTTCCCCCTACCCTCCTCTGCCTTCCCTCTGAGTTTTGACAGTCTGATTGATGCTTCTCCATCTCTGGATTTAAAGTTTTTATTTTTAAACAATTTCTTAATTTCAGAAAACTATAATTCAGGGTTAAAATACAGGAAATTAAACTCAGTAAGTTAAATAATTCATTTCTGGCATTACTCTGCATATACTTACACAATTAGATACACAACTGTATTTCTGTACGTATACGCAAGCACAGCTTTCTACATGTTACTTCTCACAGCCTCATGATGACTGTCTTTGTCCCTCAGGGACCCCTGCCACCACTGTCTTCCCAGGCTCACCATATTCACATGGCACAAGTCCCCTCTTGTGGGAAGTCTAGGTGGCTTCATTTCTCACGTTCATAAATGAGGCCGAAGGTCCCTCTGTGGATGCCTTTTACGTGCTTGTCCGTTTGTTTTGGGTGGCAGACTCCTGGAGGTGGGACTTCTGGCCCAACGCTCGGCCAGCAGGGATTTTGGGAGCCTTTGGGAGGAGATTGCTGGCCCCCAGTCTGGACAGAGGGTATCTTGGCTGGATCTCGGCCACCCGGCTGTCCAGTGTGCCCTGGGCCATGCGCTGGCCGGGCACTCGCACTGGTTGGGCAGGTGTACCTCTCCATTCATGAAAACTGCTCTGTTTTTAAGCTATGTGTTTGGAAATGTCCTGCTAACCTCCTGATGCCTTGGGAAGACCTGAATTGTGTTTGTTGCAGCCCTACTGTGGGCCCAGTATCTTCATAGAGGCTGGATGTTGAGCAGAGGAGGACTTGGCCCGTGCACAGATTTCATGTGGGTGAATTATCAGTTATGCTGGAGCTCTCTGGTGAAAGGGTCTTCAGTTAAGGACACATGAGACTGAAGTTTGTAATGACACACCTGATATATTTGCATAGGCCTAGGGACTTGATCAAAAGCGAAATGGTTGGCTACAGTCAGCACAGTTTTGTGGTTAAGCGTATTCCAGTTCTCTGGGAATGGCAGTCCCTTCCGCCACGGGTTACACCCGTGACATTCACGATGGGTTGGTCCCTTTGAGGTGCCTTTGACTTGCGATGTCACCATAGCCAGTCTTCCTCAGAGCACGCAGTCAGGACCCTCTGAGACAAGCACGCAGTCAGGACCCTCTGAGACAAGCACGCAGTCAGGACCCTCTGAGACAAGCACGCAGTAGGACCCTCTGAGACAAGCACGCAGTCAGGACCCTCTGAGACAAGCACGCAGTAGGACCCTCTGAGACAAGCACGCAGCCCTGCAGGGTCTTCATGGCGCTGTAAGCACAGGGCCCATGCCCACCGAAGAGCTGGGACAGCAAGTCAGGCTGGAGCTCTTGCTGACATGGTTTTGGGGTCATTATTTTTCTCTTTTCTCTGTAAAACACACAAACTATTTCAGATTAGAAATCCAAGCCTCAGCTGAGTCCAACTTTTTGTCTTACTTCATCCCAACCTTCTATTAAACCATCATCTTATTAGACTTATTTCTTTGAATTTTCATCCCCACACGAGGAATTGACTTTCTTTTGGAAGTTTCTTTTCCTAAGAAATAGTTTGTCTTCAAACTATTATATTATGGGAGAGACCATGCAGGGTGATGGTTTTAACCCCAGATTTAAATATCCGCTTCCAGCAACACACCCTACACATCTGCGGTCTGCTCACCCTTTGTGAGGGCAGCTGGGGCTCTACTGTTCAGGAGGCTCAGAGAGCTGGACACCCCATTTCCCAGCTGAGTGACGCCCGCCTGTGCTTGCAGCCACACGCCAGTCCTGTTCTGAAGTGAGTTCAGACATTCTGTCCCCCAAAACCCTTTTTAAAAAAATGCATTTTTATTGATTTCAGAGAGGAAGGGGGAGGGAGAGAGAGAGAAACATTGATGATGAGGGAGTCATTGATCGGCTGCCTCTTGCACGCCCCCTCCTGGGGATCGAGCCCACAACCCAGGTATGTGCCCTTGACCTGGGAATCAAACCTGTCACCCTTCAGTCCACAGGCCAATGTTTGATCTACTGAGCCAAACTGACTAGGGCATGTTTCCCAGGGTCTTACTCCTGCCCAGATTCCACCCCTGACGTGACATGTGCAGAATACGGGCTTGCCTCCGCCTCCTCAACCCCGAGCCAGCCCCACCCCCTCTATTCACTCAGCAGCGATCATTAATAACTTACTTTGCCAACACCGTCCTGATACCTGGAGAGCAGATGACAGTTGAAGTTCAAGTCTCGTGGGAGATGCCGAATAAACTAACAGCAGAGAAGCGGATGAGGGCGGAGTTGGTGAGGGTGACAGTGACGGAGCCCCGCGGGCCTGTCTGAGGAGATGGCTCGAGGCTGGCGCAGGGCTCAGCGAGAGGCCAGCCCCAGACGATGTGGCAGAGCAGGTTCCTGTGGAGGACGGACGTGGGTGTGGACCAGGCTGGACGTTCCAGGAACCGCCTGACCAGAGGGTGGCGGGCAGTGGGGAGGGTTGCCATGGGCAAAAAAACTGTAAGTTATGAACCAAACGTGGACACTTTTGAAAAGGAAAGTGGGTGCTATTAATAATCAGCTAGAGCAACTGTGTCACCCAGCACTGGCCCTGGAGACTTGCCATGTGATGGACCCCCTACCATAGAGGTGGGAGATGGCCATCCGGTTGCCGTCCCTATCACTGCTGCTCCCCTGGAAGTCACCACAGCTGACAGTGCCCCTCGCTCTGCCCACACCCTTCCCCAGGCAGGCAGGGCTGCAGGGACCCCCCGGACTCCCTAACACTGTCTCTGCTGCCCCTCCCCTGCTCCCCAGGAACTCTGCCGAGGAAATGCAAGAAGGAGCTGCTGGCCGTGAGACTGAGGAACCGGCCCAGCAAGCAGGAGCTGGAGGACCGCAACATTTTCCCCCGGAGGACGGACGAGGAGCGGCAGGAAATCCGGCAGCAGATAGAGATGAAGCTCTCCAAGTAAGTACGCCAGGGCCAGAGCCGAGGCTGGCCGCAGGGGAGCCCCACAAGCCTCTCTCTCCCAGGCACCTTCGTGGGCTCTGAGTGTGGCACTAACGTGGGTTGCTGGCTCGCCACTCCCCACACTCAGCCCTTGTCATGGGGCTGGTCCTTTGCAGTCACGTGCTCAGCAGCATCCTTGGCCTCAGCACGTGCCTTCCTGTGGTAGTGGCGTCACAGCGTGCTGCTCCATTCTTCAGGCTTTGCTGCGGTGCTCCTTGAAGTAGTGGTCCTGGTTTCATCTCTGCCAGTTAGGGTTAGGGTTAGGGTTGGGTTAGGGTTAGGGTTAGGGTTGGGGTTGGGTTGGGGTTGGGGTTAAGGTTAGAGTTGGAGTTGGGGTTAGGGCAAGGGTTAGGGCTGGAGTAAGGCCTGGGGTTAGGGTTAGGGTTAGGGTTAGGGCTGGAGTAAGGCCTGGGGTTAGGGTTAGGGTTAGGGTTAGGGTTGGGGTTGGAGTTAAGGTTAGGGTTGGGGTTGGGGTTAGGGCTAGGGATAGGGTTGTGGTTAGGGCTGGGGTTAAGATTAAGGTTAGGGTTAGGGTTGGGGTTTGCATTAGGGTAGGGTTATGGCTAGGACTAGGGTCAGAGTCCCGGTCAGGTTCTGGGTTAGGGTTAGGGTTTGGGCTAAGGCTGGGACTAGGTTCATGGTTAGAGTTAGGGTTAAGGTTAAAGTTGGGGTTAAGGTTAGGTTTAGGATTGGAGTTAAGGTTAGGGTTAGGGTTAGGATTATGGTTGGGATTAGGATTGGGTTAGGATTAGGCTAGGGCTAGGGTCATGGTCACGATCAGGTTCTTTAAGACTAGAGCTAGGGTCAGGGTCCCGAGTCCTTTGAGGCATCCCTGTGAGGGTTAGGATTAGGGTTGTGGTTAGGGTTAGGGCTATGTTTAGGGTGAGGGCTAGGTTCAGAGGTTTCCCGTTCCTGCTGCTCAGCCTCGTGTTGCTCACTGTCTCAGCACTTGAGGCCTGGCTCACTGATGCAGGTGCAGTCACACAAGTTTCACTTGGTCATTTCTCATTTTTAGTGGGATCAACAGTTTTTCATTGTGTATCAGCTCTTTCCAGTCTTTGCCTTTGGTGTTCTTCACAGTTACATTGTAGGATGGCCAGGAAGCGCTGGCTCTATGCCTGTGTCAATTCTCCGAATTACGTAGTCCTCCCCGTGAGAGACGTGCATACCCCTTGGGTACGCAGCATTTGGCACTTCTAAGGTCACAGGTCACCAATCAGATGCTTCAGGTGCTGGCAGACTTTTGCTTCGAGGGGCCAGGTCGCGACTGTGTGGCTATGTGGGCCCGTGTCTTCTGTAGCTACACAGTCTGCTCTCGTCCCACTGCACGGCCCTGGGCGCTGGGTCAGCGGGCGGCACAGACTGACTATAATGCATAATTGTGCCAACAAAACTTTATTTACAAACGCAGGCCCACCAAGGTTGCTGGCCTCTGTTATTATGTATAGCTCACACTGTCTTTGCCATGTTTCAAAAACCGCTCAGAGGCAAAGAACATGTTTACTCACGAGAGTATGTTTCTATTTGTATTTCATAGAGGAACCATGTTCTCCTTCAAAATAGAATATTACGTGAATTAATTAATGGGAAGGTGGTGAGACCCCGTGATCGCGCCTGTGATTCAGATACAGGACGAGGTTGGCCTGCTGAGTGGAGAGGCAGAGGGGAGCCGGTGCCAGGAAGCCGTGTGGGGGGCCGCAGTGTCCTCCGTTACCCAGAGACTGATGTTACACCTGGGACTAGAATGTGTGGTCCCTCCTTGCCTGTTTGTCCTCGTGTTCAAAACTGGAAAAGCACCCCCGAATTCCACACGGAGGGGGCTGTCGGGGAGAAGTCGCCGGGAGGTGGTTTCCCAGCAGAAGGGTTTAATCGGTTCCCTTTGTCTTTGTGTTGCCTCCTCCCTGAGATTCTCTTGCCAGCACTTGCTGACTAAGTCAGCCTCTGGTTGCCATGGCAACGTGCCATCCCCTCCATGTCCTGAAGGGCAGTTGGTGTTTTTGTTTTTTCCAGATCCTTAAAATTTGATTTCTTTGAGGGCTCCTGGGGCTTTCCTGGAAGTGGTCCCAGTGTTCCCCCACCCCCATCCCCACCCTCTGTGCCGGACCTGGGCACCCAAGTACAGTCAGTCCCCTTCAGAGGAGTGAGGCTCCGTGAAAGCCCCACCCCTCGGCCGGGACCCCGCTCCTTCAGCACCTGAAGGAGGGCGAAGCGGGGACCCCGGCTCCCACGCCCCGCACAGTGCTGAATCCCCCAGCGCGCCCTGGGATTCAGCACAGGGGCGCGCACACCATTGGCCAGTAAGAGGCGTCTGCGGTCGGGGTGCCCACATAGTTTTAGGGGCTGACCCTGTGCACAGGGCTGCTTACTTTCCCTCCTTTAATTTAATCCTCACAGGAACCCGGTAAAGGAGATGTTGTTGTTATTGCCATCTTACAGAGCAGAAAACTAAGTCTTATGTTTTTCTTTATAAATTAAAAATGTTTTTCAGTTACGTTGACATCACTGCTCCATTAGCATGTACATCCCTCAGCAGGTGTCCCTGAGAAGCCTGCACACCGGCGCCACTTTCACAGACCACAGAGTTGCCTGCTGTGCTCCCTGTGCTTTCTGTCCCCGTGACTGCTCTGCAGCCACCAGCCTCCTTCCCTCCTTCCAGGCTCCTTCCCCTCAGCCCGCCCCCAGCCCCTCCCATCCGGCGGTCCTCCGTCTGTTCTCTGCATCTGCGAGTCTGTTTTGTTTGTTGATTTTGTTCTTTAGAGTTCACCTGAGTGACAGCATACGGTATTTGCCTTCCTCTGTCTGACTTACTTCGCGGAGCAGAATGCATCTACATGTCTGTGTTCTCATGGCCGAGGGGTATTCCATGCACGAGTGCACCCCTTCTTCCCCCACTGGCCTCTGGTGGCTGCCCCATGGTGGCTGTTGTGAATAACAGCGCAGTGCACCTGTCTTTTCAAGTTAGTGTTTTGGGTTCTTTGAATAAGTACCCCAAAGTGGGATTGCCGGGTCATGTGTGAGTTCTGTTTTTAATTTGTTGAGGCGCCTCCATCCTGGGTGAAAACTAAGTGTCCCTGAGAGGGTGAGGGACTCCCGGGGCCCACAGCCAGGTGCATTGTCCTCGTGCTGGTTTAGCTCTTTGGGGTGCACCCAGACCTGTAGCAGCATGCTCGCCTCTGGGTGCTCAGTGCTCCGTGCCTCTGCCAGGGTGGGTGGCAGGACACGGAGCCGTGGGAGGCAGAGAAGACACCGGGGGACGCCTGGCCGAGCACAGGCGTGGGGAGGCCTGTGAGTGGGCAGACACCCTCTTCAGTCCCCCTTCAGGTGGGAGTGGTGGCCGTGACGGCACCTTCCTCCCGGCGGCCCCCGGGGAAGGTCCCAGGCACCCGTGAGGCACATAAAGGCGTGCTCCTGGCAGGAGGTGCTCCGGGGCGCTGCTGCCGGATGGTGCTGGCCGGCCACCCCGGGCTGGTTGTCACCTGTGGGAGTGTGGGGGGCGGGAGGGGAAGAGGAGGGGACATGCACACCGCAGACTCATGAGGATGAAAAGAGCTCACTGGCCGAGCAGCTCCAGGCAGGCAGCGGCGGGCAGGCAGGCCACGGTGTTCCCGTTGATGAGATGGTCGTGGTTATTCCTGCCTGAGTGCTGCTGAACCTCCTGCCCCCTCCCGGGGAGGGGTGTGGGGATCCCCCTCTCCGAGGCGCGTGGCCTTGTGAGGAGCCACGCTCAGTGTGTCCTTCAGGAGGGGCACTCGCTTGTGAACACAGGCACTTGTGACCCTTTGAACACCCTGTTCTGCAGCTGAACAGGCTGGCGACACAGCCTCTTGCAAGTGTAGGTTCCTAGGAGGGCACTCTGTCCCAGGGAGAGCACTGTGGTCGGGAGAGCACTGTGTGGGGAGGGTACTGTGTGTGGGGAGGGTACGTTTGTGGGGAGGGTACTGTGTGTGGGGAGGGTAGTGTGGGCGGGTAGGGTACTCTGGGCGGGGAGAGTACTCTGGGCAGAGGCAGTACTGTGGGTGGGGGGAGTACTGTGGGAGGGGGAGTACTGTGTGGGGAGGGAACTGTGTGTGGGGAGGGTACTGTGTGTGGGGAGGGTAGTGTGGGTGGGGAGGGTACTGTGTGTGGGGAAGGTACTGTGTGTGGGGAGGGTAGTGTGTGTGGGGAGGGTACTCTGGGCAGAGGAAGTACTATGGGCAGGGAGAGCGCTGTGGGCGGGGAGAGGACTGTGGGGGGGAGGACTGTGGGGGGAGAGGACTGTGGGGGAGAGGACTGTGGGCGGGGAGAGGACTATGGGGGGAAGGGCTATGGGGGAGAGGACTGTGGGGGAGAGGACTGTGGGGGGAGAGGACTGTGGGGGAGAGGGCTGTGGGCGGGGAGGACTGTGGGGAAGAGGACTGTGTGGGGGAGGACTGTGGGGAAGAGGGCTGTGGGCGGGGAGAGGACTGTGGGGGGGAGGACTGTGGGGGAGAGGGCTGTGGGCGGGGAGAGGACTGTGGGGGGGAGGACTGTGGGGGAGAGGGCTGTGGGCGGGGAGGATTGTGGGGGAGAGGGCTGTGGGCGGGGAGGAGGACTGTGGGGGAGAGGACTGTGGGGGAGGTCTGTGGGCGGGAGAGCACTGTGGCTGCCCACCTGGCCTGCACCTGCTCATCTCCAGGAGGAGCCGCAGCTTGGAGGAGGGAGAAGGTTCCCTTAATCATGGTGTCCGGACCCCAGAGCTTTCACCTCGGTCCCTTCTTCTATGGAACCTCGAGAAATTGGGCGTAAAGCCGGGTCTGGTTCTGTGGCCACAGTTTTGAAAATACAGAAAAGTGTCTGCGTTTACCAAAAGAGCGAGGGAGACTTTAATGCCAGAAGGAAGCCACTGGGAGGCGGCGGCCGGCCTGCGGCTGTCGCTCACGGGCCCTTGAGAACTAGTTGCTCATTTCCCTCCTCCCAGCCTCCACTGGCTGGGCCCCAGCTCGTCACCCAGATGGGGACTGAGAAGCGGGTGTTAGTAGTTGAGGAGAGGAGCAGGGACCAACAGGCATGCCCTCTGTGTACCAGCTCCTGCTGAGCGCCCACGTGTGTGTGTGTGTGTGTGTGAGCGCACGAGCACGCTAAGTGCACTTTTGTACTAAAGCTTCTGTTGTGGGGGGGCGGGGAGGCGCCCGTTCACCCCCAGCCCAGGGCCCAGCCCTGGCCAGGCCTTCGCCACCCCTTCTTCCCTGGCCTCCCCGCTGCCGTCCTCCTCCCGTTCCCTGCCCGGGGCACCCCAACTTCTAGTCAACAAAGTGCACTTAACGCCCCACCCACCTAACCCTGGCCAGTGTCTTCAGGGTCCAGCCCTCGGGGGCAAAAGCTGTGCCCCCCTTAGTGGCCGGCTGCCCCAGCTAAGCTGCACCTCCCCTCCCAGCACAGGGCGCCCAGCCCAGCGAGGGTGCCCAGGCCCGTGTGGCCTGGGTGCTGCTGCCACAAAGCAGGTGCACCTCCACCCCAAAGGCCTCAGACACCCACCCTCCATCCCGGGACCGTGGGTGCCTCCCGCCAATGGCCAGAGCGGGGGCCGCCCCCCTCCGGAGTCTGGGCGGGGATCCCCGCTCCACGCCCCTCACCAGGCGCACCTGCTCTGCCCCTCCGCTGCCGCCTTCCCTCCCACGTGCAGCCCCACGCTTCCCTCCCTTTTCCATTTCTGTGTCTTTTTTTTGTTTTATTTCTGTATTTCTGTTCCTCCTCTCGGCCTGTCTGCATGCCGGCCTTCCTTCCTCTCCCTCTCCTTTCTTATCCCCTCCTATCGTATCCGATCCTACCTACCCCGGCCTTGCAGCTGCCTGAGCAGAGGGCGGGGACACAGCCTGCTGATTGGTCGTTACGTGACGGTGTCCCAACTAATTTGCCTATTGCCCTGTTGTTAGATAGATTTTTGTTAATCCTCACGGGATGTTTTTCCCATTGGTCTTAGAGAGTGGGAGGGAGGGAGACAGAGAGAGAGAAACATCGATGTGTGAGAGCCACATTGCTTGGTTGCCTCCCTGCATATGCCCTGACCAGGACCAGAAATTGAGCCTGCAACCAAGGCATGTGCCCTTGACTGGAATCAAACTCAGGACCCTTCAGTCCATGGGCTGATGCTCTAACCACTTAGCACCATCCAGGGCACCTTCTGTCTTTTGATGCAGGTAGCTAAGCAACAGGAAACAGCTCCTGAATGGGAAAGGTTTGCCAAAACCGAAGCCTTGGAGCACGTAAGCACAAGCCTGGGCGCTGGCGCCACACTGAGGGGTCCAGGAGGGGGAGTGCAGTGCCTCTGGCCCCTGCAGGGCAGGCTCGGCCCCCTGTTTGGTGCCGATGTGGGTCACACCGAGTCCTGCGAGGCATCCCTGGGCCAACTGCTGCCACTTTTCCTCAGGTGCTTGGGAATCTGTCCAGGAAGGTACAGTATGTTTTGTAAGAAAATGCAAGGCCACAGCCATCTCCCGTCAGTGTCCATAAACATGATCCTGACCCGGGGGAGCTGGTGGTCAGCTGTGTTTGAGCTCACTCGGCGGCAGTGAGGCCTCAGTGAGCCCCGAGGAGTCACCTGGCCTGCCTGGGCTTGGCTGTTGCAGGGACTGACGGTACCGGCCTGCCTTACCAGACAGGCTCATGCTGTGTGAGCTGCAGTCATAGCAATGCTAGTGCAACGACAGTTCGCTAACACTCGCTAACTCACGTTCCATGCCTGGGACTGTGCTGCGCCTGCATTCACTCAGTCTGAGATGTAAATGCTCAGAGGGGTAGCTGGGATGTAGCAGGTCACACGGCTGTCGGTAATGGACTGAGCATGGACCCAGCTGGCTAGCTGGCTCTGGATGCAGACCTGGACCACCCTGCTTCATGAAATAGTTATAGACAGTCAGGCCTGACCCGGTGGTTCCACAGGCCCTGAGGACCAGCTCCTTTAGCTTCCTGCTCTGTAGCCTCTGTGGGCCAGGAGGCTGAGGAGCACCAGTTTCACCTTCAAGTCCCAAAGTGCATGCATCCCAGCCAAGACAGTCTCCAGGGAGGACCCCCAGAAGCTTCTCAGCACACCTTTACCTGCAGCCCCTGGGTCCCAGCTTCATCATGTGACCATCTTCGCTGGCAAAGAGGCTCCACCGGAGGGTCAGCTTTCTGGTGCTGCTTCGGGGGAAGGGCGGCTGGGCTGGGAGCCAGCAGCTCTGCTATGGCAGGAGTGCAGGTCACCTGTGCTGGCCAGGCAGATGGAAGGAGCGAGGAAGGACCGAGCAAACAGGTGCACGCGAGCGAGACACGTTCCTTGTCGGTCGCAGCCATCTCCAAAGCAGTGTGATCGAGGCCACACGGGGAATTGTCCTGTGCCCCACACACCCGCTGTCCAGTGCTGGGCCAGGCAGCGTGGCCGTGGTGGCAAGCTGAGGAAGAGGGGGAGAGGGTAGCTCTGAGAGTCCTTGGGTGACGTGGACAACTGTGCTGTCCCTCCTCAGGGATGATTCCGCCACGACATCTCCGCTCAAGGACAGACACGTCTGAGCAGCCTCTGTCAGAACCAGATCCTGGGGAAGGAGGAGGAACCGAGGGGATGTGGGCACGGCCTTAGGACAGGCACAGGGAGGAGGCCAAGGTGAACAAGGGCAGGTGACCTACACAGGTTCGGGCATGTGGTCGGGGACACAAGGAGCTTCCAACAGGCCCTGGGCATGGACCCTCCTGAGGCCTCAGGGAGTTGCCAACCCCCTCAATGGGCAGGTGGGGGTCCACGTCCACAGGCATTGGGGTAGGTGATGCTGTTTCTTTAAAATCCGGGCAGATCCGAGTTTGTGTCTCTCGGTGCCACCGGATCTCTTGCAAACCCGCATTGTTGGGCCTCTGCCTTGTGCCTCAGGCCCTGAACTGGACCCCACCCCACGATTGCCCCCAGACTGGCTGAGGTGGGGCAGGCACCGTGGAGGAGCTTCTTGGCCCTCAGGGGGGGCTGTCAGGCTTCCCGAGGTGAGGGGAGAGAGGAGAGCCCGTGAGACAGGGCCTCTGCCCAGGAGACCTTGCCCAGGCAGGAGGGGAAGGCCTGGAGGGGGCCACCTGAGCAACAGCTCGGGGGTGGGGATGCAGTGACCGAGGAGGGACGGAGGCCGGGGCCGTGGGCACCAAGGGAGGGAGGCAGGGCCAGGTACCCGTGGGCGCTCCATGAGTGTGTGCACCGCCAACCACACGGTCTCAGTGCCAGGGCACAGGCAGTGGGTGCTTCCTTGTTGATTTACATTTTGAAATCAGAATAAGGGACAGGTGTACCTGGTGAAAACGAAACCGTAATCTCCTCCCCACCCGCCACACCCTCCACCCGAGGCAGCCACTGTGGTGCTTGCAACCGCTCCCACGCCGACACGAGTGGGAACATCCATGAGGCAGTTAGCTGGCTCGCCCCTGCGCCGCGAGGCCTGTCCCCTGGAGGGGCCACAGTCCCCTCGGGAGCGGGCAGCCCTCCCTGCTGGGCCCGGAACGGCTGAAGGAGGAACCACAAACATGATGTGCTCATGCTCTGAGCACCTGGCGTGCACGCTCCGAGCTGGAATCCAGCATGTCTCATGGGGGGGGGGGTCCTTGTGTGGGACACGGGGGGCCTCATCTACAGCTGCTAGGGGCGGCTCTTGGAGACTAAGGACACTCAGAAGCCACCTACGGCAGCACCTTCCGAGTTGTAGGGTTTCCCTGCTCCCACAGGCTTTCCTCCCACTCAGGCCGGCAGCGTATTCTAGCGTCTTGCCTTGACTGGCTCCAGGGCCTTGCATTCAGTTCCCCTTGAGTGGACGTGCAGCGGCTGCATGAACTCACCTGACAGGCCAGGGAGCCGCGGCCCCGTGGCCTCCAGGAGCCCAGGCGGCAGGGGCTGCTGGGGGGCGGGGGGGCTGGTGTTCCATGCGGACTGGGCATTGGTTAACATGAAGCTGAGGGAGCAGCGGAAACTTGAGAGAAGGAGGCTGTGAAGGTCAGACGGCGGGGGCAGAGCCAGCAGGCGATGAACTAGATTATTGTAAGGTGTGGGCTTAGGCTGCTGTGGGGCCGACTGGGCGGATCCGGGGTCCTGGGGCTGGGCTGCTGGGAAAGGCTGGCCCCAGCGGCCACAAAGGCCACAGAACAGAGACTGTGCACTGAGAGCGAATAGCGCCAAGAGCAGGTGTCTGCTCCAGCGGGGCAGCTTGCTGGAGGAGGATGCTTAGGCTGAGCCATGGGGAAGTCTAGAGAGGGAGCTGCACAGGCAGAAGCTGAGGGGGGAGTAAGCTGGCATGCCAGCGTGATGAAACGGAGCCATGGTGGGAGGAAGTGGGGCAGGGGGGGGGGGAGCCCCGGAAGCAGAGGGGCAGCCGGGCCTGGGCATCCAGCAGGTACTGCCCAGGCACCTGGGCCGTGTGAGCCAGGGCCTCACTGTTCCTGCCCAGCAAGCCCGAGGGCAGCAGCCCGGCCCAGGCCATCGTGGGGCGGTGTCTTGGTTCTGGGCTGGGCTGGCAGCTGGGCCCAGAGGAGGCCGAGCAGGGCATTGGGGACCCCATGGGCCTCCCTGTGCGAGCTCCCCCTGCAGCCCCGCCACCTCTCCCAGCCCCTTAGGGCTTCCTCCAGCCCTGCCACCCTGCCTCACCCTTGGCCTGTGACGGTCCCTCAGGCATCTGGCTCCTCTCCTTCACCCCCAGTGCTCTGGGACTCCCACACCTGCCTCCGCCTTTCAAACTGGGCTTGGGGCAGGACTGAGTGGGAGGGGGCAAGGCAGGGAGGGGGCAGAGCGGGGAGCCGGCAGGGAGGGTGGGGCGGGCCAGGATGGCAGGTGGAGTTCCCTGTCTGCACCGAATTGAGTGAGAATAGGAAATACCTCTGACCTGTAGGCTCATGTCTGTCCTGAGAGCCTGCGGCTGGCCGCCCTCCCTCAGGGCCAGCCTTTTGGCCTGCGTGGCCTGCTGCTGGCCTGCACTCTGGGGCCAGCCCAGCAGAGACCAGAGACTGGGCACCAGGACTCCGTGCTCGGGTGGGGGGAGGGGGAGGAGTGGTGGTAGTGGCGCTGTGCCACGGGGTTCCATGTGCATCCATCCTGCCATTCCCCACCAACCTGCAAGGGGCACTGTGGTCTCCTGCTTCTGGGCACACAGACGGACTGGTAGGCCGGCCCAGGCCAGCAGGGGAGAGCCTAGGCCTGTGAGTATCTCACTTCCTGGGTGTCAGGAAGCCCACAGCTGGTGGTGAGAGAAGGGACCCCATGGTGTCCCAGAGCAGGTGAGGTGTCTGCCCCAGGGTCAGGTTGGGGCAGCATTCCGTGGCCTTGGTGGACCTGAGGAGGCCAAATGGGGAATGGGTCTCCTCCCCTCTTCTGTTCCCCTCCTTCCCGCTTCCACCATCTCCCAGGCCTGCCCACTCGCCCCTGGTTACCTGCTGGCCCTGACAGTGCCCCAGGGGACACCTTCCCTGAACTCTGCCCCAGGGGATCCCTTCCCTGGGCCCTCACTCAGTCTGGCAGGAGGAACGACAGCGGAATGGGGTGTGATGCAGGCTCACCCTGGTGACAGGCTGGTGGGAGCTGTCCTGTGGGAGTGGGGCTGTCTGTGGCTCTGAGGCTCAGCTCTCCAGGAAGGCGGTGTGCTGTGAGCGAGCTGCTGCTGGGCCGGCTCCCCGCTGCCGTGGCCTCCCCCAGGAGGAATGGGGAGGGGCGCGGGCACCCAGTGGGGCGAGGCCAGGCTGGGCCCAGCGTGGTCACTGGAACTACGCGCTCCCTGCTTTCGGTTTCTGGACCCCTCAGTGCCCATGGGAGCCTCACAGGGGAGCTGTGACCCTGGGTCACCCCCCTCTCCCGGACAGATGGCAGGCTGGGACTCAAATTCGGACTCGGTGCCCCTGGGTGGCCTCAGTGCTGGTCCCAGGGGAATTGGACAGCCTGAGGGATGTGGATGGGACAGCGAATTGTTTATTCTCCGGAAACCCACTCCAGGGTCCCGGCCACCCAGCTGTCAGGGGTCCTCTCCTTCTTCCTTGGTCACCTCCCAGGTCTTCTCCTCCACCATTAATCACCTTCAGGGTCCTCTCCTTCATCCCTGACCACCTCCCTCCTCTCCTCCATCCTCAGTCACCTCCCGTCCTCTCCTCCATCCTCAGTCACCTCCCTCCTATCCTTCATCCCCAGTCACCCCCCTCCTGTCCTCCATCCTTGGTCATCTCCCAGATTCCTCCATCCCGGTCACCTCCAGGGTCCTCTCCTTCATCGTTAGTCACCTTTCGGGTCCTCTCCTCCAACCTCAGTCACCTCCGGGGTCTCCTCTATCCCGAGTCTCCTTCATCCTCTGTCACCTTCTGTCTTTTCCCCCATCTCTGGTCACCTCCCTCCTCTCCTCCATTCTCGGTCACCTCCCTCCTCTCCTTCATTCCCGGTCACCTCCCTCCTCTCCTCCATCTCCGGTCACCTCCCTCCTCTCCTCCATTCCCAGTCACCTCCCTCCTCTCCTCCATCCTCAGTCAACTCCCCCCTCTCCTCCATCCACAGTCACCTCCCATCCTCTCCTCTATCCTCAGTCACCTCCCTCCTCTCCTCCATCCTCAGTCACTTCCCTCCTTTCCTCCATCCTCAGTCACCTCACGTCCTCTCCTCCATCCCTGTTCACCTCCCAGGTCCTCTGCTTTGTCCCTGTTCACCTCTGGGGTCTCCTTTGTCCCTGTTCACCTCCTGTCCTCTCCTCCATCCCCAGTCACCTCCCTCCTCTTCTCCATCCCTGGTCACCTCCCTCCTCTCCTCCATCCCCAGTCACCTCCTGTCCTCTCCTCCATCCTCGGTCAACTCCCTCCTCTTCTCCATCCCAGTCACCTCCGTCCTCTCCTCCATCCTTGGTCATCTCCCAGGTTCCTCCATCCCGGTCACCTCCAGGGTCCTCTCCTTTATCGTTAGTCACCTTCCGGGTCCTCTCCTCCATCCTCAGTCACCTCCGGGGTCTCCTCTATCCCGAGTCTCCTTCATCCTCTGTCACCTTCTGTCTTTTCCCCCATCTCCGGTCCCCTGCTGGGTCTCCTCCATCCCCAGTCACCTCCCTCCTCTCTTCCATTCTCAGTCACCTCCCTCCTCTCGTTCGTCCTCAGTCCCCTCCCAGGTCTTCTCCTCCACCATTAATCACCTTCAGGGTCCTCTCCTTCATCCCTGACCACCTCCCATCCTCTCCTCCATCCTCAGTCACCTCCCATCCTTTCCTCCATCCTCAGTCACCTCCCATCCTCTCCTCCATCCTCAATCACCTCCCATCCTCTCCTTCATCCCTGACTACCTCCCGTCCTTTCCTCCATCCCCGGTCACCTCCTGTCCTCTCCTCCATCCCAGTCACCTCCGTCCTGTCCTCCATTCTCAGTCACCTCCCGTCCTTTCCTCCATCCCCAGTCACCTCCCGTCCTCTCCTCCATCCCCAGTCACCTCCCGTCCTCTCTTCCATCCCAGTCACCTCCCATCCTCTCTTCCATCCTCAGTCACCTCCCTTCCTCTCCTTCATCCCTGACCACCTCCCTCCTCTCCTCCATCCCCAGTCACTTCCAGTCCTTTCCTTCATCCCCAGTCACCTCCCTCCTCTCCTCCATCCTCCATCTCTGGTCACCTCTCAGGTCTCCTTCGTCCCTGTTTACCTCTCAGGTCCTCTCCTCCATCCTCAGGATGGAGGTTCAGGTGCAGAGTGGGCTTCACTCCAGATCTGAGCAGAGGAGAGGCGAGGGGGCCTAGTGAGCCACTGGGGGCCCCATGTCTCCAGATGACTGCCCCCACATATGCCACCCCTTACCCTGTCCTTCTCCAGGAGCTCCATACATGTACCTCCTGTTCCAGTGCCAGGCCAGTCCCTAGCCCCTGCATGCCCACCTCTTTGGTGCACTCAGGTGGGCCCGGCTGGGAGCCGGCAGGTGCCTCTCTGCCTTCCTTCTTCTCTCAGCCTCTCCTACCCACGTGCCTGTTGGGTTCCTCCTCCTGGCCTGGTCCCCCTGAGATGCATGGCTGCTTGTGTGACAATAGAGGACAATGTGTCTCTTCCCCCTCCCGCCCCCCTGCAAGTCTGCGCTCCCCGAAGGCAGGCCTGGGCAGCTCCTCTGCCACCTCCCCGGCCAGGCCTGTCACCAGTGCTCAGGAGACACCCGATGGAGGAAGGTTGCCTTACCCCTTTGCAGCTCCGTGAAGCCGGTCCCAGGTTCAGGGTGGTCCCCTGGAGCGGTGAATGTAGCTGGCCCCTCCCCTTCCCAGTGACCGAGGTCCTTTCTCCAGAAGGAACTCACCTGGAGGCTCGGGCCTCTCCTCCAGCCCTGGGCTCTGGCTCCCTCTGCTCACCACTGCACCTGCGCTGCAGCCGCCCAGAGGATGCCCCTTCTAGCTCAGTCTCAGGTGCCCTGGGGCCTGCTGTCAGCCTGGGGGACCCCCTGCCCCAGCCTGGAGGGGCCCAGCAGCCAGCCCACCCTTTCTGAGATGTCTGAACTGGATGACAGGCCTTTCTGGGAGCTTGGTCCTTGACCCCGGCCTCTTACAGGTCACGTTTTCTTGACGCTGTATCCCAGGACAAAATGCTCCCGGCCCGAGGGCCTGTTACGGACCCTTCGGTGTGTTACCTCCTTCAGTTCTTGCCTCTGGGAAGAGGTGTTATTGCTCCTCTTATTGCAGGAGACGAGCTTCCAGCAAGGAAAAGGCTCTTTGGTGGCCATGTCCACAGAGGTTTGGGGGCGTCTCGGGTTTGAGGAAGTATGTGGCCTCCCTCCCCGGGTGTCCCTGTGGCCCCCCTGCTGGTCAACTGGCAGGCAGGAGGCACCAGGCTGTCCTTCCAGATTCTCTGCAACTTGGTCTCCTCTTCTGTGAAGCCCGCCTTGATGCCCACCCTCCGTCCTCCTGAGGGCAAGCCCAGCTCATCCGCAGTGAGGAGACTGCGTCTAGAGGGGTGATCTTCCCAGGGCTCCGCCGCTCTTTGTGGGTCCCAGCAGTAATGGATCTCCTCAGAGGCCCCCATTTCACCTCCCCCATGACTGCTCTCTGGGTTCCTCTTGTTCACTTGTTTTCCGTGTGTCAGTCTCCCTCTGTAGACTGAGCTAGCTTCCCAAGGGCCGAACAGGCTGCTCGTGGGCTCCCTGTGCCCTGGGGCCTGGGGCAGTGCCTGGCCCTGGCACATGCCCCGCTCATGCTCAGAGCGCCTGCGTGAGTGGCATCTGGGGAATCCAAGCAGGCTGAGGGAACCCCACCCATGGAGCGAGGCTGCATGCTCGTGGCCCTGACAGATCAGGCCTTGAGGGGCCAGTTCCTGTCGCCTCAGCCATCAAGTCAGGATGTGCATGCAGCCACCCACCGAGCCAGGCCACAGGCAGCCCCTGTCCTCTTTGAGCGGAGGGAGGAGGTGCCTGGGCCGCCCTGGGCTTTGTGCAGGGACAGGGTTATAAATAGCAGACGAGTGTTCTGGGGGCAGCATCCTCTTTGGGGCAGAGCTTTGTGCCCCGGGGGCTGGTCCGGACCGGGGCTCTGGCTGCGGCCCAAGCACAACCTTATTGGAGTCACAGAACCAGTGGAGCCTGGCGCTGGTTTCCGCTAATTACGCCTCCTTCTCCTGACAAGCCTTGTGTTTATTTGTGTCGGGGGCTGCATCCTGCCAGCCCGCGGTGAGGAGCCGCGGGGAGGAAATAATGACGGTCCGGGGCGGGCGGGCGGGCACCGGAGACCCCGCCTGGCGGCCCCCCCGCGGGCTGCGGGCTCCCGGAGGGAGGCGGGGCGCGCAGTCACGCCGGCGCGAGGCTGGCTCCGGGCGGGAGCAGGAGCCACCGGGGCAGCGCAGGTGCGGGGCCGGGGGAGGGCGCAGCTCCTGCGGAGGCTGAAGCGGGCGCCCTCCCTCCCTCCCACCCGCCGGCAGCCTCTCGGGCGCGGCTCTCCGTGCCCGCGGCTCACACGCCGTCCCTCCCGGACCTCAGGGCCGCCAGGCTGGGCGCGGATCCGGACATGGGGAGCCGCCCCTGGAGAGGGGGCCCCTGTGCCTCCCCCGCTCCCCCCAGCGCCCCTTGACGGCGGCGACCTCCCTCCCGTGGGGAGGTCTGACTGGACCTGCGGGCAAGAGGCCACCGCCAGAGGTCCCTTCTCCCCTGCAGCTTTTGGGGAGCGATCTTGAGGGGTGCACCGGCCACCTCCGACCTCCAGGACCCCGTGGACGGTGGATTCGGCGGGGCTGCTATGGTGCACAATGTGATTCTGGTGTTTTTCCGCAGACGGCTGAGCCAGAGACCCGCCGTGGAGGAGCTGGAGAGGAGGAACATCTTGAAACGTGAGTAGCTGGGTCCCCTGCACCTGTGCTGAGCCGTGCCGGACCTGCGGGCGCTGTCCCCTGGTGGCCCCCTCTGCAGCCCAGCTCCCCTGTGTCCTCAGGGAAGATCGCGCCCGGGGAGAGTCCGTGTCCCCAGAAACACCCCTTAAAATCCGGAGAGCGCCGCCTGGCACAGCGGAAGGTGCCTGGGGGCCATAGCCCGGTCTCAGGCAGGTCCAGGCCGATGAGTGGGGCTCCTCTGGGGTGACCGCAGAGCGCACCGGCAGCGCAGACCGTGTGCCACCCACGGGACACGCCCCCGCCACACCGGGCGCCAGCCCAGGCTCAGAGGGAGCAGCCGCGCAGCCCGCGGCCTCAGGCTCCGCCGGTCCAGGAGGCGCCTGCCATCGCGTGTCCGCACGGTGTGCACAGGTCCCCTCCACCACGTAGGGAGCAGGTCCTCTCAGTTTCATCACTGTGAGGGGTGGGAACCCTTCGGAAAGTGCTCTCAGCCAGTCTTCATCTGCTCCACAGGCTTCCCTTCCAAAGTGTTTTCTGCAGAGTGGAATCTCGGGCGGGGAGTCCAAGTGTTTCCATTTCTCCTCCCGTCCACGTGATGAGCACTGCAGACATCCTCTGGGTTTGGTGTTTGACTCGGAGCATCTTTTCCCAAAGTTACAAGTCGCCTTCCCTCAGAAAGCAGCCTCAGGGCCGGCTCCGTCCCGAGTCCCACCTGGGCTCTGCCCGGCCCTCGCTCACTCAGTCCGCGCCTTAGAGACAATTAGAAACATGTAACCTCAACATTAAGACTTCTTCCTTTGTTTCTCAAACGTAAGCCATGACAACTGCGTTCTCTACTGTGAGTGCTAGGCTGCGTGGGAGGACGTACAGAAAAGCTTTTCGTGCCCTAGCCAGTTTTGCTAGGTTCGATTCTGGTCAAGGGCACATGCTCAGGTTGTGAGCTTGATCCCCAGGAGAGGGCGGGCAGGAGGCAGCCAATCAAGGATTCTCTCTCATCACTAATGTTTCTATTTCTCGCTCCCTCTCCCTTCCTCTCTAAAATAAAAATTTTAAAAATATTCAAAATTTTTTTAAAAACAGGAAAGCTTTTTGTTGGTAACATGCTCAGTCATGTGGCCAGCTGAAGGAAGTCAGATGTTAGATTACCAGCCCAGCTGGTGTGGCTCAGTGGTTGAGCATCGACCTATGAACCAGGAGGTCATGGTTGGATTCCTAGTCAGGGCACAGGCCCCGGTTACAGGCTCAGTCCCCAGTGTGGGCCATGTTGGAGGCAGCTGACCAATGATTCTCTCTCATTTTTGCTGCTTCTACCTCTCTTTCTCTCCCTTTCTCTCTGAAATCAATAAAAATATATATATTTAAAATATTAGGTTGCCAAATTTTTTTAAAAATCCTGACGTGAGGATATTTTTCCATTGATTTTGAGAGAGAATGGAAAAGAGAGGGAAAGACAGAGAAATACCGACGTGAGAGAAACACATCGATTGGTTGCCTCTTGCACGTGCCCAGACCAGGTCCCAGCCAGGGAGGAACCTGCAATGGAGGTACATGCTCTTGGCCGGAATCGAACCCGGGACCTCTCAGTCCACAGGCTGATGCTCTCTCCGCCGAGCAAAAGCAGCTAGGGCAGGTTACCAAGCATTTGAATTTTTAAAAAGTAAGTCACTCAGCTATAAAGCTCGTAAGTCACAGATGTCCTGAAGTAACAGTTTAAGACGTCAATGGCACAAGTGAAAGACCAGACTCAGAGCCTCTGTGCAGGGACCGCTCCCCGGCCGTGGTGACTGCCCCGTGGGGCGGCCTGCCGGGGCCACCAGCCGGCGCTCCTGGCTCCTGACGGGCGGTCTCTGCAGTCCCCACCAGCCTCACAAAGAGGGTCGGCGCCCACTGACTAGAGCCGCCAGCGGCCGACTGCGCCGACCCTCAGTGCGCGGGAAGGAAGGCATGGGTCTGCCATGCGTGGCCTTGGCACGTGGCCTGGGCAGGGCCGTCCCTCCTCACCATGGAAGCAGCGCCTGTGCCGCAGCGGAGCCTCTCGCACCCTGAGCCGCCCGGCTGTCTGCGGGGACTGTGTTCCGGGAGGATGAGAGCAGGCAGGAGCCTCACACTCACAGGCCTGACCCAGGTTCCCCCGCTCCTGTTCCGTCTGCCATTTCTGCTCAGGATGGTTCTGCACCTCCCATTGTGCAGGCTCCCCCCGGACTGAGGGCAGGAACACCCCGAGCTCTGCCTGCATCTGCAGGGTAGGAGAGTGAGCGGCCCATGGCCCCGTCCTGCAGGCGGCACCCTGGTCCTGCCCCTGGCCCGCTCTGTGCAGGCAGCGGGCTTGACGCTGCTTTCATTCCCTCGTTCCATCTTCAAGGCCAAGTGTGAGGCTTGCACACCGTCCCCACGTTCAGGAGGAAGCTAGAGCTCATGGGGTAGCGACAGGACTCCTTAACACGAGTGCTGGGAAGGGACGGAGCCCGAGTTCTTGCCCAGTCTGTCACCCTCGCCCTCGCTGCTGCCCACGAGGCATGCCACTGCCCTGCCAGCTGATCCCCTGGAGTCTCCCCTTCAGGCACTGCTTCCGGGGAATCTGGGAATGGAGGCTCCGATCAGGGCCCCTGGCCTTGGGCGAGCTCAGGATCCCCGCGCCGTGGCTGAGAGGAGCCAGGCAGAGCTCAGGCAGGAGGAATGCAGACACGCGTGGACCGATGCGTGGTTGCCCGTGGTGGATCCCCTCGCAGGGGCCTTCAGGGGCGGGAAAAGGAAGGGCTTCGTGGAGGTGGTGGCAGCACAGTCTGGGCCCTGCCACCCTCGCAGACCCGCTGTCCCATGCCCCTGCAGAGCTCAGTGGCCTTGGTGACAATGCTGACCACGGTCACGACTGGAGAAAGAAAGATCCAGTTTGCTTGGTGTTTCCGACAGACTGTGCTGATTGTCTGCGCCTGGGCAATTAGTGTGGCTTCATCATTGAAACCCCTCCGAGGTGGCCTTCCGTGCGACCCTCCTACTGTCCCCCTAATGTCCACCAGCCTTCTGATTAGAGCTGGTTTCTTCTGGTTTCTTGGATTCCCTTATAAAACACCCAAATGCAAAATGACGCTTTCTCTTTTAATATAAAAAGAAGCATAAATATATTGATTTCAGAGATGAAGGGAGAGGGATAGAGATAGAAACATCAGTGATGAGAGAGAAACATTGATTGGCTGCCTCCTGCATGCCCCACACTGGGGATCAAGCCTGCAAACCAGGCGTGTGCCCTGGCCAGGAATCAAGCCATGACCTCCTGGTTCTTAGGTCAATCTCAACCCCTGAGCCATGCCAGCCTCCTAATGTTGCCTTTAAAAAAAAAAAAAATACAGGCCAGTGGCTAATACAGGAGACCTCTGCCCACCCAGTTCCCCAAACGCATGACGTTTGAATGCTTTGAAGGAAGGCATGTCATGTGACATTTCATTACGTGGAAGCCGCGGGGTTCCCTTTCGGAACGGGGCGTCTCCCGGAGCTGAGAGAGCCCGGGAGCGGGGCTTTTTTTAGCAGCAGCGGGCCAGAAATAGGGCATGTCACCGCGGATCCCAGGGCGAGGCAGGTTTTCACACCCCTCAGCGTCCGCTCTATTTTTAGCTCCCAGGGAGCGGAGCTGCTGGTGCTCAGTCGCAGCGGGGAGCAGAGCCAATCGTGTGAGAGACGGCCCCTTTAAGAGGGGCGTTGCGGTGTCACGTGAGCTACGCTCCCGCCAGCACTCAGCCGGTTCTGGGTGTTTGCATTGGAAATACCCTTGAAAACATAAATCCCAGGCAAGCATATGTTGCCCAGACTCTGAAGAGGGTGTTCCTCGGCTCATATTGCTTGGCTAAAAATAAAAGTATGTCTATCTAGAAAATGGAAAAGAGAAGAAAAAGCAAGCAATCACAGTGCTATTAGCATTCACTCATTGATGCATGAGTACGAATGTGTTACAGATAGCTTATACTATACTTATACTATTTCTACGATAACACATTCCTACTCTACGCTGTCTGCCTGCCACCTGTCCCGTGGCTGTAAAGCTGCCCACAGGGCGGGCGGGCAGAGGGGAGCTGCCCCCGTGTGCCCCGCGGACCTGTGACCCGGGGGCGCGGATGATGGCGTCGCTTCCCTCCCACACGGTCCCGTGTGTCGGTGAGACACGCTCTCCTGAGCAGTGACGGCGCCGTGGAGAACACGAAGTGAGCCGTGGACAGGTGTCACTGGCCAGGGGGCCACGAGAGCCCATCTGGGCCTGAGACAGACAGACAGGTGCTCTGCCGGCAGGGAGAGGAGGGTCTCACCTGTTCTTCCCTTCTTTCCCCTTTCCATCCTTGCACAGAAAGGAACGACCAGACCGAGCAGGAGGAGAGAAGAGAGATCAAGCAGAGGCTGACGAGAAAGGTACTGGGTTTGAGCACCTGTCTGCTGAGTGTGACGGTGAAGGGTGGGCGCGAGGGAGCCGGGCTGGCATGGCCTCCCTGCATGGTCCTGAGCACCGGCTTCCGGCACAGCGGGCACACTCAGCAGGCGCTGGAGGCACAGTGCCTGTGCGTGGTGCCCGCTCGCGTGCCGCCCTCACCCAGGGCCGGCCTGCGGGCAGGACCATCCGGTGGCCTGTCCCCTTGCCTCTGGGGAGCCAGGCATGGGCTGGGCCTCCCTCACTGACGGGCTCTTTACACGAAGCCCAGGAAAGCACACCTGATGTCAGGGGTTGGTTTCCTTTAGATTCTGGAAACCTGAGCTTGTGTGGCAGCCCCTGACGGCAGAAACTCCATCGGCCTGAGGGCTGGGGTGTGGGGCTGCGTTAGATGAAAGCTTGCTGAGGCCCACGTTGGTTCCTTCTGCCACCAGGCCTTTCAGAACCCTGATCCTCTAAATTCACACGTGCTGGCCTTTCCCCTCTGCTGCCTCCACTGAGCTCCCTAATAATGACAATAATAATAATCACAATAATAAAATGTCGTCCTGCGTGGAGAGATTACCCTTCCCTAACTTGAGCTTGACTTACAAATACTAATTGTAGTTAGCACTTTAACTTTCTAAAGAAGCTTATCTAATGAGAGTTGAAAAGAAGCCACTTCTGCCCTAAAATGTATGCGTAAGTTCATCAACCCCCCGAGCCTGTGCCACAGATACGCTGGGAGGTGACGGGTGCGGGAGCCCATCCGAGGACACATGCGTCCGGGGGGGCTGGGCCGTTAAATGCGTAATCTAAACCAGCGCTCACCAATGGGGTCCGCAGGCCGCTGGTCCTGGAGGTCCGAACGGCTGGCGACCACCGATGCTAAACCCTCCTCCTCGGAGTGGTTTGCGTTAGGTGAGAGCTCTCGGCTGCAGTTTTCTGTTTCCTGTGAGCATGTGCTGTTAGTTCCAAGTGCTTTAGGAAAGCGAGTTTGGCCCAGGTGCCTCACGGTGCTGACCTTTTGTTGTAGCTTAATCAGAGACCCACCGTGGATGAGCTGAGAGACAGGAAAATCCTGATACGATTCAGTGATTACGTGGAAGTGGCCAAAGCCCAGGACTACGACAGACGGGCGGACAAGCCCTGGACAAGGTTGTCGGCGGCAGACAAGGTACTGTCTGAGCTGGGGGGCACTGGAGCGCGAGGGACCGGCGCCGTGCGGGGAGCCTGTTCTTGCCGTGGCCGTCCGCTGTGAAATGACGCGATGCTTTGACCGGATGTTGGCTTCACAGAGGCACCTGGATCAGGGCCGTGTTCTCAGTTAGGGGACCTTTGGCCTGGGACATTTGGCAATGTTTGGAGATATTTTTAGGGTCACCAGTGGGGGGCGCTACTGTGTCTAGTGGGAGGAGTCTCTGCTGAGGGCTGTCCTGTGCACTGGACTCCAGGACCGCCCACAGCAGAGGCTCCTTCAGCCCCCAGTGTCAAGAGTGTGCGCGCAGAGACCCAGGCTGGGGATGAATCAGAGGGAGGCAGGGCTGGGTGACAGGCTTACAGAAAGCCAGCTGCAGGAGGGGAAAGGGGAGGGGCAGGGGTGTGAGAGGCCCAGGAGGCATGGAGGAGAGCTTTCCTAGAGGGACAGGGGGCTCTGAGTCCATCCTGGTCGGTCCCTCTGAGCCACAGCCAGAGAGGCAGGAGGAAGAAGGAGGTCCCGGGGCTGTGAGGTGAGTGAGCCTCCACCGTGCCCTGACTCCGCCCGCATGGAACCCCTGTCAGCTACCCCGTTAGTCCTCAGGAGAGCCCTGACAGAGGCAGCGCTACCAGCCCTGAGCAGAGCTCGGGAACAGAGCTCAGGAAGCGCTGGCCGTGGTCAGCGCCGGGGCCTGGCTGGAGTGGTCAGCGCCGGGGCCTGGCTGGAGTCAGATGGCAGTGCCTGCCCTCTGCCCGCTGCCCGCTGCGCCCCTGCCTCTGACTTCTGCAGCCTCGGGAAGAGGTTGGGAAGGGCACCTGCAGCCAGGGAGCCTGCGGGGTTGTGAACAGTCCCTCCCCCTGTCTGTGCTGAGCGGGAATGCCAGTGGGTTTGCACAATTTGGAGAAATGCAGACACGCGGACCGATGCGTGGCTGCCCGGGTCCACCAGCTCACAGGGGCCGGAAGGGGCGGGAAAAGCGTCTGACAGCCACTGGAGGTGGGAGCAGCCCCCCCTGGAGTCCTCCCCTCAGAGCCGGTCCTCACCCAGAGGCGGGTGTGCCTGCTGCTCCTGGGTCAACCGGCCCGGGACGGGGAGGGTGGGCCTTGGGTGTTGGAGGACAGGCGAGAGGCAGTGTCACCCACGGGCAATGATCGTGTCCCATTTCAAATGACACCAGACACCAATGCACGCTGACTTAGAGTGACTCCTTCCTAAGTTTCCCGGAGCTGTGCTTGGCGCACCACAAACGGGTTCCTGCTGCGTCCGTGCCCTGTGCCCTGGCGGGTGTGAGCTCCCTTCCTCTCACCCCCACCTCCAAGCCAGCCAGTGCAGCCCCTGAGCTCCTGCCCCCTTCTCAGTCAGTCCGGCCGCACTGGCTCGGTAGGACCAGGAAGATGAGTGAGAGTCCAAGTCTGAGCAAGAAGGTGTTTCTTCCTTTCTGCTTAGGGACACGTTACCAGAAGGCAGCACTGTTAGCCGTGGTGGTTTCTCCACAGCCACGACACACGTTCCTGTGTTAGCAAACTGCCCTGTGAACCAATGTGCTGCTTTTCGTTCCAGGCAGCGATTCGTAAAGAACTCAATGAATACAAGAGTAACGAGATGGAGGTACACGCATCGAGCAAGCATTTGACAAGGTCAGATTTCTATTTGTGTGAAGTTCATACTGTGTAACATGGTATTCATGAAAAAAGAGAAGTGGCACAAAGAAAGCACTCTGTGTTCAGGTGAACAGGCAGTACCTGCGGGAGGTGGACGGAACAGTCAGAACACTCGCCCACGCGGAAGGAGGGAGCTGGCTCCCGGGCCTCCCCGGGCTGCGAAGGGAGAGGCTGTGAGGACAGGCCTGCAAGGCCACTGGCTAACCTACTCGTTAATGTACACGTAGAGAGTTACTCTCAAGGCAGTGAAAGCAGTTTGCTATGTATTTGCTTACCCTCGTGGTGTGCCTGGCCCTCCAGCTCACAGAACTCCTAGTTATCCCGGGGAGCACCCTCACCCGCCCGTTCCCTTCTCCGTCTCATTCACACTGATGGTCACATCTTCACCCAAACTCACGATCCCTATCTGCTCAGAGGGCACCTACTTCCCCTGCAGATATTTGAGTATCTACTGTGTGCCAGCCCCATTGAGGTGGGCGGTGCAGGATGCCCATCCCACAGAATGTGCATCCCAGTGGGAACACACTGGCCGGTTCTTCCAGAACGGGGACCGCCCAGCGAGGTGCATCTCTGCTCTGTCCACGTGGTCCACTGAGATGGCGGGTCTCTCGTTGGCAGAGAGCAGAGATCGGCTTCTCTGCCTGTGGGCCGCATGTTCTCTTCTGTTCCGTGGCTGCCACATGCAGTCCCCCTTCGAAGTTCTCAGGCCTTCATCCCTCAGCAGTAAGCCTCCCCTTCCAGCAGATGGTTTGTGGTTTGTCCTCTCTCTCTTGGTCTAAAGATGCTCAAGCCCTGGATGCGAGGAGGAAGGAAAGCCTGCCTTAAACTAGAACAATTGGTCCATACCTCCCACCCTTCACACACACACACACACACACACACACACACACACACACACCCTGTCTGTCACAGAGTGGCCACAGCGCTGTCATGTGGCAGGTTTGCCCTGTAAGGCCAGCGTAGCTGTGGAACTGAGGCCGGTGCCGTGCGATCCTGTCCGACCAGCCACTTTATGATGAAGATATTGAGGGGAGAAGAGGAGGTGGCGAGGGCAGGAGAAAATGAGGACGTAGAAAGTCTGTTAATTTTTTTGACGTTTCCCCCAGGACTGATGTATATTTAGGAAGGAATGGATCATCTTGTTTTCAGAAATCAAAAATGTTTAGGAAAGAAAGTCTCCAGTCACCGTTCAAAATTATTTTTAGCGCTCAGTCTGTGTTAAAGGATGTTTTCTGTATGGTAATGTAAAATATTTACTACATTTTCCCATCGTACTTATTAAAAGAAATGACTAAGATGTTTTTTTCTCTCCTAAGTTCTTGACAGCTGTCTTAGATGATGAGATTTTGAGAGTGAGTCCAAAACTTGGACATCAGGAAATAATTCTAAGATTTTTATACTGCTGCAGTTTAGGATTTACAGTCCACATGTAAAAGTCTGAACAATATTTTTAGTCCTATGAGATTGTTTTAAGTGCATTAAAGCACAAACACATCACCAGCTGTAAAAGCAGGCAAAACTGTAACTCACTGTAATGCCCAGCACCTGGCCTCCTCCGCCCGTTACTTCTGATTCGCAATCCTGGCCTTTCTGAGTACATCCGGGACTTAGCGAGCCACTTTCCAGTAGGTGTAAGGTAGTCTTCAGACGTCGGGATATCAATCCTTTGTGGGTACGAGGGAGGCTGAGGGTTCTGGGGGCCACTGAGGTGCTACATGCACTTAAACCAAAACAGGTTTTCCAGGTTGGACTAAAGAGACACTTTAAATAGCAAAAAATTTCTTTGTGGGAAGTTTTGGCCATTTCAACTTATGGCCTGAAATGTATGTATGACCTGAAATGATTGTGCTTTTTAATATAATTTCTAGATTCCACAGGCCGTAGAGATTTTCTTCTGAGAAGAATCTGTGTTTAACTTTTGATACCAACACTGGATACTCATCAGGGGGCTCTCCTGAATTCAACTCCAGACTTCCCGCTGTGTCGGAGGAGCGAGCAGGCCGGGGAGGTCACCCTCGCTGCTCTCCGGACACAGACACAGACACGGACACGGACAGGGACACGGACACGTTTCGCTCTGGTGTCCCAGGAGTGAGCCGTGGGGGCCTCAGCGACCCGGAGTAACTGCAGAAGAAAACCGTCAGCTGCCGTGGAGCCTTGCTCTCAGTTCTGCGGTGGACGGGGGCAGAGACTCACAGGTGCGGGCTCAGCACTCCGGACCTTGGGCCTGAGGGTGTGTGACACGGTGTCGTTCTGTGTTCTGTTGAAAAGATATTTTTATTCCGATCATGATTGAGTTGAGAACTCTCTAAGTTCGTGTTATACAAAACCATTTCCTGTATTATATTTCTCCTTTTTTATATAATGTCTAACGGAAATACAGCTGCAACATTTTGATTCCTGTTAATTTTGTTCTTTAATTAAATGACTACTCATTGCGGGAAATTCACCTGGGCTCTACATTTTCTTGGGGTAGGAATACGAGTTTTATCTGAACAGTAGTCTAAGAAACAAGGCAAGTTTTATTTCCAAGCCATCAGAATCCAAACACATAACAGAGAATTCCAATTTTTATATTTTGTTTTATAAACTGTTAGGGCCTGTGGTTTGTGCTTTGGAAAATCAAACTGTTGGTTTTTGTTTTTTCTTTCAGATTAATTGAAATTTATGTATCACTGAGTAACAAACCTAGAAATAAGTACTGATTTGCTGAAAAATTCTACCAAGATGAAAAACTTGTCCTCCTAAAAAAAAAAAAGCCTGCCTTCTTAAGGCTATTTTTAAATTCACAGGAAAAGTAGTAAAAGCTGTTCTAAGAGGAGCGGAGATTACCCGGCACACGGGAAAAGTAATCCTGGCACAAGGGGGAGCCTGAGGCGGATGCATGGTCCCTGGAGGGACTTTACATGCTGAACAGTGTCCTCAGGAAGTGAGTCCTCCCTGCTTCCTTCCCTCCTCCCTCCGGGATGCGAGGCCTTTGGGAGCTGGGGGAGCCACGCCACACGCGGCCTGCCCTCTTCAGCGCACTTGCCTTCTCTGTAGGGGCATCATCTGTGTCTGACAACATGGCTGTAATTTTTTATTTTTCAACCTCACCAGATTCAGATGGACCATGAAGTGGCCAGAAAACCACACACTCTACAGAGGCCCCCTCCTGCCCCTAGCACTCCCCTGGCCCTGTACCCCATTGTCTGAACATTATTGACTGCATTCTCCATGCTGCAATCTGCATCTCTGTGGCTATTATGCAACTACCAATTGGTACTGCTCAATTCCGTCACCCTTTTGCCCAGCCCTCAAACCTCCTCCCCTCTGTTCTCTGTGTCTATGAGTCTGTTTCTATTTTATTATTTTATTTTGTTCTTTAGATTCCACATACAAGTGAAATCATATGGTGTTTGTCTTTCTCTGACTGGCTTAGTTCACTTAACATAATACCCTCCAGGTCAACCCATGCTGTTGCAAAAGATAAGATGTCTTTTTTTATGACCGAGGAGTATTCGTTGTGTTTAGCTGTTTTGTCCACTCGTCTGCTGATGCACTTGGGCTGCTTGTAAATAATGCTGCAGTGAACGTCGGGGTGCATTAGGGTGCATATATTCCTTCAAATTAGTGGTTTGTGTTTCTTCGGATTCACGCCCAGAAATAGAATCCCTGGATCATAAGGCAGTTCCATTTTTAACTTTTTGAGGAATCTCCAGTGGTGGCACCAGGTTGCATTCCCAAAGGGTTCACTTTTCTCCACACCCTCGCCAACATTCCCTGCTCCTGCCCTCCCCAAGCCTTCAGTCACTGCCTGTATCCATGAGTTATGCATATATGTATATAAGTTCCTTGGTTAATCTCTTCTTGCCTCCCTCCCTCTGAGATTCTGCCTTCTCTTCGGTAATAGACACCATATCTGAGTGGTCAGAATTCTTCATTACTAGTAGTTATTAACAAGGTTTCTGTGCATCCACTTTACAACTCATTTGTTCATTTTCACAAAATCCTATCCAATAAAAGAGTAATATGCAAATTAACCATCACTCCACTATACCCACAAGCCACACCCACCAGCCAATCAGGAGCAAATATGCAAATAAATCCAACCAAGATGGCTACAGCCACAGAGAGCAGGAGGGAGGTTTGGGTTTCCCCGGCAATGGAGGAAGCCAAGCTTTCCGCCTGCCCTTGCCGGCCTAAGCATCCACTCAAGGCTACAAAGTTTTAATTATAGAAGATACATAAATCTAATGAGAAATGGCGGCAGTCACGGAGCTGTAAAGGTAGGAGGAAGCCAAGCTTTCCACACACAGATTCCGCTTTAGGCTACAAAGTTTCAGTTGTAGAAGATAAATAAATTCTAGATACCAGGGCCTCTGCTTGGGTTGCAAGGGGGCGTGACAAGCCCCTCACCCAGACCACCCCATGCCCCAAGGGAACCCCCACCCTGATCCAGGACATCCTTCAGGGCAAACCAGCCAGCCCCAACCCATATACCAGGCCTCTATCCTATCTAGTAAAAGAGTAATATGCAGGTTGACCATCACTCCAACACACAAGATGGCTACCCCCATGTGGGCACAAGATGGCCAGCAGAGGAGGGTAGTTGGGAGGGAACAGGCCTGCATTGGAGGGCAGTTAGGGGTGGCCAAGCCAGCAGAGGAGGGAAGTGGGGGTGACCAAGCCTACAGGGAAAGGCAGTAGGGAGGAACCCAGGCCTGCAAGGGAGAGCAGTTGGGGGGAACCAGGCCTTCAGGGGAGGGCAATTAGGGGTGACCAGGCATGCAGGGGAGGGCAGTTAGGGGCAAATAGGCTGGTAAGGGAGAAGTTAGGCATCAATCAGGCTGACAGAGGAGTGGTTACGGGGTGATCAGGCTAGCAGGCCGAAGCAGTTAGGGGCAATCAGGAAGGCAGACAGACAAGCAGTTGGGAGCCAGCAGTCCTGGATTGTGAGAGGGATGTCCAACTGCCCGTTTAGGCTAGATCCTAAATGGGCAGTCCGACATCCCTCAAGGGGTCCCATATTGGAGAGGGTGCAGGCTGGGCTGAAGGACACACACACTCCTCCCCCCACCCCCCCGCACGAATTTTATGCACTGGGCCTCTAGTAAGATATAATTAGCTATTAAAATAACAATGAATATTAAAACATTAAAGAAGCTCTTAGGGATTTTTTTTTAAGTTTTAAGAAAATATAATGGGTAATTTTGTGAAAGACAAATCACTTCTAGAAGCATCCATTAAGTTTTAAGCCAATCTGATAGGGGAAAAGGTAGATCATGACTTTTTATAAAAAGTTTTAAAGGTACTTTGCAATTATGTAATTTTTGGATAATAGAAGTGAATAAGGAAAAACACCAAACATCAAGAGGTCCACCTTGTGGGCATATATGGTAATTACAAGTCTAAATTTATTCTGTTCTATATTGGAGGTGAAACCGTTTTTAGTTACATGCCCAGGTCTTTAGTACCAAATGCAAGCCCAGAAATGCAAAATTCTAATTGTACTGTTAACACGGTTAGTCCCATATGCTTCCAACACCCACTTTCCCAGTTCTTTTTCAGAGATTTTTTTTTTCTCTAATGAAACATTTCAGAAGGTACTCATAAGCAACTGAATATCTTGAAAGTCAAACTGAACATATGAAAATACTTTGAAGAGTAAATGAGTATAAACTACATATTTAGTTTCCTGTAAGTTTATTCACTATGATAGTAGAGACTATCACAACTTCATATTTAGACAAGGTCTTGCTAGAATGAGAAATGGGAAAGCTGCCAGTGATCATGTCCATAGCGCTATGAAAACAATGGTGTTTTGTGTTTAGAGTAACAGAGAGTAATTTGTCTTAATACCAATTATAAATCTCCTTAATATGAGTGGGAAATTCTTTAAAATCATATTTTCTTGATAATGAGCAATGGTAGAGAATTCTGGATGTGGCATACATGCTAATAATTTTTAGAGTTGATAACATAATTTAGGCACTATTATTTTTTTAAATGCAGTTTATTATCCCTTTTCGAAGATGCATATACTGAAAACGTGTCTACAATTCTCTAACCATGGAGCCACACTGGCCATGGCAATTTTGCTCCAATTTTTACATTCCAAGTTACATTTGTTTATTACTATTATTTCCTACATGTTATTTTGCTCAGCATCCTACTTTAGTTGCTTATACAGAGCTTTGATGATTCCTTATATCCTCAAACTTTTGATTGGAGGGGTTAAGGAGCTCAGAGGTATGAATCATGTGCAGAAACTGTACCGGGGTCACCTGGTGCAGGTGGGGGGAACAGGATGACTGAGGAGTGACCACCAGCACCTGGGCAGTTTCCTGCCAGGCCTAGGCTCTGAGTTGGCAGGACTTGTCATTGTGGTCTGCAGCTTCACCCCAATGCAACCATGGATAAAAAACAGTCTACGCCCAGTCAAGGGATCTGCTGGGATCCTAGGCATTGGGGTTTGGGTCATTTAGTCTCTGGGGTGATGCCTGTGGAGTTCAGTACTTAGGTCTCTGCCTGGCTTTATGATACTCCAACACTTCCTCTTTCCCGTGTATTTTCCCATGTGCTCCCTGGGACTATTACCACCTTCAGGCTCAATGTGGCTGATGGAGTGCAGTAACCTACATGTGATCCAGGTAAGAAATATGTCATTGGCTACAATGATCACTTGTTTTAACATGTTTGACAGGAAAATCGAGAAGTTTTAGCTATATTAGTTAATAGTCTTCAGCCTCTGCTAATGCAAAATCGATTAAGTCACTATTTTTGTTAAATAGTAAGATAAGTTAAGGAATAAATCTATATATATAAAAGGTTAATATGTTAAGTGTCCCTCAACTGTCCGACTGGTCGCTATGATGTGCACTAACCACCAGGAGGCAGACACTAACTCAAGAGTTGTCATGATGCTCACTGGGCATTTACAAAGAAGTGGTACCACCTGGCATCAAAAAAGCAACACTCAGCTTCCCCCAAGTGGGACACAGGCCCCGCAACCACCCCGAGTGACAGCCCACCAAATCGCAGCCAATGCTGCCGAGACCCCATGGCACAAACTGTGGCCCATAGCCCAGCCCAGCCCAGAAACAGTGTCTGTGGGCACTGGGTAATGACATAATATAACAACACCCAGCTTCCTCTCCCTAGCAACTAGCCTCCTTGCAGTTTCTTCAGCCCAGGAACATGACTTGCTTTATAGCCAGGTGCAAACATTTCACACTGTAAATAAATGTCTGTGAAATGTTTTCCCGTGCCTCATCTCATTTGATCCTCACAGAAGTCCTGGAGTGGGTAGGTAGGAGACTCGGTGGAATCCTATTCTCTTTTCATTAGCCGGAAAACAGATTTAGAAAGCTTAGAAACTTGACCCAACTGAAAAGAAGTAAGAAATGGTGGACCTTGAATATGAATATGACCACAGATTGTCTCACTGCACAGAATATAGTCAACACTGCTGCAGCTAAATGCATTACCTTTTGTTCTCCCTGCGTGATCTACAATAATAATCTGCTTTGTGTTGATATTTACTGCGGTGTTGCTGACAATGACCTGAAAGAGAAGTTGAGGTGCCTCACTGGGATGGAAAAATCAGATTTAGCTAAATCAGAAAGCAGGTCTAATTAAGCAAGTTCGTTCGATATCTATAAAAGGATAAGTTGACTGATGCATGCGTGATACATATAAAACTCTCGATGGCGCCAATTGCATGCTTATGTTTCCATCTGTCATTGTCGATCGCGTATTTGGTTGACACTTCTATTATAGAGGAGAAAATAGTGATATTAAAATATTTCTTCTAATTAATTTCCTTTCGATGTGCATGAATCATGCCCCAGGACACTAGTTTTATAATAAAGAACAGAGATCTGATCTTTAAACTTTTTCTTGAAAACTCAGGGTCTTGCAAACTATAACTCACAGACCAAATTTGCCCCACTTTTTAAAATGTCCTGCAAGGTAAGAATGGTTCTTACATTTTTAAATGGTTTCATTTGCCATGTTCATACAAGTACCTGCATTATACTCACCTTTTGGCTCAAAAGACTTAAACATTTACTATACGGCCCTTAAAACAGTTTGCCAACTCCTTCTCTAAAATTTTTTCCAAAAAGTTTAAGTAATAGAAAATGATAAAAATGAATTACACAGAACAAACTCAAACAGCTAAATTTTGTTTATAAATAAGCCTAAAACAAGTTAACATCAAATCTGTTCCAGATTCTGACATTATTATAAACTTGTTGCTGAGTCACTCGGTAATTCACATTTACCTTTTTAAAGAACTGGCTGTTTTCCACAGCAGCTGCATTATTTTACACTCCCTTAGAAATGCACCGGGGTTTCAGTCCTGCACATCTGTGGGAGCTCTAATCAGAGTACACTGATGTCCAAGGCCAATCTGAGTGTGGGGGCCCTGTCCAGAGTACACAGGATGTCCAAGGCCAATTTGCCATACGGATGCAAAACCAAGGACACAGTAATCTTACTGTATGCACTGCATAGGCATGTCTTTCTATAACCAAAATATTGATGTCATTATTTGGCAAGAAGCCTTTTTGTCTAAGTTGGTATAAAGACCTGTTGTTGACCAGCCGGAGCATGTTTAGCTGCTGCTTGTTTAGCAATGGCTCCTGAGTTTGCTACTGTATTAGCAAAGGTTGCTTTGTGCAGCTGCTTTTTTTTTTTTTTTTTTTTAATATATTTTATTGATTTTGTACAGAGAGGAAGGGAGAGAGATAGAGAGCTAGAAACATCGATGAGAGAGAGAGTCATCGACCAGCTGCCTCTTGCACACCCCCCACTGGGGATATGCCCGCAACCAAGGTACATGCCCTTGACCGGAATCGAACCCGGGACCTTTCAGTCCCCAAGCCGACGCTCTATCCATTGAGCCAAACCGGTCTCGGCTGTGCAGCTGCTTTTTAAAGCTACTTTGAAGAACTGTCTGATGATTCCCTGTTAGCAATGGCTACCGGGTCTGCCATAAAACTCATGTATGCCTATTCTCATGTCTTCTCCGCCTAATAACTGGCGTCCATGGGAATAGAGCCCTCAGCAGAGAAGGGCCTGTGCTCCCACAGCTTGTGTGGTCTCCGCAGGATCAAGGAAGGACTTGCCCCGCAATCGCTGCAGCGAGCAGGGTTCAGGGGTAAGTACTCCAACATCTTAGCCAACACTTTTCTTTTTCGATTCTAGCCATCCTAGTGGGTGTGAAATGGTATCTCCTTATGGTGTGGTTGCATTTCCCCAATGACTAATACTGCCCAGCGTATTTTCATGTGCTTGTTGGCCATTTGTGCAGCTTCTGTGGAGAAGTATTTATGGAAGTCCTTTGCCCGTTTTTTTTTTAATTGGGTATTTGTCATTTTGTTGTTAAGTTCGAAACATTCTTTATATATACTGGATAATATACCCTAATCAGGTATATGATTTGCAAATATTTTCTTCTATTCTGTCGATTGTTTTTTTTTTTTTTTTTCACCTTTATGAATGCGTTCTTTGATGCATATTTTTTTTAAAGTTTTGTGAAGTATAATTCACCTTTTGTTTCGCTGCTGGTTCTTTTGGTGTTACATTTATGAATCTATTGCCAAGGCCACGAAAATTTACTTCTATGTTTTTTCCTAATAATTTTATAATTTAGCTCTTACTTTAAAGTTTTTGATCCTTTTGGAGTTAATTTTTGTTTATGTTGTAAGGAAGGGTCCAACCCTATTATTTTGCATGTGGTTATCCAGCTGCCCCCAAACCATTTGTTGAAGAAGAGAGTATTCTTTCACTATCCAATGTCCTTGGTGCCTTTGATGAAACACAGTTGACCATAGGTGAATAGGTTTATTTCTGGACTCTCATTTCTATTCCATTGGCTAATATATCTATACTTCTTTAGGGATCACACTGTTTTGATTAATTTAGCTTTGTAGTACTACACTGGGAAGTGCAAGTCCTTTAACTTCATTATTCTTTCAAGATTGTTTTCTGTGCCGGTTCTCTTCCATTTCCATGTGATTTCTAGGAATGGCTTTTTCATTTCACAAAAAGGCCATTGGGGGGTTTGATTGTGATTGTAATAAATCTGTAGCTTACTTTATGTAATACTGCCCTCCCCTGCTGGCCTGGTCACCCCTAACAGCCCTCGCCTGCTGGTCTGATCACCCACAACTACTTTCCCCTGCTAGCCATCTTGTGACAGTCATCTTGTGACCATATAGGGGTGGTCATCTTATGCAAAGGGTGGTGGTCAATTTGCATATTACCTCTTTATTATATAGGATACCAGAGGCCAGGGCATGAAATTGGTGCACTCAGGGAGGGCCTCTCCGCCCAGCCTGTGCCCTCTCACACTATGGGAGGCCCGCGATCGATCACCTTAAAGAGGTAGGCCCTGCCCAACCAGCCAGGGCTCTGATGTACCGCCCCCACAGAGAGAGGCCCCAGCTGCAGCCTGTTGGCTGGTGGCCTGGACCTCTCTCTTTGGGGCAATCATGGGGCAATGGCTGGGCCCCTAATTGCATTGCACCTGCCTTGGTTGGCCTGGTGCCAGTGGGTGTCATAGTGCGGTCATCTGGATAGTTGTTCTGCTGTTCAGTTGTCCAGTCAATTTTCATATTATGCTTTTATTATTATAGATAACTAGTGGCCTGGTACATGAAATTCATGCATATGAAAAGGTAATTAATTAGAAGAAATATTTTAATATTGCTATGTGCCCTTTCCCTATAATAGAAGTGTTAGAAATGAAAAAAAAAAATTAGTAAAATGTATATGAAAATCTCCCTCCTGTCAGAGTCTGGGGCATGCCATGGGACCTAGAGTCAAGTCCTCGCCCACAACCCGCACATGCTTGGAAAACTCCAGAGACCAAGACCTGGCTGGCTCCACCCAATCCCTCCAGGTAGGAGCTGCAGCCTCTGGTCCCCCAGCCCAGTCCCGGGTTGGGGTGGGGAGAGGAGAAGTTTCAGGGCCCCTGTCAAGCCCTGCTGGATGGGGGCCATAGCCTGAGGACCTGCATCGGGCCCTCCTAGGTGAGGAACGTGGCCTGAGGTCCCTGTCAAGCCTCACTGAACGGGGTGAAGGGGGCATGGCCTGAGGTCCTCCAGCCCAGTGCTGGGGTTGGGGGCACAGTCTGGGGTTGCCTGTCAAGCCATGCTGGGCAGGCTGCAGCCTGAGGTCTCCCAGCCTGGAACTGGGGCAGGGGTTGCGGCCTGAGGTCTGCCATCAAGCCCAGCCCTCCTCCATCATCACGTCAGTGTACAGTTCTTAAGAAATTGGTCCCTAGTTTCCAGTGTAGGAAGATCTCGAGGCATTCCAGGGCCTATTGGAACCACCTACAGCCAACTTCAGGTAAAAAAAACAAAAAACTTTTCTTAAAATTCAAACTCTAGGAAGGTTGTCAAACCCACTCTACCAAAAGATTACATAGCATTCAGAGTGACAAGAGGGTATTAAACACAAGCATAAGCTGGTAAAACTCAGTTCCCACAATTAAGATCACTTTTTGAAAAAAAATGCCTGATTAATATAACATAATAATTTATAGAACTGGGCAGGGATGCATGTAGGCAGCATGACTTTAGGGCTAGGCAGGCCTGAGTGCCCCTGCCATAAGGAAGGAAGTCCCCGCCCACCAGCTTCTGTGTGCCGGTAGCCTGTTGACCAGTCGTGACTACTGTTAGAACCAATTAGCATATTACCTCTTTATATATATATAGATTAATCCAGCACATTCTTGTTCACAGTGGCCACCAGCACAGGACACACTCAAACCCTGGGCGATCTGAGTTCTAGCTTAAACTCCTTGGCACCCCTCCTGGAACTCCAATGGGATATGTGTGTATAGGATGAAAGGGGCCCCGGACTCTCTCTCCTCTTCCTATTCTGTCTGTCCATTGAAGAAGGTTTACGATGAGCCAAAGGGGAAGGGAGAGCCAATTTTATCAGAGCACACGGTCCACTCCATTCGCTGGGCAAGGCCCAAGTCAGAGTCCCCAGGCACACCAGACACCAGCACGGGGTACGACAGGGCAGCATGATGGGCTTCTGGGGATACTCGGCCATTTACGCATCCGGATACATTTCTCATAAACTTCGAGCACTGTGCCCCCACCTTGGGAGGCAGGAGGCATAGTTTACGTCGGAGGATGGGGCCGTGTCATTTGGGGGTGGGGGCTCCTAGCTCTTTACCTCTGTTGGATGGAACAACAGGGCGAGAGTCTTACAGGAAGCATTTCCCCAGGCAGTTCCCTCCTGGTACAAGGCAAGCACACATCCCATCCCGGGACTGTCTGCGGTCCATCCGAATGGGAATGGGACCGCTTGGGCCTCCAGCCTTCCTGCTGCACAAGCGTGGAGTCCCTTTTATTCAGGGCGCGTACAGAAATTTAATCCATTCCACCCAGGCATTCATGCCCTTATGTCCTACTTCTCTCTGCATGGTGGTGGCAGCGGCCTAGGGATCTTGTCCTGTGACATCTACTCCTAAATCTAGTCCTAGCCAAACTTTTGACCTAAAGGCTGAAATATCCAAGTCATTCAAGTTATCTATAACCGATAACTTCACTGGGTGAGCATGTTCCGGGTCGTACACATTTCCCCAGCCCACATTGTAAGCCCCTGCAATTTGCAAGATGCCTAAAGCAAATAGAGCCCAGTACATGATGGTTATTAAGGCAGCTCACAGTTCTTAGCATCACCGTCAAGGGGACATGTCTTGGTGTGGCTGTTCAAGTTGAGTGTGTCTGCCCTTAACCCGTGTGTGATGAGTCCAACCTCGCTCTGCAGTCTGAACAGCAGCCTCTGTGGTAAGACAGGTAAGGGCCTTTCCAGGAGGGTTCCAACTTGCTTCCCTTCCATGTCTTGATTAGAACAAACATATTAATAGTTCAGTTCGATGGCGATGAACTGGAAACTCCAGAGGGCCTTGGGACAGGAGGCCTTCTGACCTGAGAGAGACTAAAGTAGAAGAGAGACACAGTGTACAGCTCTTAAGAAATTGGTCTCTAGTTTCCAGTGTAGGAAGATCTCGAGGCATTCCAGGGCCTATTGGAACCACCTACAGCCAACTTCAGGTAAAAAAAAACAAAAAACTTTTCTTAAAATTCAAACTCTAGAAAGGTTGTCAAACACACTCTACCAAAAGATTACATAGCATTCAGAGTGACAAGAGGGTATTAAACACAAGCATAAGCTGGTAAAACTCAGTTCCCACAATTAAGATCACTTTTTGAAAAAAATGCCTGATTAATATAACATAATAATTTATAGAACTTTTGCTTCAGAAAAAGAACTGCATTTGTCCTTGGGTGCAGTCAGCAAATGATACTAATTGGATTTCTGCTATCAGACTCCCTGAATATATTGATATAAGCTATTTACTCTCTGTTTGGGAGACAATATGCAAATCATTTACTCTTTTTTTTGGGGGGGGGGGGATTCTTCATGTATGTTCTAGTTTTTTGTTTTGCTTACTTCCAAAAATGAACCAATCAAATCATCTTTAGAAGTAAAACAAAATAATCAGTTCTGGATTCAGTATAACACTGCCAGCGAAAAGGATTTTCAGAGACCACATGCCCCCTCTGGAACCTCCTCTCAAGTGACTTGCAGCTACAACTGAAGGCAAATGGTCTCTTTCTTCAGAAAACAAATATTATGCTAGTTCATCACCATCATCTGCATTTATAGAACATGTGTGTACCAGGTTATAGACTCATCTTCAAACATTGTGTATATCTCACAATAACCCTACAATATAGGAATTAGAATCTCTACTTTGAGATGAATACATTGAAATTTAATAGTTGGTTAACTTACTCAATATCACAACTATTCAAGAGATAGAGATGTCTTTCAAAACTGTGTTGGATAACTCTCACACCTTACTTAGCACCAGTAAGTTGTTATTCCGTGCTACATAAACTTCCTTTGTTATTCAAGTTTCTGGGATGCTGTTTCCCATTATATGCCTACATCCTGTCTTCCATCCCTCTCTTCCTAAGTCCCCACTAGGACACCACCCATTGCCTATAGATTTAGATTCTGCCTGTACCTTCTTTTTTAAGTTTTATTTTATTGTTTAAAATATTACAAATAGTAGTACATATGTCTCCATTTCCCCTCCCATTGACCTTCCCCTGGCTGCCCCTACCCCTGGCACATGCCCTCACCAGCCCCCTCCCCTCCACCTTGCAATGTTTTGTGTCTATTTGTTATGCTTATATCATGCATACAAGTCCTTCTGGTGATCTCTTACCCCGCAAGCCTCCCCAGTCTTCCTACTGTAGTCTGACAGTCTGTTCGAATCTTCTCTGCCTCTGTATCTATCTTTTTTTTCATCTAGTTATAATGATTTTTATTATTCATAAATGAGTGCAATCATGTGGTATTTTTATTTCACTGACTGGCTTATTTCACTTAGCATAATGCTCTCCACTTCCATCCATGTTGCTGCAAATGGTAAGAATTCCTTCTTTTTTATAACAGTGTAGTATTCCATTCTGTAGATGTACCAGTTTTCTGATCCAGTTATCTGATGGGCATTTAGGCTGTTTTCAAATCTTAACTATTATAAATTGTGCTACTATGAACATATGGGTGCATATATCCTTTCTGATGGGTGTTTCTATTTTCTTAGGATATATTCTTAGAAGTGGGTCAAATGGCAGTTGCATTTTTAAATTTTTGAGGAAACGCCATACTGTTTTCCACAATGACTGCATTCCCATCAGCAATGAAGGAGGGTTCTTTTTTCTCCACATTCACTCCAACACTTGTCATTTGTTGATTTGTTGATGATAGCCATTCCGACAGGTGTGAAGTGGTACCACATTGTTATTTTGATTTGCATCACTCAGATGATTAGTAACTCAGCATATTTTCATATGTCTCTTGGCTTTCTGAATGTCTTCTGTTGAAAAGTGTCTATTTTAGACTCTAACTGGTTTGGCTCAGTAGACAGTGTATCGGCCTGTGAATTGGAAGGTCCTGAGTTCGATTCCAGTCAGGGTCATGTACCTTGGTTGCAGACACATCCCCAGTAGGAGTGTGCAGAAGGCGGCTGATTAATGTTTCTTTTTCACCAATGTTTGTTCATCTCTGTCCCTCTCTATTCCTCTCTGTAAAAATCAATTTTGAAAATATATTAAAAAAGAAATGTGTCTATTTAGGTCATTTGCCCATTTTTTATTGGATTTTTTATCTTACTCTTGTTAAGTTGTATGAGTTCCCTGTAAATGTTGGAGATTAAACCCTTATTAGAAATAACATTGGCAAAATATGTTCTCCCATGCAGTGGGCTTCCTTGTTTTCTTATTGATGGTTTCTTTTGTGTGCAAAAGCTTTTTATTTTGATGTAGCCCCATTTGTTTATTTTCTTTTTAGTTTCCATTGCCCTAGGAGCTGTATCATTAAATATATTGCTACGACAAATGTCTGCTATTTTTCTGCCTATGGCTTCTTCTAAGATTTTTATGGTTTCCTATCTTATGTTTAAGACCTTTATCCAATTTGAGTTTGTTTTGGTGTGTGGTGTAAGTTGGTGATCTAGTTTCTTTCTTTCTTTTTTTTTTTTTTTGCAAGTATTTGTCCAGTTTTCCCAACACCATTTATTGAAGAGACTGTCTTGACTTCATTGTATGGTCTTGCCTCCTTTGTCAAATATTAATTGAGCATAATGGCTTGTGTCAATTTCTGGGTTCTCTATTCTGTTCCAATGATCTAAGTGTCTGTTCTTGTGCTAGTACCAGGCAGTTTTGAGAACAATAGCTTTATAGTATAGCTTGATATCTGGTATTATAATCCCTCCCACATTGTTCTTCTTTCTCGTGGTTGTTGCAGCTATGCAAAGACTTTTTTATTCCAGATGAATTTTTGGAGAATTTATTCTAGTTCTCTGAAGTATGCAGTTGGTATTTTAATGGTGATTGCATTGAATTTATAGATTGCTTTAGGTAGTATGGGCATTTTAATGATTTTGATTCTACCAACCCATGAACATGGTATATTCTTCCATTTGTTCATGTCTTCCTCTCTTTTTTTAGCATCCTGAAATTTTCTGAGTACAATTTCTTTATCTTCTTGGTTAAGTTTATTTCTAAGTATCTTAATTTTTTTTGTCATTGCAAATGTAAATAGTATTACTTTTTAAATTTTTCTTTCTGTGAGTTCATTATTGGTGTATAGAAAAGCTATACACTTCTGGGTATTTTGTATCTTGCTACATTGCTGAATTCATTCATTAAGTCTAGTAGTTTTTTGATGGAGATCTTTGAGGTTTTCTATGTACAATAACATGTCATCTGCGAATAAGGACAGTTTATTTCTTCTTTTCCAATTTGGATGCCTTTTATTTCTTCTTCTTGTCTGATCACAATGGCTAGTAATTCTATTACTCTGTCAAACAGGGGTGGTGAAAGAGGGCATCCCTGTCTTGTTCTTGTTCTTAGGGAAAATGGGTTTTTGCCCATTGAGTATGATGTTGGCTGTGGGTTTGTCATATATGGCTTTTATTATGTTGAGATATGATCCTTCTATTCCTACCCTGCTGAGAGCTTTTACCAAGAAAGGGTGTTAGATTTTTTTCAAATGCTTTTTCTGCATTGGTGGATATGATTATATGGTTGTTATCTTTCAGTTTGTTTATATCACAGATATTGTACCATCCTTGCATCCCTGGAATAAATCCCACTTGGTAATAGTGTATGATCTTTCTAATGTATTGCTGAACTTTATTTGCTAGAATTTTTTTGAGGATTTTGGCATCTATGCTCATGAGAGATATTGGCCTGTAATTCTCTTTCTCTGTATTGTCTTTATCTGGTTTTGGGATTAGGGTAATGTTGGCTTCATAGAAAGAGCTTGAAAGTGGTCTTCCTCTTGAATTTTTTTGGAATAGTCTGAGGATCATAGGTTTTATTTCTTCTTTGAATGTTTTATAAAACACCCCTGTGAATCTGTTTAGTTCTGGGCTTTTGTTTGTTGGAAGTTGGCTTATACAGATTTTTTGCTTTCTCCTGGTTGAGTTTTGGAAGGTCATATTTTTCTAGGAGTATGCCCATTTCTATGATCAGTTTGTTGGAGTTGAGTTTTTCAAAGTATTTTTTTTTTTCCCTGAGGAGTCTGTTATCACCTCTTTCATTTCTGATTTTATTTGGGTCCTCTCTGTTTGTTTCTTGGTGAGCCTGGCTAGAGATTCATCAATCTTGTTTATCCTTTCAAAGAACCAGCTCTTGGTTTCATTGCCCATTTGTATTGTTTTTTGTTGTTGGGTTTTAGTGTGTGTGTGTGTGTGTGTGTGTGTGTGTGTGTGTGTGTGTATGTCATTTCCACTCTGATCTTTATTATTTCCTTCCTTCTGCTCACACTGGGCTTTTCTTGTTGCTAATTCTCCAAGTTGCAGAGTTAGATGGTTTATTACCAGTTTTTCTTGTTTTTTGAGGTAGGCCTGTAATGCTATGAACTTTCCTCTCAGGATTGCTTTCATTGCATCCCAAAGATTTTGGATTGTTGTATTTTCATTGTCATTTGTTTCCAGGATGTTTTTCACTTCTTCTTTGATCTCCTTGGTAACCCACTCATTCTTTCACAGTATGATATTCAGCCTCCCAATGTTTGAATTTTTGTGATTATTTTTACTGTAGTTGATTACTAATTTTATGCCATTGTGATCTGAGAAGATGCTTGATATGATTTCCTCTTGAATTTGAAGAGACTTTGTCTATGTCCCAATATATGTTCTATCTTTGAAAATGACCCATGTATGCTTGAGAAGAATGTATATTCTGTAGTTTTGGGGTGGCATGTTTTGAAGATGTCCATTAAGTCCATATGATCTAGTGCATCATTTAGGATTGAAGTTTCTATGTTAATTTTTTGTCTAGAGCAGTGGTTGGCAAACTCATTAGTCAAGAGAGCCAAATATCAACAGTACAACAATTGAGATTTCTTTTGAGAGCTTAACACTGACTTCTGCGTATGGGCCACGAAGTTTTAATCGCATTGTATGTGTGCGCCCACACGTGGCATTTTGTGGAAGAGCCACACTCAAGGGGCCAAAGAGCTACATGGGGCTCAAAAGCCACAGTTTGCTGACCACTAGTCTAGAGGATTTATCCAGTGATGTTAATGGGGGTATTAAAGACTCCTACTATGATTGTGTTGCTGTCAGTCCCTTCCTTGATATTTTCTGGAAGTGATTTTTGTGTGTGTGTGTGTGTGTGTGTGTGTGTGTGTGTGTGTTTGTTGTTGTTTTGTTTTGTTTTTAAATGTATTTGGGTGTTCCTGCATTGGGTGAATATATTTTTACCAGTGTTATATCCTCTTGTTGTATCAATCCCTTTAGAATTATAAAGTGGCCTTCCTTGTCTTTTGTTATGGTCTTCACTTTGAAGTCTATTTTGTCAGATATAAATAAGTATTGCTACCCCTGCTTTTCATTTCCATTTGCCTGGTATTTTTCCATCCTTCACTGTCAGTCTTTGTGAGTCCCTTGTTCTGAGGTGAGTCTCCTATAGACAGCAAATATATGGTTCATTCACTCACTCGATATCTTTTGATTGGAGCATTTAATCCATTTACATTTAATGTTATTATTGATAGGTACTTGTTTGTAGCCTTTTCTGTACTTTATTCCTGTGTTCCTTCTATTTCTTCTTTTTATAGCATTCTCTTTAGCATTCCTTGTAGCACTGGGCTAGTAGTGATAAACTCCCTTAGCCTTTTATTGTCTGTGAATCTCCTTATTTCACCTTCAATTTTGATTGATACTCTTGCTGGATAGAGTAGTCTTTGATTCAGACCTTTGCTTTGCATCACTTTGTATACTTTATTCCATTCCCTTCTAGCTTGATGTGTTTCTGTTGAGAAATCATTTGATAATCTGATGGGGGATTCTTTGTAAGTAACTCTTCGTCTCCCTCTCACAGCCTTTAAGATTCTCCCTTTGTGGTTAACATTTGCTATTGTAATTATGATATATCTTGGTATGAGTCTTTTAGGATTCATCTTGCTTGGGACTCTCTGAACTTGTGTAACTTTTTTCTTCCCATATCAGGTAAGTTTTCTGTCATTAGTTCTTCAAATAGATTCTCTAAACTTTGCTGCTCTTCTTGTCCTTCTGGTACTCTTATTATATGTATGTGACTTCATTTTTGAATTGTCCCAAAGCTCCCTTAGGCTCTCTTCCTGCTTTTTAATTTTTTTTTCTTCAGTTTCTGTTCAGATTGGGCTTGTTTCTCTACCTTATCTTCTTCTAGTCCTCTGCTTCTTCTAGTCTACTGTTGAAACCTTCCATAGCATTTTTTTTTTATTACTGCTATATCACTTTTTATTTCTTCCTGATTTTTGCATAGGTTATTGATTTTTCTCATCTATCCAGTATATGAACTGTATGACTGTTACTCTGAATTCTTTTTCTTTCATGTTGTATGCCTCAGTTTTACATTTACTCTTAAGTGTCCTTAGTTTAAGGAAGATAGAATTTACTAGATGGCTCCAAATTGGTGTTTTGTTGTTTTTTTGTTTTGTTTTGTTTTTTCAACTTTCCTATTCTATTTATTCTGGATTACTGGCCTGTGTCATTTATTTAACTTCCTTCCAATATTTTTCTTTACAAACATTTTACATCTTTCACAAATTTTTCTTTAGAAATCTTACAACTTTCATTAATAACCATCTTTAAAAACCATTTTATTTCTCCTTCAAAATGCATTTTCATTTCTCATGCTTTCTCTAATATATCAAAACCATAATTTCTTTTCATAATTTTTAAAATTTGAACCTTTAGGAACCTTAATTTTTAGGTGACATGTAATTAATATTTCTCAGCTTAGCATCACACTCACATTTTAAGAGATATTTCAAATAAAATATGAGACTTATTGATTCAAATCCATCTTCTATATTGTCTCTAAGAGGCAAACACAAATTAATGTTTCAGTATCCTGTTACTTCAAAATATTTAGATGTTTATTATTTAACCCAGCAATGCCTTTAGGTTATCAAAGACTCTGGAAAATTATGTATTAGCCTATGAAGCTGGAGAAAAATGGCGGGAGAGAGAGAAGGCCCCACAATCTGTTCGCAGACCTCTAGATCTTGGATTCAAAACTGCTACATTTTTCCTTAGAGATAACATGCTAAAGTTCGGGTGATACTGCTGTGGCTTCTGTTTCAGCCTTTCCCCGGGTCACTAATTCTATAGTTGTGAACATTATATTAGCTTTCTGTTTCTGCCTTTCTTATCATTATTTACATAGACCTTCTGAGCCTTTTTTTTTTTTTTTAACAGTTCTGTACTTCTACTTTTCCAATTCTCTAACTTTGTAGTTTTCTTAAGATGCCAGGCTAATTATTGCTGACAAAAAGTAATTTTTAATATTTCTTGGCCCAACAGGTCCTCAGGGTCTGGCACAGAGTACTTTCTCATTTGATCTTTTAGTCTTGGTACAATTCAGAAGGCCCTTCTTCTTTGCCTTGCTGAATATTGAAGGCCTTATTTAGGTTCTGAGACTGGGGAACTGCTCCCCTAACCCCTTTAATTATTAGTTCCCTGAGAAATCTCTCATGTATCCCCTATGGGCCTTGTTGTTAAGGTTCCCACTAGGGCTTCAGGGTTTGTAAATTTTACATTTGCGGCCAGCCAGGTGCTCCCTTTCCCAGATAGCCATACTTGACCTTCAATCATTCCCCCTTCTTCTCCTGAGAATAGTATTTTAGACATTAACTTTATGTATTCACTTGTGGGCCTCAAAATGTGTCTAGCTGGTCTTCCAACAGAGATTTTAACTCTGTTCTTTCTTCTTTGTTTTTACTGCTCCAACTCCTTTCACAACCAAAAAAGCTGGTTTCTGGTTGTGCAGTGGCCTCAGGCTGGGTGGAGCCTTATCAGGATAGCTCCCCTCCCAGGAGGAGATTGTAAATTGCCATCTTGGATATTCCCTGGATTGTCTCTCCCCATCCCCCCTGTTGTATAGGGATGGGAAGGTAGGACAAGGGATCTCATTTCTCTATCTGACCATGTTCTCTTTTAGGCTACTCTGCCTTTATAGGACTGGCTCCTTCTCCAACAGAGAGCACAGTCTCCTCTTGAGTGACTGGACTTTCATTATTAACATTTTTATAATTATTACTGAAAAGCTTTATCATGAATTCTTAATATTAGTTACATCTATTTATTATATCTTAACATCTTTGTGATTTTTAAAGCCAATTATTACCTAAAGCATTTTTTGACCAATTTGTAACAGAGATAACTCACCAGCCTTTGGTGGCTTTTTTTTTAAATAAATTTTTATTGTTCATATTATTACAAATGTTCCTCCCCCCCTCCCCCATTGCTCTCCTCCACCAGGTTCCCACCCCACTCTCTGCCCTTTCCCCACACCTCATTGTCCTCATCCATAGGTGCACAGTTTATGTTCAGTCTCTTCCCACATCCCCCTCTCCCCATTTCCCCAAGAATTGTTAGTTCACTCCCCTTCCATACCTCTGATTCTATTATATTCAACAGTTAATATTGTTCATCAGATTTTTTTTTTTTACTTCCTTGGTTTTTAGATTCACTTGTTGATAGTTATGTATTTGTTGTTCATAATTTTTATCTTTATTTACTTTCTCTTCTGAAAGAACCCCCTTCAGCAATTCATATAATTCTGGTTTGGTGGTGATGAACTCCTTTAGCTTTTTTTAATTAGTGAAGCTCTTTATCTGACCTTCGATTCTGAGTTATAGCTTTGCTGGATAGATTACCTTTGGCTGTACGTTCTTACTATTCATCACCTTGAATATTTCTTGCCATTCCCATTTGGCCTGCATGGTTTCTGTTGAGAAATCAGCTGACAATCGTATAGGTGCTCCTTTATAGGTAACTACCTTCTTTGCTCTTGCTATTTTTAATAATCTCTCTTTGTCTTTTGCTCTTGGAATTTTAATTATGATTTGTCTTGGTGTGGTCCTTTTTGGATTCCTTTTGTTTGGAGTTCTGTGCGCTTCCTGGACTTGTAAGTCTAATTCTTTCACCAGGTAAGGGAAGTTTTCTGTCACTATTTCTTTCAGTATGTTTTCGATATCTGCTCTTCTCTCATCTTCAGGGACCCCCATAATTCTGATGTTGGTTCGCTTGAAGTTGTCCCAGAGGTTTCTTACATTATCTTCAACTTTCTGGATTCTCTTGCCTTCTTGCTTCTGTGGAGGAGTGTCTTCTGGCTCTTTATGTTCCAAATCTTTGACATGATTCTTGCAATCTTCCATTCTGTTTTTAGGACTCTGTATAATATTTTTTTATTTCAGATAATGTATTCTTTATTTCTTGTTGATCCCTTATCATTTCTTGTTGATTCCTTATTAATTCTAGTTGATCTCTTATCATATCCTCATAGGTCTTATCGATCTTTTCTAGGAAATTCTTGAAAAACCTTATAAGCGTAGATTTGAACTCTATATCCAGTCGCTTTTTGTCCTCCATTTCTTTCATTTGTGATCTATTTTGTTGTCGCATTTCACAGCTACAGATGAGGCGGAGTTTCAGGGTGGAGCCTACAACCTTGGCTTCTGTCAGCCCCGCCCTATGTGGTTCCTGGGTCTCAGTAATCCCCAGGGTCCTTCAGTACTCGTTGCAAGCACCTCAGAGAAAGGTGCCCTCGATTTTCACCTGCTACCAAACAGTCTAGGCTCTCCCCCAATGAGCCCGGAACTGGGGTTCAGTTCAGTTGGTAGTTGGATTGGAGGTGGCGTTCAGAGCAGTCTGGAGCCTGTCTCCTTCCTGCCAGGGCAATCCCGCAGCACAGCTAACCGTCCCTTCTCTGCGCGCAATGTGCGTGCCTCTGGGACCTCCTTTCACCGCTCCCCCGGGGTTCTGCCTTACAGCCCAGCTCCCTCTGTTTGATCCTGGGTCCCTGGGGTCTGGCCTAGAACTGGGGTTCAGAGCAGTTGGAACTGGGGCCCAACAAGGTCAGAGCTTTTATCTCCTTCCCGCTGGGGAACGCCAGCCAGGCACTCAGCCTCCCTCCTCTCCAGCTCCGTCCTCTCCGCGCGCCGTGTGTCTCTGTTACAGCTCCTCCGCGCTTCCTTCTGGTTTTCTCCTTGCTTCTCGTTGTAGAATTTCCAGTCACTCGACTTTCCTGTAGTTCTGGGTAATGTCCATTTTATATTTTAGTTGTATTTTATTGAAATTGTTGTGTGCGGCTGCGGCTAGGTGTTTACCTGGGCAGCCATTTGGATGTGTCCCTTTGGTGGCTTTAATGTGAAAGTACTATTTTACTTTCCTTTATAAAATAGGAGTGCACCCCTTCACTACTAGAGGATACTTCTACAGATCTGTTCCTCTGAGTGTTATGGGGAAAAATAGAATATCGAGGACTAGTATGGGAAATATTAATTATGCTGTTAACCATGATTGCCCTTTCTGTTAAAAGAAAGGACATACCAACCTGGCTGGGAGTCACCCTTGGAATGCAGTCCATCTCATTCAAGTACTGCATGTTATCATGGAAGCATTAACCTTGTTGCCCAACCCAGCCTATATAATTTACTTCCCCATGCCTAATTCCCTAATTCCCCCTGTAATCTTTGTCCCTATATTCATAAACAATGGAGGAGCAAATAAAAATCCCTAGAAGATAGAAAGCCAAAACTACACACAAATATAAATCTCATTAGCCATTTCAGGTGGCCGAACATGAGAGGGAGAGCAAGAAGAGTCCCATAGATTAAGAATTCTTGGTAGCTGCTGGGACATTCCTGTAGTCTCATGTTTTCAACCTCACCACACATACTGGGCTTCCCCAAAGGGGACTTGCCTCCTCTTTGAACAAATTAAACAAACAATAAAGAGATACAAAACCGCAACACTCTTATACAGGCATGCACGACACACTAAAAGTTTATACCATAGAATGTCTGGCATTAAAAACCACCAAAGCAATGTCTTTTGTCCCTGGTTCGGGAACTGCCCATCTCTAGAATCTCAGCATTCTCCCAATGGACTATTTAAAAATGGGATGGGGCCTTTTCTATTGTTCTACTTCCCTTTGGGGGAATCTTCCTAGGACATGTGCCATCGGCCACGCATCTCCACACCCCCACATTCTGTTTGCTCTGGGGAATTCAGTAAATGGCCTGGCCACTACTGTTTCTTTTCTATGGAGATAAATCAGAGGCATGCTTCCTACAGGGAGGAAAACTGGGTGTGGGCATTTGTTAACTTCAGAATAGTTCTGAAATAGTCTCTAAAATCTTAATTTCCATCTTTTTGGAAGAATTTTTTTCTGTGCTTTTCCTTCGAAGCTTCCAATTTTTAAATCAAGATATGCTTCCCATATAGTCATTCAGTTTAATTTCAGAGCTGGCATTTTCTAATTTCTGCATGCAAAATATTAATGTAGGTACTCAAAACAAATTGCATTTTGGCCATTTCTCAGTTGATATTTTCTAGTTAAATCTTACCATTTCTGTAAAGTACTTGCAAGTAAAGGCTTCCTATCAAGAGTATTAAGTAAGGGCTGGGTTTGGGAGTTTCTGGCTTTGGAGGCACAATTTCCCATGTTACTTTTTATTTTATCTCTAGTCTGAGCAAATTTTCTAGACATGTTATGTACTAAGTCTTATGGTGGTCCCTAGACAGGCCATTTAGTTACTGTTGAGTTGGGACTCCCCTATGGGGTTCCTGCACTTCTGACACCTCCACAAAGATTCTTAGTCACCCTAAAATCAGACTGGAGGATGTTCCTCAGAACTTTGAAGCTGAATGAGTTCAGCTCAATTATACGGCAAAGGTTTTTTGCTCACGCTCTCAGCAATTGTAAAGCCAAAATCAAACCAACCACCCATTTTTTTTCTCCAGTCCTAATGGATTTCATGTAACCCACCTTAGCCAGGGTTCTGTCAACTCTTAACCTGGGTTCTGTCAACCCTGGTTCCAGCTCGAGGATTTTAAAACACAGCTCAAATAAAGTCAGACCCTCTGCCAAAGCAAGGAAGGTCCTGGATCCAAGAGACAACTCACCTAGTTCACCCAACGGGCCCTTTGCTGGATCCTAGCACAGTCCAAGGGATGATCCTGGATGAGCTTCTTTGGAATCCTGCCATGACTACACCAACTAATGTTAACATAAAAAACCATTGAAACTTGTAAAGAATTTTTGTGAATTTATTTCAAACTGTCGACATATGCTGGGAAGCAGAACCTCAACAAATTGAGATCACTCTGGAGAATGGTGGGTTACATCTATATTTATACATTGCAACCAAAGGTGGGTTACATGAAATCCACTGGTGATTGCCCAGAGAGGCAGGAAAAAACAAAATGGGGAAACCCCTAGGATTGGATAGAAAATAAAATAATAAACACATAGTTGCAGAAGCAATTAACATGATAATGAAGGAACTTGTGGTATCTGTCCTGGCACCCAGCACATTAGGTTTTGCCCCAAAGGCTCCAGAAAAAGGGAAGTTACAAGTTATCCAGACATTTCAAGGATATGTTATCATAGATGCAAAAAGACACATAGGCTCAGTTAAGGTAAAGGTTGAACTTGTCAGTGAAGATACCAGCCTAGGACATAACTACCCACTATACCTGCTTTTAGTTAAAGTTTAATTTCAGACCATCCTTTGTGGTGACTTTATAATGTTTGAGGTGCAGGAAACTGACCACCAAAACATTTAAAAGTATATTCCCCAATAATGAGCGGGACTCATTAAGGAGGTAGAGAAATCAGAATTGAAGGAATTGGAAGGGAAGTGGGACCCAGCCTGGCTGCCTCCTGGACATGGAGAACAAACAGCATGTGGGCTAGTCTGGGAGTCTTTTTAAGGAGAGGAACAGGAGAGGGTTGAACCCAGGGCGGAACAGGAAGGGGTGGACTCCAGGACATTTTGGCATGCACTGATTGGTGGTTCAATGTCTTGGGGATGTCTCTGTGACAGATGCCAGTAATGTCATAACTCCGCCCACCAGTTGGGAGGAGGGAGAACCTTATAGACTTTAAGTTTCAGAGTTTGCAAGACCACCATGCAGGCCTTCCCTGAGCTTGTCAACACTACCTTGTGCCTCATTGTTTTCAACTATAAAAAGGGGGGAACTACCGTGTTTCCCCGAAAATAAGACATCCTCCGAAAATAAGACCTACTTACAGGTTTCCTTCTGAGTGAAATATAAGGCATCCCCCCAAAAATAAGCCCCCTTTTCCCCCAGGCTAAACATGAGAGATTTGGTCCACTGATTCTGAAAGAAATGGAGTCACAAAAAATTCACCAGGAAATTCAGGAATTAGATTGTTACGATGATGTTCCAGAAGATGATGACATGATTGTCATTGAATAAATGAGTAAATTCTTGATACTGTAGGATTCACAGTTTGTCTGGTTTGTGTTGACAACTACCATACTACCGTACCATATACAGGTAATAAATTTCCTTCATTTTCATTTAACAATAAATGTGTACCATATTCTTCATGGAAAAATAAGATATCCCCTGAAAATAAGACCTAGCACATCTTTGGGAGCAAAAATTAGTATTAGACACTGTCTTATTTTCAGGGAAACAGGGTAATTGATTATAGGATTAATGAGAATGAAGAGAGCTGGGCCCTTTAGAACACTGATTGGCACTCAGGAGGTACTCCATCAGTATTAGTGATTGCCATCTAGGAGACAAGAGAACTGGAAAGGGATTTGTTTAGCCTTGGTCCCCAGCACAATGCCTTACATCCAGAGCGCACTACAGCAGATCTTACAGAACTCCCTGAAAGCCACCCACCTCCCCATGTCCTTCACTGCTGAGCCTACCCACACCAGCCACCAGATCACCAAAGGCCCTTTGTTGTCTTCTGCAGGCAGAGAAGTGGAGACTTCAACATCTGGGCTGTCACCTGCTACACAGCATCCTTGGGCAAGGTGCTTTCTCAATGTTCCCAAGTTTTTGTTTTCTCATTTGTATAAACGAAAACACTAAAACCCATCTGCTAGGATTGTTGTTGGGATTATGTTGAAAAGGAAAATTGGGAGGCTTGCCACCTAGTTAAAACTTCTCCACTCTGACTTGGGCAGAGCTGCAGAGCCTGACCCAGGGCCCCACCATAGCTGACTTGGGCGGAGCTGTGGAGCATGCCACCAAAACTCCACCAAGACTGACTTGGGAGGAGCTGTGGGGACCCTCAGGGGCCACCACTGGAGGAGATATATGGGTCAGAGTCTCTCCAGGAGTTCAGTTCAGGCATTGGATCCGGAATTCCCTAGACTGGTAGATCTTCGAAATAAAGGTTAAACCCTCCCTCAGAGTGCTGGCTGCTCGCTATCCCATGCATTCTGCCACAACAATGTGCCTGACACCCCGCTGGCCCTTCCTCAAGTGGACAGATTTGTGCAGATCTGCCCCTCCCTCTCACCCTTACCCTGCCTATCACCACAAAAGATGGTCTAAAATTAAAACTTAGATCTTTACTGAGCCTATTGTCTTTTTGCATCTAAAATAACATTCCTAAAAAAATAAATTAAATAAAATAACATACCTGTGGACTGTCAGGGTAACCTGTAATTTCCCTTTTTCCAGCCCCCTCAAGGATAACCAAGGCACCAGGGCAGAGACCACATCATGGAAATAGTTGACAAATACCTTATCCTGCCCCCACCTGGGTAAAAGAATCCTGTGTCTATTTTACTTTATATCCAATCCCAGAGGTACCCCACCCCCTTTAGTTCTGTCACCAAAGGATTTCATGTAATCCACTTACTTATCCTCTCTTTTGATTAATGTATAAAACAAAGTGAAAAACCACCATTCTCTGGACATCATCCTAATTCATTGAGATTCTGCTTCCTGGCAATTGAGAACAGGCTTGCTCGAATAAACTCACAAAAATTCTTTACAGGATTGAATGTTTCTTAGGATAAAAAGAGAAAGCTGTAGAACTAGGAAGGTAGAGGATAAGGATGTTGGAAACTGATATTCAGAGGGACAATGACATGGACACAGCAGCAGGTTCGGAAGAGCAGGGAGGAAGTAGGAACCCGGAGTAGATTATACACATAGTATAGTAAAGGGAGGAAGTGTGATGTATGAGTTAGGAGTCTTGTATGTCTGGCCCAGATGAGGTAAACATGTCCAGATAGGGTACTAAAAGTCTCACAAGCAACAGGAAAATGCAGCTCCTGAGTAGTCTTTAATAGTGTAGCATACTTGTCACTGTCTCTTGAAATAGGACCCCTAGCATCCTATCAATAAATCTTAGCTGACAGTAATTGAATGAAGCTAAGAACAAGGCACTTTGCCACTGAAATGAAATACTGGTAGTATTCATATACTCTGCTACCATTAAACAGGCAAGCAATGGTGAGTAAGTTTGCTTAGTATTATATTGTACTTTGCATATCTGATTGGAGAAGGATACTTTGTGTGACCCAATGTTTGTAAAATAGGGAAATAATGATTATAATATTTATCCAAATGACATAGCATTTATTTTAACTTTAATATACTATGTGATTAAAGCAAACTAAATGTGTACTGGTTTTCATAAAGTGATCTCGAAAATTACTACAGTGAACAGCTTAATAAGTACTTGCCAAAACAGCCTGCTATGAGTTAAGATGTCTACCTAGCATTAAAATATTGACAATATATTATAGTAATTGTTTTGGGCTATTTAGTATTTTGGAGACATAATTGAATAAATATATTCTCCCACAGTGTGCTGAAAGGACCAATTTACAGTTACACATTTTAAATCAAAGACTTCTCCAAATGTAGCTTAATTTTTATTATTTATAAATATTCTTAACTAATAGACAAGTTTAATACATCCTATATAATAAAAGGCTAGTATGCAAATTGTCCCCTCAAGAGTTCAACTCACCAGGAGTTCCAACACTCGCTATGACAAAATCATGTGTGCTGACCACCAGGGGGTGGCATGGAAAGAAGGAAGGCCCCAGCTGGCAACCAATAGCCAGAGGAAGGAAGGCTCTAATTGGCCCTGATCACAGGCCAGGTCCAGGGACCCTACCCATGTATGAATTTCATGCATGGGCCTCTAGTAGTAATATAATATATAAAACTGTATATGTTTAAAATACTTCTTATGTGATAAATTTTAGTTGATTAAATTAGTTTTGTAAGTATAATAAATATAATTCAGTATAGTTAACTCACTATTATCTGCTTAATGCAAATGTTACTACAAAAGAAGCACAAAAAAAAAAGAGTGATATTGTACAGACAAGTTTAGGGTTTGTTTTCTCATACATAAGGTATTTCCTTGAATTCAGAGTCAAAGGCCTCTTTCCTGGGGTACATGTATTTTTTCTTTGTATTTGGTATTTCCTGTTATATACAAAAAGGAATTGGATAGAACTTGGTAACAGCTAGATCTCCACATTAACATTTGTTTCACAAGCCATGAATAACGACAGCAGTCCTTTGCGTACATTAAGAAGCTCCTCTTCTTGCTATGGCCAAGAAAAAGAAGATTATGCTATTATTACGGATTCATTTTAAAACAATCCTTTCCATAAAGCTATAATGAATGTACTCATTCTATCTGCTCCCCCAGCATCTAGTCTTAGATATCTACAGCACTCGGTGATCATCACTGATCACCAATTGAGAGAAGACTTTCAGTGTTTTCAGTCCCAAATCAATTAAATTTATATTTAATATTTAAAGAAAGAAAATAAATTAAGTATAGGCTAGGAAACAATTTCAAAAAGGATCAATCTAGTTAGCTTGTCTGCTTCAAGCTCAACCTCCTGATCTTCAACTATTTCAGCATGTTGAGCTTCTATTAAAACTTATTAAATACCTTATTACTAGTATGTCCTATGTAAAAGGATTACTACTAAAGTATACAAAAACATGTCTATGCTCTTTGAGAAAAAACTGGACACATTCACTTGGAGGAGTGCCTTTAGACCCCACACAACTGTACTTTCCCCCCAGAACCAGCCCTGGTCTATTAGACCTGTAAGAAGTCACTTAATTTTATTCCCAAATCTATGTAGATAAAGTTTTATTGTCCAAGTGGACAATAATTTTTTGGGGGTTTCCTGACACCCCTTCTCCTTGAGAAGGCAGAGTTCTAATATTTTGCATAGGGCTTAGACTCATTCTTCTAGAGAACTGTTCAAGTAGCAAACTGATAGTCTTTTTTTTCCTTTAGGAGGGTCTCTATTTATTCATTATTTATTTATTTATTTTAAATATATATATATATATATATATTTTTTATTGATTTTAGAGAGGAAGGGAGAGGGAGAGAGAAAACATCAATGATGAGATGAATTGAGCCCCCAACCCAGGTGAGCGCCCTGATGGGAAATCGAACTGTGACCTCCTAGTTCATGGGTCAAGCTCATCCACTGGGCCACATTGGCAGGGCAGGAGGGTCTCTTTTACATCACCTCTATTATTTTACTATAAATATGCTCCCATTATTCTAAATTAAATACCAAAGTCAACTAAGTTAAAACTGCCTTTTCTCAATCTAAAAAGAAGAAAACCTGTGAAATAATTTCCCGTTAAAAGAAATAAAGGCATATTTATTCCATTTGAAGAACCCATGCCAGATAATTGATTTACCATTTTCTTAAGAAGCTTGTCTTGTAGAATTTTCATGTTTTCTTTCATGAAACACATCTGTAAAATCAACAAACATATTTGCCCCATAAAATTTACTATAAAATTTTCACAGCACAAAGATAGACTAACCAATACTAAAATTATATAAAAAAATATGAAATTGATACCTCAGATGTACAAATAGTTTCTTCTCGATCCGTGCCATAGAAGACATTTTTGTCCAAGGAAGCTTTCAAAATGTGAATCCTAACAAGTAAAATAATGACAAGTACAAAGGTATTTATCAGGAAGTCAAATTAAATCACTATAGTATAGTATATAAATTAAACATTATAATTAATATGAACTAATTTTATAGATTATAATAATAAAAAGTGTCATACTAACCTCTCTTGTTCACTTTTTTTATAGACACTGAACTTCTGAACCATCTTTTCTCCAAAGTCCTTAAATTTTAATACAAAAACTAGTTATGCTTTAATAGTATTAAATATTCAAAATTGACAGTAGAATTTACTATATTTCTATTTCTAATTTAAGTAAACAAGCTGGCTACATGCTAAAAACATTCTAGATGTCATAACTCTTTCTAGAAAAAAAATACTGAAAGTAAAATCTCTCTTGATTGTTCCTTCATCATAAATTGAAAGTCTGTAATTTAAGTATGTTTATAAGAAACTGACTAAAAATATTTATGGTGGCTCTAAAAGCAGGACACTAGAACTTTTCCTGAATATAGCTCTTTAAAAATGAGGTTTTACAATTATTTCTACATTCTTAAAACACAAACCTCAAATTCCTTCTCCAAATCTTTTAAAGACTGTGAATCTTTTTCAAAATTCTCCAACTCTTTTATGATGTTGAACTGGAATTTATCAAGTTTTTTTATCCTATTAAGGAAATAAAATAGGATTATTTTTAAAAACTATACCACTCAGAACATACAGCGTTCAGAAGAGATTTTATTACATACCTGTATTCCTGAATATGATGGTTCATTATTTTCAGATGTTGTTGAGCTGTTTTCCAAGACTGCATAGTAAAATTATCCATCAACTTGTGGTGACTCTGAAAAATATTTATTCTTAACAAAATAAACAAAGAACAAAGCTTTTTCCACAAAATGTAAATGTCTAAGAACTTAGAAAAGTGAAAAGTTAACAACTCAGTGATTGAGCTGAAAGTGTTAATGAAAAGTAAGTTCGGGCAGAACAGTGTCTGCTTCCATCAGAAAGGTTTTTTTTGTTTTGTTTTGTTTTTTAAATATATTTTATTGATTTCTTTCAGAGAGGAAGGGAGAGAGATAGAGAGCTAGAAACATCGACCAGCTGCCTCTTGCACATCCCCTACCGGGGATGTGCCTGCAACCGATATACATGCCCTTAACCAGAATCGAACCTGGGACCTTTCAATCCGCAGACCCACGCTCTACCACTGAGCCAAACCGGTTTCGGCAGCATCAGAAAGGTTTTGACTAAGGTCTGAACTGGCAACTACTCATTTTCATAAGGACACCACACTACAATTTTTTTTTTAAAATGCTAGTGATTACAATTCTCTTCAGGAACTCAGCCACAAAGTCAGAGTCAGATTTAATACCATTTTTTCACAAAAACATATTCACATCTAGCCACAGATGTATAGTACAGGGTGTGGCAAAAGTATGGTTACAGTTGTGCATAAGGATAATAAACTTTTTTGTGTGCTCACAACTGTAAACTTACTTTTGCCCCATCCTATATATAAGTCAGGTCTTCTCTATTTAATTTAGGTCAACCTCAGATAAATCAACATGACCACACTGGAGCCTCAATAACTAAGGATCCTATGTAATAAAGAGGCAATATGTAAATTGACCATCACTCCAAACACACAAGATGGCCACCCCCATGTAGTCAAAGATGGCTGCCCTCATGTGGGCACAAGACGGCCACCATAAGGTGGCAACAGGGGAAGGAAATTGTGGGAAATTAGGCCTGCAAGGTTGGGGGAGGGCAGTTAGGATTGGGGGGCATCAGGCCTTCAAGGGAGGGCAGTTATGGGTGAACAGGCCTGCAGAGGTGAACAGACATGCAGGGGGAGGTCTGGCCTGCAGATGAGGGCAGTTAGGGATGACCGGGCCAATAGAGGAGGGCAGCTTCAGGGAACCAGACCTGCTAGAGAGGGTAGTTGGGGGGGATCAGGCCTGCAGGGGAGGGCAGTTAGGAGCAATCAGGCCAGCAGGGGAGCAGTTAGGCATCAGGCAGACAGGCGAGCGGTTGGAAGCCAGCAGTCTTGGATTGTGAGAGGACACTTGGACATCCCTCGAGGGGTCTCGATTGGAGAGGGTGCGGGCTGGGCTGAGAGACAGCCTCCCCCCATCCCCAATACATGAATTTTGTGCACCCAGCTTCTACTAGATATATAAGTACAGAGCTGGTCAAAGTGAAATGGGATTTCTCTGACAGGCTGCTCATCCTTTAGTACCCTCACTAGCTGTCACTTCCGAGATAAAAAAACAAACACAACAATACAAAACACCACAGAAAAGTAAAAATGTTAAATCAATTAAAAAGGAAAACAGGACAAAGAGAAAGAATCTGTAGAAAAAGAAACAATAGGAATAGTATACAGATTTTAGAAGAGAAATTCACTCATGAGATAAAAAAATTTTCACCTAGGAAGCATTCCAATTTTTCACCAGTACATGAGGACAGTTGAACTTACAAATGGGTGTTTTGTTGTCAAAAGGCCAAAAAAGTGGATAGTCTAGTAGAAAGTGGGATATGCTGTAATGTTATAATATAATTTAAATAACTCACATTATATTTCTTCTTAAATTCTCTATTGAACTGCTCACACATCATGTCTACATCTGAAATTTCTGTTCCCCAGCTCTTCTCAGGAATAGAAAAGTCATTTGCAGATAATGAAGATGTACTTTCAGACACTAAAAAATGAAGACAAGCAACCAAAGTTAAAATACACTTTAAAAATGTAGCCTTATTTGTCATGAGCTGAGAATAAAACCTTATTTTCAGGTTCTATGTGTAAAAAAAAAAAAATGGAACATTTTTAGATTATTTTTAATGGTTTTAGCTCCTTCCATATTCCCCAGTATTTAGTAACACACTACTTTCTTAGTAAGTTCACACTCTAGTACAATTTGTATGAGGTAATCAGTAATAAAAAGATGAGGGATATTTACAAGTAAAAAAGACTTTTACTGTACTATTCATATCAGTACACTTGTGACAAAACATGACCCTTCTTGGACTTGACCAAAGTTGTCTTTACAAAGGATTTGTTTTGTAGATGGAGTCACTCAAGATCGAAGACATTACCTTCCCAAATAGCTGCATTTTGACAAACACATTTGATCTACCTACTTTTGTGACTGTGATCATCTGCATTTTCCATTTTAGACAGTTTTTGATGAAGCAAGTTTGCTCTCCCTTCCTCTTCCTCGTCCAATCCTACTTCATCAGGATTAATGTTTTCTATGTACATTCGTTTGCGATTAACATGGAGTGTAGGGCCTTAAAAACAGTTAAAAAATTAATAATGCTATAAGCTTTACTGGAAAACAAATCAGTTTCACTAAAAAAGATGTTGACAGGAAGCCAAGAAGATTAGTCAACAACCTTAATTGCTCTAACCTTTAGCTGAGACACTTAGCTGAAGCAGCCTCCACCTTGTTTGTCCTGTGTAAGTTTCTGTTATTTCCTGCCTAAGGGCTACCTGTAAATTTCTGTTTATGTTGTCTAAGATGTTTTCCCCAAAGCCTCAATAAAAGGGGGGTGGCAGGGCCAGAGCAGTGAGTAGTTCTCCCACTAGAGTTGGACTACCCCCTGGCTCCCCATATCTCCAAGTTGAATTTCTTCAAGTCTCAAGTCTTTTCATTTGTGTGCTGCCCTTCTCCAGAACCCGAACCCTGAATTGGAACTTTTTCCATGTGGGTCGTGAAAGAGATTCCTACAAAGCTTGATTAAAATACTTAATATGTTCTTGCTTTTATGAAAAAAGCATTTGTTTCATTAAATATTTATGTCATTTTAGGCGATTGTCCATTAAATTCTATCTAGTTCCTTGTTTTCATTTTGACATGAACCAACAAATAATTTAGTATGACTTAAGATATATAATTCCTTTAAATAAACTTCCACAGCATTTCAGTAACTAACTTAAAAACAAAATCAAAGCTGTGATTCAAACCTGATACATGAGTGGAGTCACAGGGTATGTCACATCTTATTTTCTCTCCTTCTTCACTAGACAGGGATAGTAGAGATGCTGAATGACTTTCCTAAAATATATATCAAAAATTGAAAAAAATACCATAAGTATTCTTGGACTCACCTTTGACCATCTCTCAAAATCCTAAAGCCAGGAAATTACAAAAGCTGTAATTCTTTTTTTCCAGATTGTTTTGTTTCTCTCCCTGTCTTTTCATCTTTGACACTATTATGCATTAATCTAAATTCCTAGGTGAACCTCAATCTTAAACTATAGTAATAATTTTGAGCTGGCTTTTGCATCTGCTCCTGCTTTTCAATTCTTTCTTATTAGGGCTTTCATTTATTTGAGTCAGAATCTGGGGGAATATAGAAATAATTCTAAACTTTTTCCAAGCTATATCTTTAAGAAATTTTTTTCATTTAATCTTGTGTTTTACTGTTTCAACAAAGAGGTTTCTTTCTTCCAGTCAAATTTCATGATAGTGTGTGTGTCCACTTCCAGTTCCCTTCCTTTACTTAGACTACTGTTCTTTCTCCATTTAGATCTAGGGCGAATCCCTGATCCTCCATGCTTTAAAATTCTGTTTTAACTTTCTGTATTTTACAGATTATTAAAATATTTTTGTTGATGGAGCGATGGACATTTTAGTGACAAAAAAATTAACAAAATTTCTATATAATCATGAAGCCAGAAAGTCTTTGCTATAAATATATAAGTCCTTACTACTTCTCATTTAAACATTTTCAGCTTTTTTGCCCTAACTAGTTTGGCTCAGTGGGTAAAGCACTGGTCTGCAAACTTAAAGGTCCCCGGTGGTTCAATTCCAGTCAAGGGCACATGCCCAGATTGCAGGCTCTGTCCCCAACAGGGGACATGAAGGAGGCAGCCAATCAATGATTCTCTCTAATCATTGATGTTTATATCCCTCTCCCTTCCTCCCTGAGAACACACACACACACACACACACACACACACACACACTAGAGGCCAGGTGCATGAAATTTGTACATGGGGAGGGGATATTCCTCAGCCCAGCCTGCATCATCTCCACCCTCTCCAATTTGGGACATCTTGAGGGATGTCGGACAGCTTAAATGAACAGTTGGACATCCCTCTCACAATCCAAGACTGCTGGCTCCCTGTCTGATTGCCCCTAACCACTTCTGCCTGCCAGCATGATCACCCCCTAACTACTCCTGAGCCCGCCTAATTGATGCCTAACTGTTCCCCTGCTGGCTGGATTGCCCCTAACTGCTTCACCTGCAGGCCTGGTTCCCTTCCCCCCCCCAACATTCCCCTAGACCTGGTCCCCCTCAATTGCCCTCCTCTGCAGGCCTGGTCCCCCATAACCACCCTCCCCTGCCAGCCCAATAACCCCTTACTGCCCACCCCTGCTGGCCTGATTGCCAACAATTGCCCTCCCCTGCAAGCCATCTTTTAGTGGCCATTTTCTGTCCACATGGGGGGCAGCCATCTTTGACCACATGGGATGGCCAACTTGTGTGTTGGAATGACAGTCAATTTGAATATTACTTTTTTTTATTAGGATATACACAAACACATACACACACACACACACACAAACACACACACACACACACAATTATATTCTGTTAAAAAAAAAAGGAAAATAAAAATTTTAGTTTTCTATGATCCAATTATCCTACATATTTTAAACATGAGACTTATAGATAATAGTTGAAAATATTAAAATATTACAATAATTATTAAAGGCCAATAATTGATTCTTATCAGACTACCTTAGTTTAGGGAAAATTTTATGGCCATAGTACCATACATCGCTCTCCCTTTTGGTTTGCATATGATTGTCATTGATATTTAGAGGTTTAATATCCATAAACTGTTTTTTTCCCCTGAACTATACTTGCTTACATCTTTATAGCTATTGTAATTTTATGGTTCTTTTTTAAGTACCACAGAATTTACATTTTTTTCTATTTACAATAGTATTATTTTTAATACCTGGGCTATGGGTGAGTAAGACATAATAGAAACCGAAAAAAAATATTTAAAGCCAAAACTATTAAAACTATTTAAATTTTGAGGGAATAATTCATTTGCTGCTAAAACTTGACATCTATTAAAATTAAAAAAGAAATCCTTAGGTAACTAGAACATTAATTAGATAACAAGTATCAACTAAAAACTATGGCTAAGCATGCCTGCTAGTACAATATCTATTTAACATTGCTCCAGAGATCTAGCCACCTTAAGAAACAAACAAAACCCCCCAGAAAGTACAAGTGGAATAGAATGCAAAATTATCAGGAATAACAGTTTGTGATTGGCTATATGCAAAATCCAAGAGGATCTAGGCAATTTCTGGTAGAACTGTCAAAATTGTGGGGGACATAAAAGCAAGATAAATATTGAAAAAAAGAATGTTTGCATTGTATATAACCAATACAGAATTAATGTTCAGAGTATATTAAGAACTTCTATAGATTTGTAAGGAAAATCAAACAATACAATTTAAAAGTTAGGAAAAAATAGGCAATTCACAAAATGGTCAAAAACATATGAAAATACTAGCTAATGTTAATGAGGAAAATGCATATTAAAGTGAGAGACATTTCACAGGCATTAGCCTGGAAAAAATAAAAACATTTGTAATAGCCAGTTAATGAAAACTATAGAGAAATGGGCACTGTTGGTGAGGGTAAAGTAAGCAAGCTGGTACAGCTAACTGATAGAGCAAATTTCCAATACCTAATTAAGAGTACACAGTAAGTAGGAAACAAAATGTCTCATATAAATGTCCAGCCAATAAATATGTAACAACTTAAATTCTATCTAGTACAGAGTAGCATCAATGAAAGTGGGTTCTGATTTCCTCGGTTTTGAGATTTGAAGAACAGGATACAGAAAGGATAAAGGATTCAGTGAAAGAAGGCTGATAGAGTAATACTGACAAAGGACCACGAATGATAATCTAGTTGGAAACTGTTTTTCAAATTATGGTATGCAAAAAGAGAGCACTGCAAAAGTCCTTTGGGTTTCCTGAAGAGAGGCTGAGTAGGCTAAGGTTTAGATCTACACTAAACAGCATAATTCATTTTTATCTGTTTGGCACATTGGAGGTTTCAAATAAGATTCTGTTTGAAAAATATGGTCTTTGAAAACTACTGGTTAAACAGAATAAAGGGACCTTAAAGCATTCTAGGAGTAAAAACACTGAAGTGGTAAAACTCAAGGTTGTTCTAATTAGAGGTTGTAGATCTTGGCTATAGGTGTTCTGAATTGTCATTAATTCCACTTTATAAACAGAGGTTAGTACATATCAAGAGAATTTACTATGTAAATATTCGAATATTTACAATGTATCAGATAGTATACTTATATAATCAGCCTATTTAATTTTCCACAGCCCCCTTTTACAGATGAGAAAACGGGAGGTGCAGAGGCAATTATCAATTTGTAAAATCTTACATAGGCAGCAAATAATGGAGCCAGGCGTGGCTTGATTCTGGTTGGGGCACATGCGGGCTCAATCCCTGTGTGAGGGATTGGCAAGAGACAGCCAATCAATGATGCACTCTAATCATTGATGTTTCTATCTCTCTCATCCTTCCTTTCTAAAATCAATTTAAAAATAGTACATATAACACACATAAAAGGAATTTTCAATATATTAAATAGTATTTACCTACCAGTTTTAAAGTTCCTTATGAAACTCTAAAGCAAATATTATAGTAATGCTGTTTTCCTTCCCTTTTTAAAAAATTAATCTTTATTGTTATTACAAACATCCCTCTTTATAGCTCCCCTCTACCCAGTTCCCACTTCACCCCAAGCCTTTGACACCCTATTATCTGTGTCCATAGGTAATGCATACATGCATATAAGATCTTTGTCTAATCTCTTCTAGTACCCCCCAAAAGCCCCATCCCTCTGGGAATTGTCAATCTGTTCCATTTCCATGCCCCTGATTCTATTCCACTCACTAGTTTATTCTGTATATCAGATTTTTTGTTTTATTTTTAGATTTAATTGTTGATAGATATGTATTTGTTGCCACTTTTTTAAATTTATATTTCTTATCTTTACCTTTTTCTTCTTCTTCTTCTTCTTCTTCTTCTTCTTAAAGAATACCTTTCTGCATTTCATATAATACTGGTTTGGCAATGAACTCCTTTAGCTTTTTCTTGTCTGTGAAGCTCTTTATCTGACCTTCAATTCTAAATGATAGCTTTGCTGGGTAGAGTAATCTTGATTGTAGTTGCTATTCATCATTTTAAATATTTCTTATCACTCTCTTCTGGCCTGCATAGTTTCTGTTGAGAAATCAGCTGATAGTCACATGGGTACTCCCTTGTGGGTAACTGCTTTTTTCTTGCTCCTTTTAAGATTCTGTGTCTTTTGCCCTTGGCATTTTACTTTTGATGTGTCTTGGTGTGGTCCTCTTTTGGTTCCTCTTATTTGGGTTTCTCTGTGCTTCCAGAACTTGGAAATCTCTTTATTTCATCAAGTAGGGAAAGTTTTCTGTCATTATTTCTTCAAAATAGGTTTTCAATACCTTACTCTCTCTCTTCTTCTGGCACCTCCAAAATTCGGATGTTGGTACACTTGAAGTTGTCCTAGAGGCACCTTATACTAACTTCAAATTTTTGGATTTTTTTTCTTTTTGTTTTTCTGGTTGGGTGTTCTTTGCTTCCTCATATTTCAACTCATTGATTTGATTCTCAGGATCCTCTTACCTACTGTTGAATTCCTGTATATTATTCTTTATTTTCGTCAGTGTATGCTTAATTTCTGACTGGTCCTTTTCCATTTTTTGGCATTCCAAGATCCTTAAAGACTCACAAAGTACCTTGGAGTTTTCTAGAAGATTCTTGAATAATCTTATATCTGTGACTTTGAACTCTATATCCAGTAGTTTGCTTTCTTCCATTTCTGACATGTTTCTTGGACTCCACATTTTGGCTACTTTCCTGTGTTTGTTTCTATGTAATGGGTAGCTGCTAAGTCTCCTGGAGTTGATAGAATGGCATTGTGTAGTAGGTGTCCTATACGGCTCTGTGGCTTAGCTTGCCCAATCACCTGAAGTGGACACTCTTGGTGCACCCCTTTGTAGGCTGTGTTGTGGGCTGTGTGCATAGTCTTGCTGCAGTTGAGCCTTGATTGCTGTTGGTATCACTGGGAGGAATTGACCTCTGGCCAATTGGCTTCGGGGACCAGCTGAGACTACAGTGGGAGAGCTGATATGCAGGAGACACCCTTATGGGGCAGTACTTGCTTCAGTGGTGCTTTGGTGCTCATTAAGTTTGCCCCTTGAGTATGTTGCTTGTGGATGTATAGAGTTGTAATTTGGTATGGTCTCACACTGACTAGTGGGTCCACTGGCTCTTGGGTCTCCAGGGAGGTGCAAAGTCAGCCACTGCCTGGGGCGATCCAGCAGGAGTTACAGAGAGATCTGCAGATTCCTTCTCTTTGTATCAGGTTTGGAAGTGCCCAGATGAAGCCCAGGTGTGAAGCAAGGCAGGCTGGTGCTGGTGCCAGGTCTTGGGCCTTTTTTTGTTTTCCATTTTTTATTAAGGTATTATATGTATACATTATCTTACCATTGCCCCTCTTACCCCACTCCCATACATGCCCTCAACCCCAGAGTTTTGTGTCATTGGTTATGCTTATATGCGTGCACAAAAGTCTTTCGGTTGATCTCTTATCTCCCCCACCTCTCCCTAACCTTCCTTCTATAATTTGGCATTCTGTTTGATGCTTTACTATCTCTGTATCTTTTTGTTCAACAGTTTATAATTTTCTTTATTATCCATAAATGAGTGAGATCATGTGGTCTTTTTCTTTCATTGACTGGCTTATTTCACTTAGCATGATGTTCTCCAATTCCATCCAGGTTGCTGCAAATGGTAAGAATTCCTTCTTTTTATGGCAGCATGGTATTCCATTGAGTAGATGTACCACAGTTTTCTGATCCACTCATCTGCTGATGGGCACGGAGGCTGTTTCCAAATCTTGGCTATTGTAAATTGTGCTGCTACGAACATAGTGAGTCTTGGGCCTTTTTTATAAGTTTGGGGCTCCCTAATCCAGCTGCAGCTTGTTTGACATGCTTTTAGCCTAATAAAAGACAGGGCATTCATATGCAAAAGCCTCTGTGCATAACTTGGATGGGGTTGTAATTTGGGTGGGGTAGGATCTCAGGGAATGACCAGGGCAGAGCAAACAGAAATGACTGCCAGTCAATCCTGCAACTGGGGAGATCTCTGCACCAAAACAATAACTGCTGCAAGCCCCTCCATCTGGAAGAAAGCCACCCCCAAGTTCCTGACAGTCCAGACAGTCTAGTTTCTCCTCGTATGTATCTAGGTCCTCCACAGCCTCGCCCAGCACAGAAACTCAGAGGAAGTGGGAGATTGTAATTTCAGTTCATGGTGTTGGCCTTTTAATAGGAGCGGTTGGGTCTCCAGCAACACTGGATTTTATAGATCATAGTTCTTACTGCCTGTAGGGACTTATTTTCCCAGCTCTGGGACCCTGGGCTGGGCGCCTTGAGACCCCTTATTCCTCCCAGTGACCTCCCTCCCTATTAAAAAAAGTGGCAGATGTGTGTGCTGGACCAGCCCCTTCCACCAGCCCCTTCCAAGCCTCCACACTTCCTACCAGTCTCAGTGTATTTCCTTCTTTACTTCTCTAGTTGTAGTGCTTCTATTCAGCCAGCTTTCCAGTGGTTCTGGATGATGGTTGTTCTGTATTTTAGTTATAATTTTGATGTGGTTGTGGAATCCAGCCAGTATAGGCATTTACCTACGCTGCCATCTTGGTTCTCTCCCAGTCATACTATTTTCAACTGCAATTATTGGCAATTTGCTTTGTCAGCTTGTGATTTAGTAACTAAAGGTTACAAACTTTAAATTACAGTAGAATCTGAAACAAGTGTCAGTGTTGCAGAACTATTGAAATCTAGAAAATAAATACCATATTTTCCGGCGTATAAGACGACTTTTGAAATGGAAAAAGTCAACCGAAAATCAGGGGTTGTCTTATACGCAGAGTATATCCCGAAAAACGTCTCATATGCCGCTCAACAAATTTTCCGACTCGATCCCGCACCAATCACTGCAAGGCTACTCGGGTTGCCTCTCTAACTCAGCCAATCCAAGCAGGCTTTTTATGCATGCAAATTATACATGTTCTGTACCCAAAGCTACACTGTGTTCTAGTAAAAAGCCTGCTCAGATTGGCCAGAGTCAGAGGGGCGGTCTATTATAACCTCTGAACCTTTGCTTGTTATGATTGGCTCACCGTGGTACATACAGTTGCAGCACAGGAACGTTCTGTGTAGCCAAAGCTGCTGTATCAGGACACATACAGTGAGTTAAAAGGTACCATAATAGAACATTCTGTGTGTAGCTGAAGCTACAGTACTGTATAACCCCGGCCTAAAAGATTAGTGGGTGTACAACAAATGGCTGGTAGAACTCCAGCAAGAAGAAGGAAATTTGAAGCCAGTGTCAAACTGAAAGTTGTAAACTTTGCCAAGGAACACAATAACTGTGCTGCGGCAAGACAATATGGAGTAACAGAAAAGATGGTCCTAGACTGGAAAGCAAATGAAGATGCAGTAAGAGTATGCCAAGGAGTAAGTGTGCATTAAGAAGAGGCACCCCTTATTGGCCAGAACTCGAAAAGCATGTAGCAGACATGGTTCTTGAGCATCGTCAAAATGGTTATGTAGTGGCACGAAACAAAATACGTATGTTTGCACTTCAGTGGGCCAAATCTAACCCAGATAACAGCAAAGGATTTAAGGCCACTGTATCCTGGAGTACTAGATTCTTGGAAAAGCACAATCTGGTACTGAGGCAAAAGACCAAAATTGCACAAAAATTACCTGCAGATCTTGACGGCAAAATAAGTCTTTTCCATCAATATGTAATACAACAGCACAAGAAACATGGCTATGCATTAAGTCAGATCGGAAATATGGATGAAACTCCTATGAATTTTGATATGGTTGGAAATAAAACTGTTAATCCAAAAGGAGCAAAAACAGTGTTAATTAAAACAACAGGACATGAGAAGTCCAGTTTTACGGTGGTACTAGCATGTACAGCTGATGGTGCCAAACTAAGACCAATGATTATTTTTAAAAGAAAAAAAAATGCCGAAAATCAAGTTCCCTGTTGGAGTTTTTGTACATGTGAATGAAAAAGGATGGATGGATGAAGAAGGGGTAAAGCTATGGCTTGATAATGTATGGAGTAGGTGACCAGGTGGACTTTGTCAAGAACGTAGCCTACTGGTGTGGGATATGTTCAGGGCTGATTTAACTACCAGCACAAAGAACAGGCTGGCAAGAATAAACACAGATGTGGCAATTATTCCTGGAGTATTGACATCATTGGTACAACCAGCCTGTTCTTTGTGCTGGTAGTTAAATGAGCCCTGAACATATCCCACACCAGTAGGCTATGTCTTGACGAAGTCCACCTGGATGTGTGCCTAAACAAGCCATTTAAAGATCACATTAGAGAACAGTGGAATGAATAAATGGTTAGCGGCGAAAAGTTATTCACAAAAGGAGGAAACATGCGTGCGCCACAATTGGATGTTTTGTATAACTTTGTCATAAAAGCTTGGAATGATATTACTGAAGAAACAGTAATCAGGTCTTTCAAGAAGTGTGGCATATCAAATTCTTTGGACGGAGTGGAGGATGACTTCTTGTGGCAAGATGAAGGGGAAGCAGAAGCTGAAGCCACACCATCTGATTCAGATTTTGATCCATATGATAACTGTCTTACAAATATACCACAAGAGGTCATTGATGAACTTATGATGTCAGAAGAAGAACATGATGAAGATTTTGAAGGATTTTAAGCTCACAATGCTCCTTTGCCTAGAAAAACCTCTTATCATCCCAGTCAGTCACAAACAAGGGTTTTCTGCAAGTTCTTCATGTAATTTTCTTTCCAGATGATGCCATTATTGTTAATGTTCTCTTTTGGATTTCTTGTTTCTCGGTCAAGTTCATGGTATTGCCATTTGTGAAGAGACCTTCCATTTATCGTATCAATGTACGGTATATTACGGTATGTTCGAAAAATGTCATTCATTAAAAATTTAATTTAAAAAAGAACTGGTGTTGCCTCGGAAGTGGATACGGGTAGTCTTATACAGCAAATATAGGCCTAAACCTATGTTTTAACTGTAAAAATTAGGGAGTCGTCTTATACGCCGGAAAATACAGTATGTAGTATTGATGTATAGACAAATAAGCAGTGCCTCTTTGGAAACAGGCATTTCTATCACAGCACTCTTGCCAGCACGCTATGCTTCTCATACCACCACTTTCCTCCTGGAACAGCAACTCTAATCAGTCTATTAGGTTTATTGAGGCTATTTTACTTAACAGTAGGATCCTCTTCTCCCCCAGACCAGACACAAAAGCTTAAGCAATGTGTATTTGATTAGAGGGAAATTATTTACCCACTTCAAATATATCTAATTAAGGAAAATATTTTATAATCTTACCAAAGAGCATGATTGTGGAATTGGTGAACTTTCTCTTGCACATAGTAAATTTTTCTCACTGTTTTTCAGTGAATTTACTGGACCTTCCACTCCATATTTACTGTTGAAGGATTCAGGTGAGGAAGTTTTTGTATTAGGTGATAAGGATTTTATTATACAGTCATGATCCTGAGTAAAATCCCTTTCTGTTATTTTTTCTGTGCCTATATTTCCTCACAAGACACACAAAAAAAGAGAGATGGCAGGTGTTAATGATGTCTGCTTTAGAATAGCATGATTAATTTAAGTTCTAAGAATATATAATTTACCAAATTCTCAAGTCTTAGCTGTATTTAAAAAGGATAAACTTTCACTAAATCAAGATCAAATTATGTTTAAAATATATAAGACTTCGAAAAATATTAAATGGGTCCATCTTAAATGTAATTTTAACCATAAGAATATTCAAAATATTTCCAAACAAAATTATCGATAGTATAAGCTGCACTATAATGAGAAACTTGAGTATTTGACATCAGTACTATTATTTATAAGTCACAGAATTTTATGGTTGGAAAGACTTGGAAAATCATTTTGTTTAAATCCTTCATATATAGATGAGGAAATTCATGACTGCAATAAATCTTAATATAAGTGAATTATCAGTTTTCAGATCAAATCAGGGCATGTGCATCTGTCTTCTTGAGTATGTGCTTATCTGAGATGACAGTGATCCCAAGCATTATGAAAATATTACAGAAAAGAACAAAATAGCAACTGTAGAGGAAGTGTATATGTTAACTGATATAAGTCTTGAATTTTAACTGAAATTACAGACACTTAGAAATGCTTTAAAACATCCTTTAAAGGAACTGAAAGTATAAAAAGTGCAAATATGAACAACTTCAGTGTCATACTAACATTGATTCCAAGTCTACTTATATTTAGCAAAGACCAAGTTCTGAGCATTAACTAGTTTAAAAATAAAATTTTGACTAGTACCTAAAATCTTAATACACCTCTTAAAATTAGTCTTCAAATTATATTTTCATATAATTAGTTATAATAAGGCTTTTAAATATTCAACTAAAGGAAGAAGAAGATACTGACATCTCATTACTTCTATAGAGGGTGGACTTCCAGGTAAAGACACAGAAGATAAGTCAAGGCTGTTGTCTCTTATAGTAGTACTTTTTAGGAGAGATGAGCTTGCCCATTCTTTTGATATATCCTTGTGTGTTTGCGCAGAGAAAGCATTCTGCTGTTTCTTTGGCAGCTTCATGGTTTTGCTTCTGGAATGGATATTCTCCTCCTAAATGTATTGATAATTTTCAAATTATATTATAATACAAGTAATTTAAATTTCATTGAAATATTTATTAAATGTCTTATATTATTACATATGAGCATAGCAGGGGATGCAACACTAATACACTAGTGAAAGACTCTAATACACTTAAAGACATATGGGAAATTCATCAGAAATATAATATATACACTATAATAAATACCATAAGAGATAACAATAAAATACTCTAAAGTTCAAGAGATTATGCTCAGTTTAGTGAAAGCTGAGAGAGTTCCTGGGTTCCAGGACTCAGAAGTCTAGAAAGAAGGGTGGGGAGAGATGGAGTATTGAGGGGATGGAGGCCTGCTGGCACACAAAGTAGACAAGTACAGGTTTCATTTGGAAGTTGCAGGTACTCTGACTGTCACAGCCTTGGGGGTACATTTTAGTGGAGGGGAAATAAGCTTGGAAAGGTATTTTGATCCTTTGTCTGACTACATGAAGATAGATACTTAAAGTTATTTTTGAAGAGGGTAAGATGAGAAGGTGGCCTGGGAAGACTGACCTGACTACATGTATAGTAAATTAAAGTAAGAGTGACAGAAACTATGGAGATAAGTTATGAAGTCCTTAATGACTTCCAGGTAAGAGATAAGAAGGTTACAAACAAAGGAATATAGATGTTTAGTGATTTAAAATCAGAACAGTGTAATGGCCAGAGACTCATACCTAGAGTGCCATATTTTTTAGGTTCAAACCATTTGTTTACCACTTCTTAACTGTGCTGATTTGGGCAAATTTCTTCATCTCTCTGTGCCTAAATTTTCTCATTTGTAAAATGAGATGTCAATAATAGTACTAGTAAAGGGAACACTAGTTCATTGCTGGTGGGAATGCAGACTGGTGCAGCCATTATGGAAACAGTATGGAGTTTCCTCAAAAAAATAAAAAATGGAACTCCCATTTTACCCAGAGATCCCACTTCTGGGAATATATCTTAAAAATCCTGAAACATCAACCAGGAAGAATAAATGCATCCCTATGTTCATAGCAGTATTATTTACAATAGCTAAGATTTGGAAACAGCCCAAGTGCCCATTAGTATGTGAGTGGATAAAAAAGCTGTAGGACATTTATACAATGTATACTATAATACAGCAGTAAAAAAGAGGGATATTTTACCCTTTGTTACAGAGGATGAACCTGGAGAATATTATGCTAAGTGAAACAAGCCAATCTGAGAAAGACAGATGTCCTGTGATCTCACTTATTTGTAGAATCTAATGAACAAAATGAATTGACCAACAAAATGGGACCTGAGGCATGGAGGCATGGAACAGACTGTCATACCTTGATGTGGGGTTGGGGGGATGAAAAGAGATAAATCAAAGAACTTATACAGTTATATGCATAGCCCATGGACAGGGGCATAGGGTAGTGAAGACTTGGGGGGTGAATAGAGACTGGGAGGAAGGGGTGGGGGGAACAGGAGACATCTCTAATACTATCAACAATAAAAATACATCTTATCTAATAAAAGAATAATATGCAAATTGACCGTACATCCATTACACCCACCAGCCATGCCCACCAGCCAATCAGAGCAAGTATGCAAATTAACTACAACCAAGATTGCTGAGGCCACAGAGAGCAGGAAGGAGGCTTGGGTTTCCCTTCCTTCCCCCATGTGGATACAAGATGGCCACCACAAGATGGCCAGCAGGGGAGGGCAGTTGGGAGGCACCAGGCCTACAAGGAAGGGCAGTTGGGAGTGATCAACCCTGCAGGAGAGTGAAGTTAAAGGTGACAAGGCCGGCAGAGGAGGGAAGTTGGGGACAAACAGGCTGGCAGGGGAGCAGTTAGACATCAATCAGGCTGGCATGGGAGTGGTTAGGGGGTGATCAAGTTGGCAGGCAGAAGAGGTTAGGGGTAATAAGGAAGGCAGGCAGGTGAGCAGTTGGGAGCCAGGAGTCCTGGATTGTGAAAGGGATGTCCAACTGCTGTTTAGGCCCGATCCCACCAGGCCTAAACAGGCAATCGGACATCCCTTGAGGGGTCCCAGATTGGAAAGGGCGCAGGCTGGGCTGAGGGACAACACCACCCCCTCCCTCCCATGCATAAATTTCATGTACCAGGCCTCTAGTATTAAAATAATAATAGTACTAGTCACCTATAGTACTTAGGAGATTTTAAGAAGTCAAATTTACAAAGTACATATAGATATTCCTCAATTCACAGTGGGGTATGTTCCCATAAGCTCACTATAAGGTGAAAATGTGGTTGTCAAAAATGCACTTACTACATCTAACTACTGAACTTCATTAGTCTTGACTACCTTAAATATGCTCAGACACAATATCCAAAAAACCCTGGCAACACACTGCACTACAGTGTTGTTTGTTGACCCTGGCAATGTTGTGCCTGACTGGGAGCTGCCCCTGGCCACAAATTGCTAGACTGGGAAAAGATAAAAATTCAAAACCTGAAGAATGGTTTCTATTGCTTTCATACCAGTGTAAAGTCAAAAATTATAAGTTGAACCATTGTAAGTTGAGGACATCCGCACTTAAAATAGCGCCTGGCACATTATAAATAACATCTAAATTATATATATATATATATATATATATATATATATATATTGATTTTAGAGAGGAAGGGAGAGGGAGAAAGAAATAGAAGCATCAATGATGAGAGAGAGAGAACCATTGATTGGCTGCCTCCTGAATGCCTCTCCTGGGGACCGAGCCCACAACCTGGGCATCGAACCCAGGATCCTTTAGTCTTCAGGCAGATGCTCTATCCACTGAGCCAAACCAGCCAGGGCTAAACACCATTTTTTATAACTTAATTTTAAAAAGCTTTCAAGCACAAGTCAATAGGGATGTCTGTGACATTATGAGATTTGAGGAAGAAGTCAGGGATGCTCAGAGATGGAACAGTGTAGGAGAAGAATCTCAGATCCAGTAGTTTTACTTTCAATCAATATCAGTCAGTACTTTCTTGAAGCATTATTTTGGAAAGATCAAGTACTTCTCTAATTCAAAAAGAAGTACAAATTCTTAAAGTTACAATTCTACTAGGGTCAAACATCTGTTTTGTAACACTAATAAAAACTTATTACAAACATTATATTGACTGAGGATCAATTTTTAGAATTATGTAAGTTTTCTCAATCTTAAAAAGTAGTGAACAGATACATTTGACATTTTTAAAAAATTCTATATTTAGTATTTTAAAGGCTTTTAGAAATTATTAATCTAAATTGTTTCTATTTACCTTTACTAGCAATTTCTCTTTCAATGAGTGTGAAACTTCTTGTTCACTTTCTGATTCTGAATTTGAGAGATCTTTATAATTTTTTTTGGTGTTTGCTGCTCTTCGTGGAAGTCTGGTTCTCCCATCTGGAATGGTTTCATCTACCTTTTTGGTGATATTCTTCTTATGTGTCTTTGGGAGAAAAATTCCTGAGTATTATATCAATATTTGAGTTACAAGAAACATAAGTTATTTGTTAATATACATTTATTGAAATAAAAGAGCTTTCTGATTAATATTTTTAAAATGACTGGAAAGAGAATTTTATTAAAAAAAAAAAAAAAGACTGGAATACACCAGAATAATACTTAGTGATAAAAACCTAGAGAATATCACATACTGTATGACTTCAATTACATGTGGAATCTCAAAAACAAAATAAAACAGAAACCAACTTAAAGAGAGAGCAAACTGATAGCTGCCAAAGGGGGAGGGAGGAAGGCAAAGGGGATAAAGATTAAGAAGCACAAATTTCAAGTTATATATTTTAAAAAGACTGGATTTTATATTTCCATTCCAAATTTCTTCTATCAATAAAGGTTTGAAAGGCCTGATTTATATTACCTAATTTAAGTACAAAAGAGAGAAGTAAAAAAGAGATGTCAAAAATACTTTTTCACCACAGAATAAAATAGACTTAAAAGAGGCTAACATTTAAAAAGGCAGAAGGTAGGAGTAAGGGTGCAAAGACTGACACAATTATGAGAAACAACTGACTGATAAGGATATAATTATGTGAAGACACATGATTTTTTTTTTTTTTTATGACAAAGAAAAATGGTTTTAAAGGGTAGTTAGAACACAAACTTCCAAGTTTTACCATTTTAGGACTTGATGGTTCTCTTTCCAAAGATGGTCCTGCAATTCAAGAAAATAAGATTAAAATTTTCAAATGGCATTAAAACTTATTAGATAATGGCCACCCGAACAGGAATAAGATATCTCATTGCAGTTTTGATTTGCATTTCCCTAATTGGCAGTGAGGTTGAATAAGTCAATCAGAAAAAGCTAAGAACCATATGATCTCACTCATATGTGGGATATAAAACTGAAACTCATGAACACAAACAGCAGCATGGTAGTTGCCAGAGGGAAGGGGGAAGGAGGAGAAGAGGGTTATAAGGTTACAGAAAATTTGACTTTGGGTGGTGGACACATGGTACCATATACAGATCTTATAATACAGAAACCCACATCTGAAACTTCATTCATGTTGACCAATGTCACCCCAATCAATTTAATAAATAAATAAATAAATAAATAAATAAATAAATAAATAAATAAATAAATCTTATTAGAATATTTCTGTATATAAGCTGAAATCACATAAAATAAGAATATATATTTAAACTCATTCAAATTTTAAAGATGAGTTGAGGACAAATTGACTTTGAAAATTTTAACTGTATAGTATTTGATATGATGTGACTTACCCATTTCTCTTCTCCTTTATATTATAAAACTTTTTAAACATACAACACAATATATAACGTAAGTATATATAGCACACCCATGATGCTACTATTCAGTATAGGGACTATAATGGAATCTCGGTTCTCAAACTTTATGCATTCCAGAAAGCTGTTGGAGAAGCAATTTGTTCAAAAACTGAATCATTTTTTTCCCCATTAGAAATAAGGTAATTGAATTAAGATTAATTCCAGATCCCCAAATAATTCCATTTTATTTAATACTAAAGGCCTGGTGCATGAAATTCATGCATTGGGTGGAGTCCTTAGGCCTGGCCAATAATCAGGGCCAATCAGGGCCAGGCTGATCAGGGCCCAACTGGAGAGGAGGCCATGGTTGCCAAGCCAGGTGCGGAAGGAACAGACACCAGTCACCACCACTGTTTGGTTCCCTGCCTCCCCTCCTCCTCCCTCCCTCACTGCTGCCCCACCACCACATTGCATGGACAGTGTGCTAATAGGGGCCTGCCAACCAGAGGGAGGAACAAGACATGGAGGTTGGCCGTGGCCCTGAGGAAGGAGCCAGCCCTTGGCCGCCTGGGAAAGGGGCCGCATCTGCCCGTCCAAACCCTGGGGCTGGCCCTGATTGGGTTATCCGGGCCTGCTGGTTGAGGGGGAAGGGGGAGGGACCCCACAAGGTTGGTCAGCTGTGGGGGACAGGACTGCGGGATGGTGGCCGGCTGGGGGAGGTTGGCTGGGGGGGATGCACTGACCACCAGGAGGCAGCTCCTGCATTGAGTGTCTGACCCCTGGTGGTCAGCATGCGTCATAGCAACCAGTCATTAAGTTTCTTAGGCTTTTATATATATAGATTTCTTATATATAATACAATGTGTAATGTACTGTTTACTCTATAAACACTTTTTAAATTTATTGAACTGCCCTCTACTAGCCTTAAATGAATTTTTAATATATCATTGCCTCTGAAATGCTATCACAGACTAACTGCTTTTCCTTTATCCAATGAACAATAGTGATGGCCCATAATTGTTTTTTTATGAGGATTTTCACATCCTTAGAAACATTAAGAAGAGATCCAAGATGGCAGCTTAAGTAAACAAACCTAAACTGCTGCCGTGCCCAATATTTTCAAAACTACAACTAAAAGATAAAATGTATATTGCCAAAAACCATGGGAAAGCTGGCTGAAAGGAAGCTCTACAACTAGACTGAAAGAGAAAGGAGCATTCAGGGTACAAGCGCTAAAAAACTGAGGTAAGGGGGCACACACGTGATATGGGCTGGCAGCGGATCCTGGCTAGTGGAGGGTATTGCTTTCTTCAACCTGAAGAGAGACAATCTCACAATCTCTCTGAAATCCAGTTTCTGGGGAGAAGCTAAACTGTCTACTATCAGGTCAAAAAGTGAGGGTGGCTTGCTTGTAGAGCTGTGCGCAAGAATAATTGTTTGCTGTCTGTGGACTCAAGATTCAGGGACAAGGGGGGAGAGGCAGAGATGGCTGACTGCCAGCCATCCCTGTTTGCCATGCCCTAGCCTAGTGAAGCCTTGAGACTCTGCCCCTCACAATCTACAAACACACCCAAGCTCTAAGCAGCGGCTTTTGCATATGAATGGCCTTCTCTATTGCAATTTAACCTAGCAAACTTGCAACCTGGTGCAGGCAGCTCCAAAACTTCCAAGCTCCAAGCAGGGAGGAGAGGATTGTAGCTCCTGCAGGTTGGCCTCAGACAGTAGCTGAACTACACCTCATTGGAGATACAGAAGCCAGTGTACCTAGTGGTCAGTGTGAGACACCAGATTTCAACTCCTCACATCCATAAGTGACAAATTTGAGAGGCGGACTCAGTGGGCACCAAGGCTTGCACTACAAATGTGTCTCCAGCGCAGCAGTTCTTCCATTATAGACACAGAGGATCCGCATAGCCAATTGGCCTGGAGGTCAATTCCTCCCAGTGTACCAACAGCAATCAAGGCTTAACTGCACCAAGACTTTGCACTCAGCCCACAAAGGGGTGTACTGAGAGCAACCACTTCAGATGATTGGGGAAGCTGAGCTACTGGCCCCTATAAAACCACTCCATCAACACAGGGAGGCAACCAAAATGTGGAGACACGACACAGAAGCATGTCATGAATGGGAGAGATGGAGGAAAGTAAACTATTGGATGACACAGAGTTCAGAATCAGATTTATAAGGTTTCTCAAGAATCTTCTAAAAATCGCTGAGAAACTTGAAGAGACCTTCAAAGACCTTAATGAGAATACCAAAAAAATGGAAAAGCACCAGTGAGAAATTAAGCATACACTGCCTGAAATAAAGAATACACAGAAACTCAACTCTAGATCAAAGTACCCCAAGAGTCAAACCAAAGATCTGGAATATGAGGAAACAAAAAACACCCAACCAGAGAGGCAGAAAGAAAGAAAGAAGAATCCAAAAGTGTGAGGAAGTGTAAGGAGCCTCTGGGACGGCTTTAAGTGTACCAAAATCCGAATTTTTGGGGTGCCAGGAGAAGAGAGAGAGCAGGATATTGAAGGCCTATTGAAAGAAATAATGACAGAAAACCTTCCTGCCTGGTGAAAGAAGTAGATTTACAAGTCCAAGAAGCACAGAGAACCCCAAACAAGAGGAATCCAAAGAGGACCACACCAAGACACATCATAATTAAAATGCCAAGGGCAAAAAACAAAGAGAGAATCTTACAAGCAGCAAGAGAAAAAGTTAGTTACCTACAAGGGAGCACCCATACAACTGACAGCTGATTTCTCAACAGAAACTATGCAGACCAGAAGGGAGTGGCAAGAAATATTCAAAGTGATGAATAGCAAGAACCTACAACCAAGATTACTCTACCCAGCAAAGCTATCATTCAGAATTGAAGGTCAGATAAAGAGCTTCACAGACAAGAAAAAGCTGGAGTTCATCACCACCAAATCAGGATTACATGAAATGCTGAAGGGTATTCTTTAAGAAGAGGAAGAAGAAGAAAAAGGTAAAGGTAAAAACTATGAACAACAAAAAGACATCAAATACATATCTACCAACAAGTGAATCTAAAAATCAAGTGGAAAAAAAATCTGAAGAACAGAATGGACTGGTGAATATAATAGAATCAGGGACATAGAAAGGGAGTGGACTGACAATTATCAGGGGGAAGGGCGTTTGAGGGGTGCGGGAAGAGATTGGACAACAATCTTACACCTATGGCTGAAGACAGTGGCAGGGGGTAAGGGTAAGGGCATGGGGTGGGGTGGGGAGTGAGGGGGAGGGGAGGTATGAGGGGAAAAAGAGAGGAACACCTGTAATAATCTGAACAATAAAAATTTATTATATAAAATTTTAAAATGAAAAAGAAACATTAATACTTTTTTTAAATTGCTGATTAAATCAATGATTAACACAATTTTAAAATATAACGAGACCATCAACAGTGTTAATGTTGCTCTTGCTGGTTTGATTCAGTGGGTAGAATGTTGGCCTTCAGACTAAAGAGTACTTGGTTTTATTCCAGTCAAGGTCACAAAACAATTCACTCGAAAGTTCAACTTTAAAAGTAATTATTGACTACAATATTTTAATCTTTCATGTTTCCCAAGTTATATAATCTACTTTGTCTTTATTTGCACAATTTCCCACTAGACTGTAAGTTCCCTGAAAACATGTGAATCTCATGTTTCTCCAATGCTTTAAAGTCCAATAACTATGACTAGATCTAGGATATCCTTGAACATTTTCCCACAAATTTGATTTACATTCTAATTACTGCAATACTTTACCCTCTGATCACACTAAGCTACTTCATACTTCTGTCTCTTTTTTAATAATAATTCTGCTGCTTCTTTTCCATATGCATATGACGGGACTCTCATCTGATTTCAAGAATCAGCCTCTCCGAAACCGGTTTGGTTCAGTGGTAGAGCATCGGTCTACAGACTGAAAGGTACCAGGTTCGATTCCGGTCAAGGGCATGTACGTTGGTTGCGGGCACATCCTCAGTAGGAGGCGTGCAAGAGGCAGCCGATTGATGATTCTCTCTCATCGATGTTTCTAACTCTCTATCCCTCTCTCTTCCTCTCTGTAAAAAATCAATTAAAAAAAAAAAAAAGAATCAGCCTCATATCTAAACTCATGACAAAGTTCATTTCCATATGTCTATTTTTTATTTCTTTTTAAGCCATTACCTTCTCTCCACCCTCACCCCAAGCCCCACAGGTTGCTACGGGTTATTTTTATCCTGAAATAAAATAAAAGCTGATTCCTAGAAAAAAAGAATATAAAAAGATGTAGGAGCCTCTGGGACAACTTCAAAGGTACCAACATTTGCATCATGGTAGTGCTGGAAGGAGAAGAGAGTGAACAAGAAGTTGAAAACCTATTTGAAAAATTAGAGAAAACTTCCCTTACCTGGTGAAGGAAATATTCATACAAGTACAGGAAGCTCATAGTGTACCAAAGAGGGCCCACACCAAGACACATCATATTTAAAATGCAAAAGGTTAAAAACAAAAAAATCTTAAGATCTTAAAAGCAGCAAGAGAAAAGCAGTTAGTTTCCTACAGAGAAGCTCTCAAAATACTATCAGCTGATTTCTCAACAAAAACTTTTCAGGTAAGAATAACATGGTAAGAAATATTCAAAGTGATGAAGAGCAAGGACTTACAATCAAGACTACTCTATCCAGCTATCTTTTAGAATCAAAGGATATATGTAGAATTTTCCAGACAAGGAAAAGCTAAAGGGATTTACCCCAAACCAGTATTACGTGAAATGTTAAAGAGTATTCTTAAGTAGAATAAGAATAAATAAAAAATATGAAAATTAATATGGCAACAAATACATATATGTAAACAAATGAATCTAAAAACAAAATAAATGAAGAAGCAGAAAACAAACAGACTAATAGATACAGAAAACATTTTGATAGTTGCTAGATGGCAAGGGTTTTGGAATGGGTTAAAAAAATGAAGGGATTCAGAGGTGCAAATTGGTTGGTATAAAATAGTTATGGGGTTGTAAAATATAGCATAAAGAATATACTAAATAATATTCTAATAACTATGTATGGTGTCAGGTGGGTTCTAAATTTATCAGGATGATCACTTAATAAGTTATATAATGTCAATCACTAGGGTCTACATGTGAAACTAATATAATATTGTATGTCAAATGTAATTGAAAAAATGACTAAAAGTAAAATTGCTGATTCCTTTAAAATAAATATAAATTTAATAGCTAAGTTCTGTTGTCTTCTATTTAAAAAAATAGAATATATAAATCTTTGTGGTTTAGTAAACATTAAAATTAATGTTAAGTAAGGAAATGGTCATTATGTCTATCACAAAACATACCTCAAACTCTTATCCAACTACTTCAGGAGATTTTCTAGGGAAAGCAGAAGCCATATGCTAGCAAAATATTCTGTGAAAGGTTTGGGCAAAAATATGTCTGCAAGAAAATTGTTTTCCTTTCAATATATTTTTGCTGCATCTATATCAATTCCTAAAACTTATGTGTGTTGGGTATGGCAGGAAATGGGGATGTTGTCCACGCTTTGATTTTATTTAGGGTGCTGGGTTCATGAGTATTGATATAATTTAATATATAACTTAATTGATATAACTTAATATAATTATTCACAATAAATACCCAATACTTAATAACAGTAGGTTAAGAACAGACACATGGCAACAGTATGTCATGAACCAAAGATCATAATAAATCACATTTTATATCCCTAAAGATCCCATTTATAAAAACCAATTTAAATATAACCATTGTACAAAAGTAATAATTGAAAAAGCAAAACCACTATAATGTTTGTGTATTTGCTTTCACTTTTTTCTATTCATAGGGGTGTGTAATAAAAAATACTATCCACATACAAAAATATATTTAGTTACTATCAGAGCATTTTATATAGCTAAAATAGTAAAATTATTTGTAACATACTACCTATAAAAGAGTAATAAGAAAATTAACCATCACTCCCCTATACCCACAAGCCACACTCACCAGTCATGCCCACCAGCCAATCAGTGAGTATGCAAATAAGCCAAACCAAGATGGCTACAGCCATAGAGAGCAGGAAAGAGGATTGGGTTTCCTAGGCAATGGAGGAAACCAAGCTTTCCACCTGCCCTTGCTGGTCTAAGCCTCCACTCAAGGCTACAAGGTTTCAATTATAGAACGTAAACAAATCCAAACAGAAATGGCTGTCAGCCACAGAGAAAGCAGAAGGCTTGGCTCAGCTCTAGGCTACAAAGTTTTCATTGTAGAAGACAAATAAATTCCAGATACCAGGGCCTCCACTTGGGTCGCCAGGGGGCATAGCTGGCCTGCAATCTACCACAGTCCCCTGGCTCAGAATGCCCCACACCCCAAGGCAACCCCAACCCTGATCTGGGACACCTTTCAGGGAAAACCAGCTGGCCCCTGTCCATGCACCAGGTCTCTCCTATCTAATAAAAGAGTAATATACAGATTGACCATCACTCCAACAAACAATAGCTGCCCCCATGTGGTCAAAGATGGCTGCCCCCAAGTGGACACAAGATGGCTAACAGGGGAGGGCAGTTGGGAGGCACCAGGCCTACAAGGAAGGGAAGCTGGAGGCAATCAACCCTGCAGGGGAGGGCAGTTAGGGGTGACCAGGTCGGCAGAGGAGGGAAATTGGGGACAAAGAGGCTGGCAAGGGAGCAGTTAGACATTAATCAGGCTGGCATGGGAGTGGTTAGGGGGTGATCAGGCTGGCAGGCAAAAGAGGTTAGGGGCAATCAGGAAGGCAGGCAGGCGAGCAGTTGGGAGCCAGTAGTCCTGGATTGTGAGAGAGATGTCCCACTGCTGGTTTAGGCCCACCGTCAGACATTCCTCGAGGGCAGTCGGACATCCCTCGAGGGGTCCCAGATTAGAAAGAGTGCAGGTTGGGCTGAGGGACACCCCTTCCCCCCTCCCCGCCCCCTGCATGAATTTCATTCACCAGGCCTCTAGTTTCACTATAAAGTCATTTCTTACTTGATTTTCCACATTTCTCTTTCTTCTTCACACTTTTATTTCTGCTATATCCTATTAGCTGTGGTTTTGATTTTGACTCTCTTAACCAGCTAATGTCAGTCTTGCCGTCATCACAACTGTATTCTGTGTCAGTATCACTAAAGAGGTTTTTATTTTTATGTCTTCTTACGACCTATTAAAAAAAAAGAATACTTGTAATAGATGAAGAAATGTGCTTTATATGTCATCCAAAGTAAGTTAAGCCAAAACAAAAACAAAAACAAACAAACAAACAAAAAAACCACAAGCAAAACAAACAAACAAAAAAACACACTAATTTTAGCAAACTAATCTATCTGGCATTAAGAAGTCTAAGAAGTCACGTGGAAATCCATATCAGAGAATTGTATTTTGTTTTCTGTGTTGTGTTAATTAAAAGCTAAATCACTTCAGCTTGCTTCCTTAGATACATAATCTATTACCATTAAAGAAAGGAACTAAAGTTGTCACATCTATTACTAGATGATCACAGTAGTTCATAGACCATTAAGAAAAGTCAAATTGGGAACATGGATAAACTCTGAGGGGAAAAAAAATGATCTAATCATTTATGTTTTCCAGTTCTGTGATAATTTTTAGAAAATTATTAAAAGAAATACTAGTTTTAATATCAGGATATTATAACTTACTTTTTTATCTTTGGTTTTGAGAGAAGGTTCAAATTCATCATGATTCCTTAAACCAACACTTAAACAAAAATATACATTAATTCTAATTAATCTTAAGTATTTTTTTTCCCTAAAATAGCATTCACTGAACAGTTGGCCTTACTTTTTACTAATCTCTATATATAAAACCCTAATGCAAATAGATCAAATGTTGTGATGTGCACTGACCACCAGGGGGCACACGCGGAACATGGTGGGCATAGGCAGCAAGCAGCAGAGCATGGAACATGGTGGGCGTTGGCCGTGGCAGGATGGTGGAGCAGGTGAACAGGGGCACCAGACCAAGGTGGGGTGCCAGTCGTTGTCATCGGGGCAAGCCTCTGGTGGTTACTAAAAATTCTTTGCTACCATGTGCCATGATCCCAGCTGGCGCTCACACCTGCTGCCAGCTCCAATCATCTCTGAGGGCTTCTTTACCTTCCCCTGCTCCTGAGGGGCAATTGGGGCAACAGCTGCCACTCGCCCCCATTGACGGTGCTGGCCCCACTTGCACTGCTGCTGGCTCTGGCCCCAATTGCTCTGCGCCATCAGAGCAATTGGGAACAGCAGTGGAGGCGGGAGCAGGGGGAAGACAAGGGGCTGCAGTGGGAGGAGCCAGGCAGGGGCACAGAGGATGGGCTTAGACCCGGCACCTCTTCCCACCGCTGCCTAGTGGTCCACAGTTCATGTCAAGGTGCATGAATTTGTGCTCTGGGCCCCTAGTTCACTTATATAATTCTAACCAAGTGACTTCCTCTCTAACCTCACTTTATTATAAAATTACAAGATTATATGAAAGTACTACTAAGTCCTTTCAGTTTTATCATGTAAGATGTACAACTATTAAAAGTGCACAGAATCTGGCCCTAGCTGGTTTGGTTCAGTGGATAGAGTGTTGGCCTAAGGACTGAAGGGTCCCGGGTTCAATTCCAGTCCAGGGCACATTACTAGAAGGGTTTCAGGCTCGATCCCCAGTAGGGGATGTGCAGGTGGCAGCTAATCAATGATTCTCTCTCATCACTGATGTTTCTATCTCTCTCTCCTTATCCTTCTTCTCTGAAATCAATAAAAAAGATAATAAAAAAGTAAACAGAATTGGCATTATTAATTTTAGAAGTATAGTTGACTGTTAAAAAACATAGAATTTGAACTGTACAGATTCCCTTATACAGAGATTATTTTCAATAACTACTGCAAATGTATTTTCTCTTCCTTATGATTTTCTTTACATTTTTTCTCTAGCTTACTTTACTGTAATAATACTGTATATAATACATACAACATACACAGTATGTGCTATCAACTGTTTATGTTATTGGCAAGGCTTCTGGGTTAACAATAGGGTATTAGTAATTAAGTTTTGGGGGAGTAAAAAGCTATACTCAAATTTTTAACTACATAGGGGGTTGGTGCTCCTAACTTCCGTGTTGTTCAAGGGTCAACTATAAATGCTGAAATAATCTATCTATATATATATTAAAATCTAAGTGACTAGCCCTAACCGGTTTGGTTCAGTGGATAGAGCATTGGCCTGCAAACTCAAGGGTCCCAGGTTTGATTCCAGTCAAGGACATGTATCTTGGTTGCGGGCACATAACCAGTGGGGAGTGTGCAGGAGACAGCTGATCAATGTTTCTCTCTCATCGATGTTTCCAGCTCTCTATCTCTCTCTGTAAAAATTTGATAAAATATATTTAAAAATAAACAAACAAACAAAAAAACTAAGTGACCAGACAACCAGACGACAGGCCAGTACCTGTGATGCTCACTACCCACCAGAGGGCAGATGCTCAGTGCAGTGCATGGTAGTCAGTGTGCTCCCAGAGTAGGAGCTCTGCTTAGCTGATAGATGGATGCCAGACCCCAGGCTCATAGCTGGTGAGTGCAGCTGAGGTAGCTCAAGCCTCTCTCATGGGCACTCCTCCTGCACGCCCTGGAGGCAGGCAAAGCAGGCTGAGATGAGCAGGAGTGGCACCTAGCCCAGCTCAGGCTCCTCCCTGGCTGCCTGCCACTTTGTGCACTACTTAGTGCTAAGCGAAATCTATGCAGACAACAGGCTGGAGTCTGATGATCTGGCGGGTAAGGCTGGGCTGCAGTGGCGAGGAGGTCCACTGATCCCTGCAGGCCAGGAGGAGGAACCCTACTGGTGCACAAATCCGTGCACCGAACCTCTAGTAGTATAATAATGGGAGTAATCATGACAGTAGCTTTTTATTCACTCTTTTCATATATTAAAAATTCTCAGATAAACTGGAAGGAAATATTTAAGAAAAAGAACAATTGAGACAATATATTATAATCTGATTCAACTAATAATAATAAAGCACTCACAATTTTATTGAATTATCCATACAGGCTTCTCTAGCTGTAGCTTGAAATTCCTGGATCTATATTGTGAGTAAGCATTAATTTTTTTTTTCTTAATGTCAAAATAAGGTAAACAAAAATTAAAAGAAATAAACACAAAATCTAGTTTCTATCACTTCATATAGTCTTAAGATGTGACAATAAAATTCAGTTTAGAAAACTAGAACTGTAAAATATACTAAAAATAAAATAAAGAGTAACTGTTTTAAATTTTCAAGCCAATTTTAAATATTTTAAATTATTATATCTATAAGAAAAGTGATTTTCTTGATGAAATAGTCTGAGTTCCTCCATGTCCCAATTACTCATTTTTCTCTACTTCAGTGTGAAGGACTTGAAAGGATACTAAATATAACTAAGTAAATACTAAACAAATATTAAAATATTTAAAAAAATGTTTGAAAAGAGACTTCAGGTGGTGAGCACACATGGAGTATATATAGATGTTATATTACAAAGTTTTACACTTAAATTCATGTTATTAACCAATGTTACTCCAATAAATTTAATAAAAATAAATAGAATATATATTTTAAAATATTTAAAGCACATTTATATGAGGATGGAAATAAAATATACATGCTAATAACTGCATGATAGTTACAAAATAAATACTGAATAAATACAAAATAACTAAAGATTTCTAGCTTACCCCAAGTTTTATAATAGGCTCGTCAGCCCCATTCAAATTAAAATTGTAAACATCATTCCTGTAAAAATGAAGAGAAATATTAACTCCATTATATAATAAAATTGTTTTCTTCAAATATAAATTATAAAATTTATGAAAAATTACTTACAATGAATGTTCAGAAGTAACATTAACAAAAGTAGTCTTCAATTGTCTATAACTTTTTTTCTGACCTTTTTCCTAAATACAAAAGAAGGTTACATAAAACTATTCAAATTTGTACATTATTATACGTGGAAAATAGATAACATATGAAATTAAATTTTCATATACTTTAAGTTGTTTTTTTCCACTAATATAAATTTTACATTTGTAACAGTTTCTTTAATGTGAATTAAATAAAAGCATTAAATATCCATACTTAAAAATACTGAAGACTGCCCAACTGGCATGGCTCAGTGTTTGAGCATTAACCTATAAACCAGGAGGTCATGGTTTGATTCCCAGTCAGAGCATATCCCTGAGTTGCAGGCTCAATTCCCAGTAGGGGGTGTGCAGGAGGCAATCAATGATTCTCTCTCATCACTGATGTTTCTCTCTTTCTTTCCCTTGTCCTTTCTCTCTGAAATTAATAAAAATATATTTAAAAAATATTGAAGACTTCAGTATTAACTAAAAACATAAACAGTATTAAAAATCAAATACAAAATATAAGATCTTATTGAACATAGGTAAAATGACCTAATATTCTACAAGCAGAATTTTAGTGATTCTAGAATCACACATACACACATACAGCACTTTTTAAATACTCATTTGCTTTAAATTATTAAATAGAGAATCTTTGAAACAGGCTAAGGTTTATGTAAATCATCAAGTGAAAGGCTCAAAATTTTGTCAATCAACTAGGGCTCTTAGGAAAAAATATGTGTGAAATTATTCCTATAGACTATTGTTTAAAATATATTCAACCTGATCAAAAAGTAGTGAGGGCAAAAAAGTTGCTAAATAAAATTCCATGAGACAAGAAAGCAGCCCTAGCCCGTTTGGTTCAATGGATAGAGTTGGCTTTTGGACTTGAAGGGTCCCCGGTTCAATTCTGGCCAAGGGCACATGCCCAGGTGGCAGGCTGGGATCCCAGTGTGAGGCATGTAGGAGGCAGCCCATCAATGATTTCTCTCATCGTTGATGTTTCTATCTTTTTTTCCCTCTCCTTTCCACTCTGAAATCAATAAAAATATATTAAAAAAAAAAAAAAGATAAGGAGGCAGCAATAGGTGTATTTCCATAAGAGAAGGAAATTGGAAGTAGCCAAAAAAAAGTCTATATTTACAAAATAAAGAAGGAAGAAAACCCAGAAGGAATAGGAAGACAAAGAAGGAGGAGGGCCTCAGGAATAAGTATAGTAACCAATTCGAAAGGGAATATTGACCAATCAGAGGGGATATCAGGACACAGGAACTACAGCCTTTATAAACTATGGAAACAGGAAGAAGGTGGGAACCTTTCCCCCCCCCGCTACATGGGAGTCTGTACTTGTTCCTTAATAAATTTCTACCTTTGCTATAAAAAAAGTAAATAAAATTTTAATAAAATTATTGTTCTAATAAAATATTTAACTATGATTAGGTAAATAAATAATGTCACTAAATTATTACTAATCTGAAATAATCAGATTCTAATTTAATATTTAGTAAATTAGAAATATTAAAATGAAAATATTCATTTTAGTTGTAATTCATCTTCAATTTTATTATTTCTTTTGGCTGCTTTATATAGATTTGCATTATTCCAAAAATTTTTTCTCTCAATTTGGTGTCCCTCAAAAAAATATATACACACTTTAACAGTTGATAGCTCAATTTTGAAAATGAAATGTATTTTAATAAACATTGCCTTTAGAATTATTCAAAGTATGTGTATATATTTTTTGAGATATTATTACTTTAACTAATTTACCCTTTCCAATATGATTTTTACTATTGTTCAGTTACACTTGTTCATTTCATCTTTTGCATGCTAATGTAAAATGCTAGGTATTACAGAAAATACAAAAATGAGCAAAGGTGTTTTACAGGATACAAAGATGATGCTAAAACAGTTACACTCTGGTAAAAGACAGAAGTGATGGAAAAAATCTGCAATAGTGAAGAAGTCATCAAAAAGTACCAAAATAATTGTGCACATTCAGAATTCTTGTGCATTTGGATTCTGAGTCAGGACATCTTGGAAATTTTTTGTAAAGAAGGCAGACTCTAAAGTAAGTCCTACAAGGAAGAATAAAGTTTTGACAATCAGAAAAGAAGGTGGGAGCCTGCTGAGTCAGTTCCAAGTTCTTTCCAAGGGTGGAAGAAAAAAGAGAACAAACACTTCAGGGAATCTCAAGTTACACAAAACTTGCCTAAGAAACAGGACTGACTTTGAAAGAGACTAGGGAGCCAGATTAAGTCTCCATACTTACTTCTATAAGCAACAGGGATCCAAGAAAGGTTCTGAACAAGAGAATGACAATGACAGGATTGAAGTTCTGTGATTTAGAAAGAAAACAGCTAGTAATGAATGGATTGGCACAAAGAAATACTAGCAGCATTAGTGTTACATCAAGGCTATTGTAATAATCCAGGGATTAGAAATTTAGAACTAAAACTGATAGATCCTCCTCTCCCCCAACTGATGGATGGAGAATGACACTCCACCTGCAACAAGGACATTCCTGCGCACATAAAAAGGCACCTTATATGGACTATACATTGAACCACCAATCAGCACCTGCCAAATGCCCTAAGCCCCCGATTCCCAAGTTCCTAACTATGTGTCTTATATGAGACCACCAATCAGCGAGTGCTGAGTGCCCTAAGCCCTGAACCTTCTTCCCCTTAAAAGTAGCCTTCACCTCAGCACTCGCTCTCTTTCTCCTCTGGAAGGCAGCCGGCAGGGTCTTCTCTTCCAATAAAGACTGTGTCCTGGTATCCTGGTCTCTGGCCCTCTGTTTCATCTTTCAAAAACTAGAAAAATAGCAGCTGGAATAGGAAAGAGAGGGAAGATTCAAGAGGAATTTACAAAATGTAAACCTCAAAATTTGAAATTAAGTTGAGAAAGTAATTGTGAGGAAATAAAAGATATTGATATTTTAAGCTTGAGTGATGTGGACAAAGAGGCCACATGCTGACCTGAAGCTCAGGGGAGGCCTGCATGACAGTCCTGCAAACTCAGAGACCTGAAGTAACCACAAAGGCCGAAATTGGTTTGGCTCAGTGGATAGTGGGACCTTCAGACTGAAAGGTCCCAGGTTCAATTCCGGTCAAGGGCATGTGACCTTGTTGTGGGCACTTTCCTGGTAAGGGATGTGCAGGAGGCAGTTGGTCAATGTTTCTCTCTCATCGATGTTTCTAGCTCTCTGTCCCTCTCATTTCCTCTCTGTAAAAAATCAATAAAATATATATTTTTAAATAATAAAGTAACTACAAAGGATGATCTGAAATTAAACTAAACACAGTTATGGTGGGCAGCTACATCCTAGGCCAGTATCTTCCCTGACAAAGATCAACTTAGATCTTTACTGAGCCCATTTGCCTTTTGCCTCTAAGATAACATCTGTGAGATGCCTGGGTAACTTGTAACTTCCCTTTATCTGGAGCCTCTGGGGCACAAGATGTGCTAGGCACCAGGACAGATACCACAACTTCCTTCATTATCATGTTAATTGTTCCTGCACTCACCTAACTATGTGTCCATCATTTTATGTTTTATCCAATCCCAGGAGTTTTCCCAGCTTTGCTTTATCCCCCTTAATCCATCACCAATGAATTTCATGTAAACCACCTATGTCCCTCCTTTGATGGCAATGAATAAAAACAAATGTAACCCGTCATTCTCCCTACCATTATCTCAACTCATTTTTTGTTTGTTTTTTTTTAGTTAAAAACATCAACGAGAGAGAAAGATCCATCAGCTGCCTCCTGTACACCCCCCTACTGGGGATGTACCCACAACCAAGGTACATGCTCTTGACTGGAATCAAACCCAGGACCCTTGAGTCCACAGGCCAACACTCTATTCACTGAGCCAAACTGGTCAGGACTTGTTGAGGTTTTGCTTCCCAGCATATAAACTCACAAAAATTCGTTACAGGTTTCAATGTTTTGTGGTGAGAGGACAGGGCAGGGCGAGGCTAACTCCTGACTAGAACCCTGCCTCCTTGTGGGGCAGGGCAGAGGAGCTATCCTGCATTTTGGGTAACTGGACCCAAGCCCTCTCCCAACCAATCAGGGTCAGCCAAAGCAGTGACATCACCATGGGAGTAAAACCCCTGGACTTGTCGAAGTTCGCGCTCTTGTCGGCCATGCTGTCAGCGTGAGTGGGACAGAGCCCATGTTAACATGGAAGAGGCTCTCTTGTTAATTGCATCAGACTTGGCTCCCTGCTGGTCTTTGGGGATCACGGAATCTCAGTACAACAGTTTGTTTTTTTACGTTAACAGTGAATAATAAACATTAACGAAAATAGGGGTTTAAGGAGGTTCTACTTATCAGGGAAGATAGTGTTAGGCAGATATGAGTAGAGCATGATGATGGGCTAGGTATAGAAGCTCACCAGGCTGAAAGCCCAGATATCTACCAGGGGCAAAACTGGGAAACCAAGAACCTTGTCCCCAGGGTAACCTATGCTCCTTTAGCATATCATCAGGTATACAGTTTAGAACCCCTGACCTTTGCCTCCCTAAAGATAACATCCAGGCCTCAGTCATTTCAGCTCCAGGCCCAGAAAAGCAGCAAACAAGTGGTGCTGCCATGTCTGCCCCTGGACTTGTTACATTGAATAATGATCCCCTGCCCTGGCACCGACCAATCAGTGGAGAACACAGCCCAGAAAGAACACATCTGGAAAACTGATGAATATTCTGAAATATAGTGGCAACCATACTTTGGTAAAAACTGCTGTTTGAATTTTAACCCTGCTGAGTCTGGCTCCTGCCTGATTAAACACGGAATACTTACCTCAGCTTCCAGGTGGAGACCTGGAGGCTAAGGCAATTTTCCCTTGCCTGGGACCAGGACCACAGGAGATTGATTCCCAGTGACTCAGTAGCTTCAGGAGAGAAACTAGATAACCTTTAGAGACTAACCCTGAGCTCTGCTCCTGTGTTATCGCTATCGCAAGGTAGGGCCACATTCCAATGTCCAGCAGGATGTGACTGGGAACTGACCCTGAGGGCTGTCCCAGTCTTTAGAATTTAGTCTTTAGGATTTAGGAACAAAAGGAAAATTCTTGCAGTTTAAACCTTTAAAAGGAATTGCCTACCCCTGAAAGGGTGCAGTCATTTGGAGTCCACCAGCCTGTGGTGCTCTTGTGGCTGTCCTGGCCAGTTCAGTAAATTCTTGCCTGCTTTTTTTTAAATTAATTAATCATCCTCCGGTGATCTTATTTTGAACCCAGAGTTCGACCCCACAACATTCTATGGAGATACTACCCTAAGACCTCCCCTAAGATTTCCAACTGCAAGAGAGAGAGAGAGATAAATTTGCTCAAGACAAAGGACCCAGCATGTACTCTCCCTCCCAGGAGCACGCCCTTACCATTCCCATTCCTCCCTCCTTTCCCCCACAGTAACATATACTCTAACCTCTAAGGGACCCCATGAGATTTGAAACCAGTTACAGAGGCAACTCATCCGGGGCTAACCCTGCTGTCTCCAAGGCCCCCTTCTCTCTGACTTCTCAGTGCCAAAGCAGCCATCCTACGCTTTCTGGTTGCTTCTATACCCTTCCTTGTTTTGAGGAGGAAACTGGTCTTGCAAGGCAGGCCAGGCCATAAAAACTGTGAACAATGCACTGCCCTGGAGTGGGTGGTGGTGCGGGGATGTTATCACTGGCCCCAGGGGGGCCTTCCTGTAAGCCCATGAAAGGGGGTGGAGCCATATCTGTGAGACAAAGACCCTAAAAGGTTATAAAAAGTGAAGCCCTCTGTGTGTTTCTTCACTGATTTGGAAATTAATCCTGGAGTCCTTTAGTGTTAATAAACAGGGTCCCTCCCTTTCTCTAGGAAGCGTGCTTGGTATTTCTTTGGTCTTCTGCAACATTTGGTTCCCTGAACCAAGAAGCTAACTGCCTTTGGCTCTTGTCTCTGGTGAGTGGATGGGGCCTCTGGAAGTCATGTAGTCACGTGCTGCTGACTTTAGCAGAAATGAACAGTGGTGTGTGTGGAGGGTGGAGTAGGGGGGGCGGGGAGGGATTCCAGGAGCTCCCGGACCTTATCCCAGGACCCACTGGCATCTGGAGAAAGTGGACGGACACCTCTGGACCTGTAGAAAGAATCATTAAGGAAGGGGCCCCAGTCAGTCAAGCCCACTCCAAGTGAGTGGAAGGGGAGCTTGATCACTTCTTTGGAAGTCATAGGACTGTCAGGTAAATCAGGAATCAGGACTCCAGAGGTGAGTGAATTCAGATTCGATTAAGGAATTATGGGTTCACTCTTCTGTTTGTTTGTGTGGGACTAGCCAATTTGCTACCAAGAAGGGGGGCTGGACACAGTCTTAACTCCTCCGGTAGGTTCTCACGGAGACATTGGTAGAGAATTCTGTTCTGGGACGTGGGTGCTGGAAGTGCTCCCATGCCCATCTGGGGAGTTGGGCATTATCTGCTCAGCTCCAGTCTAGGCTAGTCTTCTGAGAGAGTGTGAATACGAATGTTTGTCTGTCTTGGAATAATTATCTGCTGATTAACTGGTCTATGTGAAAGCAAAAACTACTTTGATTTTCTGTTTGCTCATCTGGTTAAAATATTTGATTTACTGAAGGCTGAACCTGTGATGGTCTGCAAAAGTCTCAAGCAGCGCTATTGAGTTAGTTTTCTCAGAGACGTTTGTTCTCTATCATGGAGGTATTGTGAAAGAAAAAAGCCACATGCTAACCTGACAAGCTCAGGGAAGGCCTGCGTGGCAGTCTTGCAAACCCAGAGATCTAAGATAACCACAAAGGATGGTTTGAAAATTAAATATCTAACAGGTTATAGTAGGTAGTCATGTCCCAGATGTTTTCCCAGACAAAGATCAACTTTGATCTTTTTACTGAGCCCATTTGACTTTTTGCCTCTAAGATAACATATCTTTGCCACGTCTGGGTAACTTGTAACTTCCCTTTTTCAGGAGCCCCTGGGGAACAACCAAATGTGGTGGGAGCCAGGACAGATGCCTCAAATTCCTTCTTTATCATGTTAATTGTTCCTGCACTCACCTGAGTACACGTCCATCATTTTACTTTTTATCCAATCCCAGGAGTTTCCCACCGCTTTGCTTTCTCCCACCTCCTTACTCCATCACCAATGAATTTCATGTCACCCACCTATGTCTCTCTGATTTCAGTGTATAAATAGAGAAATGTAACCCGACATTCTTTGGAGCATTATCTCAATCTGTTGAGGTTCTGCTTCCCGGCATATGTCAACAGTTTTGGCTCAAATAAACTCATAAAAAAATTCTTTACACGTTTCAATGGTTTTTTTCATTAACAGTATAGTTGATAAAAATTTGTCTATGTTTGTGTATTAGGGGCTTTGTTCCTACACTCAAATTTTGCTGTGTTAGGTTGAAATTTTGCTGTGTTAGGTTGCTGTGATTTTGCTGTGTTTGGTTGAAATTTTGGAGTTATGGGTTATATTTAGAGGTGTTTGCATCTTTCCTTGTCTCTTTGGCTGGCTGGGACTTTCAGGGGCAGGGTTCATAGCTTCTCAGGGTGGAGAGATTTTATCCTCCCTGCCTGTGCCTGATTAAGGATCTTTTCTTTAAGGAGACCCTCCAGGCTTTTAGTAAATTTCCTGCACCCTTGTTGGTCTTTTGCCACCAATCATGGGGTTGGGACAAAGTTGGGTGTTCTCAATTGCATGTTGGAAAATTTTGAAAAGGATTTTATTAAGGACTATGGTATTAAAATGAACCCCAAAATACTGAGGAAATTCTTTGAATTAGAATGGCCAGCCTTTGGGGTCAGCTGGTCCCCAGAAGGCTCTTTAGATGTAGGGACCAGTCAGGGTGGTCTGGAATGTAGTCATTACAGACCCCAGACACCCAGATTAGGTCCCTTACATAGTCAGCTGCTTAGGAATTGCTCAAACCTTGCTGCCTTGGGTCTGGTTCTATAAGGTTTTAAAAATATATTTTATTGGTTTTATACAGAGAGGAAGGGAGAGAGATAGAGATTTAGAAACAACAATGAGAGAGAGTCATCGATCAGCTGCCTCTTGCATACCCCCTACTGGGGATATGCCTGCAATCAAGGTACATGCCCTTGACTGGAATCGAACCCAGGTCCCCTCAGTCCCCAAGCCGACGCTCTATCCATTGAGCCAAACCGGTTTCAGCTGGTTCTATAAGGTTTTGGTAGTGAGAGGGCAGGGCCGGGTGAGGGGGCAGGCGGGGCGAGAGGGCAGGTGGGGTGAGAGGGCAGGTTGGGGCGGGTCCAGTTCCAGGTAACTGGACCTTAGGCCTAACCCAACCAATCAGGTCAGCCAAGGTAGCAGCACCACCCTCCCTATAAAACCCATTGATATGTTAAGTTCTTCCTCTTTCTCGCCCATGCCCTCGTTGGTGTAGGTGAGACTGGGCTCCGACTAGTCCGAAATAAATACAGACTCTCTGCAATTGCATCGGATTCGGCTCCCTGGTAGTCTTTGGGGTTTATGACACTTGGGCATAACAGATGGGGGCTCGTCCGGGCTCTCCAAGACTGAGGGACTCTGAATCCAGAGAGCCTGTCTGGCCGCGGTAAAAGTGTGTGAAGGGATCCCTGTGGGAAGTGCCTGAAAGGTCTAGCGGACGCGCTGTTGAAGACCACAGGCCGGAGAGATCAAAAGACGTTTTGATCCTCCTTTAGGAGGGACATAGAATTCCCTCTCAGGACGAGGTAGTCGGTGTGAGGCCGTCGTTTAGTTTTAGGCGCCGCTTCCACGGAGTTGGAAGGCTGTTCTTGGGGGCCCCCCCGTCTGTTCCTGTGTTCTTTGTTTGTTTGTATGTTTGTATAGGGAAAGGTTTCAGTTTGCTCTTGTTTGTAAAATTGCTATAAAAACTTAAATCTGAATGTATTGAATTGTTATAATACTGAAAATGTTGATGTGGGGAGTCCTTCTCCTGGGGGCTGTTGTAATTTTATGTGTTATTTTATGGACTCACTGTATGGATGTTATGGGACAGAATCAGATTACTCCTTTAAGTACTGTGATTAATCATTTTCAGGAAGTAGAGGCAAGAGCTAATGATTTTAGTATGGTGGTCTGGAAGGACGAATGGCAGACTTGTTGTTCAAGTGAGTGGCCAGCTTTCAATGTTGGATGGCCACCAGAGGGAACATTCGATCATCCTACCATTCGCCGGGTTCGGAGTGTCGTCTCTCATCCCAAGACAGGTTACCCCGATCAGCTCCCATACATTATAATGTGGCAGGACCTTGTGGAGAACCCACCCTTTTGGCTTAAACACTTTGTGGCTCCGAGCCCCTTGGAGCCAGAACCTATTTTTGCCTTACAGGGAACGAAGAGGACAGAGAAGAAAATCACCCTGCCATCAGCTCCCCCCTACTATGTCTTGCAGGGGGGAACTGAAGAAGAATTAATTTTTCCTCCCCCGTATCAGTTCCCTAGGAACCTGACCCTCCCCCATTGAGGGAAGCAGATGCCACGAGGAGAGCGGGAAGCCCGCCGCATACCAGACAAAGAGCCCAGAGGGAACAATCCGCCTTCGTCGCAGACTCCACTGTTAAGACTTTACCCCTTCGAGCCACTAGTCCCCCAGATGAGAAGGGTGATCAGCCCCATCACTACTGGCCTTTCGCCACCAGCGACCTTTATAATTGGAAAACTCAAAATCCTGAGTTTTCTGAGAGGCCAGCGGGACTTATTAATCTGTTGGATTCTATCATTTTTACCCATCAGCCAACCTGGGACGACTGCCAGCAGCTCTTGCAGGTCCTGTTCACCACCGAGGAGAGGGAGAGGATCCTTAATGAGGCCCGGAAGCTGGTTCCAGGTGTGGATGGGAATCCTACCACCAACCAGGCTCAGATAGATACCTCTTTTCCTCTGACTAGGCCTGAATGGGATTTCAACACAGCAGAAGGTAAGGAGAGGCTCCGGGTCTACCGCCAGGCTCTAATGGGGGGTCTCCGGGCGGCTGCTAGAAAGCCGACTAATCTGGCTAAGGTAGGGAGCATACAGCAGGAGAAAGATGAATCTCCAGCAGCCTTTTTAGAGCGGATCATGGAGGCATTTCGCACCTATACCCCCATGAACCCAGAGGCTCCTGAGAGTAAGGCAGCTGTTATTGTAGCCTTTGTAAATCAGTCTGCTGCAGATATTAGGAGAAAATTGCAAAGAATAGATAGACTGGGAGAGAAGAGTCTGCAGGACTTGTTGGTGGTGGCTGAAAAGGTGTACAATAACCGGGAGCCCCCTGAAGATAAACAGGTTCGCAGGCAGAACCGAGACCTGGCTAGGATCCTATGGGCCGCCACTATGGACTCCCCTGAGAAACGGGACCTCCGCCTCCGACAGCTTGCAAACGATTGAAAGAAGGGTAAGGAGACCTCCGGGGAAGGGAAGTGGAAACTGCAGAAGGACCAATGTGCATACTGCAAGAAGATAGGGCATTGGGCTCAAGAATGTCCTAAGAGAGGCAGTGGAAAGGGGAGCAAGACAGACCGAGTAAAGGTCTTGGGGCTTGATGAACTAAGTGATTAGGGGAGTCAGGGTTCGGATGCCCTCCCCGAGCCCAGGGTAACTCTTAAAGTGGAGGGGATCCCTGTGGACTTCCTTGTTGACACCGGAGCGCAGCATTCCGTCCTCTGCACTCCACAAGGAAAACTAACTAGCAAAAAGTCCTGGGTGCAAGGGGCAACTGGTATGAACCAGTATTCATGGACTACCCGAAGAACAATGGATTTAGGGATGGGCCAGGTAACCCACTCCTTCATGGTAATACCAGAATGCCCCTACCCACTGTTAGGACGGGACTTACTGACCAAAATTGGAGCTCAGATAACTTTCAGACAAGGGGGGCCTCAGGTCACCGATGGCGAGGGCCACCCCATCCACGTTCTGACTCTGAGGCTAGAGGATGAGTACCGCCTCCACCAGGAGGCACTCCCAAGGGGGGATAACATGGATAGATGGCTATGAGAATTCCCCACAGCCTGGGCAGAGACAGGAGGGGTAGGACTAGCTGCTCACAGGACCCCAGTCCTAGTGGAGCTAAAGCCAGGAGAAGGTCCAGTAAGGATCAAACAGTACCCCATGTCTCAGGAGGCCCGGGAGGGAATTCAGCTACACATCCAGAGACTGAGGAGTCTAGGGGTGCTGGATCCCTGCCAATCTGCCTGGAACACCCCCCTACTGCCGGTCAAGAAGCCTCACACAAATGACTACCGACCGGTGCAAGACCTCCGGGAAGTAAATAAAAAAGTCATGGACATACACGCAACTGTCCCCAATCCGTACACTCTCTTGAGCTCCCTGGTGCCCACCAGAATCTGGTACACTGTATTAGATTTAAAGGACGCCTTCTTCAGTCTGCCGCTAGCACCCAGGAGCCAACCCTTGTTTGCCTTCGAGTGGCATGATCCAGAGGAGGGCTTCAGCGGACAATTCACCTGGACACGACTGCCTCAGGGGTTCAAGAATTCGCCCACCATCTTTAATGAGGCACTACACGAAGACCTGGGTGAGTACAGAAGGGAGCACCCTGGCCTCACCCTCCTACAGTACGTAGATGACATCCTGATTGCTGCCGACACAGCCGAGGACTGTGAACAAGGAACCCAGGATTTGCTGGTCACCCTGGGGGCCTTGGGGTATCGGGAATCCGTGAAGAAGGCCCAGATATGCAGAGAGAGGGTAAGTTATCTGGGGTACATCTTGGAGGGCGGACAGCGGCGGTTGTCAGATGCCAGAAAAGAAACTGTCCTAAAGATCCCCACACCCACCTCTCGAAGAGAAGTAAGAGAATTCTTAGGGTCGGCCGGCTACTGCCGCCTCTGGATTCTGGGTTTTGCTGAGATCGCCAGGCCCCTGTACGAAGTTACCAGAGAGGGGAAGACATTTGAATGGACAGAGAAAGAGGAGGCTGCCTTTAATCAGTTGAAAAAGGCCCTCCTACATGCCCCGGCTCTGGGACTGCCAGACATTACAAAGCCCTTTCACCTCTTTGTAGATGAGCGCAAAGGGGTAGTGAAGGGGGTTTTAACTCAAGCCTTGGGCCCTTGGAGCCGTCCAGTAGCTTACTTGTCTAAGGAACTAGACCCAGTGGCTGCCGGCTGGCCACCGTGCTTGAGGATTATTGCGGCAACAGCACTCCTAATGAAGGATGCTGACAAGCTAACTCTAGGGCAAGAAATTTGGATTACAACCCCCCATGCGGTTGAGGGAGTTTTAAAACAGCCACCGGATAGATGGATGAGTAATGCACGCATGACTCACTACCAGTGCCTCCTCCTAAATCCTCCCAGAGTGCGGTTCCGCCCCAGTGCAGCCCTCAACCCCGCAACTCTCCTGCCTGACCCAGACCTAGATGCCCCACTACATGACTGCGCTGAGATCTTGGAACAGGTTCATGGACTCCGGAAGGACCTGACAGACCAGCCCCTCTCAGATGCAGAGGCCACATGGTTCACCGATGGAAGCAGCTTCATGAGAAACGGGCACAGGTACGCGGGCGCAGCTGTAGTAACTGAGACTGACACTTTATGGGCAGAGGCTCTGCCATCTGGAACGTCAGCCCAGCGGGCAGAACTCATCGCTCTGACAAAGGCATTGACACTAGGGGCCGGGAAACGACTCAATGTCTTTACAGATAGCCGCTATGCGTTTGCCACAGCTCACATCCATGGGGCAATCTATCAGGAGAGAGGGCTGTTGACTGCAGAAGGAAAGACTATAAAAAATAAACAAGAAATACTCGACTTGCTAGCTGCCTTATGGCTCCCAGCCAAGTTAGCCATCATCCACTGCCCAGGACACCAGAAAGCCAACAATCCTGTAGCCAGGGGCAATCAGAAGGCTGATCAGGTGGCCAAAGAAGTAGCCCTCACTGCAGTCCCTGCACTGGCCCTGCAATTGCCAGACCCAGGGAACCCAGTTCTGCCGGATCAGCCTGGATATTCCCAGGAAGAATTAGAGCGAATCAAAAGCCACCCCACAAACAAGGAAGTCAGGGGCTGGTGGTATGCTCCAGACGGGAAGCTCCTGCTACCAGACCAGCTTGGGATCCCAATGTTGAAACACATACACCAATCGACGCACCTGGGGTCCCGGAAATTAAAGGATTTGGTCCGGCATGCTAAGATCAAAATTCACCAACTGGACGCCAGAATAGATCAAATTGTATCAGCCTGTAAAACTTGCCAGCTTACAAATGCAAGGGCCGTGTCAAGTGGAAAAGGAACCCGGCTCAGAGGAACAAAGTCCGGGGTGCACTGGGAGATTGACTTCACTGAGGTAAGGCCGGGAAAGTATGGCTATAAATATCTTCTAGTTTTTATAGATACCTTTTCTGGATGGGTAGAAGCATACCCAACTAAGCATGAAACAGCCCAGATGGTTGCTAAGAAGCTACTGGAGGACAGTCTACCCAGGTACGGTTGGTTTCCCAGCTGTGATAGGATTGGACAACGGCCCAGCTTTCATCTCACAGGTAACACAGGCAGTAGCCAAGGCTATAGGGGCAAATTGGAAATTACATTGTGCGTATAGGCCCTAGAGCTCAGGACAGGTAGAAAGAATGAATAGAACATTAAAAGAGACCCTTTCTAAATTAACCATGGAGACTGGCGGGGACTGGGTGGCTCTCCTTCCCTATGCTCTTTACCGGGTGAGAAACTCACCTTATATCTTAGGCTTCACTCCCTATGAAATTATGTTTGGTAGGCCCCCGTCTATCATTCCCAATCTTAAGGCAGAACTGCTAACTGAATTTGAAAACCAAGAAATATCTTTTTCTTTAAGAAGGCTCCAGAAGGCGCATGAGGACATTTGGCCACGCCTACAGGCCATCTACGAGGCTGGCCCGATCCCAACGCCCCACCAGTACCGACCAGGAGACTGGGTCTTTGTCAAAAGACACCGCCGGGAGACACTTGAACCACGTTGGAAAGGACCATACATCGTAGTGCTGACGACGCCCACCGCCCTCAAAGTGGACAGCATTGCGACCTGGGTCCACCACACCCATGTTCGGCCAGCTGACTCCTCTGCGATCCGGGAAGATTTCGCCAACGGATGGAGCATCGACCGAGACCGAGACAACCCCCTCAAGCTCAAGTTACGGCGTACTCAACCTGCCTGATGAAATTTTGTTTGTGGCCAGCTGCAGGAGTCTTTACCCCCCATACACTGGTTAGGGGGGAGGGGGGGACGACTCACTTCTGACCTGGACACTCCTGACCCTGCTGTGCAGTCTTGTGTCTCCACTGGACACATCTCGTGAACTCCCCCAAAATGTCAGATCAGGGCACCGGGAAGGAGGAACTTTATGCACCCTTCAGAAGTGCAAAGGGTCCCATGATTGGGCCTATTAAGTCTCAAGACAAGGGGGGAAATGAGAGGGCAGGGCTGGGTGAGGGGGCAGGCGGGGCGAGAGGGCAGGTGGGGTGAGAGGGCAGGTTGGGGCAGGTCCAGCTCCAGGTAACTGGACCCTAGGCCTAACCCAACCAATCAGGTCAGCCAAGGTAGCAGCACCACCCTCCCTATAAAACCCATTGATATGTTAAGTTCTTCCTCTTTCTCGCCCATGCCCTCGTTGGTGTAGGTGAGACTGGGCTCGGACTAGTCCGAAATAAATACAGACTCTCTGCAATTGCATCGGATTCGGCTCCCTGGTAGTCTTTGGGGTTTATGACACTTGGGCATAACAGTAGTAGGAGAAAAGAAACAGGTTTCTCAGAAGGGAACCAAACCCCTTGTTCTGCCAGGATCCCCTGAGGAAGTCCTGCTAATTTTACCATCGCCATATGAACCGCAGGCAGCACCAAGTGCTTCCCCAGCTGGTCTAAAAGGTCCAAAACACTGCGCCCCCTTCCATTTTTCCTCAACTAGGCTCTCCAGAGCCAGTCTGGGCGGCGCTTACATTTAGCCGATCAAGGGCCCAGGCCACAGCCCGCATGTCAGATGTCTCTAAGGGAGATCTGGGGTGCCAAAGTAGTTGGCGAAGATGGGACCTAGCAGGACGGAGGGTCAGTCTATTATTATCAGCCCTTTACCACCAGTGACATCTTGAATTGGAAACATCACATCTCAGTTTATTCTGGAAAACCTTAGGCCATGCTAGATCTCCTAGGAACGATTTTCCAGACCCAGAAGCCCACCTGGGTGGACTGCAAGCAGCTCCTTTTCATGTTTTTTAACACTGAGGAGCGCATGAGAGTAGTCACAGAGGATCAAAAGTGGCTCCAGACCCAGGCCCCAGCGGGAATATTAGATACAGAAAGATGGGCCCAGAAGGTCTTCCCAGATGAGGAACCCAACTGGAACACAAATTCAGAAGATGGAAGGATTGGGTTAGAAAGATATTGGCTGGCCCGGAGCCAACAAGCCCACCAACATGACTAAAATCTCTGAGGTTTCCCAAAAGCCTGACAAAAGTCCAGCAGCTTTCTATAAGAGGCTATGTGAGGCATACTGGATCTACATTCCCTTTATACCTGAGGCCCCAGAAAATCAAATCATGGTAAATGCCATTTTTGTAGGCCAAGCCTAGCCTGGCATCAGGAGAAAATTACAGAAACTGGAAGGGTTTGCAGGACAGAATGCTACTGAACTGCGAGAGATAGCTAAAACAAAAGTTTCATCAATCAGACAGTGCAGCAAGGAAGGAGGAAGAAAAGAGAATATAAGGAAAGGCCAATATAATAGCAGCAGCTTTTAGAGGCTCAGGCTCCCAGACAGATCAGCAGGATACAGACCAGGGGGAAAAGGAAGAGCAAGCCTGAGATGAGACCAGTGTGCCTATTGTAAGGAAACAGGACACTGTAAGAACGAATGTCCCAAACAGCAAAGTAAAAAGACTGAGCCCCCTTTTCTGTCCAGTTGCTATCAACCAGAGCCACCTGAAGCAGATCTCATTGGGCTAGCAATGGCTGATTCTGACTATGACAGACCGGGCTCACTTCAGCTAGACCCATGGTCAGAATGAAAATTGGGGGCCAGACTGTGGACTTTATGGTTGATGCAGGAGCTGAGTGCTCAGTAGTCATTCAGAAAGTAGCGCCTCTCAGGAAAGGAGGTCACCATTATTGGAACTACTGGGAACCAGACCATTCTGCTGCCCTCGCCAATGCCAACTTGGCGGTCATCAAGTAATTCACAAATTCCTGTTCTTGCCAGCCTGTCCAGTGCCTCTAATGGGTAGACACCTTGTAGCCAAAATGGGAGCAGAAATCACTTTTGCTACAGATGGCTCAGCACAGCTTCGCCTATGCTGAGACCTCACCAATGATTCTGTCCTTAGCAGTACTGAGGGAGGAAGAGTGGAGACTTTATATCCCCCAGACAAAGGCCTCACCATTAGAACCTGAATTAGAGAAGGAATTCTCGCTGGTCTGGGCAGAAGGGAATCCTCCAGGACTGGCTAAGGACCATACCCTGGTGCTAATCAAGTTAAAGCATGAAATACAGCCTGTTAAAATTGCCAATATCCATTCCAAGGGAAGCACACCTAGGAATCCAGGTCCACTCAGACTGGCTGCTTCAGTGGGGACTTGTTAAACGATGCAGGTCTCCATGGAACACACCTCTCTTGCCTGTCAAAAAGCATGGGACTAATGACTATCACCTGGTGCAGGATCTACTGCTGTTAATGAGGCTGTTATAACCCTGAATTCAGCACTGCCAAATCCCTTCTAAGACTCGTCCCATCAGAGGCGGAATGGTTTATATGCCTAGATTTAAAAGATGCCTTTTTCTGTCTTTGATTAGCAACTTCCAGTCAGCCTCTCTTTGCTTTCGAATGGGAAAACCCAACTACAGGGGCCAAGGAGCAGTTCGCCTGAACTAGACTGCCGCAAGGGTTCAAGAACTCCTCTACTCCTTTTAGTGGAGCACTAGCATATCTGACCTGTCTAAGTTCTCAGGACAGGACTTGGGATGTGCTCAGAACAATGCCAACAGGGTCCTGTGGGACCAATAGGAGTTCAACGCTGTGGGCAAGTTCCTATTGAGGACTTAGAAGTAGATTTTACAGAAATAGGGCCTAGCAGAGGGAATAAATACCTGCTACTCTTTGTTTGCACCTTTTCAGGTTGGGTCAAGGCATATCCCACTCGCACTGAAAAGGCGAGAGAAGTCACTAAGGCATTGCTTAAGGATATAATTTCATGATATGGAATGCCTCTGACCATAGGGTGCGATAATGGCCCAGCCTTTGTAGCAAAAATAGTACAACAGGTAGCCAAGGCTTTAGGAATTAAATGGAATCCACATACAGCTTACAGGCTTCAAGAGTTCAGGGAAAGTGGAGCGCATGAGCCAGACTCGAAAGCAGGCTATGGCTAAGCTATGCCAAGAGACAACCTTATCCTGGACAGATATCTTGCCTTTTGTACTCCTGTGGGTACACTATGCCCCAAGGGTCAGGGTAGGTTTCTTTCCTTTTGAAATTCTACATAGTAGACCCCTTCCTTAATTCAGCCAAAGGGAGATTTGAGAAAAATAGGAAATTTAAAAATCCAGAAACAACTACAAGGACTTGGAAAAACTGTCTTTGAGATCCACAGTTGGGTTATTGACCAACTACCCATCTCTCTAGGAACAGCTGTACATCCTTATAAACCTGGAGATCAGGTTTGAGTAAAGGATTGGAAAAAGGAGCCCCTCAAGCCTACCTGGAAGGGACCCTATCCAGTTATATTAACCACCCCTACAGCCCTTAAGGTTGCAGGACTAAACACCTGGATCCACCACTCCTGGGTAAAGCAGCCCACCTGCCAAGTGACATTTAGTCTGAGAGGAAGGTGACCTTTGACCAAAAACACCCCCTGTGGATCACCCTCAAGAAGACAGTAGACCTGGCCGAGCAACCTGTTCCAAGGAATTCAGATAACACCCTGCTGAATTCTCCCTAACACTAATCTTTCTGATCTTCTAACGTAACATGCTCTAGTATTTCTGGATAATCATTGTTTTTATCAATAATTCTTATTTTGTCATTTATGAGTGCCATCGGAATCTGAGACTAGTACCAGGAGGAGAAATCATCTGCTCTTGGTTGGACACAGAAGCACCATAAAATTACCGCTCCCCACACAGCAAGGAAACAAAGGCCTTATCATAAGTAGCTGGATTACATCTTGTCAAGCCATCTTTTGTTCCTTGCTTAGAAACCTGCCACCCAAATATGCTAGACCAGGTAGTCCATGAGAAAACATAATTGTTATAGTTATATTAGTGTGATGTTAGATTTATATTTTAAGGATTTAAAACAGTGTGAGAATAATTATTTGTGTGATTTAAAATAGGAATGAAAGCATTTACTTTTATAAGTGATTTATAGTTTAAGTGTGAATTACATTTCTGATCCTATTCTGATTTTAAGTAAAAGAAATTATTTGAAATGTGTTTTAGGGTTTTATAAGTAACTCCATTTAGTGTGATTTGAATCCATTTTGGAAAACTTGAGTTTTAAGATTGACTTTGAGCCCCGAACTGTGTGAATGCCCTAACATGTGCTTATCTGGAAAGTTTTAACTGTGTGGACACCCTAACAAGTGTTTATCTGGAAAGTTGGAAACCGAGGCAAAAAGTACCTGAAGAGTGCCTGATTAGACACTCTGAAGACCCATTGGTTGCACCCAGAAGGAACAAAGAAACACCCAGAAATAGCCATAAAAGAAGGGATCTAGAGGCACTGGGCAGAGACCACGAAGGGACCCTCCACCCGACGTGTTCTCCCACTCTTCTCCCTGTTTGAAATACTGCATGAGACTCTGCCTGAGTGAAGCTGTCACTCTGCCTGTGAGCCAAAACTCTGAGATCTCGTTCCTGACCGAGACGCTGCAGCAACGTGTCACTGTCCAGTGTGTGTCTGTCGGCACGGATCTCCAGGTGACCTGCCTAGGCTTCTGGAAACCAACACGATTCTGGTAAATAAACCTTGGGATTCATACATTCTAACTCTTGTTTCTGTGTTTAGTTTATGCTCGGTCAATTTTAATTAAGTACTCTGGGCAACCCGTATAAGTCCAGTTCTCTGGTTGAGGGACCCCAGTCACCTGTGCATACGTTACCACCTGAGGGTGAGTTGGAACAATCAAGCCAGATTTTTGTTAGCTATACTTATCAGTCTACTGCATGTTACAACTCTACTACCAAATGCATGTGGGGTGGGGAATTGTATTGGATGGAAAAAAAAATAATAGGACCTGTGATGGTCAATGTGCAGCTAACTAATGTTGCTCCAATTTGTTTCAGCACTACTTGTTTCAGCTCCTATTTGTTTCAGCCAACACCCAGATGAATTATGCAATTCTACCCCCAAGGCTGAAAACCCCACCTACCTCTGATACCCCCTCTGCAGGAACGTTCTATGCATGTGGGACCACTGCTTACTTCTGCCTGCCTGAAAACTGGACATAAATGCCTTTAAACTTCAGATGGTCCTAAAAATCAGGAGAACTCCCTACAAACCCTTCTGAGAGGAAGAAGTGGGATGCTAACCCCTTGGTCATTGACCCTTTCTCGCAGGAAGTAACTAAGAGTGGTCATCATCCCTGTTTACCATAATAGCCCTTGGTCCTTGCTCCACAAGGCTAAAAGAAGCTTGTGGGGCAAGGGGGGAAGGGAGGAGATGAGGAGGAAACTGGTCTTGCAGGCCATACAAACTTTGAACAATGCACAAAGGAAGGGAGCTCATTATCGCTGGCCCCAGGACAGATTATTGGATATGGCCTAGGGAGCCCCAACACCTGGGGGCCTTGCTATAAGCCCACAAAAGGGGGTAGAACCATATCTGCAAGACAAAGACCCCAGAAGTCTATAAACAGTATAGTGAAGCCCTCTGCATGTTTCTTCACTCTGATTTGGAAATTAATTCCGGAGTCCACTAGTGTTAAATTAATTCCGGAGTCCACTAGTGTTAATAAACGGGGTCCCTCCTTTTCTCTAGGAAGTGTGCTTGGTATATCTTTGGTCTTCTGCAACAGTTTCACTGTCCTAAGTGTATTTTTGTTGCTATCATGGAACCAATACCTGTTTGACTCAGTACTATGTAGCCTTTCCCTTTGGATATTCCCATCCTGCATCACTTTTTCCTTAAGTAAATTCAAATTTTTCTTTATTCACCATTTGAGATAGCTATTTAGCCTGCCCAGGTATCAACAACTTAAATCTTTCAGCTAGGATTAGCTAGAAAAAAAATGGGGACAAAGATATAGTAAGTCATATCCCTCCACCATGTGAGAATGTAGCAAGAAGATGGCAGTCAGCAGACACCAAATCTGCCAGTGTGTTTATCTTGGGCTTTCCAGCCTTCAGAATGGTGAGAAATAAATATTTATTGTTTCAGCCACCCAATCTATAGTATTTTTTTTTTAATCCTCACAGAAGGACATGCTTAAAAAGAGGAAGGGATTCAGAAAGAGATAACATTGATGTGAAAGAGAAACACTGATCAGTTGCCTTCCTCATGCACCCAAGGTATATGTCCTTTATGTCAAGCCACAGACCAGGTATATGTCCCTTATCAGTGAAGCAGGAATTCTGGGGGAACATAGTCTGGCTTAGAGATTCTTTAGAATTGAGGTCTATGGAAAGGCTGCAGACTGGGAGAAGGTACATTTCCATAACACAAGGAAGCCAAGTGCAATTACATTTCCATAAGACAAGGAGGCAACAACAGGTATATGTATATAAGACAAGGTTAACTAGAAATAGCCAAGAAACACCCATATTTACAAAATAGAAGAAAGCCCAAAGGGAACAGGAAAACAAGAAAGAAGGGCAGGGAGAACTCACATGTCTCATGTGAGGTTCAATCTTTGAGCCCAGGAGTTACTATAGTAACCAGTCTAAGGGAATAATGACCAATCAGAGGGGATATCAAGGCGCCAGGATCTGCAGCCTTTATAAGCCACAAGGATAGGGAACCCAGTAGGGCTCTTCCCCCCTCTCCATGTGGGAGGCCATTCTGTAGGACTCTTCTCCCTCCCTACATGGGAGTCAGTTCTGTGGGACTTCCCTCTCCCTACGTGGGAGTATGTACTTGCTCTTCAATAAATCTCTATCTTTGCTATACCACTTTTTGTCCATGAAATCATTCTTCAATTACAGCTGACAAAGAATTTGGGTTCCAGTCCAAAAAGTTCGGTATCATCAGGAATTGAACTGGCAACCTTTCCATGCACAGGATGATGCTCAACCAACTGAGTCACTCCACCAGAAAGTGCTATTTTTGTTATCGTGGCCTGTAGAAACTACTGTAATGCCCCTCCATCCTTTGTCATACCTGAATAAGCTCAAAGTTTAAATGACCCACTTACTATTATAGTGGGAAACTAAAACCCGGCCACAGAACAATGGAAAACTGGTAAGTCACCTTAAAAAAAGATATACTAAATTATGAACCAAAAACTAAAAATATCATGCTTATATATGTAAAAGAAGCATTTTCTTTGAAAAGCAGAGTAGAGGGCTTCTTTTGAGTACTTGCCACTAAACATGTCAGTTGTTTAATCCTTTTATTAATATGTTGAAAACATTAAATCTAATTTCATCATACCATTATTCTATTTTAGTATTTATAGTCAAATTCTATTATATAGAATAGTTAAATAAATGAAACTTACCTTGCTGATATGTAGATCAGATTTGTTTGAAAAACCACTATAAAAAAGGTTTTGTCAAAATTAAGAAAGTAATTCAGTATCAATAGAATGTTTTCCATAAAAGACATTCTATATAAGGTAGAACAAATTTGGGTCATAAGTCTCCTTTTCCCCCTATTGACCTCTCCTGGCCTTTCCCAACCCCCAGCACATGCCCTCCCCCCTTCCCCATCTGTATCCATTGGTTATGCTCATACGCAAGCATATATGTCCTTTGGTTGACTTCTTAAGCAATATATTTAAATATGCTTCATTTTACTCATCACTAAGCTCAATGAAAAATTTCTAGACTGTTTATATCTTAAAGATTTCTAAAATGATATGCTACATCAATTTGGTATTTTTGATATTTTATAAAATATAAGATACTAGAATGTCTAATTTCAAATTTAGTTCTAATTTAAACAGCTACTATTTACAAAAGTAAATAAGTTACTGTGTGTTTTCTATTAGTAAGTTACATTATTTTAACTTGTTGAAAACTAACCTTAAAACAGTGTAAAAAAATTTAGTTGTATCTGTCAGAAAAATATTCATGTCTCAAACATAAGAACATACCTGTTAATGAAAGACTCCTTTAACTTTCTTGCAGACTGTATACCATCCTTTGGTTTGTATCTCTTATTAATTTGACTTATCAAGGATTCTGCTGTATCAGCAAGTATTTTCCCTTTTGACTTTTCTCTCTGAAACAATTTATAAATTATTTTAAAAACCCTATAAGTTAACCTTCAAATGAAAATAAAGGCTGAAAAAGAGAGGAAAAAAAAAAGAATAATCGGTTTCTATGTATAGCCACAAAGAAATAAAGGGAGTCAGAAATTACTTGGTAAGTTTGGGCTTTGTTAAGCATTAAAACAAGTCAGGGTAAGTTTTTTAACATATAGAAATAATTGTGAAAAGTGCTCTGTAGATATTACTTTTTAAAAGTGAAACTCATATAAAAAATAAAGGAAACTAAAAAACTGGTTCTTTGTAAAGACCAATAAAGTTGACAAGCCTCTAGTAAGGTTAACTAAGATAAAAAGAAAGATGTAAAATACAGATATTATTAATACCCAAAGAGGCTATCACTAGTAATTACATGGACATTAAAAGGATAATAAAGAAATACTATAGACAACTCTATGCCCATAAATTTGATAACCTAGATTAAATGGACCATTTCCTTGAAATTCTTTAAAAACTCAAGGAAGAATTACCAGACTAGGCCTGTATTTATTAAGTCAATAGTTAATACCTTCCAAAACAGAAAGCACCAGGGTCAGGTGGGTTTACTGGTGAGTTCTATAAAACATTTAAGAAGTATAACAATTTTCTACAATCTTCCTGGAGACAGAAGCATAGGGAATACTTCTTAACTCATTTTATGAAGACATTATCAGCTCATGAACATAGATGCAAAAATCCTGAAAAATATTAGCAATCAAATCCAAAAATGTATAAAAAGAATTGTCTACCACAGCCAAGTGGAATCAGCCAAGTAATCAAGGCATGTAGAACTGTCTGTGCCTTGTGCCTTTGAACATGCATGTAGAACTGTCTGTGCCTTTGCCTCTCAAATGGTGTTTAACTTTCTTCTTAATAAATGGTTGTGTTTTGTGATTTTTAAAAATGAATTAATGTAATCCATCATATTGAGTTAAAAAAGAAAATCATGATCACATCAATGGATGCACAAAAACATTTTGACAAAATCCAATATCCATTCATATCTCTTAGAAAACCAGGAACACAGGAGAATGTCTTCTACTTCATTAAGTTCATAAAAAGAAAATACAGCAAACATCATACTTAATGGAAACCAGATGCTTTCCCACTAAGATCAGAAACAAGAAAAAGATGTCTGCTCTCATACTCCTATCAACATCATACTGAAGTCCTAGCTCAGGCAATAGACAAGCAAAGGCTATACATGGTAAACAGATTGGGAAGGAAGAAATAAAACTATTTTTGTCTATGTATAAAAATCTCAACAAAAATATTCCTGGAACTAAAAAGCCATTATAGAAATGGTGGAAGGATATAAAAGTAATAATAAAAACTAATAACTTTCTTATACATCAGTAACTAACAATTGGAATATGAAATTATATACACAAGATCTATATGAGGAAAACTTCATGACTCGTATGAAAAATAAAACATCTAAATAAATGGAAAGGGTCAATATTGTCAAGAGGTCAGTTTTTTCCAATTTGATTTAAAGATTCAATGTAATCCCAATCAATATATTAGAAAGTTATTTTTTAGATATCAACAATATGATTCTCAAGTATACATGGAGAAGCAAGAGACCCAGAAGAGCCAACACAATGTTGAAGGGGAAGAACAAAGTTAGAGAATTGACACTACTCTACTTTTAAGGCATAATGATAGAGTTATAAGTATAGTGCAGTATTGGTGAAAGAATAAACAAATAGAATGGAATAAAACAGATGGCCCAAATATAGGTCTCAAAGTATGGTATAAAATAGCTAAAACTGTCCTGGAGCTGTTCTACAGATGATTAATCTGAAGAAAGTGGGGCATCCAATGGGGATGAGCGACAGTTATGGAAGATAGTATCCTCCACCCCACTTACATCCTTTCTTAAAAAAAATCTTGTAAAACTTTAATGCAATAATGCAAAAAAAAAAAAAAAAAACACAAAAAAACTTCAGATAGCTACTATATGCAAAGTTTAATAAAAGTCTTTACACTTATAGAGTGAAAAAAAATCACAAAACACAACCATTTATTAAGAAGAAAGTTAAGCACCATTTGAGAGGCAAAGGCACAGACAGTTCTACATGCATGTTCAAAAAAATCTAAGGGACAGTGAGAAACCCAATAAGAGGAAACAAGGCAGAAATTAATACCAGATGTCAACTGTAACTGAAAAGTAAAAGTATAGATTAATAAAATGAATTTCTCTTGTAAACTTTAAAAATATATTATAGAAATTGTAAAATAACTAGAAAATTAAAAATTACATATGTGGCTCACACACAAAAAAAGGAGCCAAAACAGAGCTCATCAATTCCTACATACATGCCTGTGGCACTCACAGGCATGTGTTTTATCAGAGCCAGGATTAGAGACAAATGCAGGAATTCAATAGGCACTTGCTCTGACTTTGAATGAAAGAACAAAGTATTTCCAAATGTTAAATTTACAGCAATCAAACAAGTTTCTTTCTTCTGTTATTAAGTAGGCATGCTATGGGTATGCAGAAATAAAACATACTGAAAGCTCACCATTTTGTTTTGTTTCAAATCCAAGAAATTAAATTCAGATGTTAATCTTTTCCTTGATTTCCTAATACTCTTTGTATTTTTACTATGAGAGGGGCTTTTATCACAAATAGCAGTATTCACATCTTTTGACAATATGTATTTCTTCCTATAGATGAGAGATTCTTCAACCGTCTTATTTAGGAGAACTGATTTAAAAGTAGTTTCAGATTCAATATGCCAATCACTCTGCTTGGTATTTTCAATATTATTCTGCTTTGAACATTGATTTAGTTGCTGATTGATTCTTCTGCAACCATCTACTCCTTTATCTATTTTGTTACACTGCATTATTTCTTTTTTATATTCCACCTTTCCTATTTCTTCAGAATTATCATCAGATATTGAAGAGGATGATTTGTTTTTGTTGATAGCAGTATCTAGTGGGAAAAAGAGAAATTAATCCTTATCTATTTATATAAAACCCCAATATGCAAATTATCCAAATAGCAGAACCACTGGTGGAACGACCCAGTCACTATGACACACACTGACCATGCAGGACCTGCCCCCAGCCTACAGGCCCTGACAGGTGGAAGTGGTGAGGGAGCAGGGCTGGTGAGCAGGTTGCGCCAGGCCAGCCAAGGCGAGTGTGTGCAGAGACCCTCTGGTCACCCTGCTGGTCACTCCGCAGACACTGGTCATGCCACAGAGGGAGGTGGCGGGAATAGCAAGTGGCAAGCACCAGGCTGAGGTGGGTGTAAGCTGGGGCTCTAATCACCCTACTGATGGCCCCACAGATCAGCCCTGATCACTGGTCAGGCCTACACACCCTACCCGTGCACACATTTCGTGCACCAGGCCTCTAGTTAAATTAATAAACAGATAATGTATAAACTTTGTTAAAACCAAAGATATTTGTGAGACATTTCAAGAAATGACTATTCCCCTGAACTACTATTATATACATAAAAAACTATAGTTGACCCTTGAACAACACAGGGTTTGGGGTATCAACCCCTAAACAGTAAAAAATCCACGTATAACTTTTGACTCACAAAACTTAATAACATAGTCAATTAACACATATTTTGTATGATGTGTTTTATATACTATACTAGAGGCCTGGTGCACGAAATTTGTGGAGGGGCAGGTGTTTCTCAGCCTGGCCTGCATCCTCTCTAATCTGGGACCCCTCGGGGGATGTCTGTCTGCCGGTTTAGGGCCGATGCAGGCAGTTGGACATTCCTCTCACAATCCAGGACCACTAGCTCCTAACTGCTTACCTACCTGCCTGCCTGATGCTCCTGCTCCCCTGCCTGCCTGATCACCCCTAACCACCTCTGCCTGCCTGTCTGATTGCCCCTAACCACCTCTGCCTGCTTGCATGATTACCCTAACTGATCTTCCTGCTGTTCTGATCCCCCTAACCGCTCTTCCCTGTTGGCCTGATCCCCATAGCTGCTCTTCCCTGTTGACCTGATCCCTTAACTGCTCTTCCCTGCTGGCCTAATCCCCCTATTTTCCCCTGTAGGCCTAATTCCCCTAACTGCTCTCCCCTGCAGGCCTGATCACTTCTAACGGCTTCTGCCTCGGCCTCACCACCATGGCTTTGTCCAGAAGGACTTCTGGAAGATGTCTGGTCTAATTAGCATATTATCCTTTTATTAGTATAGATTATTTTCTCTTGTAAATGAGAGGAAAAATATTAAGAAAATCATGAGAAAGAAAATACATTTATAAAATTTATTGAAAAAAATCTGAACCCATGCAGTTCAAACCTGTGTTGTTTCAGAGTCAACTGCTATGGCTCAGTGATTGAACATTGACCTATGAATCAGGAGGTCAAGGGTTTGATTCTGGGTCAGAGTCAGAGCACCTGCCTCTATTTAATATTTGATCCCCAGTGGGGGATGTGCAGGAGGCAGCTGATCAATGATTCTCTCTCATCATTGATATTTCTATCTTTCTCTCCCTCTCTTTCTCTCTGAAATCAATAAAAACTTTTTTTAAAAAGTCAACTGTATGTTTTTATATATATTTTATTGATTTTTTTACAGAGAGGAAGGGAAGATAGAGAGTTAGAAACATCGATGAGAGAGAAACATTGATCAGCTGCCCCCTATACAACCCCCACTGGGGATGCACCCACAATCAAGGTACATGCCTTTAATCAGAATTGAACCTGGGACCTTTGAGTCTGCAGGCCAATGCTCAATCCACTGAGCCAAACTAGTTAGGGCAACTGTATGTTTCACCTTGAAGAAATGTGTCTCCTTGTGAAGTACTTGCTCTTTGATTATTACACAGATTAATATTTGTTACAGGCGTCCAACATGCCCATTTAGAAGGCATTTTATTTCCATGAATGTTGTATGAAACATCAGGTAACCTGGAAAATAAATTCATTTGCTTAATAAATCATAAAACATTAGCTATAATTTTGACATAAGACTTTGTTTTTTTAAAATATAGTCAGTGTTTATTGATAGAAATTTTTACCAGTCAAGTATGAAAATATTTTAGTAAGTCATTATGAAAGTTAAAATAAAAAAAGAAAGTTAAAATTTACCATATAATTAATAAAATTAAAGATTTAAAAGTTACATTATTGCTACTATATTTATATTTACCTAAATACATCTCACATAACTTACATGTTCCACTGTATATTTAAAGTAGGTTACATTTCTATACATTGATACTTTATTATTTTAAAAATCTCATTCATTTGAATATCTCAATTTGAAAGTAGTTATGTTGGTGCTTATGGACAAAACAGACTATTTCCCATTGTGCTATCATAATACGTGAGAGATGATTAATACTATAAACAATCTATATAATAAAAGCCCAGCGACCTTTACGGCATAACGACCAGAATGACTGGTCAGTGTGACAATGCACTGACCATGTTGGAGCTGCCAGCTCCCCCCTGGTGGCCAATGTAGGAGCTGCCCCCTAGTGGTCAGTGTGCTCCCATGGTGGGAGCACTGCTCAGCCAGAATTCCTGCTCAAGGCTGACAAGTGCAGCCACAGTGGCGGGAGCTTCTCCTGCCAGAGGCAGGGCGAAGGATCTGTGAACCAAGTGGTAAGGAGCAAGCAGGTGGGCAGTTAGGAGTGAGCAGGCTGGCAGTCAGGAACAAGGGGTCCTGGAATGCCAGAGGGCAAAGGCTGGGCTGAGGGATCTGCCCCCCCCCCCCCATATACACAAATTTTATGAATCAAGCCTCTAATGAAACTAGAAAGCTTTTTCCTTTAAATTTGTTACATTCATCTAAAAGTAAATATACACACTAAAAAGTTTGATGAGCTTTCTCATACTTACACAGATTTATCTATTTTTCTTGCTGCTTGAGAACCGAGAACAAAATTCTTGGAGTCATCTAAATAAAACAAAAATTAAGGTATTTTCATTTTTTTCATGCAGTTGGCAGGGCAAAATTGGGATAGATTTTGATCAAGGTTTAAATATTGGGATGAAGAGGTTGCTCAATCGAGTTTTCCCCCTTTCACACCCAAACATCTTGGGAACAGAGAGTATATTTCCTTGTTACTTCTAAGTTCCTTGAATAAAGCTGAATACATTTATTATAAATCTTTCTTTTTTAAATCAAAGAAAGCCAGTGTGGCCAAAAGCAAGTTTTATAAAGAAGATTAAATTTAAAAAGTACTTACTAAAATTTTGGTTTAGGAATTCAATGTCCTTATTTTCTGTCTTTTCTGTAACGTCAGCATTTTTCATATGCTATAAACACAGGAAACATGTTACAGTAAATTTGAATTAAGGTATTGTAGGAAAACAACTTTTAAAATTATTAAAAATTAATATTATTAATTAATCATATTAAAGATTAAAAATTTATAAATAAACTTGCTTTGCTACTAAAAGCTGGATAGTATTTCTATTTACAGTTGACCTTAAAACAAATTGTGACCTCTGTCACATTTGCATATAACTTTTGATTACCCCAAAACTTAACTACTAATAGCGACTGTCTGGATGCCTTACTGATAACATAAACAGCTGACTAATACATATTTTGTATGTTATATGTATTCTATACTATATTCTTATAATAAAGCTAGAGAAAATAAAATGTTAAGAAAATATTGAGAAAATACATATATTTACAGAATTTAATGAAAAAAATCCATGTATAAATGAACTCAAGGTCATGTTGTTCAAGTATTAACTGTATTTCATTAAGGTTATTCCCATTTTAGAATATCAGTTAGCCTAAACTACAAGAAAATGACTTTCACTGCAGATAAGAAAGCATAAGATCCTATAAATTTTCTGGTCACTTCATAGCCAGTAAAACAATTCAATCTTTATCTGGAATTGACAATTTCTAGAACCTTCATGGCACATTTCCTATTGTTTTGATCATATAACCTGCATCTATTCTGTCTTTTCACTAATATACATAAAGGAGTTGGAAATTATGGAACATTAAATGTTTTGTAACTTATTGCACAACCATCTTCTTAACTACAGCAAGTTTCCCTTTTTCCACAGCAACAGATACACACTTACCCAGATAAAATAAAAATATGTCAAAAGAAGATACCCTTTAGGCCAAGATATTTTGCCTCATTCTGGCTTTCTTTCCTACTTATTCTAGCCAGTAGTTCTAGTTCCGTGGGAGAGGAGCAGTATGAAAATGTGTAGGTGTGGTTTTGGTGGTCATAAAGACAGAAAGGTTCCCCTGACAATAAGCAAGCACAGGCCTAGCATGCTTATCATCCTATAACATTCTGTACCCCACCACAAAACTAAATAGTGTCCCTAGTAAGAAACATTTAGCAAGACAATTTGAACCATCACTTAGACTATTTTTTTAATATATTCAACTCTTGCACCCTTTATCTTTATGCCACATAACCATTTAATTTTTTAAAAATCATCTATTCTTTTTCTTTTTTCTGTTTGCAATCTTTTTTTTTTATTATATTCTTTTTTAATCTAACACCAAAGATACTAAACTTTGAGGGATTACATTTTTTAAATAAATATCTATTGTTCAGATTATTACAGATGTTTCTTCCCCCTCCCCTAGCTCCCTTCCATCCAATTCCCACCCCACCCCATGCCCTTATCCTCCCCAACTGACCTCCGTCCATAGATGTAAGAATTTTGTCCAATATCTTTCTGCACCTCCCACACCCTCTTCCCCCTAAGGCTTGTCAGTCCGCTTCCTTTCTATGCTCCTGATTCTATTATATTCACCAGTTTATTCTGTTCATCAGATTTTTTATTCACTTGATTTGTAGATTCACTTATTGATAGATATGTATTTGTTGTTCATAATTTTTGGGCCTTTTTTTTTGGAAGCTTTGGAGCTCTCTGACCCAGCTGCAGTTTGTTAGGTCTTAGGCTGCAAAAGGAAGGCCATTCATATGCAAAAACCACTGCACACAGCTTGGATGGGGTTGTAAATTGAATGGGGCATGGTCTCAGAGAATTACCAGGGTGGAGCAAACAGCAATGGCTGACAGTCAGCCCTGTACCCTGGAGGTCCCCGCATGTCCACATCCCACAACCCCATGCAGGAACAATGATCACTGTGAGCACCTCTGAGAGAGAGTGCCCTCTGTTCCAGCCAGATGCTAGACAGTCCAGTTTCTCCCTGTATGAGTTGGGTACCCAGAGTCTTGCCTGGAACTGGAGTTCAGAGCAACTGGGAACTTGTATCTACCTCCCAAGTGAAAAAAATAACGCACCCAGTTTCCAGCCCATTTCATGCACGCCTCTGTACCTCCACACCTCCATACCTCCTACCAATTTCAATGCGTTTTTTCTTTCCTTCAAGTTGGAGATCTTCCACTCAGTCAGCTGGTTCTGGATAATTGTTTTGTCTTTTAGTTGTATTAATAGTTTTGATGTGGTTGTGAGAGGCAGCAAGTATAGGTATTTACCTATGCCACCATCTTAGTTCTCCCCTTTACACATTTTTGAACCAATGCTATGATAAAATTTATAGTCTCTAATTTAAACTAGGTCTCTACATTGCCTAACACTGATACTCATTCTTAGCCTTCTCCATTATCTCTCAGTAGCTATCCAAAACTTTACTTGTCCCTGAACCCTCTACATCAATTTATCCCCAAGAAAAATCCAACATATTCACACTTCAGAGGAAACAAAAGCTAGCTACTAGGTGTTCTTCACCTACAAAGTTATTTGTATCTCTGATTACCTCCTATTTATCCAAGAAACAACTTTCTCCTATCCATTCCCTGCTCTGTTTCCTCAGTTACCTGGAATGAATACCCTTCTTCTAAATGTCCATTTTAATAACCTTTACTTATCCTTCAAAAATCAACTCATTTTTCATCTCCTTAGAGAGCTTATCTTGATTTTTCCCTTCCCCCTCCAGCTCTGGGGTTAGACATTAGGCCCCCACTATGTTTCTACTGAACCCTATAAGTATATTTGAGAAGATTTATGCAATAGTAGAATTATCTTATTAATTTATCTAATTCCCATGTTAGAGCTGAAGATACTTAAAGACAGAGTCCACTTGTATTTTATATTTCTAAACTAGAATATCATCATAGAAGATACTAATTTGTATAACTAAAGAATGATGATGAGTCCATTCTCCCACCAAATGGGTAAATCAGAGTTATACTGAATGGAAATTCCTAAAGTATATTGTCAGTACAATAAATGAGTTGTATGTGAGAATGACCTTATTTTCAAGGACAATAAGTGATAACTTTTAAAAAACCAATGCCTTAAACGAAGACACTCACTGCTTGAAAAAAAATTAACTCTATATGTATTTCTACAATAACCTGATAAATAACTTATTGTAAAAATGCTTTCCAAGTAAAGTTACTTTGTGTGTCTCATCTCCTCTACTTCTTTCTGCAGGTGATTTAGACTGATGTGATACAGCATTATCCACTCCAGTTTTAGAAACACCAGGTTTCTCTGCAGAACTCCTCACTTGTAGCGGTGGTTTAATTTTTCCTCTTCGTGGTGCTGCTAAAAAGGAAAATGAAGGACTGGCATATTTATGGGTTTTTAACATTACATATTGATATTATTGAGGTACTTTTAGATGAGGAAGGTAAAAAAGGAAAGTTCTAAGATGGTCCCCAGGTTTTGGTTTAGTTGAGTAAGTGGATTCCATTTGCCAAGGTAAGAAATGGAGAAAAAAATTAGTGAGGGGTGATGGTGGTTGAAACATGAATTTATCTTGAACTTGTTTTTGAACATTAGACAACAGCCCAATAGGCAACTGGATTCTGGAAACAGAGGTCACTACTAATTTGTCATAAAGATTTCTTTAAAAAGAACAAAAAATTGTCATAAAGATTAAATAGCCCTGACTATTTGGCTCAATGGATAGAGCGTCGGCCTGTGAACTGAATGGTCCCAGGTTTGATTCTGGTCAAGGGCATGTACCTTGGTTGTAGGCACATCCCCAGTGGGGTATGTGCAGGAGGCAGCTGATTGATGTTTCTTATTGATGTTTCTAACTCTATTCCTCTCGCTTTCTCTCTGTTAAAAAAATAAAATATATTTTTAAAAAAGATAAATAAGATGATATTTATAGAAATTTATATATAGTATCAGGTTATTTATTTTTATTTAACTTTAAGTATGTAACAGGTACTGTCCAAATGTTTCACAATATTCCTTGTCATGTGAATGATTTTTCCTTAAACCTCTACACACTTTTAAAAAATATATATATATTTTATTGATTTTGTACAGAGAGGAAGGGGAGAGAGACAGAGAGTTAGAAACATCGATGAGAGAGAGTCATTGATCAGCTGCCTCTTGCACACCCCCCACCGGGGATATGCCCGCAACCAAGGTACATGCCCTTGACCGGAATCGAACCCGGAGCCCTTCAGTCCCCAAGCTGACGCTTTATCCATTGAGCCAAACCGGTCTTGGCTAAACCTCTACACACTTTTATATAGAAAGGAAACTGGTTCTAAGCTTAGCTAGAGGATAATCTGTATCATGTATACAGTTGGGAGTGGGGAAACAAGCCAATGTGGCCTGACTAATTCAATGTTTTATCCACTATGTCATGCTGCTCCCACTTGAATATTAAACTATTAATGCTGGATTTTAATATTTTAAATAATATTTATATGTCAATACCCATTAAACCTTTCTTAGACATTTGAAATTTCTTGATAATTACAAAACATTAGTGGTTCATAGTTTTCAATTTTTATATCCCCAACATATCCTTCAGGTAAATTATGTCCAGCATACCCCTGAATTTAAAAAGGCCCGATTTAAAATATATTAACAGTTAGAAATCTTTTAAGACTAGAAAACTCACATGTGTTGATTAAATGTAATGGACTTCTCTTGTTGTATATTTCTGCACCAGTAACAAGGATTGAAGCTTCAGACATTTTTCTTTTGCCAGGAGTGATTATCTTAAGCCATGAGAAATAACCATAATAAACACACAGTATTTTTTGAAATTAAATATTCTAGTCTTATAACAACTTACCCTAACTGTACACAAAAGATATGTGACATTTAAGAAACAACACTAGAGTCCCAGAGCACAAAATTTGTGCACTTAGGGGGCCCTCAGCCCAGCCTGCACTCTCTCATAGTTAGGGAGTCCTTAAGAGAGTGGGCCTAAGCATCAGTTGGACACCCTTAGTACTACCATGCAGGTGGGAGAGGCTCCCACTATCACCGCTGCACAGCACTCACTAGCTGTGAGCCTGGCTCAGGGCTTCTGGCTGAGCAGTGCTCCTCCTGTGGGATCGCACTGACCACCAGTGGGCAGCTCCTAGATTGAGCATCTGCCCCAGGTGGTCAGTGCACGTCATAGCAATTGTCGTTCTGCCATTCAGCCGATTAGCATAATAGCCTTTTATTATACAGGACTAGAGGCCTGGTGCATGAAAATTCATGCACTAGGGGGTCGGCGGGTCTCTCAGCCTTGCCTGCCCCGTCCTATAGTTCTGGAGCCCTCAGGGGATACCTTTTGGTGGCTTAAGCCACAGTCTGGCCTCCCTCTGCAGGAGGTGACCTGAGTAATCAGGGGAAGCACCACTCCCATCACCCTGCTGCTGCTGGCACTGCCGGCCATTAGGGCTGCGAGGCCTGAGCCCTGGGCCTCACAGCCAACAGTGCTCATGGCTGCTTGAGCTCCTGAGGCTCACAGCTACCTAAGTCCTGGGTCTTGCAGCCTCTGGGGCTCATGGCTGCCTAAGCTGAAGGCTGCCTGAGCCCCAGGGCTCAAAGCCACTGTGTCTTTGTCCGATGGATGTCCAGATTAATGTCCAGAAGACATCTGCCCTAATTAACATATTACCCCTTTATTAGTATAACTAGAGGTCTGGTGCACAAAATTTATGCATGGGGTGAAGGGGTGTGTCCCTCTGGCCAGCCTACACCCTCTCCAATCTGGGATCCCTCAAGGGATGTCTGACTGTCCTTATAGACTCAATCCCAGAATTGGGCCTAAATGGGCAGTGAACATCCCTCTCATAATCCAAGACTGCTAGCTCCCAACCACTTGCCTGTCTCCTGCCAGATTACCACCAATCACTCTCCTGATCGATGCCTAACTGCTCCCCTGCTGATCCAATTGCCCCCAACTGCTCTCCCCTGATGGCCTGGTCACCCATAACTGCCCTCTCTTGCAGGCCCGGTCCCCCCAAATTACCTTCCCCTGCAGGCCTGGTTGCCCCCAACTGCCCTCCCCTGCTGGCCTAATCACCCACAACTGCACTCCCCTGCCAGCTATGTTGTGTTGACCATCTTGTGTCCACATGGGACAGTCATCTTTGACCAAATGGGGGGGTGGCCATATTGTGTTGGGGTGATGGTCAATTTGCATATTACCTCTTTATTAGATATGATGATGCCCATAAATTTGTTTTAGGCTGCATTTCATTAAGAATTTTATTCTAATGTTTGGTATTGAACAGGAAACCAAAACAAGAAAAGGATATTGTTTTTAAAGAATATTTATAGAACATCTAGAGATGTAAAAAAATAAAAAATTATTGCTACTGAGTTTAGCTAGTTAACCAATGGCTCACAGTTTCCTATTCTATTTCATGAAGAGGATATTTAAATACATGTTGATTAAACTTGTTTGTGAATGCATTCATAATGTTAATCATTGTCTAAAACTTTCTCACATTTAAAACATTTTTTAAATATTTTGCAAAGACTAAACTGCCTTTGGAGTAAAAAGTAGCTACAGGAATTCAGAAACTCAATGACACACAAGCTTGTGGTCAGATGAGCTGCATGTTTAACTTCATCCTGGAATGACTGATAAGAGCCACAGAAGTAGATAAGCATAGGTAGGAACAACATGGGACAGGAATATTACAGGGTAACATATAAAGAAGTAGATGGTGACAAAGTGTAGAGGAGGAGGAGAGAGCTATTTTAAAAAAGCACCTGCCCCTAAGACAGGGAAAAAAACACTGACGGAGTCTGCTAAAGGTCTCCATATGATGCATGGAAGAAAGGTGGGAGAGCACAGGAGAAAAGTGAATTTAACATTAAGCAGGAAACAAACTATGAAACCAGTAACTTAAAAAAAAAAAAAAAGAATTTTATTCTTTATTTTATTCTTTATTCTTAATTTCTAGTGGTATATCAAATGGGACTTGAACAGTTTAGCCAATCATATAAATGCTTCAGACTTTTATTGAGGCATCAGACTTTTCTTCTTTTGCTAGGAGTAATTATCTTAAACCATGAGAAACAACCACAGTAAAAACACAGTATCTTTTGATATTGAAAACATAGTGGCTATTTCACAATACTGCAATGTTTTAAATCTTTACTGTGCTTAAGATCTTTCCAAGAGGTCCTATATAATTCAATAGGTATAAGATGGGTGGGAGATTGGGGAGTCGAAGAATGTCATTGAGTTTCTGAATTCTGGCACAAAACTGCATTTTAATAGTACTCAAGTTATGATTCTGATATAAAGACATAAAAATGTCTTTTATGATATAATCATCTAAGGAAAATATAAGATGACATTTTAAATTTAATGACAGAAACAAGACTAAAGGGAAAAAATCCTAACAAACATAATAAAATGCATGGAAAAGCCTATGTGATTTATAGTTGCTTAAAGGTAAAAGATTAGGAAACACTGAAATAATCAGAAAAAACTCTAGGAAGAAGATGGAAATGAACCAAGACTTGCAAATGTACTTACACCTTAGATGAGCAAAGGTAAAACAGGAACAACAGAGGTAAAAGTATCAAGGCAAGCATGACCATGACATAAAAAGAGATCAAAGCAACTGACCTTCTTAAAGTTGAAGGACATTTTGATAGAGTAAAATTGTAGTCTCAGAACAGAGTCAAAGGTTAGACTAAGTGAGATCAACACAGATCACAAAGTTTTCTGAGCAGAAAAGTGCTAACAGTAAGAAAAACCAGTGTTCTACCATATAAGGTAGCTCATAAGAAATAATGTTGTCAAGGTAAATTAAGAGGTTAATATGTTAATATAAGTGAAAGAGGAATGAAAGGAACAAGGTAAAGAGTAGGGAGATACTAGGAAACACAACCCTAACGCATTGGTTGTAGTAAGGGGGAGAAGAGGCTGGAATAAAGAATATTGTCAATGGTGCATTACGGAAATACTAGAGGCCCAATGCATGAAAATTCATGCACTTGGGGGAGGGGGTTCCTCAGCCCAGTCTGTGCCCTCTTGCAGCCCAGGACCCCCTGGGGGATGTCTACCTGCTGGCTTAGGCCCGCTCCCCATAGATCAGGCCTAAGCTGGCAGTCAGACATTCTTCTGTTAGCCCAGGACCCTCAGGAGATGTCCACCTGCTGGCGTAGGCCCGCTCCTCGGAGAATTGGCCTAAGCTGCAGTTGGACATCCTTAGTGCTGCCCAGGAGGTGGGACAGGCTCCCACCACCACACTATGCTCACAGCTGTCAGCTCAGCTTATGGCTGAGCAGAGCTTCCCCTATGGGAGTGCACTGTCCACCAGGGGGCAGCTCCTGCGTTGAGTGTCTGCCCCTTGGTGGTCAGTGCATATCATAGCAACCGGTTGTTCTCCTGTTAGGGTCAATTTGCATTATTATCCTTTTATTATGTAAGATGAAGGCAGATACAAATTTGAGATGAAAGGTAAAGACTTAAATGTTAGACTTCAGGAAAGAGCTTGAAGAGACATGGAGAAGGAAATATGAAGACAGTAAGTGGAGATATAACTATAGAACTTTAAGAGCTTAAATTATACATAAGAAGGAAGCTCACTAAAGGAGAAGGCATAGGGATTTTGGGTACGAAGCTTTGATAGCAAATCTACTTTCTGGAGGTAGGGAGACAGTATTTCTGATATAGTAATAGAAAGAGGTAGAGAATTAAAATACTAACATAGAAGTCAAACAATAGGAAGACATAAAGGAAAAGAGGGCTGCTAGCAATGTCCAGTGTCCCAGGAAGCTATGATGAAGGGTGAGGCTGAGAAATGGTGCTACAGGGCGTGGCCTAGAGGAGATCCTCAATGGCACAGGAAGAGGGGAATACAGAAGACAGAAAGGTTATATCTCTAACTTGGAATTTCCAAGTGTAGGTTACACCTTGCTCTAACCCTTACACATAAACATAATTTGCTAAAACACTATCTTTTGTTTCTATTTGAAAAAGGCAGGGGAAGTATTTTGAAATGTTACAGATGCTTTTCTCTGTAATTATATATATAGCAATAATTTGATCTATCTACCTATCTACCTATTTATCTATATATATATTATAAACTACTATTTTGACACCATATTTACCTCAGATTGACTATTTTTTCTGTCCCCTTGAGTACTATTTTTAATACGTTCTGGAGGTTTAGCAAATTCCTTTGGAGAATTAGGATTTTCTTTCAAACTAATGAGTTCTTCTGCATCTGGTGAGATTTGACTTTCTGGCACAAGGGTCTGTTGGGGAATGCAAAAAAAATATTTAAAACTGCAAACTATAGGATATCCCCCAAAACCACTGGACATCTCACACTTCTGAAGGTCAATTCTTTCCAAAGATCAATTCTTTCTCTATGTACTGTTATAATTTTGAGTCTTACAAAATAACTCAACTAAAAGCAGCTACTTTTAAAAATGTTAATAGACCTAACACAAGCTTTGGCATTAGTGGAAGGACATATACTTCTAATTTTTAAACTTATCAAAACTGGTATTGATGAAAAACTTAATATCTATATTCTGTACTCAAATAGTCATTAATAACATGTTTAAAAATAATTTACATTTTATTAGAGCATTCTTCATGTTTAGACAATTTATTTTTTAGACAGTTACTCTCCAACATCAACTTTATTATTGTGCCATTATTTGAGTTAAACTCAGCCCCAAAATCAAGTAAGTTAGACACATACCTGTGATCCACTTGCATCAAAAAGTATATGCACGGGTGTTTCGGCAATTGAAATACCTTGTTTGCTGGTAAACTCCTAAAATTAAATTAATTCAGTGATAACATTTTCTTCTAGCTCTATTTTAATATAATTATTTTCTACCTGTTTAAAAATGCCAATTTATTTCAAGTCATTATTTTGAAAAGATATAAATATATTTCTCAGAATACGTTAATGACTCCCCAGTAACCACAGCATAAATATATTTCTCAGAATACGTTAATGTCTCCCCAGTAACCACAGCCTTCTTAGTCTGTCATTTTGGCAAGGGCTGCTCATAAACATATTCTCTCTCCCAGTCTCTCTCTCTCTCTCTCTCTCTCTCTCTCTCTCTCTCTCTCTCTCTCTCTCTCTCTCTCTCTCTCTCTCTCTCTTTCTCTCTCTCTTACCATAAATCTTTTACACTATATGCTCCCACTCCAATTCATGTTGAAGCCCAAACCCCAAAGTGATGGTGTTAGGAGTCAGGAGGTGATGAGCTAACCAACATAGAGCCCTCATAAAAGGGACAGTTCCCTAATAAAAGAGACTCAAGAGAGCCCCCTCACCTTTCCTACCCACCATGTGAGGATCCAGTGAAAAGATGGCCACTATGAACCAGGAAAAGTGCTCCCATCAGACACCATGTCTGCTGGGACCGGGGATCATGGACTTTCCACCCTCCAGAACAGTGAGATATCAATGTTTGTTGTTTAAGCAACCTAGTCTATGCTATTTTTGTTACCTGAACTTGTCAACACACTATATCCCCCAAACATAACATGAATTGTCACCTTGGATTCCCAGTTAGACAATATCTAACTCATAACATGGTAGAAAGAGTTTTACCTACTTTTATCCATCAACTTCAAAGGCCATTCAACCCCATCTCTACAGCCTTTCTTTCTTTCTTTCTTTCAAGTCTGGTTCCTAAAGAGCATTCTCTTCCCTCAATATCTGTACTTCATTTTATTTATGTCACTTACTTACATATTCTGAGGTTTATTCTGTAATTCTCACAAATTATATTTATTATCTTGAAAACAGGGCTTTGTTTCATTTTATGTTTTAAATAATTGGCAGGAATTCATTAAATGCTTTTAGTAGCTGCTGCTAACTTTGTCATCTGAAATTTTTCCTAATAGGTATCTCAAAGGGTATGGCTCACTATATGATAGCTATTCCAATACAAATTTAAAGAACTAAAAATCTCTTTGTCATTTAAAAAATTATAGAAAAAATTAATAAAACTTGCCGAAACCGGTTTGGCTCAGTGGATAGAGCGTCAGTCTGTGTCGGTCTCAGGTTTGATTCCGGTCAAGGGTATGTACATTGGTTGCAAGCACACCCTCGGTGGGAGGTGTGCAGGAGACAGCTAGTCAATGTTTCTCTCTCATTGATGTTTCTAGCTCTCTATCCCTCTCCCTTCCTCTCTGTAAAAAATCAATAAAATATATTTAAAAAGAAAAAAAATTAATAATACTTATAATCACAAGTAACCAAAAGGTTCCAGAATCTGAAAATAATGGATTTTATTATAAATAGTTTAAACACTTACCCAATGTTTATTTGCACCAAAAAGTTTTTGTGTCACAACAGTGATTTCTAATGAAGCATCAAAATACAAAAACAATTCTTTCCCTTTTGTGTTACTAATTTTTAAAATATTTTTCAGAATTATGGTCAGTAGCTTCTTTGATTCTTTCTCTGTACACAAACAAATCACAATGGTTACTTTCTATGATACTACTCTATAGGTATACTATAAATAGGAAAAGTATACAGCATATTAATAAAAGTAAATTTGATAAAGTTAACTTTTAGAATTGCACAACATTTAAATTAATTCTAACAGTACCTATGTAAACAAATCAAGTTAATTAAAAAAATTAAATCAATTTATTTTTCAGAGCCTCCATTTCCTGATCTATAAATTACCAGGTCATACAATAATTAATGAGTTAAAGCTCTAAATACATTCTGAACACCAACAGATTCTTAATAAATATTCTTGAACAGATCTGAGAATGCTATTTTATTAATTTAAAAGAGGCAAACAAAGAAAAGAGCTAATTCCATAAGTAACTATATTTCTATACATAAGCATCTGTTTAAATATTTCTATTAAATCCACACTAGTTACAAACATGTTGACAGTAGACAAACAGCAATTGCTAAAAACATGAGTGCTAGGAAATTTTGAAGTAAGGATATAGTGCTAACCTTCAATGAATTTATCAATCCAATAAAAAAAAGATATTGTAAGTTCCAGTTTATAAGAGTATTCACGTCCCTTCCTCCAAGAACTCATCAAAGATTTACCTGGCACCCAATGCCTGTGCCTGTATTATGGGCTAACCTCCACTTTGGCTCTGTCCAACTTCCAGTGGTTCTCTTCTTGCTGACTGATGCATACTTTTCCCTCCCTCCCCCCTTTCTCCCCTGCCTCCCCCCCACATCCCATGTATACTTTTGGGCAGGAAATCATCTTGAGGGAAAAGGAGCACACCAAGTAGCAAAAATTAATCCCTACACCGGGAAAAGCTCTGCTGGCCATTCAGTGGCCTACCCTATAGGACACATGTCCCTATAGGCTAGAATATTCTGATTCTTATAAGGCTTATTACCCAGCTGAAAATGTATTACTTTTTCAACTATAATATATAGTCATGAAACATCCACAGTAATGTACTTTGATGAAACTAAGAATTACTAATTGTTTTTAAGATAGTTGCAATGTTTTCTAACTCAAACTTTGGCAGTTTTTGTTTGTTTGTTTTGGGGGGGAAGGGAGTCATGAGCTTCAACATTAAGTTTTCAGGCTTTAGAGATAAAGATTAATTCCACTTAATGGTCAAATTCATACAAATAAAACATGGAATGGTGGTTATCATTGGCTAGGTGGAGAGGTGAAAGGGGAGTTGTTTAATGGATACAGACTTTCAATTTTGCAAGATGACAAAAGTCCTGGAGATCTATTTCACAACAATGTAAATATACTTAATATTCTGAACTATACACTTAAAAATGGCCAAGATAGTACATTTCCTATTATACCTTTTCCCCCCTTTTTTATCGCAATAAAAAGAGAGAGAAATTAAGTGAGGAAACATTTTATACTATGTTGGAAGTATATTGTGTTACAAGGTTCTTATACTCTACATAAATGGGTATAATATTACTTGAACATGAACGCTATTAGGTTAAAGATATATCAAACCCTAAATCAACCACTAAGAAAAGGAGTGTAAAGCCAACAAAAGAGATACAATAAAAGCATGTAAAATTAATTAATATAAAGGAATAAAAAGATAGAACAATAGATACATGGCAGGTGGAATAGCAGGGTTTTATGAGAGCTAGATGGATGGTAAATTTAAAGTATATCAATAATTACATTTAAAAAACAAGAGCCAGTATATGACAACTACAAGAAACCCACTATATATATATATATATATATATATATATAGAGAGAGAGAGAGAGAGAGAGATATGATCCTTAAACACACACACACACACACACACACACACACACACGAATAAGTTAAAAACAAAAGAAAGTATATGCCATGCTATAACTAACTAATGAAAAGCTAGAAGGATGTATTAATGTTATATAAAGTAGATTACAGAGCAAATCATATTACCAGAGGCAAAATAGAACCATTTCATAATGACCATTAAGAAAATAAATGAGAGATAGATTGGGAGAAAAATACTCATAGAATATATATCTGTCAAAGAATTGGTATTCAATATATGTAAGAACTCAAAAACATAGTAAAAGAAGGCAGTCCAGTAAAAAATGGACAAAATATTTAAATAAATACTTCACAAACGAAGACACTGAATGGCCACTAAGGACATAAAAAGTGCTCAGCACTACTGATCACTAGGAAAATACAAATAAGAACTGTCATGATGCTCTACTCCAGTGGTCACCAACCTTTCAAACTCCATAGACCACCAGTTGTTGACCACTGCTCCCAAGGTTTCCTTAAACCAGCAGTCACCAACCTTTCAGACTTATGGACCACCAGGGGTCTGCAGACTACCAGTTGGTGACTGCTGCTCTACCCCATGCCAATTGCAATGACTAACAGCTCTTGATATCTGAACCTGCAGTGGTGCCAGTCTGCCAAGCTGTCTGCTTTTGTCCAGCAGGATTATGCAATTCCAGTTGTTTGGATCTAATCAAGCAAAAAGGATGGAAAGACAAGACCTTGAACATATGAACAAGAAAGTGACTATTCATGGGCTATAGACTAGACAGAGAAGGAAATAAGTACAGGAGGGAGTTGGAAGATTGTGGGAGAGGGAAAAATAACCATCAAATTTATTAAGGTGAACATAATGAAAATGTTGACTTTGCTTTCATTAGCCTATTTTGTTTTCCCAGACAGAATCCAACTTGTATTCAATATGATAAGAGTAAAAAAAAAGAATCATAGAAAATAATATTAATACCTTCAATGCTGTATATTTGTACTTCTTCCTCAGGCACAGTGACTGCTTCCCACTGATGATCCTTAAAATTTAAAAACAGGTTTTAAATAAAAACAAGTCACTTATGCCTGCTTTAAAGCTTCTATAATCACAATTTTTCAGTTATACAAACAATAATGGTTATTACTAAATAACCAGTTGATATAACACGTTTCTTGTTCCATCTATTGACTGCATAATACATGTCACATTTATTTGTTTCACTCTTAAAAGGAATTAATGGTATTAATTTTATGGTTTTCAACTCTTGACCAAAAGAGTGACTGTCCATTAATATTTATTTCAAGATATTTCTTAAAAAATTACCAAATCCTGCCCTGGCCGGTGTTATTCAGTGGTTACAGTGTCAACCCATGCACCAAAGGGTCTCGAGTTCCATTTCTGATCAAGGGCATGTACCTGGGTTTCAGATTTGCTCCATATTCCCATCAGGCCAACAGGAAGAGGCAACCAATTAATGTGTCTCTCACATCCAGGTCTCAGGGTGTCTGTCTGTCTGTCTCTCTCTCTCTCTCTCTCTCTCTCTCTCTCTCTCTCTCTCTCTCTCTCTTTCTCTCTCTCTCTTTCTCTCCATCTTTCCTTACCTCTTTCCCTCCCTCCCTCCTTTTCTCCATCTCTGAAAAACCAATGGAAAAAAATATCCTCAGGTGAGGATTAACAACAACAAAAAAAATGTTATCAAAGCCTTTCATTTCTTGGAAGTGTTTTTGTGAAACAGACATTCTTCAAATCCCACTGTTGACTGTCCTTAGATTTAAACATTGAATGCACAGTAATAACCTAAAATATTTCCCCCTTTAAGTACTTTCATTGAAAATGTGTATAGCCCTGGCTGGTTTGGCTCAGTGGATAGAGCATCAGCCTGTGAACTGAAGGGTCCCAGGTTTGATTCCAGTCAAGGGCACATGCCCAGGTTGCTGGCTTGATACCCAATAGGAACATGAAGGAGGTAGCCAATTAATGATTCTCTCTTATTATTGATGTTTCTTGAGAGAGAGATCATTATTGATGTTTCTATCTCTTTCTCTCCCTTCATCTCTAATATCAATAAAAATTATTTTAAAAAAAGAAAATGTGTATAACTGAATAAAATACCAAATAGCATAAAAAGTAGTGAACATTGGGTGCCATTCCTAAGAGATGGGATCCTAAAACCTTCCAGTTATCTGTGATAAAATAACCGGTAGATGCAGTTTTGTAGTTACTTAAGGACCACTCATTCACATTCTGCTAGTAGCCCTGCACATGAATCCAAGTGCAGTAGCTCTCTGTGGGGCCTGGCCACTCTGCGCCTGCTGGCCAGAGGCTCTCTGCGGCCCAGAGGCCCCTCCCCAGCTGGCGCAGAATGCTTGTCTCATTGCCGAGGTGACAATGCAAGCATTCCCCCCTCCCTTGATGCTCACTGCCCAGAGGCCCCGCAGCCAGGGTGGAATGCTTGCCTTTTCACCGCAGCAATGAAGCAAGCATTCCATGAGGCCACTAACTCGCCCGCCCCCCCTCCTCCGGGACTGGGGGACTCTGGCGCTGAGAGGACAGAGTGCCCCATCTTGTGGCTACGGGCACCTCCATCTTTGTGACTGAGTGGTAATTTGCATATTACCCTTATTAGATAGGATAGAAATTCTCCCTAATTGAAACTCTGATGGCAACACTACCATTATAACCCTCTTCAGTTAGGTGCTAATTCGTCCATAGCTCAAAGCTCTGGTCAGGAAGAGAGTGTTGAGATCATCTCCCCAGTGCTTTGAGCAGCTTTCTCTTTCTTTGTGTGTAAAAGGCCCATGCCAAGTGACATACTCTGTGCCAGTACGTACTGGTTATCTACTATTGATAACTTCAAAATGACTTTTCCTTATATGTGGAGGCACATGGTTCACATAACTAATGCAAAATATGTGCTTACCTAGTTTCAACAGTTACCAATAAATTGTGTCCATCTTATTTCATCTTCATCCCCTACTCTCCCTCCCATTACACTCTCTTCCTTTTAGCATCAACTTTTCATTCAACCTACCATCCTAGTCATCAATTTTAATAAGTTCTTATCCTTAAAAGAAAGTACCTGACAAAAATCCCTCCCTTGAATCCATATCACACTTGAGCTATTATTGTGCTCTTTCCCTTAAATTGATGTCTTATTTCCTCTATATTTCAGTGTTCCAAAAAAGTCTAAATCCTTGTCTCTTATGTGTAACTGCTCTTTCATTGATAATATTTTTGACAGTATTGACCATTTCCTCATGAAAACACCAATACCCTGCCTTCCATAACATACCTTTTAACTGTGTTATCTGTTGGCTCATTCTTCATGTATCCTCCAGGCCAAAATCTCTTCTACCTACCCTGTATAAATGTGTTTTTTTCACAGTTCTGTCATCTAGGCATTCATTAAATCCATGATTTTATTTATCATCTATATTTAGATAGCTTCTAGATCTCTACTAAGACTCAGTTCCCTTACCTGAAAATCAGACCCTGCCAATCTGATCACCCTAACTGATCTCCTTTGCCAACTTGATTGACCTAACTGCTTTCCCCTGCCAGCCTGATAGCCCCTAATGACCTCTGCCTCGCCCCTGCCACCATGGCTTTGTCCAGAAGGATGTCCCGAAGGATGTCCAGTCTAATTAGCATAGTACCCTTTTACTAGTATAGATATGAATATATCTATAAATGAGAAAGTTGGGTTCTGGATTTCATGAAGCTCATATTCAACGGGGAGAAAGCAGACAACAAACAAACACAGTGACTTTTAAGTGTAAATAACTTACTATAAGGAAAATAAAGCAAGACAATGTGTTGTGATGTGGCTGGGAGGTTACTTTAGGTTGAGTTACCAGAGAATACCTTTATAAAGAGGTGGACTTTGTGCTGAAATTTAAATGGGAAGGAACTAAGATACAAAGATCTGAAGGAGGTTTCTAAGCAGAAGAGCCAACAAGCAGAAAGACCTAAAATGGGCATAATCTGTATTAGAGGACCAGAAAAAAGTAAGATGCAGCTGGAACACAGTAAACCTAAAGAACAGTCTGAGTTGTCAGAACAAAAGCCAGGGGTGAGATCATAAAGACCATCTACACCATGGTAAAGAGGCAAAAGAAGGATTTTAAGCAGTTGCTCATGTAGAATGGCTTCAAGTAAGAGAGAATACAGGGAGAATGTACTACTGCTATAGAAATCCAGAGGACAGAGGAGTACAAATACTCTTTTGGGGGGAAAAAAGAATTTCCTAGCATCTCCAGATCATTGTCTGGAACACAACAGTCATTAAATACTTATAAATGCATTTTATGCTATCCCAATCATGTTTAATACTATACTGCTTATTTTCTTATCTACATCACCTAATAAACCAAGCTGAATGAAGGCAGGAATTATATCAATACAATTCTGTCATCTTCTCCCAAGATTCTGTCCTCTTCTCATAAAACTGAAGTTCAGTTTCTGAAGAAAAGCCAGTTAAAAATATTCCTAAAGCCCAGCTGGCATGGCTCAGTGTTTGAGCATCAACCTATGAACCAGGAGATCATGGTTTGATTACTGGTCAGGGTACATGCCAGGGCTGTGAGCTCAATTTCCAGTGGGGGGCATGCAGGAGAGCGCCAATCAATGATTCTCTCTCATCATTGATGTTTCTCTCTCTCCCTTCCTCTCTGAAAAAAACACACAAAACAACAATATATTCCTAGAAATCCAGCAGGAATAAATAAACTAATGAAAACTGTCAGTGCATCCCTGAGAAGCAGTGCTATTATTTGCAACTCCATTTTAATCAAGCAGTCTAAGAAGTACTATAAGATAAAAAGAAACAAAGGTATGTGGCAGTCCTAAGAGGCATTTGATTAATGTTCATCTTTACAAGTTGAACTGGAAGAAAAAAAGGATTTTACAAGAGATTAACTAAAAGGACTAATGCTTCATTATAATATTAGGTGCCACAATTAGATTAATACATACAGATCATCTTTTTGCTCAGATTTTGGCAAAGTGATTATACAGTTTGAGCTAACGTATCCCAAAAGACCAAATATTAAGGAGCAGCTATTTGGAAACAAAGGCTCAAGAATTTTCCTCAGGTTAAAAAGAGGTCAGTAGAAAATATACTACATGGATGGAGCTTTTAAACATAGCTACCATATACCATAGAACAGTGTTTCCCAAACTTTTGACATATGTGTACCCCTTCTATAATTTTCGTAAGGCTGAGTACCCCTTGTACTCATGAAAATGTAGAATTAGGTGCAGCTAAGTACGGTGCAGTGCATGTCCCCACCAAACTCTGGTGCAACGCGTTCCCCCACCAAACTCTGCCTGTACCCCTGGGGATACGCTTACCACATTTTGGGAAACACTGCAGAAGAAAAAAAAACTAAAATTCACTTCAAAATATTACCAATAAGAGTCAACTCTTTACTGTTTTTCAAGAAGATTATATGAATGAACTAGAGGCTCAGTGCATGAAATTCGTGCACGGGGGTGGCGGCGGGGAGGGAAGGGGGGAAAGGTGTCTCCCAGCCCAGCCTGCACCCTCTCCAATCTGGGACTCCTTGAGGGATGTCCCATTGCCCATTTAGGCCCAATCTGGACATCCCTCTCACAATCCAGGACTGCTGGCTCCCAACTGCTCGCCTGCTTGCCTTCCTGATTGCCCCTAACCGCTTCTGCCTGCCAGCCTGATCAACCCCTAACCACTCCCATGCCAGCTTGACTGATGTCTAACTGCTCCCCTGCCGGCCCATTTGCCCCCAACTTCCCTCCTCTGCCGGCCTGGCCACCCCTAACTGCCCTCCAGGTTTGATCACCTTCAACTGCCTTCCCTTGCAGGCCTGGTACCTCCCAATTGCCCTCCCTTACTTGCCTGATCACACACAACTGCCCTCCCTTGCAGGTCTGGACCTCCCAACAGCCCTCTCCTGCTAGCCATCTTGTGTCCACATAGAGGCAGGATTTTTGACCACATAAGGGCAGCCATATTATGTGTTGGAGGAGTGGTCAATCTGCATATTACTCTTTTATTAGATAGGATAGAGACCTGGTGCACGGGTGGGAGCATGCTGATTTTCCCTGAAGGGTGTCCCAGATCAGGGTGGGGATTCCCTTGAAGCATGGGGTGGCCTGAGTGAGGAGCCTGTGGTGATTTGCAGGCTGGCCACGCCCCCAGTAACCCAAGCAGAGGCCCTGGTATCTGGGATTTATTTACCTTCTACAATTGAAACTTTGTAGCCTAGAGCAGAGCCAAGCCTTCTGCTCGCTCCATGGTGGCAGCCATTTCTTGTTTACCTTATATAGTTGAAACTTTGCAGCCTGGAGTGGAAGCTTAGGTCTGCTAGGGCAGGCAGAAAGCTTGGCTTCTTCCATTGCCAAAGAGACACAAGCCTCTGTGGCCAAAGCCATCTTGGTTGGGGTTAATTTGCATATGCTCTCTGATTGGCTGGTGGGCATGGCTTGTGGAGCAGAGTGATGGTTAATTTGCATATCACTCTTTTATTAGGTAGGATAAGAGCATTTGTCATCTGTTAATGTTATTTCTGAGTGCCTCTGTATTTGAGTAACTTTTTTCTAGATTCAATTCACTTTATTCATGTGAATGTTAACTTTTATCTGACATTAAGATGTATTTCTGAAAAGCTGTTAAAAAACTAATAAAATTTAGTGTTTTTATTTTCTGTTGCAATAAATCATCAGCAATAGTTTTTATTTCTTTGATTAGCTTTGATTAGCAAATTACGCTTTGATTGGTTGAACAGCTCACCAGAGGACCAGACACTTAGCATATTAGACTTTTATTATATAGGATTAGCTTGATACATTACTGTGCGGCACCAGCATAGCCATGGGTAAACCTGAGGGTGGTGGTGGTGAAGGATTAAGAAGATAAGAGAATAAATCTTGGGCTAGGTGGGACGCCCTCTTAGAGAGACAGTGTCACAGTCTGCAAGTCGAGTCTTTATTTATAACCAGATTCCACCAGGCAAAGTAAGGGCGTGGTCAAGATGTTTATAATGCCGGGACTGGTTTGGCTCAGTGGATAGAGCATCGGCCTGCAGACTGAAAGGTCCCAGATTCGATTCCGATTGAGGGCATGTACCTTGGTTGCAGGCACATCCCCAGTAGAAGGTGTGCAAGAGGCAGCTAATCAATGATTCTCTCTCATCGATGTTTATAACTCTCTATCCCTCTCTCTTCCTCTCTGTGAAAAATCAATAAATAGAATAAAAAAGATGTTTATAATGCTCTCATGGATTTCTAATCTTACTCAATTACATGCACCTGAACTCTATATCAAGCCCACATAACTCAGCCTCCTGGGACCACAGGTTCAGACCATAAGGTCAAGCTTACAACTTGACTATAATTGTGCTCGGACTTGCACTTGGCTTTACCACAAGAGGATTGTGTCCTCTCATTAGTCCAAGGCTTGAACCTGTCCAAACACTGTAGCCACTCTCCACACATTACCATACTAATAAAAATCACTGAGGTAAAACTGAAATATATTGAAATAGTTACAAAAATACACAATGAAATCAATATTATTAATTTCTTTTTGTGTGTGTTTTTGTTGTTGTTAATTCCATCTGAGGATATTTTTCCATTGATTTTTAGAGAGAGGAAGGGAAGAGGGAGAGAACGAGATAGAGACATTGACTAATTGCCTTCCACATGTGCTCTGACTAAGGTACATGCCCTTGACTAAAATTGAACCTTGGACCCTTCAGTCCCTGTTCTGAAGCTCTATCTACAAAGCCAAACTGGGTGGGGCTACATTGTTAAATTGAATTAGCACAGTTAAAAAAATATATTTTTATTGATTTTAGAGAGGAGGGGAGAGGAAGAAAGAAAAAGAGAGAGAGGGGGGGAGAAAGAGAGAGAGAGATCAATGATGAGTGAGAATCACTGATTCTGCTGCCTCCTGCATGTCCCCTACTGGGGATTGAGCCCGCAACCCAGGCATGTGCCCTGACCATGAGTCAAATCAAGACCTCCTGGTTCATGTGTTGATGCTCAATCACTGAGTTTTACACCAATAGGGTTTGAAATAGGACATTTTATATATAAATATACGTACATATAAAATAGTACAGAGGGAATAAAACTTACATCATCTCCAGCAATATAGAATGATAGAGTCTGGCTCCCAAGATTAAAATCAATCCAAAATTCCTGAAGTTTTTCATCTGATGGTATTTGCAGCTAATAAAAATAAACATATAAAACTAATATAACCTATGCTATTAAAAGTGACAACAGAGAATTATGATCATGTAATTCATGGTTGAGTTTTTTAAAAATATATTTTATTGACTTTTTTACAGAGTGGGAGATAGTTAGAAACATTGATGAGAGTGAGAGTGAGAGAGAAATATTGATTAGCTGCCTCCTGCATGCCCCCTACTGGGATGTGCCCTTAACCAAGGTACGTGTCCTTGACCAGAATCGAACCTGGGACCTTTCAATCCGCAGGCTGACACTCTTATCAACTAAGCCAAACCGGGTTTTGGCTGTTTTTTTTTTTTTTTTTTTTTTTTTTAAGTGTATAGCTGGAAGGTGAGGGAATAGAGGAGACAAGTACTGCATTTAAATAAATTTAGAAAGAATAAAAAAATGCTGCTTAGTATTATATACAGAAATTAGCTAAGTTCAATCATGAATATTCCAAGTGCAAATGAAGGTTGAAGTATTAGTTTGAATATATTAATGAATGATAAATTAATAATGAAATTAAGGAAACAGAAAAATATTTGAAATATAGCCTTTTGTATTTGATTTATCTACAGCTACAAATATGCTATGTTATAAAATGTCTCTTAGATATAGAATAATAGGCCAACTGTATTTTTTATCTAATTATGATTATGTTAAAGTTTTTGTCACTTTGTAATCTGTAATTCACGTGGCCCTTGCCTTGCATCAAAATTTATCCAATAACTAAAATACATGTTAATTTTAAACTTACCTCATATTTATCAAGAAATGCTGATAAACAAGGATATGTAAAGACCCTGAAATAAAAAGTTTTAAATAAAGAAAAAATAATAGACTTTATAACAGTATAAGCTTGACTAGCATAGAAATCATGCCTAGTATCAAAGAAAAATCAGGCAATGGTTAAAACAATTTAAATAAAATTATATCTCTTTTATTATTTTTAAAAAGAGCTTAATGGAAATTTATTTCTGTAGAGAAAGCATATTACTTTGAGGATTCTACTCAAACTACCATTTAGTCTGAAGTGACTGACTCTGAGCAGAGATTGCTATTACATTCTATAGTACTGACTCTGAGCAGATTCCCAACTTAGCTTGTACTCTTAATACAATAAAAGTTCCCACAGAACTTAGATGGGAAAAGAAGATAAGTGAATAATCTATACTATAAAAGGGTAATATTCTAATTAGACCGGGTTGACCGGACATCTTCTGGTTGTCCAGTCCTCCTTCTGGACAAAGCCACAGTGGTGGGGGCAGGCCAGCAGTGGAGGGATGTTAGGGGTGATCAGGCCACCAGAAGAGGGTGATTAGGGGCAATCAGGCTGGCAGGGGAGGGTGGTTAAGGGTGATCAGGCCAGCAGGGAAGGACAATTAGGGGCAATCAGGCCAGCAGGGAAGGGTGGTTAGGTGTGATCAGGAAGGCAGGCAGGTGAGCAGTTAGGAGCCAGTGGTCCCAGATTGTGAGAGGGTGCAGGCTGGATTGAGGGACCACCCCCTCCCATGCATGAATTTCATGAATAGGGCCTCTAGTACTCCTAAAAAAATTGACTGAATTAAGTGAGTACTTCCTTGGTGAGATATAATTACAAGTAGTCCCATATAATTATCTCCTTTAAACCTTACAACATATTAAATATATATTATCAGTATTCTTATTTTACAGATAAAGAAACAGAGACGAGTAACCCAATTTTAGAACAGAAAAAGAAATTTATGATTCAAATCCATATAATATGACTCATTGCACTTATCCCTTACCCTACCTTTAATTTTCTTAGTAACTAAAGGAAATGTGAACTCAGCCACCCAGTGTGTCTGTGCACCTGTAAGGTGCCAGGCACTGCAAATACTCTGCTCTTCTGTCATTATCAAAGTGATAAAAGTTTACATCACTGGGCCTCACATGCCTATTCCTGAAATTAAATAATCTGCATTAAATTTACCTTCTCTTGTCTCCAAGCATGCCATTTACAAGGTTGAGAAAAATCCTGCAATCCTATTTAAAAAAAAAAAAAAAAAAAGAGAGAGAGAGAGATTTTAAAAAAGCATAGTAAATTGACAAATCTCAGAGGGAGGGGAGAGATTAGCTAAAGAACTTATATGCATAGCCCATGTATACAGACAATAGTGGGGTGAAAGCCTGAGGTGGGGTAGTAACTGGGTAAGGAGGCAAAAGGAGGGAAATGGGGGTCATCTGTAATAATGTCAGTAATAAAAAATATATTTTAAAAGCATAGTAATTTTCAAAAACTATTATTAATTTATTTTTATACTACTTACTGTTTCAAATTCAGAGTCTTTAATTCCTTTAAATGCATTAGCAATAAAATCCATTGAAAACCAATGACTTGCCAGTTTCTGTCTTTGTTTTTCTGTTGTCATTCTACATAAAGCCTCTACGATGCCTACTTGTAAGTCATAATCTTGAAAAAAAGTTAATGCATTATTTGAAATTATGAAAATTAAGAGTTTATAAATGTCAATATATTTTATAATGTGTTAAATTAGCAAGATAAAGAAAACAGTGTGATTTACTTATCTATTGCCATTTTCTTCATATGAATTAAAACTAGATCCTTATTATAGGAATGAATATAGCCCAAATAACAAAATAAGTTTACTAACAAAAGTGAAAAAAATTTCTAAAGATTATTTAAGACACACTCTCAAATATTCAAAGACTATGTGTTCCATTATTATTAGAGCTGTGAACTGTAAAACAGCTCAGACAATGGCCTATAAATCACAGAATCTTTGTTTTCCTTTTGTGTTATATGTTATTTAAAGTTATTCTAAAGTACTTTAAGTTTATTCTATAGATAACTTTTGAAATCAAAAGTTTCTCATATGAAACTTAGGAAAGAAAATTTGAGTTTTTTTTTTTTAAATAAACATATTGTTTAAAAATAAATCTATTAATCCCAGGAATATTTAACCTCCTAACTTCATAAAATACCTTTTGAGCACACTTTTTAGCAAAAGTAATTAAAATCTATTGAAAAATTAAGTTATTATTCATAAATCTACAACTTGGGTACAAATTATATTTAACAACTCGTATTACCATGCTTAATTATTATTTCAGTCCCACAAATAATTACTTGTTAAAGTAATTAAAATTGATTGACTATAGTTTATAATCCCCTCACATAATCTCACTACATTACAATGTTAATATATTTTGGCTAAAAAAATTCTTCCTATTATGTGTGTAATAACTTCAAATATAAACATTATTGGAGGAAAAAAACTTACCTCCAGCATCTAAAATCCTTTCTCCCATACTATTCCTACAAATCAAAATAATAGATTATATACCAAACTAGTATCAATAGAAAGCCCATATGTTGGGGGGAGGGACTTCACTAAAATTTACAATTAGCTAATATCACACTTTTACAGAAATGACATCCTTAAATTATAATAGAAACCTACAACAGTTTTATGCGTTTTAATTATTAATGCAATTCACAATTGTCTTATAAAATATCCATTAAATTCTTGATTTGAACCACTAATTAAAGCAATATAGTACAAATTATTACATGAGAATTAACACATCTTGGTTGTAGAGTATTTTCCTGGCATCTTGAGGCATTTTGTCAAGCATAGCATTCATTTTTTTTAGAGTCTAAGAAAGAAAAAAAAAAGATAAGCCAACAATATTTTATATTCAGTGAAACATTATAGTTTTAGAAAAATATTCTAGGTATATACATTTAGAAGCTTATTTTTTATCATAACATTTTATGCAGGGAATGGAGAAGGGAAAAAGACTATCCTATATAATGAAAGGCTAATATGCAAATGGACTGCACAACAGAATGACCAGTCACTATGACACTCACTGATCACCAGGGTACAGACACTCAATGCAGGAGTGACCCCAGGGTGATCAGTGCACTCCTACAGGGGGAGTGCCACTCAGCCAGAAGCCCTGAACTAGGCTCACAGCTGGAGAGTGCAGTGGCTCCAAGGCCTAAGCTGACAGATGTCCAACTGTCAGCTTAGGCCTGCTCATGAGGGCCTAGGTTGGCAGTCAAACCTCCCCTAAGGGCTCCCTGACTGCGAGAGGGCACAGCCAGGGTGAGGGATACCCCCAAGTGCACAAATTTCATGCACTGGGCCTCCAGTAAAGTATAAAATAGTGAATACAAAAAAACACATAGAATATAATAAAAAAATAATATACCATGATTTCTGTACTTAAAATAGTTATACTCTTTGCAATACAACATATGTTTAATATAACTTTAAGAACTAGGAAGGCAAAAATATTATCTTATTAATATTTATTCTTATGGTTATACAAATGAACATACATCTACACACTATTAAGGTTATTTTTAGTATTTAATACTTAATAAATAGTATTAAATTAGTATTTAGTATTTAATAAATACTTAATAAATTAGTATTTAATATTTAATTCTTAAGAACTCCTAATATCTAAAAAAAAATATGTAAAAATAAATAAAAAATAAAAAAATAAAAAAAATAAAACCAAATACTCTGTCAAAAAAAAAAAAAAAAGAACTCCTAATATCTAGATGGTATCATTTATTTTCATATAGATATATGTATACATAAGCCAATATGTTTATACATTTTCAATAAATAGTAACATATTCATCATGTCAGGCAGTGAATTAAGTCAATAAATATATACTACATGATAAATAATTTAGTGCCAAGATAAAATTATTTAATTTAATAAATTGCTACCAAGTTTTCTTCTTTCTCATTTTTAGGTTTCAAAAGAAAATCTAACAAATGACTTTACCTCCTGCTGAATACAAATATTCACTCTTGAGTCAATAACCAGGGCACAAATTCGAGGTATGAAACTTTCCACTACTTGCTTTTTACCTGAATAAAAGTGTTAAGTTATTGATAAATGTGTATTTTAAATGCTTTTAAAGACAGTCTTTACTTATATCAGTTAATGTAAAGGAAGTACTAGTTCAGTTTAGAAGGTCGACTTGACAGTGCTGGGTATTAGGAAGCATACAATTCAGTCCTGGTTCTGCTATGAACTAGCTCTGTGGCTTTGGGAAAAAACACACATAAAACCAACATATGTGACTGAATCCTGGCAAAGGAATCCAAATACAGCTTTTTTTTCAGGCACAAAAGGCTGAAATTCTGGATGAAATAAATATCATTTGAAAGGGTACACTTCTATATTGAGCTTTTTAGAAAACTGACCTCATTAATACTAATACTCAAAAATTCCATAATAACCATCAATACTTCTGAGCTATACCTAAAAGCCAACCATATTTTCAAAAGACTAGGCTTTATCAATACTAAATATATTTAAAGAAATTTTCCACATGCCATTTCATAATGCAAATATTAACAATAATTTTAAAAAATGCCAATACTGTAACAAAACATTCCAAAGTAACCACATTGGGGGGGGGGGGAATCACTCAATTAGGGGAAAAGATATAATAATTTACTTAAAAAAAAAACACACGCTGTTAGATCACTTTATAATCACCAGTGGTTTAAGACTGTTTTCTCCCCTAAAAACGTAAGAATTCAAGCTAGACTGCAAAGAAATAATTTTTAAAAAGTAGTAGCTACTATTAAATAAACAGTAATTGATTTTTTAGAAGGTACATGGCTATATTTTAGAGAAAATTGCTTAGTAAGGCTACTTCAAAGTGGGTTTTGAGGCTAAGACCTAAATAAATTCAAGAGTGAGCCATGAGAGTATCTGAAATAGATTATTCCAATGTGAGGAGATGGCAAGTGCTAGCACTGAGAGCAAATTAACAGTGATCAATGGGGCACTGTTTCCAAATGCGGTCAATGAGGTTGGGTCTCAAAGACATAGTAAACAATTTTGATATCTATCGATAGACAACCACATTTAGCTAATGATCAATGGCCTAAAATTTTATATCTATGTAATTCTTAACTATCATATGATTTCCTTTGTATAATAGTTCAACTAAAAGTACATATGGTCTTTCAAAGACATTTTAAAAAAATGTTTAAAACATGAAGGACAAGTTTAAAACTTTTCCAAAATGTAAACTTATTTTGAGAAGGCGACTAAATAAAAAGCAAATCTATTAGTTTTCCCACCTTTAGGGAAAACTCTATTAATTTTTATTAAATTACAGCTAACAAAATAGCAACTGATCTTTAACATTTTGGCTGCGATGGCAGCAAATAGCAGCTGTTCCATTACATATAAGTAATTCATCAACCTCAGTAACCAATCCTAGTTAATTCTTTCTCAAGCAACACAGATAAACATAACTCGGACTGACTGATTTTCACAAGACACCTGCTAGCCATAAGGGAAAGGAGGAGTTTTCAGTGGACTATTAAAAATTTTGTTCCATTAGCTCAAAAATTGGCAAACTATGGCCCATGAACCAAATTCAACCTACTGCTGATGAATAATACATTTCATCAACAAGTATTCTGGAAATGTTTGAATCTATCATGTTTTATTGAACTAGTAGCATCAAGGTGAATTTCATTTACTTTCATGAACTTAGCCATCATCATCAGTTACCAGTGAATGATTTCTTGCGCTATAGAGTCGATAATGTTTCTAAGTGACTTCAACCCAAAATTACAAGACAAAATTATGTTATATAAGAAACTTATACTTCAATAAATTCATTTTAATGACACTAAATAAATTTATTTGTATTACAAATAATGCCAAGCTTCTTTCTGTACTTCCCAGGTTGTCAAAAACTAAAACAAGAATTAACATCTCCATTCCCACACATATTTATAGGGGATATTTTTTTTTTCAAGTTCCAACTACAGGTCCAGAGCATTTTTGGACATTGATGTAAGTGCAAGGGAAAGTTTCCATTGTCAAATTCTATTATGCAGTTGAAGTGCTTCTATCTAACCTTCAATTAAAAGTGATTAATTTGCAAGTCAATGACATTTTAAAAGACAAATATTAAGAAAATAACTTAATCCAATTCTATAAATGCTTTCTAAGTGATGAATATGCTCAATTAAAAAATCATGCTTATAAACATATAGCAGTATTTGTCATTATTGGCATGAAAAGATTTTTAATGCAATATATATAAGCATCAATAAATTAATATAATCAATTTTGACTAGAGCAAAAACTAACTCTGAACCTGAATAAGTGAAATATCATCCCCTCAAAAAAGAGTGCTATTCTTCACATTAGTATACCTATATTACAAAAACATCATACTCAATTATTGTGTTTTGAATTGCATCAATAAAACATTTGTGAAGATTTGTTTCTTTCCTGATATAGTACTTACATATTTTCCTCAATTTTTTTTTCTGGCCCACAATACCTAAAATATTTACTATCTGGCCCTTTAAAAAAAGTTTGTTGATCCCTGAATTAGATAATGAATTCCTAATATTGAGAAAACTGCTATAAGAATTGCAAAATTATACTAAAACTCTAACTGCAAATTACTGTTACATAAAAAAATGTTTATTATACCTTCATCATTGATGCCATATACGACCTGAAAAGGAAAATATTTATATTTTACTATCTTATATTATAAACCATTACAAATGGTATTAAAATAACAGATTTAATTTAAACTCACCACATAAGTACTAATTATTTAATTACATTACACAGGATAAATGCTTTACAATCTGAATAGGTTAATCCAACCAAATCAGAAGTCAATCTGTTACTGACTTTTATGCTTAAGGCGTACAGAACACAAATTGTTTTTAAATAAAGTGCTCTCTTAGGCAGTATACTAAATAAGCATCAGCTTTAAAACATCAGTTAATTAATGTGATTTTACCATCAAAAGATCAAATAAGTCTTCTATTAGATTTATAGTAGCTTCATCTTTTGAATTTCCTCGACTCAGAATTATCTCCTTGGATTTTTCAAACCAGGCAACCATGTAAAGAAAAATGCATATACTAATTATTTTAAATTCAATTTGAGAATGTACTTATCTATATTTGCATAAATAGTAAACCTAGGAATAAAGAAATACCAAAAAAATTCAGTATTATATTAAAATAAATTTATGTTTTCAAACATTGTCATTGTTTTTTTGGTAACTCACTATTTGCCCATTGTTTGAATGGGAATTGATAAAGTGAATACTAATTTCAGGTAGAAGATCTTTATTTCCCCCTTCAAATTCCTTGTTCAGGTACATTTATATAATAGATGAAAGTACGTGGTCACAATTTAGATTATTTTAGCATTATTACTATTTGATAATTTTTGGTATTTTTCATTTTTAATTAATTCAAATCCTAATATATAAAAAGCCTGGGGCTGTCACAACCCAATGATCAGATGAACAACTGAACAGCAGGCTGTGTGGGGTGATCAGGCTGTCAGGAGAGTTAGTGAGAGATGACCAAATGACTGAACAGCAGGCTGCATGGGGCGACCAGGCTGGCAGAAGGGGATAGTTGGGGCAATCAGGCCGGCAGCAGGAGGGGGGGAGGGGGGAAGGGGGCAGTAAGGGGCAACAAGGCTGGCAGGGGGCAGTTAGGGATGATCAGGCTGGTGGGGGGGCAGTTAGGGGCAATCATGCCAGCAGGGGGCAGTTAGGGGTGATCAGGCTGGCAGAGGGGGGCAATTAGAAGAGATTAAGCAGGCAGGCAGGTGAGCAGTTAGGAGTCAGCAATCCTGGATTTTGACAGAGATATCCAACTGCTAGTTTAGACCTGATCCCTGGAATTGGGCCTAAACTTAAACTGGCAGTCAGACATCCCCTCAAGGGGTCCTAGATTGGAGAGGGTGCAGGCTAGGCTGAGGTGACTTTCCCCTTCTCTTCCCCCCAACCCCCGCGCCCCCCCTCCCCCCGCCCATGCACAAATTACATGTACCAGTCTCTAGTATTTGAATATAGACTACATCTCAGATACTGTTCAGGACACAGCAATGGATAAAACAAACAAAAATTAATACTATACATTCTAGTATGGCAGACAGACAATAAATATTAAAAAAATAATAAATTCAGATAATGATTAAGATGTGCTAAAGAGAAAATAAATGAAATAAATCTCTAGAAAGTGTTGTGATCTTAAATTCACATGGTTATCAAGGAGCCTATGAATAGTTTCCTTGTGATATACTAAGGTTATAAAAATATTTATTTTAACTCAAAGTTTTATACAAAGTATCCAAATTTATTTTTCAGTGGTTTGAAGCATTTATTTTATTAGAAAGCACACCTTTAAAAAGATTTCCCTCATATGAATGTTGCATATCTTATACTTATCTTTTGGACTAATCCTTGTTTAATCAAAGTTAGAAGTCCAGCTTGCCCCAAAATACTGATGTTCCTACTACATCTTCCAAAAGAAATCAAAATGATTGATACAGTTTGGATATCCTTCTTATTAAGTTCCTGAAATGAAAATTATACACTTAAACATCTGTTAACACAAAATAGCATGGATCTGGCTAAGGACTTTATAATCCCACAAATCCTGAAAGCTATAATCATAATCTTCAAAGACAATGGACAAAATGTGGTTAAAAAAAAAAAAAAACTTGCCTAAAGCCAGTAAGTCACTAACTCAGTACAAAAATGCAGATCTAGCAGTTCGTTGGCATATCATCCCATACTCCAAAAGATGGGGGTTCGATTCCTGATCAGGGCACATACCTAATGAGTGCAGTTTTAAACCCTAGTTGGCACGCATATGGGAGGCAACCAATTGAGGTTTCTCTTTCTTTCTTGATCCTTCTCATCAATAAAAAACCATATTCTCAAGTGAGGATAAAATCATGCAGTTCTGTATAAATGCAAGAAACTTTAGACTATGATAGGAAGTTACTTCCCAGTCTGAAAAGCTCCAGGTATCTAACAAATACAATGAATTTTTATGTAATCTTTTTGAGTCATAGCAAATCTCAAATACTGGGAAAGATTGTCAATAACCACATTTTCTTGCATATAAACCTGTCTTAAATATAATAAATCCAGTCCAAGGTTTTGGATATATATTTTTATATTTGCAAGCAACAAACTTTGTCCATATAACATGAAGAATATGTTAAGGGCTTTTAAAAAAGAGATTAAATTGTTTTAACTTCCCAGATGTGTACTATTTTTAACCAGTGGTAACTCTGTAAACATATCTATTTGAATACATTAGAAAATGGTCCAATATATTATTTGAAGCTTGTCAAATAAAGAAAAAAAAAGAAGTGGTAAAATAAGGATTTATTTATATAATTATAAGCAAGCTTGCCAAAGTTTTTTTTATTCATTTTTTCTAATTTACTTTCCTGGAAAGTAGACTGCTATCTAATAATTATAACAATCATTCAACAAAAATAAACATATTTACCCTGCATATAAGATCATCCAACTTGTGGAAAAACTGTTTGCTGCATTTAATCTTCACATCTTCAGAAACATCAATTTGTAAAAGTGTTTTCAAAGGTTTGAAATCACTTTTTCTTAAAGCATCATCAATGCATTTTTCCAACTGCTAGAGAAATATAGATAATGGCACATATATTGAATCAAAACCAAAATTATTCACCTTATACAATCTTGCAATTTGAGAATGGTTTTCTCATGAAAATTCTCATAATTTACACAGTATCAATGCACACTATAAAAAAAAAAAAAAACTGCCCACTCTTAAATTTGGAGTAATGTAGTCAGATTAAGTTTCCTTGATAAGATTCTATATAAGAAAAAATATATTTTTACTATTTTTGCACTTCATGTCTTAAATTGGAAAGTCATCATTATGTTGAACTCAACAAAAGCCTGCTAATGAAAGAAGTAAAATAAACTTATGATAAATAATGAGTAATACCAAGGATAAAATTTAAATATATCTGACTATCAACTTCTTAATGAGATTTAAATGTATAAAACTGTATGAAGAGCCGGGACCGGTTTGGCTCAGTGGACAGAGCGTCGGCCTGCGGACTGAAAGGTCCCGGGTTCGATTCCGGTCAAGGGCATGTACCATGGTTGTGGGCACATCCCCAGTAGAGGGTATGCAAGAGGCAGCTGATGTATGATTCTCTCTCATCGATGTTTCTAACTCTCTATCCCTCTCTCTTTCTCTCTGTGAAAAATCAATAAAAAATATAAAACTGCATGAAGATTAAAAGCATTATTTAGAAACTATACCAACTAATTAGTTAAGCATCACACACACACACAACACACACACACACACTATTTATTGTATTAACATATTTATAGTCATGTGCCACATAATAAGGTTTGGGTCAACAACAGGCCATGGTTATATAATGCTGGTCCCACAAGATTATAATGGAGCTAAAATGCTCCTACTGCCCAGTGATATATAGCCACTGTAACTTTGTATCACAACACATTACTCACATATTTGTGTGAACAAACCTACTGAAGTAGCAATCATATAAAAACACAGCACATACAATTATGTACAGTACATAGTATTTGATAATGATAATAAATGACTATGTTACTAGTTTATATATATTTATTATACTATACTTTTAGTATACTAAAGTAATACTATATTACTTATAGATGTCTGCTATAAAACAGTATGCCATTAAGCCTGCAAGCAGCCTCATACATCTCATGTTTATTACATTTCCTGATTGCATAATTTTCTCTTATGTTTGATTTAATCTCATGTTGTTTTATAAATTTAGTTTAGCCTAAGTGTATAGTGTTTATAAAGTCTGCATTAGTGTACAGTAATGTCCTAAGCTCCATTCATAGTACCCTGTTTCCCTGAAAATAAGACAGTGTCTTATATTAATTTTTTCTCCCAAAGTTGCGCTAGGTCTTATTTTCAGGGGATGTCTTATTTTTCCATGTGCTAGGTCTTATTTTCAGATTATGTCTTATTTTCGGGGAAACACGGGTAAGTGCCTTATAGAGCTGTACCATTTTCCATCTTTTATATCATATTTTAACTGTACCTTTTTCAGTACTGTACACAAATACCATTCTGTTATAACTACCTAAATATTCAGTACAGTAATAAGCTACATAGTTTTGCAGCCTAGAAGCAACAGGCTATATATCATATAGCCTACGTGTGTAGTAAGCTAGACCACCTAGGTTTGTGTACATGCACTATGGTGTTCACACAATGACAGAATTGCCTAATGACACATTTCTCAGAAAGCATCCCCATCATTAAGTAGCGCATAACTGTATAACCTTTA